>CM039527.1:5896900-6192193 GCA_022433055.1 Begonia peltatifolia
CCCCCCTCTCACTCTCTCCGTGCGTGCGTGTTTTATTGTATTAGCTCATGCACTTTTCCTGAACTTAGAGAGCTCTAAGAACTGAAATCTGTGGGTTGTTTCCTTGATTTAATTAGAGGTATATGCTGCAAGAGAAAAGAATGGTATCTACATCCCACGAGATCGTTACCTTCATGAAGAAACAGAGAAGAAGGTTTGCATTAAACAAAAGGATATAAGAATTTTCAAATTATATAAGAAGTTTTGACCGTTCACCATCTTTTTTATTTTTGCTTCTAGGCAATGGCTGAAAAAATTGAGTGCATGGAACATGAATCTGAATTCAAGGACAAGGTGAATTGAAAAATGCTACATTTTGTTCATTTGTAGTTGTTATACTACTTTCCCCATCATTTGGTCGGAGTCTAATAGAAGTCTAAACTCTAAGCAGCAACTGATGGAGCTTCGTGAACTTTACAGTTCTCAGCAACTTTTGACTACAGAACTGAGTGATAAACTAGAAAGAGCTGAGGTACGCGTAGTCAAAGTTATTAATCTTTTATTGAAATATGCAAACTCCTTTGCACTTATCTCGCAGAATAATTTAGCGTACAACTATTTTTTGTGCTACAGAAAAAGTTCGAGGAAACCAAACATGCTTTGTTTGAACTCGAAGAAAGATATCGTCAAGCTAACATGACTGTTAAAGAAAAAGAATTTCTGATATCAAATCTCCTCAAATCTGGTAAAAAATATCGTCATCTTATCTTCTTGTTATTGAAAACGTTTTGGGGAATAAATATAGAAGACTAAAGTTGACTGATAGTGATAGAGTTGTAATGAAGTTTACTTGGCAAGATAAAAGAACGAGATAAAGATATGTCATTTAGTTATCTTTGAGTATTTTAATTATGTTTTTTAGTATTATCTAGTTATTGTTTATTTAAGAGAGAGATTATAGGATTAAATATCATCTTTTAAGGAATTAGTTTAAAAAAGAGCTAACAGATTTCTTGAACGACTTGTCATTTTGCATATTCATCTCGCCTATCAGCTTATTATTGTATGGGTTTCAGTAACGCCCGAAATTTCTAAATTCCCAATTTTAAACCCTTAAATTGAAAATCTTAAATTTTTTCCCAATTTGATTTTACAAATCAGATTTAATTTCGAGCGTTATAACCATAATTTCTAAAATTTTAGATAAAACTTGAATGAAAACAACAAATGCACGGAAGCTTAAAACACACACAGGTGTAAAATTTAACATTACTTTTATCAAATTCTAACTTAACAGTTACATACTGGATCGGAACTTATTTTTCAATTTTCATTTAGACTTTGTCATCACATTTTCGTTCTAGCATAGTCATCTCATTATTGTTTAGGCTTTGCTATCACACATTTTTCGTTAATTCCATTATATTCATACACATAAAAAATGTCCTATCAATGATACTATGTTAATGCCTAAACATGCGTGTTTAATTTACATATTGAAATCGAATAATAAAATTTTATAAGAAAAATAACACATAAAAAATGTCCTATCAATTTTATTTTTTTAAAATGATACTATATCAATTTTAAAACACGTTTAAACATGCTTGTTCAATTTAAATATCGAAATCGAATAATAAAATTTCTAGAGAAAATAACATAAATTCGGCGATGTAGGCCGTAGGCAAAACATTTAAAACTTAGTGTTTCACTTATCTGGATTCCGAAAGTTAAAAGTTATCAGGATTTTTTCAAGATTCCAAATAATATCAGAGCTGAAAAAAATACTTGGTATTAAATTTCTATTTAAATAAATCCAATTTCCAAAAAAATATGGGTAGAATTTCATACGTGTATAATTAGGTTGGATAGGATCGAATTAGATTGATTTGGACGACTTCCTAAATTTTTCCTGCCTAAATAAAATATCTGGTATTAATTCTCACTTTAATTAATCTATTTCAAAAGGATTTAGGCATAAATTTCTTATCGATTAATTCTTAGATTGGTTCGGTTGGATTCAGATGGCTTTTGGTCAAATTTAACGATCAATAAGCAATCTGGTTCGGTCTGGGCGATTCTGATAAAAAATGGGTCAGGTCCGGTTCAGTTGGGCCGGTTCGATTGGACCTCCTTAAGTAGACTGGTTCAGGGTTTAAAGGATAACCCGAACCATTTCCTTCTTCCCGTTTCTTCGTGACTCCTTCGCATTGTGCAGACCAAACACCCGAGAGGAAGGCCTTTGAAGATCGGCAACAACCTCAACCGAGAGGAGTTAGTCTGAGCTCAGTCACTCAAGTGAAGCTTGTGGCTGCGATTGAGTGGCGCTCGGAGACCGGTGGTCGAAGGTAAGTCTTTTGACCCAGAGGAGACAAAGTTTCTTGAGTGTAGTTGAGCGAGAACTCTTGTGTGCTTTTCATCAATACCAAACCTCTTAATTTATAGGGGAAGTTTCTCAACCACCATCCCCCACAATTCAATTTCCACTCGGATTTTCAGTTCTGAAAATTTGATGAAAATTTGCATTTTCCGGACGGAAAATCTGATTCCAATCAGATTTTCAGATTGTTCATTGTGCACCAGTGGGGTTGAATCGGATTTCCTCTAGTTTTTAAGAAATTTTCGCTAAAATTTTGTTTTAGGTATGATTTTGATTTTGAATTTTCCATTTAGAAACCCTAAATTGTTATAATCTCTCATTCTTAAAAGAAATTTCGTCATTAAAATTTAAATGGTTACCTGAAAGGCTCCGGATAGGCCTTCCTCATGTTCTCTTTTCTTTTCCAAGTTGCTTCCTCAATGTTTCGATTCCTTTGTAACACTCTAACAAGCGAGACCTTCTTATTCCTTAGTTCTCTTTCCTCTGAGTCTAGAATTTAAATCCGGATAGCGAGAAACCTAGAACATACTTCTTCAACATCGAGACATGAAATACATTGTGCACGTGCTTGAATGAATTCGGCAAATTCAAGTGATAAGCAATTTCTCCCACGCTTCTTGGGATTTCAAATGGCTTATAAATATTGGGCTCAACTTTCCTTTCTTTCTAAAGCGCATCACGCCTCTCATTAGCGAGATTATCAAGAAAACCTGATCCCTGCTGCAAACTCCAACTTCCTTCTTCTCCAATTAGCATAACTTTTTTGTCTACTATGGGATGTAAGAATTCTTTTCTAGATTAACGCAACAATCTCGACAGTCTGCCTCAAAATGTCAGACCCAACAAGTATTGTTTCCCCCACTTCATCCCAATGTTAAGTAGATATGCACTATCTGCCATAAAGCTTCATAAGGTGTCATTTTCATCAAAGCTTGATAACTGTTGTTGCAGGGGTAGGTTTTTACTCCAATTCCCTTGGAAATCAATAGCACAAGCCCGTAATATATCCTCTAAGGTTCGAATCGTCTTTTTCGATTGTCCATCAGTCTGTGGGTGAAAAGTTGTATTGAAGTTTAACTAAGTACGCATAGCTTTTTGCATACTCATAAAAAATTTAAAATTAAAACGTGTATCTCGATCAGACACGATAGAAATAGACGTACCATGAAGTCTAATAATCTCCTGAACATAAAGCCAAACATACTAATCCATCTATAAACCAAATAGAGTCGTGGCTCTTAACTGTCTTAGGAAGTCTCACAACAAAGTTCACAGTGATGTGCTCTCATTTATATTGAGGCACCATGAGTTGTTGCAATATACCAACATGTCGTTGATGCTCCGCTTTGACTTGCTGACAAATGAGACATTTTTCGACGAATTTAACTACATCTTCTTTCAATTCACGCCACCAGTAATGCTGCTTCAAATCTCGATATATTTTGGTTGAATCATAATATACCGAATAAGGAGTTAAATGTGTCTCTTCCAATATAGTACTCTTTAATCCAACATCATCAGGTATGTATCTTCTCTTTTTGAACTAGATAATGTCATCATCACCACGTTGTTTATTTTTTATTTGCTCCAACAAACTTGCCTAAAGAGTCACAACATACAATATTTTCAATAATCCAAACGGTACAATTTCGATATCAGATTTCTGCATCTCCTTAGTTAGCTTTCTTGGAATCTGCCACAACGATGAAATTTGTGATGATGTTTTTCTACTTAACGCGTTAGCTACAACATTAACTTTGCCAGGATGGTAATTGATTTCACAGGCATAGTCCTTTACTAATTCCAACCATCTGCGCTGTTTCATATTCAGATTGTTCTGAATTAGAAAATACTTTAAACTTTTATGATCAGTATAAATTTCACATCTCTCTCCATAAAAATAATGTCTCTAAATTTTCAGTGCATGAACCATCGCTGCAAGCTACAAATCATGAGTAAAATCTGATTTCCAATCGAATTCTCATAGGATTCCGGGTGTAACAAAGTGTTGAGTCGGATTTTACTATGAGTTTTTAGAAATTTAGGGCTAAAAATTCATATTTTGGTTTAATTTGGGAATTTTGAATTTGAAATTAGAAACCCTATCATTCTAATCCTCGGCTAGAACGGATCGGGAGAATCTTGTGGGGGTTGAATGCAAACACGGAAATGGTGTCGAAAATGCAAGCTACCATCAACGACCTGCTTTCTGTTTTGCCAAAAGTATGTGAAGACCTGCATCTCTAGAAGGCTAAATTTCAGAACCCTAGGGATACCAAAAACAAAGAAACTACTACGGTTTTTTAGGTTGGAGTCTTAATAGATTCATTCACGGATGAAAGAAAGGGAGCAGATGAAGTGCAACTGCCCATTTTTGAAGAAAAAAATAAAGACCTCCTCTATGACAAATTGTCGAGCATCAAATGATGGCATCAAAGAAACGACACAAACAGAGAACAACGAAGAAACAAAAATGAGAAGTTTACTACATTGGATGCACCCTTTAAAACGTTCGCTCTATTTTGTTTATGATCAAGGGAAATCAAGACGCTGTTAAGACTTGACGATTAACCTACCTAGTCACCAACTTGAGGACAAAGTTGATTTTGAAGGGGGAGTATGTTGAGTAATGAATGAGTGGGTAGTTTCAAAAATCAATATGGTGAGCTGATAAGTTTGTTAGGAGTGATGTATCTGTGAAAGAAAGAGAAAGACATTATAAATAAATAGAAAGAAAGTGGAGAGCAGTTTATGAATATTGATGAATTGTTATCTTAGTTTTTAAGATTTTGCCAAGCGAGTAGCTCATGGTTGTTCGAGCTAGTGTTTCGCCGGACTTGTGGCATTCTACTTTTTGTTTTTACGTTTAGTTTCCGTCCTTTTACTCGATGAGGTCATTCGATGCTCATCAAAATACTGAAAACTATGACTAAAAGTACCATCATAATAATAATTTCATATACTATAAATCATAATCACCATCTTCGTCTATTATTTATTTTACTTCTTTACTATTATATTTTAAAGATGCAAGAAAATATTTGCTATAATTTGTCATACTATCTTTTTCTCAATACTTTTTTCTCACTAACTCCTTTTAAAATTTCATAGTTGTTTTTAAGTATAAGGTATTTAATTGGTAATGTCATAGATAAATGGCTTCTTCACGCAAATTATGTCTTACATGAATCATTGAAAATTTTGGTGACTTCATATTTATGGAGTTTTTTTTTCTTACAAGCAAGAGGAAAGTGTCTTACAATCGTTGTCTTTGCTATAGAAAAAGCACTTATGGAGCGTGCATTTGAACTTCGAGCAGAGCTAGACAATGCTGCCTCAGATGTGTCCAGTTTATTTTCTAAAATTGGTCTGTTCAGGAAGTTATTCTTTCAGTATAAATGTGTGATTTATTGCTGACTCGTCGTTGTTTTATTCTAGAGCGCAAGGACAAAATTGAAATTGGAAATAGGGCACTTGTCCAGAAATTCCAGTCCCAATTAACTCGGCAGTTGGAGCTATTACATAAAACTGTGGCTAGTTCTGTTACTCAACAAGAGCAGCAACTAAAGGACATGGAGACAAATATGCAATCTTTTGTATCAACGAAGGCAGAGGTAAAACTTAAGCAAGGCTTAGTTCATTGGTAAGCCTTTACAAGCTTTATTTAATTGTCTTGAAGGCTACTGGAGCACTGCGAGAAAGCCTTGAAATGTTAAAGACCACATTTGGCTCTAGTATAAAAGCCTTGGATAATATAACTTGGGACCTTGAAGAAAATTCTAGTTCAACTTTTCTCGATATTAAAAATGAGGTTTCTAAGAATGCATCCGCCCTTGAGGAGGTAAGAGTCAATTGCTACTTTCATACCTAGTCATCTTTGCAGTTGACTTCTGCTTCTTTACAATATTTTAGCATTTATAATTCAGCTTTTCAAAGGAATTGCTTCAGAAGCCGAAGTATTGCTTGATGATCTTCAAAGTAACCTGCATATACAGGAGGAGAATCTGGCAATATTTTCAGAGCAGCAGCATGAGGTGTAATTTTTTATCCACTAATTTTGTTGCTGTCCAACAAAGTGTTATTTTGTTTCCCCGTTTAATTAAATGTGATGCAATGATGTTTGCAGGCACATGCCAGAGCGGCAGAAACCACAAGATCTGTTTCTAAAATTACAGTGGACTTCTTTGAATCTGTAGACATGCATGCGTCCAAATTAACACACGCCATTGAAGAAGCTCAGACAGTCAATCATCAAAAATTGTGTGAATTTGAACGGAAGTTAGAGGTGTTTCCAACGTTCTTTACCAAGCATCTAATGATGCAAGATTTTATTAGCATTCAATGATTGCATTAAATACATGTAGGAGTGTGCTGCTAATGAAGAAAGACAACTGTTGGAGAAAGTGGCTGAGCTGCTTGCTGATTCAAATACAAGGAAGAAAAAATTGGTACATATGTTTCGAACCTGATGTGTACAGGCTGGTAAATAACGTTTTTTTAGTTCACTAATAATAGCACTCTTGCTATTTGTCAGGTTCAATTGGCAGTGAATGATCTACAGGAGAGTGCAACAAGTAGAATCTGTAAACTACAGCAGGAAATGTCAACCATGAAGGATTCTACTAGTTCTGTAAAAACTCAATGGGCGTTTCACCTCAAAAAAACAGAGTCCCAGTATGTTCAAGATACTTCGGACATTGATATTGGGAGGAGAGACATGGAAAAAATTATACAAAACTGGTATGATTTGTTCGTGGCATGGATTTTTGCTCCTCCAATACTGTTCTAGTATATTCTCTTAATTTGTCTCAACTATGACAATCGTGCAGTTTGGAAAACGCAAAAATAGGAGCACAACAATGGAAGAACGCTCAAGAATCCTTGCTTAGTCTAAAAAAAACTAGCTTTGACTCCGTAAATTCCATTTTCGGGTATAATTAAATTGTATTAAAACTGTTTGCCTAGCTAGTTATTGATTCTCACGCTTTCATGTCTTTGGAATAGGTGTGGGATGGAAGCTCATCAAGATCTATACGCTCAATTTTCTGCCGCCTCAACCTCTGCACTTGAAGATGCCCACATTGCTAATAAGAGTCTCCTCTCTTCTATTGACTGTCAGTATCTAGATTCAGTTACATGCTGCTTTGAAGTTTGTTTTTTAATTGCAGGCAAACTTTTTCTCTACTAACGAATCAAACTGCAGATTCATTACAACTTGACCGGGACGCATGCTGGAATCTCAATTCTAAGATAGTTCCATGCTGTGGAGAGTTAGAAGAATTAAAGGGCAGCCATTATCACAAGATTGAGGAGATAACAGATAGTGCAGGAAAATGTTTGCTGACTGAGTATACTGTAAGACCATTTAATGATTCAAAAGTCTTGATAATTATCAAACTCATGAGCACTCAATTGTACTCTGTTCAACTGCATTTACCCGTTTTTTGAATTACTGTAGTCAATCTCACAAGCCCTCAAATCATTTAAATATTAACAGGTCGATGAACCGTCATGTTCAACACCAAGGAAAAGGTCGTTCAATTTGCCAAGTACTGCATCAATTGAGGAACTGAGAACGCCAGCTTTCGAGGAATTGCTGAAGTGTTTTTGGGATATAAAAAATGCCAAGCATGCAAATGGGGACGCGAAACATTTAGCAGGAGCATACGAGGCAGCCCAATCAGTGAGAGACTCCAGACTCCCTCTCGCTGCTATAAACTAGGGAGTCTCAAAAGACGTGACGACATTGGTGGTAAGATTTAAAGGATGTATATAGCATAATATCAATCTTTTTTCCCATTCATTATTTCAAATGGATAGCATCTTTTATCATGTCCCTCAACTGATTCTCGCTTTTTATTGAGTCTTCGCTGTGCCATGAGCTAACAGATTTTGTTTATCAGTTATCTCAGCTTAATAGCTGGATTGCTCTCCACTTTCAGAACTATTTTGCTGGTTCAACTTTGAAGATCCATTTTCATTGAAAAAGAGCAATGCCACCCCTAGCAGCACTGAATTAGCATGGAACATCTCGTTAGTATAGATGGCATCTGGAGAACTCATCGACGTACCAACACCAAAACGCAGGAGTAATGACATCTCTTGATCATTGTTTATACAAACAAAACATATAGATTGACAGGGAAGAATATCAGAGGAAAGTAGTTTCTGAAGATTGTAATGAACACTGTTCTGGCTGAAGGACAGGTGGCAAGAACGAGAAGTACCTTGTGCGTCACAATATACGAAAGTATGAAAGATAAACAAAATATTCCTGCCATGATGAAACAACTAGTAGGAAATGTCAAGGCAATAAAAGACTTATAAAAATTGAGAAGAGTTTAGGACATTATCGACCACAACATGCAAATTGTTTCTTCGATACCGATTTTCAATTTTACAGTATAATTTTACTTTTTGACATAGGCTACATTAACTAATACAATTAACGTTTTATTATAATTATTTATAAATTATATTAATCATTATACAAAATAATGCAACACGTAAGTATTACGCCAAGAAGTCAAACTCAATAATCCGGGTTAAAATATGCAAGTTAACCATCTAGATCATAAGAAGCATCTACCTCTGGTATACGATCTAATGAAAACAAAAATTCATTGTTCTAGGAGAGTCAGGGACCACTAAGATATCCACCTTTACCATTAAACATTGTCAAGGCCTAATTTCTATTCTACAATTCCTGATAAATCAATATATACATGTAAAAGTACCGGAACTTCTCAATGCATAATGTGACCCTTCAACGATGTACACTCTCCAATATTAGTGAAGCCTGCAAAGAAGAAGGGCACTACTGGTTAGAACTCAGAACTCCTTACCATTTCTTGCAAATAAATAAGTGAATCAAGATTTATCATGCACACCGTTTAACTTGCAATAGAATAAATGAATATAGAGTTTATCATGTACAAAACAACACTGACAAGAATATGTGAAGGACTATAAGCTCTAACGCTTTTGTGAAGTTTTTGTTCCATGCCTGCAACTCCACTTTGACACAAACATTCATTTAGTTTGTCAGTTCTCCTTAGAATGTTTACTATTAACAGAGCTGTTGAGTAACTAAAAATGTTTCTTCAACCAACAGATTACATGTAACTCCCCATGTTCTAAAATTCTAAATTTCTCCAATTTCAAATCATAATTTAAAAATTTTATTTTTTTTTCTTAAATTGACTTGCAAATAAGATTTAAATTCAAGCGTTATAATTATAATTTTAAATAAAATTATTAAATGTGCGAAAGCTTTAAACAATATAAAATCATTAAATAATTTTTGTCAGAATTAAAATAAATGCATAATTAAAATTATTCATAAAACAATGTCACCATACTTTATTCAAAGTTTCAAATGAAATAATCCATAAAATATCCTCATGATAATTTAAAATTCTTTCTTCCAACCCAAAGACATTTCCTTATTCTGTATATTCGCGTGTCACAAAAAGATTCTCGATCATAATCAATGTTTCTTTAGATAAAAACTCACATACAACATAAAACTATAAACTATGATAATAATTCAGTAAGCGGAAACACGTGCAGATGCAAAATTAACATTACTTTTACCAAATCCTGAATTAACAGTTATATAGTAATTCAAAACTTATTTTCTAACTTTCGTTCAGACTTAGTCATCTCATTGTCATTCAGGTTTTATTATCTCATATTCGCTCAGGCATAGCTATGTCATTGTCTTTCAGGGGTATCCATCTCGTTTTTGTTCAATGTTAACCATCTCATTGTCGTTCAGATTTTACTATCATATTTTTTTTCTGTCAATTTCATCATATTCATACATATACCAAATGACCTACCAATTTTAGTAATTAAAACGATGCTATGTCAATGCCTAAAGCATGCGTGTACAATTCAAAGATCGAAGTCGAATAATAAAATATGTCGAAAAAATAACATAGATATTGTTGATGTAGGGTCGTAGTCAAAACGTTGAAAACTTAGTGATGCACTTACCTGGATTCCGAGTGTTTAGGGTTTATCGGGATTTTCTAAGATTCCAATTAATGTTCTGCCTGAATAAAATACTTAGTATTAAATTAATACTTAAATAAATCTAATTTCCAAGAGAATATGGACAGAATTTATTACGTATATACTTTGGTTGGATAGAGTCGAATTGGATTGATTTTTGGACGACTTTTGAGATTTTTCTTGCCTAAATAAAATATTCGGTATTAAGTTATCACTTTAATAAATCTATTTTAAAATGATTTAGGCAAAAATTCTTTACCAGTTTATTCTTAGATTGATTTGGTCGGATTCGAATCGTTTCGGATGACTTGTGATCGAATCGGACGATCTGGAAGCAATCTGGTTCCGTCTGGGCAATTCTGGTCGAAATTGGGTATGTCCGTTTCAGTTGGACCGAGTCTGGTTTGACTAGGGCCGGTTCGTTTTGCTAGACCGGTTCAGTTAGGCCGTCCTTTAATTAACCAAGTCAGGTTCTTTAAAAAAATCCGAACCCTTCCTCCTCATACTTTGCGTTTCTTCGTCACTATGCACACCAGAGACGAACTTCGGCGGCGATGGCTTCGACCGAGAGTAGCTTCGACTGAGAGAGCTCCAGTGTGCCTTCCCCAGTCACCAAACCTCTTGATTTATAGAAGAGTTTCTAACAACTTTCATAAAAATCCAAATTCAGTTGGATTTTTAGTTTTGTAAATCTGATACCACTTGGTTTTCAGAGGAACAAATTTTTTTCTGTCTTTGTAATCCGATCCTCAATTGGATTTCCAAAATCTATGGATGCTTCGATTGACAGAAAATTCGATTTCAATCAGATTTTCAAAGGATCCTAAGATTGAATCAGTTTTCCTATGATTTTGAGAGATTTATTACAAAATTTTAGATTATGTTTGATTTTGATTTGAGAATTTTGAATTTGAATTTAGAAATCTTAATCTGATACATTATAGAAGAAAAAACATGCAACGCAGTACACTAGGAATTCATGATGGCTACCTCCAAAAGCAAAATTCCAGTGAAATATTTTAGATAATGGAAATGTTGTCTCAAATTTAAAAATTATGAATTATTAAAAAAAAAAAAAAGAGAAATCAATGATTACAGCTTCTTATATTATCAAATGCGATTAAAAAACAAAATTAATTATGTGCAGACGCATAACAACCACAAAAAAGCTCACTTACTAAGTCCTAATACGCAAATAAACTATGCCAGCATCTAGAAAGTCATGGAATCTATCAGAAATACCTGATAAAATTCTCCCCAAGGATTTCTCATAAAATGGTAGCACTTAACAGTCCACCTGACCTCTCTCTTGCAAAAGCTTCATCATCAAAATCTTCATTAGTGGAGTTCTCTTGACATAGCAACTTCCATAGGATTCAAGGTAAGAGCATCCCAAATGATTGGATGACGCTGCTGCAGTTCACCTCGTTCAGAATGATATTTGGCATCAGCATTATCATCCATATTCTGTCTCATGTCATTAAAAGCATGACCCAAATCCTTGTTGTCCTCATCAAAGCATGATGGCTCTATGTTGAGATCAGAGAACAAATCATGTCCAGATTGCTCACCAGGTCCTGGATACGCAACAGAGACCATTCCTTGTTCAGATTGCTCAGAAGTATCCTTTTTCTGCTTTTTCCATTTCTTTGTAGATGAAGTGCCATCATCTTCAAAATCTTCTTCTTCTCGTTCTCTATGCAAATAAACCCACAATTTTCTATCTCCATCAAATTGCACGCAAGGATCACGTTCATAATGTAAACGGTCTAGGGCTCCACTTACAACTTGATTAACTTGGGCATCGGACACATCTTCTACAATAAATTGAGAATCTCTCAACAGTGTACATACATCAGCTCTGGTGCCAATACTTCCAGGCAATCTTGCAGCAGCATCTCTCACAAGACACAGAATTGTAACATGAGGAGGACGATCACGTTTCAGCATAAAATGGTCCCGAGCTTTTGATGTTGGCTTACCACCACACCTTCTCAAAGGAGCAACTATAGACTTCTTTCCATCAGCTGCAGTGTAAGAAAAAGCTCGGTCAGGTATTGAATACCTAAGAACCTCTTCTCTGCGGAAATAAACCTTCACCTCTTCAGTACTTGGGTTAATGGTATTAAGACTTTTCTGGGCTCTTAAATCTCGAAACCTTTCTTTCTCATCCAAGTTAAACTGAATTAATGCAAGAGGTGGTGCAGGAAGACTCCCTATTTGTTGAAGAGTCTTCTGACTACTTTTGAGCCAATTAGCAAATGAGTCGACCAGTTTAACAACCATTTTGTAAGGAAGACCCCAAGCTTCAGGAGATATCACCTCCTCAACTGGTTCATTATCTGATGAACTTTGAGGAACTGGACCAACCCAAGACCAACTTTTTGTTGATTTGTCGTACATGGAAAGTGTCTTCCAACCTTTTGCTCCCAAGGGTGCCGTTTTTGATGAAAATGTCTTCAATACTCCTCTAACCAAATCCTGCAATGGTTCTTGAGTTTCAAGAATACAAGGATCTCCAGGATTTGATCTAACACGATTTACTATCTCCTGAATATTTAAGGAGGGAAGATTGATTTCCCTAGCATGCTTTAAGACGCCTACACTCGCATTTTCTTTTGAAAAAAACCCATTGACGCCAATCTCCTGGTTATTGTCATGTTTTTCAACCTCCAAAGTATCATCTGAAAGAGGAGTAATCATTGCCAATCGAACTGCTGATAGAAGATGTATAATGGAGAATGAAAACCCAGTTTGAACTGTAGGCGTGATTAAAGTAAATTGCTTTTTCTGCGGTTTAGTTTCTTGATCCATATCTTCAGTCCCCAGTTCTGAGATAGGAGGCCCAGATGTTTCCACTTCTAAATTACTAATGTCAGACTCAAGTTTCCTTTTTGATTTCTTCTTCGTAAAGATGGAGCTGTCAATCTGACGAACTTTGCTCTGCATAGCACCATATCCATTGCTATCATCTAATTCTATCATATCATCATTCCCCTTCCGCTTCTTATTCACTGAGGTACATCCCAGTAACGGTACTTCTACTCTTTCATGACTACTACCATATGTGTCAATGCTCTGAACTTTATTCCATACTTTATATTGTTCATTATCATCAGTCACTAATGGCATCTCATGTGAATCATCATCGTCATCAATGGCATAATCACGTAAGTTCTTCAATTGAGCAACAGAACGATCAAACACAGCTTTTCCTAAGAGATTTCCTGCTGCAGCGTGGGACTTTGATGTAGTGTCAGTGTGAAACCTTTCATCAGATTCCTCGAGTAACAGGTTATTTTTTACTGTTTTATGTGCTACTTTCCCATTCACACCATCATTGAATCGTCCCAAGCCAGATAGAGAACTCATATCAGTTGAAGCGTCACGAAGAGAACCACCATTTCGCATCTTACTGAAACCACCATCTCGCTTCTTACCTTTCTTCTTTGTTTTAGAAGAGGAGCCTTCTGCCAACCGCTTACGTTCTGCAGGCATCCCCATCTTGGTGATAATATTCTTGACCTTTCTAGCATCTCGGCCATATTGAGATACTTCAACTCCACGAGGAATATGATAAGTCAACTTGCTGCCCAACTGAAAATTGCTATCAAATTCACAACCATCGTCATCAAACTGCTCTGAAGAGTTTGATTCAGTTTCTTCAGCTTTAAGCTTTATAGTACCATTAGACATATCAAGCTCTTCAGTATGCAGAAACTTTCCTCTAGCCTTCTCTTGTGTTTGTTTACTTCTGAATTCAGAATGTAAAATTCCATCATTCAACTGTAATGATGGAGATCTGTAAGATTCATTACTTATCTCAGGAGAATCTCTATCTGTCTTCCATTTCTTGCTCCTGGGCTTCGAGTCATCCATAGGAAAAAGTTCACCTTGAGAACTTGTATGCCAGAATGAGTCAGTATTGTGGGTGGACTCACTAAATGTTCCCCTCAGTTGAATTTGGGAAGCTTTGGGTCTCTTATACTTCTTCGGCTTGTCCATCGAAAAACGTTCACCTTGAGAACTGGTATGCCAAAATGAGTCAGTATTGTTTATGGAATCAGTAAATGTTTCCCTCAGTTGAATTTGCGGAGTTTTGGGTCTCTTATACTTATTCTGCTCATCCATTGGAAAAGGTTCACCTTGAGAACTGGTATGCCAAAATGAGTCAATATTGTCTATGGACTCTGCAAATGTTCTCCTCACTTGAATTTGCGGAACTTTGAGTTTCTTATAGTTCTTCGGCTCATTAACCGTGACCTGATGAACGTTTTTAGGATGCTTGGTCTTCTTCCCATAACCAAGTGGCTTGGTGGCGGAGACATTCATATCTGACAGTAATTTGGATGTCTTTTTCCACCCATGTAAACCAGTTTTCGAAGATTGAGGCATATCCATGAAGCATTCACCAATTAATTTCTCACCTCTCAAGAACTCATGCCTCTTTCCCATCTTAACATGCCCTAATTTGTCCATCCAACGGCCTGGTGCATTACAAATGTTTGTTGCTTCTTCCGTATCGTCACTACATCTCATCTTATCTCTTCCATATGCTGCTGAATCGTACCTCAGTACCTTATCCTTTCGAGAAAGAGTAACCATTGAACCGTGTATTCCAGAATTTATATCTAATTTTTGGTAATTAGAGGGAAATCGGCCCACTGAATCCATGGCTGTTGGCATCTTCGACCTTTCCATATTAAGGTTTCCCTTAGGATGCAGCATTCCATACTTTTTTTTTGGTGCTGACGCCATGGCCTGTCCTCGTGAAGAAATATTGTTTGACTTACCAACACCATATGTCGAAGAACAACTAATTTTCCCTGCTGTTTTCCCATCCTTCCTGATTCTACAATCCAGACCTTCACTTGATTCTTTCTCTGACGGGTCAGTCTCCAAGTCTTTCAACTTCTCATGCATCAAACTCTTTTGACTTCTCATAATATTCAAAACACGAAGTCTCCCTTCAACGCTGTAACCCCTACAATTAAGCCAAGCATCCCTTATCTGACAAATATTGCCAACCAA
Organism: Begonia peltatifolia; assembly: GCA_022433055.1. NCBI lineage: Eukaryota > Viridiplantae > Streptophyta > Magnoliopsida > Cucurbitales > Begoniaceae > Begonia > Begonia peltatifolia. The sequence goes on from CM039527.1 coordinate 5,912,310, forward strand.
GTTGTTCTGATGTATTCTCAAAAGATGGTAGTGTTGCCTTCTATGGAAGAAATTCAAACACTCGCGATAGAGCGTAACCCTTGGCTCACACAAGCCTCCTTTCAACATATGGAATATCCTTTTGACGGGGCTCCCAAAATGGAAGTTGCAACCTGTAAAAAGTTCTTTTAAGGTTACTATATACGTTTCGTGGTCCATATCTGGCAGAAACCTAGTGAGACCAAACCGCTCATCGTCACTTAAGCACTCATTCCACACATCCATAGACAACACGTCTTCCAAACCAGAGAGATCATAAAGCTCAAATGGAATGCTACAAGTCTGATTCCCAACCTGACAAAATTCCACCCCAGTTTCCCCCAGTTCTAATAAATCAAAATCATCAGAACCTGCCCCAGAGTCTGCATCATCAAAATCATCGTCCTCGTCGGATTCCACTGCAGAGCTAGGTCTCTGAAGTTCATCTTCGTCACTAGACATGCTTTTCCCACCACCCAGGGTAAAGTCAGAATCAAACTTTGAGACTTTAAAGTTAATCTTCTCAATCGCCATGAAACATAACAGCCAAATAATGAAGCCGCAGTAACTTTCAATAGAAAACAAGGCCCGTTAAAGTTTCAGACAGAGCGGAACAAACTCTAAGCAAACCCTGATACAAATACCAATGAAGGGAAAAAAATAAGACGAAACACAAATATCACAATTGCAGCTATCGGAGACTACATTAAACAAATAGAAGTTTGAATATCGGATTTTCAAAAATAAAAGAGATCGCTTCGGCAAGAAAGAAAACTCAGTATGGACCAGTGAATACCTCGCACATGAGCTTCAGAACGGAAATTGACAAGAAGCAGGAGAGCACCGATTCATTGAGAGTGAGAAAAATTAGCGATTCCAGAGGCCGAGGATTGCCGCTTCTCACAAATATACGAAACCCTAACAACAATCCAATCTTATATATACACATAAGAGAGAAAATTGCAGGCCGTGAAGAAGACGATGATGAGGTGGAGGAAGATAGGCCGTCCGATTGCGAAGCAGAGGACGTAAGAAATAGACGGAAAATGGCGGGAGACGTAGAAGAAGGACAAAGAGAGAAAGAGGATGAGGAGAGAGAACGCAAGCGCGCAGACTGCAGAGGCCGAGGTAGGGAAGGAGAGGCCAAGGGGTTAGAGGGAGAGAGACAGAGAAACGAGTCGATCAGTGAGTCGACTCGGAGACTGTTTCGAGTCATGTCTATGTTCTAAGATTCGGAATTGCCGGTCCGCAACCGCTCTCTTCTTCCCTCGCGAAAATGACCGTTTTTTTCATCTAACCAGTGCCTTTTCACTTTAGCCTGTATTTATATACTTCCGTATATAATTCACCAATTTAATTAATATTATATTTATTATTTTATTTAAATGACTATGAAAAATTCATATTTTTACAGTATTAATCTATAAATTCAATAATTAATTACAAAATCAAATTTTAAAATGTAAACTAATTTTATTTAATGACTAGTAGGCTAACTTTGAAGTAGTCCAGAGTCGAGGAAGGGTGGGCCAATTATAGCCCATACTGATGGCTCATTATCATGAGAAATGGACTTCCAAAATTCTATGTCATTCCTTGTGGACCCAAAAGCCATAATAATCAAATTGAAGTACTGTTCTTCAATGTATAAAATTTCTTAGGAAAAATTATAATATAAACTTTATCACCTTGGGACAATGGTAATTTAAAATTTCTTTTATTTTTTAAACAAAACAAACTTTAACGTATTAGCTTTTAACAATTTAAATCTTACTGTTAGAATTTTTATTGACAATCACTACAGACACTCGTAACAAAAACTCAATGAATTCTGACAAAGAGAAAGGGAGAGTGAGATGAGAGAGGAACAAAGAGTTTATGACTTTAGATTCATGTTCTTGACACTATGATCTTCGATTTTTGCTAAGATTATTTAAGGGTAAATCGATTACGTCTCATTGCGTTAGTTTTTTTTTTTTTTTTGTTCAGTAAATATTTCTTGGATTCAAATTTCGAGCGTAGAAACTCAACATATTTTGGTTGTTTTTACATTATTTCGATCAATGTATAAGTTGTGCAAGTTTTTACACTAATTGGAGGTGTAAATCGGTGAAAATAACAATCATTAGGCCATAGAAGCTCATATCCGAGGCAATAATATTCAAACCTTACAATCGCCCGACCCTGAAGAGCAAATTCCTTCAGCGATAACCATAGTAACTTGTGGAAACCCAGTCCCAAGAGACTATTTTTTGAAATTTGATTGCGGAAGTTCGGAGACACCCGTTAATGGAAAGAATAATTGTAAAATATGAATCGTTAACGGTTGATATGTTAAATTTTGTTTTGTTGAAAAAAAAAAGTAAGGTCTAAATTGTCATTGACCCCATTAGATATGGTTTATATTTTACTTTTCCAAAATTTCTTTTATTTGTATTCTTAGTCTCTTCAAAAAAATTTGAATTCAATAAATATAGTCGATTTTTCCTATTTATTAGTTGAAAATAACGAGCAAAACTCACGACATCCTTAACTTGAGATTGACATCGTCCATCTTGAACCAAATGACGAGGCTAATCACACCCTCATCGTCATTCTCCTCATAGTTTGGGCCAATAATATTAGGTCCATCGTCGACATTGTTATTCAAAAGTGCTCATTCGTTCCGGGATGTACATTTAATAATTTTCGAAAAATAACACCCCTCTTTACCAAGTCAAAAGGAAAAAAAGAACTCTAGTTTTGTAAATTGTCTTAGTCTATTTCAACAAATCCTCCTAGTATATTTCCTTATGCATTGATGGAAAGGGAGTGGGGAACATGCAAGGAGAACGTGCTTCCACCTAGAAATACTGTTGGGTTGACTAGATAGAAATTCAACTCATGTTATGGATTAATATTATATAGAAGGTGAAAACATTATATTAATCGTTAACTAATCTCGTTAATCTTGTTTTGTCTGTCGTCGTTCGATCTGCGTTGGACCTCGACAAATCAATGCATGAATCTCAACATGGTTTATTCGTTTTCTCGTTCTCGACTGTTATTTTCCCGAGAAACAAACAGAAAAATTGAATCAACTGTAGTGAAAACGCGATGCATTCATTCCCGATTTTCTATTTATTGACAATTATTTCTCCCGTCGGCTCCTCCTCTTCACTGTCAGATTGACGATTTTGCATGCTTCTTTATTTCTACGCCATTAAAACCCGATTTCGAGCTATAAGAACTCCGATCTGCTTTGTACATTCGTCGTTTCGATTGCGTCGATGAACGGCTCAGACAAAGCGGGCCATGAAAATGCAGCGAAATGGATTCTCGAGAGCATCGAGATTGATCAGATGCTGGAGGCTGTCTCCATTAACGACGAGCTTCCGAGCAATGGATCGAAGATTGGGAATCAGATATCGTTCAAGAAGAGCAATAGCAGTGGGTGGAAAATGAATGGGGTTCAAGGCTCAACGCCGAGGCTGGGGAGGAAGTCGTCGAGGGCGGAGAAAGGGCTCAAGAGCTTGAGATTTCTCGATAGGTCAATTACAGGGAAGGAAGCGGACGCATGGAGGTCGATCGAGAAACGATTCAATCAGCAGGCAGTCAATGGGAAGCTTCAACGAGACAAATTCGGAGCCTGCATTGGTGAAATTATACTCGTTTTTCGACCTATTTTCTTTCTGAAAACATCTTAAAACTGAGGATTTGAAATTGCTGTACAGGCATGGGAGGAGATTCCAAGGACTTTGCAGGTGAGTTATACGATGCTTTAGCTAGAAGAAGAAGCGTCAGTGCTGCAAACGGAATCACCATGGAAGAATTGAAAGATTTTTGGGAAGACATGACTAATAAAGATCTTGATTCTCGTCTTCAGATATTCTTCGAAATGTATGAACCATTAGTTTTCTTTCTCGCATAATTTCTTGGCATTAACAATGGCGAGCCATGTAATTCTCTAGGTGTGACAAGAATGGCGATGGGAAGCTCTCAGAGGAGGAGGTAAAGGAGGTGAGAACGAAGAACTTCCAACTTAAATTTGTACTTTTTTTCCATTGTTTAGATTCCTCAATATTGTTATTGAAAAGGTGATAGTGTTGAGCGCCTCCGCCAACAAGCTAGCGAATCTCAAAGGCCAGGCTTCGAGCTATGCTGCTCTGATAATGGAAGAGCTTGACCCTGATCATCTCGGCTATATTGAGGTAAAATCCGTATAAAAACTTCATTACCACTATTTTTTTTTTAAGTTCACTGTAATCTGAATTATATCTGTGTTGGGTTAGTGATACCATATTGAGAATCTCAAAGAATTCATATAAGTTTATATAAATTAAAGAATCAAAATTTGCAGTTGTAATTTGATATTCACGTGATAGATTTATCTCAGCTCGAGTGTTTTTTTCCTTTTCTTAATAATTACCATTTATACTAGCTCTGGCAACTAGAAACACTACTCAAGGAAATGATCAGCTCAGAAGATGGAGAAAGGCTACTGAAGAGGAGTAATACTCTCACGAGAGCGATGATTCCTAGACGATATAGAACTCCCGTCAGCAGATTCGTGACGAAAACGATAGAACGGATCCACGAGAACTGGAAGAGAATATGGGTTGTAATGATATGGTTAGCAATAAATACAGGACTATTCATTTGGAAATTCTACGAATACAAGAACAAAGGCGCATTCAAAGTTATGGGATATTGTCTTTGCATTGCAAAAGGTGCAGCCGAGACTCTCAAGTTCAACATGGCTCTAATTCTATTTCCAGTATGTAGAAGAACTCTAACCAAGCTTAGATCAACAATCCTCAGTAATATTTTTCCTTTCGATGACAATATAAACTTCCACAAAATGGTAGCATTAGGCATAGCAATCGGAACTGTAGTTCATGTGATTATGCACATTTCGTGTGATTTTCCGAGGCTGACTTCCTGCCCGAAAGAAACATTCATAGCAACTCTCGGCTCCAATTTTAACAACAAGCAGCCAACTTACTTGTTCTTGTTTGGAAGCACTGTCGGGGTTACTGGGACTGTTATGATCATTTTAATGGCTTTTTCTTTCACATTGGCTACTCATTCGTTTAGGAGAAATGTCATCAAGCTCCCATGGCCGTTCCATCACTTGGCCGGATTCAACGCCTTTTGGTACGCCCACCATTTGCTCGCCATCGTCTATATCCTCTTGGTTCTCCACGGCTACTTCATTTTTCTGACCCAAGATTGGAACCATAAGACGGTAAGTTTTCGAACTGTGCTATGATAACTATATGTTATAGAGTTATTATGTTATAAGTTTAGCTTAAAATAAGTTATCAATCTGTTTATACACACAATCCAAGTATTGTTAAGTATTTCATAGTTGTACTTCTGCAGACATGGATGTATCTTGCCTTCCCAGTATTACTCTATGCTGGAGAGAGAATTCTGATATCGTTAAACGAACTAAATCATCGAGTCAACATTATCAAGGTATAAAAATTTTGGATGCTTTGACATTTCTCTTGAATCCATCAAATTGATTCTAAAAGTTTTGCTTCAGGCAGTAATTTATACCGGAAATGTTCTAGCATTATACATGACCAAACCTCAAGGATTTCGGTACAAAAGCGGAATGTACCTCTTCGTCAAGTGTCCAGATATATCGAGTTTCGAGTGGTATGAACCAGGCTCGATTTTTTTGCGAGTGATGTTGAAAATTAGGCAGTTCAAATCTTTATTTTACTCAAGCATTACAATTTCTCATGTATAGGCATCCTTTCTCTATCACTTCTGCACCTGGAGATGACTACTTAAGTGTCCACATAAGAACATTAGGAGACTGGACTACAGAGCTTAAAACCAGATTTGCTCAGGTAACAGGCACCATGGAGGTCTCTACCGTGAAAATAAATCCTAGAAGAAATTGCTGTCTCATCATTTTGTTACTACATTAGCTTGTAATGACAATCTTTTTTCAAATTTTTGTGTACTAAATTAATGAAATGCAGGCCTGCGTGCCTCAGAATACTCAAGCGAGAAGAGGAAATCTTGTCCGAATGGAAACTAAGGCGCATTCGAGCTATGATCACTCGCAAGGAGGGTGAGCTAAACCTCAGAGAAGCTGTTTTCAAGCACTCCACTTTGTGATATCTCCAATTTCTCTTTTTTTTTTTTAATTTCGATGGACAGATACCCTAGAATTTTGATCAAAGGACCGTACGGAGCCCCGGCACAGAATTACAAGAAGTACGACATTCTTTTGCTCATCGGTCTTGGAATTGGAGCAACTCCGATGATCAGCATTTTGAAAGATTTGTTGAATAACATAAGGCCGATCACCACTGACAATGTGAGTGTAGAAACATAGGTGCGATCTATCGATTCATTTGTTATTTTCATGATAATTAACGGTAATCGGAGACGAAATCGATGCAGGATGATTCTACAAAAAGGCATTCGCTAGGGCCGAACAAGCGAGGACCTGGAAGAGCCTATTTTTACTGGGTGACAAGAGAACAAGGGTCGTTCGAGTGGTTCAAAGGTGTCATGGATGACATTGCAGAGTACGATCATAATGTATCAATCGAGTTTAAAACTCAGAAAACCTTAATCCATTTCATACTTGTTCTGCTTTTCAAAAACCAATCTGGCTGTCATTTTGATGGGATTTCTCTTAAATGTTTCAGAATGTTATAGAAATGCATAACTACTTGACGAGCGTGTACGAGGAAGGAGACGCAAGATCTGCTCTCATAGCAATGGTCCAAAAACTTCAACATGCGAAGAACGGAGTCGATGTCGTCTCGGAAAGTCGGGTATGGCTTTTCATTTCACAAATTCAGTTGATTCAATAGAATTAAAGAACAATTTATGATGGTTTTTCTTTTCATGAAACTTGTTTATGTGGCAGATAAGAACACATTTCGCCAGGCCAAATTGGAAGAAAGTGTTTTCTGATTTAGCAAGCACTCACATAGCTTCTCGTATAGGCAAGAGATCTTCCTCCACTTCAAATCAATAAAGAGTTGCCACAAATAGTTTTTTAGATTCTGGGCCTGTTTCTTTGTTCTTCATTTTTGAAGAACAGCTGCTAAAAACACATTCCATGTTTCTGATTTTAGTTCCATTGATATTGCAGGTGTCTTTTACTGTGGAAGTCCCACATTGACCAAAACATTGAAGGAATTATGCCAGGAATTCAGCTTGAATACCACAACTCGCTTTCAATTTCACAAAGAAAACTTCTAGCGTAATTTTTCCCGCCGCAAAGAGATTTTTAAGAGCAGTTTTTTGTAGAGTCTAAATTTTTATTCTTGGACTGCTGTACATTCAACACAAAAATGGATTATGGTGAATATAAAGCAAAATGTTTGTAGGTAATCTGAGTATCCAAACGAGTTTTCAAAAACTACTTGTAAAAGAAACAAATCTCTTGAGAAGTGTTTTCTGAAATTATTTTTTCAGTCATTTATTGTATTTTTTCGAGTAATTTCTTAAAGAAATATTTAGAATAATCTTTAAAATTTATAATCTCTTTCTCTCTCCTTCCCTCGCTCTCTTTCTCTCTCCTTCCCTCGCTCTCTTTCTAACACAACTACTCACTTTATTAAACGAAGTCTAGAAAAAAAAAAGTTCCAATCTCATGGAAGGAAAAGAAACTCTGGTTTTTATTACCTTCCGTGGGGTTTCTTCTGGGTTTCCTCTCGGGGTTTAATCCTACCCAACATTTTAGCAACCAATGGAAGCCCCCTACACTTCTCTAATAGTGTCTGCTTCAACTCTAGGAAACTAATGCCGTCCCAACCACTCTCACTCCCACCATTTTTCACTTCTTCCTCGTAAATTTTCCAGAAGCTTTTCGGATCTGAAAATGGTAGAAGTTGATGCATATTCTTCTCGCCGACCATGGCTTTTGCCAGCACCGAGCTTCTGCTCGTTACGATAACTCTTCCTCCACCCTTTTTCGGCAGTCCGTCAGTAAGATGACTCTCATTCTGATTTGGTGGAGGATGATTCAAATTTGTTAACCCTTTCTCTGATTCCTCTACTTCTAGTTAATTGAAGACGAAGAAAAAGGTCGTTGAGATTTTGGTTTCTTGAATCGAGTCCAGGTTTTTTTCTTCAAATCCGAGACAGGATGACAACCCTTTTCTCCATCGAGATATTATCCTCGTTGAAAATTGGACCGTATCTCTCACAAATAATATTTGTGTACCGAATCGGTCATTTAATATTATATTATTTTCATCAGAGTACTCTTAATTTTAAAATTTTTATAAAATTAGTTGTCTATTATACTCTAAAACGCGTCTTTCTATTTTATGAAGATTTACTTACATATATTTTATTTTCATCTATTTCTTCCAAACGATATGAGATTGTGATGATTCCCTTTCTACGATTCAAGATTTCTTTAGACTCAAGGTGTTATGTCACGTCGTTCTTCGAGCTTTGTCCTGCAATCGTACTCATACGTACATATATGAGTCATCATAATCATCCCTTCAGGCCCAACATCCTCGTTAGCCATATTTCCAAGAGTCTAACAAGTGTTGTTTTTCGATCTTGTTCATCTTCAAATTCTCTCGACGTGGAAACTCAAATATGAGGAAGGTAGTCGCTTGTAATATTTGAAGAGCGAGGGAAAGAGAGTGAGTGCGAGGGGGAGAGCCCGGAAAGCAGAGAAATAGAGGAAAATTTAAAAAAAAATATTACACGGTACTTATTATTTTAATAGAAAATGACATAGCATGAGATGAATTGTCTCTTATCAATATATTAATTTTTTTTTGCCTATCATCTAAATTTGTAATGTAAATTGTCATTTTAACCTTTACGTGATGGTCAAATTATCCTTTGTCCCAATCAATACTATGAATTTATTGCTTTAAAAAATAATTTTTTAGACTTGGTTGCCTTAAATATTATTATTTGAAAACAAAATTTTCAATCAAATAACAAATTCAACTTGAGACATTCGTAGACCTATAATTAAAATTGAAGTATAAAAAATCTAATTTAAGTATAATTTATGAATTTATTGAATAATATTACATGAATAAGGCTAGTTTTACTCTAACCGTATGCTGTGACGCAATAAATAATACATTAATGATTTATTTTAATAATCTATAATTTATTATAGAAAAAAATTCAATTCATATCATCTCGTATGAAGTTATTTGTCATTTTGTCTCTGACGTTTTTTTTACCCAATAAAATTATCGTATACGCTATTTGTAATTTAAATATTTTCGTTCAATTTCCTGTTAAATTGATCACGTGACTTTTTTTTTTATAAGGAAAAATTTCAATTCATACCCTATTGTATATGGTCGTTTGTCATTTGGTCTCTAACATTTTTTGTTTGTCCAATCAGACCCTATCATATACGACATTTGCAATTCAAATTTTTTCATTCGATTTCCTGTTAAATTGATCACATGTAGAGCGCGTGACTTTTTTTTTTATACTTAAAAATTCTAAAAATAACAATTCTAAAAAATTATATAAATGTAACTATTATTTGTGCACGAATCAGGGAGATGTGGGTGGCCTATAGGAGGAATGTTGCTGATGGCTGGGCCTCTCAACGCCACTAAGTGCAAATGCCTGTTTTGATGGTATTTTGGATATATTTGATATTTGTTAACAGTGAAACTTCACTTTAGAGGGTTCAAGTCTTTTCATATTAGTCAAAATCTGGCAAGTCAAACTGGATGAGTGGAAATAAGAAATTTGTTTTTATGTATTTTACTTTGTCTAATTATCAAATATAATAATTTCCTTACTCGTTTACTTATGTAATATTATATTAATCTGAAATAAATATTTTGTGAAAAATTATGAGTGACTGAGAATTATCATCCAAGAATGAGACTGTATTTTAAAGGCATTCATAGTACGTCACTTTCTACATTAATATATACATAACTTATATTATTATACGAGTAAATGTTTACATGCTGATCATCTAGACATTAAATATTGATCAATTTAGTGTGAGTATGTTTGGACATTTAATGTCTTTCATTTATGATAATATTTGTTTGAACATTTTAGTTGACACACGAACAAATTAACCAGTTATTTGTTTTTTTTTTAATTTTTAAATTTAAAAAAAAAGGTTACACATTATCGACGTGATTAATTTAATGGGAAATTGAATGAAAATGTTTGAATCGCAAACAGCGTATACGATAGGGTCTAATTGAGAAAAAAAATCATTAGAAGCCAAATAACTTCATACGATAGAGTTTGAATTGAACTTTTCACAAGGTCACGCGCTCTGCACGTGATCAATTTAACGAGAAATTGAACGAAAATGTTTGAATAGCAAACAACGTATACGATAGGATCTGATTGAAAAAAAAAATGTTAGAAATCAAAAGACAAATGACCTCATGCGATAAGATCTGAATTGAATTTTTCTCTTTATTATATTAATTACATTAATTAATATTTGTTGCATCAGTGTACCATATAATATTACTCATATTATATTTGTATTTTAATATAATGTTTACATGTAATTCCTGTAATTGGCCTATAATTAAATTATTGTTTATTATATTTATTTTACTAATAATAAATGTCATGTAGATATGAAATTGAAGTTTACAAATAATACGGTAAGAAATAACTCTCTATTATTATATTTTAATTATCGACGTCTCACTCATAAATTAACATAGTAAATTAGAAATAATCTAAATAAGTAATTAATTATACTAATAAATATTTAAATATACAGTAAATATATCATTTATTATAATCATATTTCTACTTAAAATAATTATGTAAAAGGTTATAGAGAGGAACAATCTAATATTTGGGCTTTCTTTAAGTGACCCGTTTTGTGTAATTAATCGCCAAGAAACCAATCCATTAATCCAATATGTTAAAGAAACGGTCTCTCTCTCACTTCCCGGGTTTTTCGCCTCGCCTCCGCCTACGCCTCCCGCCTTTAAGAAACTCGCCGGTTGGCTATCTCTCTCCACCGTTCACAGTTTCCGTCTCCTATCCCTCTCTCTCTCTCGTATTCTATTGCTTCAGAGAGATATAAGGTTTTCTTGTTCTCCTTGTTACTCTATCGGCGACTTAGCTTTATGTGGTTTGAGAGCTAGAATGTTGAGTTTTTTTTTTCTCAGTTGAAGGAATTGAGTTTAGTGCGGTTTGAAGAATCTATTTACTGTTTATTTCTGATTCCCTTGTTTTGCAAGTTCTTAGTGATAAAGTCTTGATAATTCAGATAGTTGAGTGTACGTACTTAGTTTACCTGTTTGTGCTGTGAATATGCTGATTTAACTTGACTTTGCTGGTGCCAAAAGCTTTAATCTATAGGAAGCTACCAGATATACCGAATGATTGTTGTTCTGATCTAATCTTATTATTAGTTTTTTCGTTATATATGTGAAACTATCTTATGTTCATTTATTTTATTTTTACGCATGATATTTATCAGAGATGAGTAGAGTACAAGCTGAGGGCATGCGCTTCACGAAGGAGCCATACATAGAAGATGTCGGGCCTCGTAAAATGTTTGTGTTTTAACCTTGGATAATTATATTTAAATTGTATAAGAAATCCAAAGTATATTTAATTAGATTTGTGGAATTTTATTACCTTTTTTTGTAATCTCATCCTTTTGTTTTCTATTTCATGGTGCAGTGAAAGCATTCACTTCACTACTTTCTCCGAATCAGAAATTTGTAAAGTTGCTGAAGTTCAGGTGTATAAAGGTCAATACTATGATTCCTCTAGAAAACCCATTGAAGGCGGATTGCTGGACCCTCGAATGGTACTCACTCTTATGTTTTTTTTTCCACATTGTATACATTAGGGATATAATGTTTAACTTTGCTGTTATCATTATACAAATTTCGCTGGTTTAATTTTTTAATGTTGCTCTCTTCGGTAAGTTGCAGTAATTTGTTAAATTTGATCAAATTAATGTTTTGATGTGACATAATAGTGGTTTGAAATTATGATATCTTATCTGCTAGTCTCTCTTTTTTTACTCTCTCCTTATCTCTCTCTCTCTCCTCATATACACACATGCTCATGCATTCCTTGATTGATTTTCTTTTTATTGTTTGTTTCAGGGTCCTGCCAATAAGTTTTGTGAATGTTCTACTTGTCATGGAAATTATGGAAACTGTCCAGGGCACTATGGATATTTAAAACTTGCTCTCCCAGTTTTTAATGTTGGATACATATCTACTATTTTAGAAATATTGAAGTGCATTTGTAAGGTATTACTTCTTTATCTGATTCTGTAGATTGCTTTTATTATGCATGTTACAATTGTTAAATATCTCTTAATCCTATGCAGTGTTGCTCTCGAATACTTTTGGAGGATAAATTATCAAAAGATCATTTGAAAAAAATGAGAACACCCAGAATGGATTCTTTGCGGAAGACTGAGCTAATGAAAAAGATAGTAAAGAAGTGCACTACTATGACGAGTAGTAATAGGAAAATCAAGTGCTCTCGATGTGGATATTTGAACGGTTTGGCTTCTAGCTTTTGTTTGTGGATATGGACTATTGCAATTTTTATTTTCTTGTTTTTCATTAAGTTATATATATAACATTAGAGAATACTGCAAAGTGAATGACGTCTTTTTTAATGTACTAAATGACTTTCTATCCTCTTAAGTGATCAAGGAATTGAATGTGAGAACTAATTATGTTTTTATATTCTTTAAGGTTTCAACTTGATTACATATTTGTTTTTTGGTACAGGTTCAGTCAAAAAAATGGTTTCTACATTGAGCATTGTCCACGATTCTGCAAAATCTAATGATGGTGGTATGACTGAATCTAGATCACACTTAAGTAGGACTGATATTCTAAATCCAAATAGAGTACTATCTCTTTTCAAAAGGATGCTAGATGAGGTAATACTCTCACCAAATTTGGATTAAATTATTTTAATCTCCAAGGACATTCCATGAACATGTTAAGAATAAAGTTTATGGAAAACCATTTCGATCCTGTTTATTCAACTTATTTGGAGTCTATTGTTGACAAGAGGGCTTATTGCTGCACAAAGCAATGAATTATAAATTTCGTGAATTTGAAAATTTCCCTTTCATCACATTGCAGGATTGTGAATTGCTATATTTATCCGAACGACCTGAGAATTTGATCATTGCAACTATAGCTGTCCCACCTGTAGCAATCCGTCCATCTGTTATAATGGATGGATCTCAAAGGTGTCAAAAACATATAGTGCCTTGTAATAATCATATATACTTCTCATTTTGTATTTTTAAATTATCTTACAGAATGTTATGCTGTGATGTTGCAACAATACAAATTATGTTGATACATTATCCTTATGGTTCTTTCAGCAATGAAAATGACATAACTGAGAGACTGAAACTCATTATTCAACGGAATGCTAGCATCGCCAATAAGCTATCAAACGTTACTGAACCATCAAATTTTTGGGTAAATAAGGGATTTCAAACCTTTTTTTTCCATTACTACTATTTTTAATTTGGATTCTGAAACTTGTTTGCAATTTGGAGATCTTTGCTGTATCTATACTAGCGTCCTATTTTGTGTTTGTATTCTAAATAATCCTCACAGGTGCTCTTTAAAAGGAAATTAGAGATGCAGAGGCTAAGAAAAAAATCAATTATTGATCTTCGATTGTTTGATGTTAATTCCGATTAATATTTTTGCACCTTTTAAATGCTAATTTATATGCTTGATTTGATGTTATTTGCAGTCTAATATTCTTTTTACCAATTTAATGAATGTAATCTTGTTAGCATCACTTACCTTAGGAAATTTAGGCAGTACTGTTAAAGTTACTTTTTCCCTAGAGTATATTATGTTGAGATGAAAGATTAATATTTTTTAGGAGGATTGGGACGGGCTTCAATTTGAAGTTGCACAATTCATAAACAGTGATGTTCGCGGTGTTCCAGCATCCATGCAAACTTCCAAACCATTAAGTGGTTTTATCCAGCGCCTGAAAGGAAAGCAAGGACGCTTCCGCGGGAACTTGTCTGGGAAGCGTGTTGAATATACTGGAAGGACTGTTATATCTCCAGATCCGAATCTAAAAATTACGGAGGTCAAAATCATCCCAAAATTTAGATTATTTTCAGACCTTTTATCTATATTTTTGGAAATCCTTATCAGCTACTTTGTTTTTTAGGTAGCAATTCCCATCCAAATGGCTCAAATTTTATCCTTTCCTGAACGCGTTTCTCGTCACAATATAGAGAAACTAAGACAGTGTGTCAGTAATGGTCCTGATAAATATCCTGGAGCGAGGATGCTCAGACATAATGATGGTTCTATGAGGCAGGATTTAAATTATAATTATTGGTTTTTTTACATGAAATTTTCATATTAGTGATTCTAAATATGGTTCTTATTTTCTGCTGTAGGTCCTTGATGATATCTGGTAGAAAACGCCTCGCCGACGAACTGAAATATGGCGAAGTAGTCGAGCGTCACCTGGAAGATGGGGATATTGTTCTTTTTAACAGGCAGCCAAGTCTGCATCGGATGTCTATCATGTGTCATAGGGTTGTCTATTGTTTTTGGATAATGTCAACATGTCAGATTTAGTATTGGACCATTTGATTTCCTAATTAATTACTTGTTCATTTTGGGAATGCAGGTGAGAGTTATGCCTTGGAGAACGTTAAGATTCAATGAATCTGTGTGCAATCCCTATAATGCTGATTTTGATGGTGACGAGATGAATTTACATGTCCCACAAACAGAGGAGGCTCGAGCTGAGGCAATTTTACTGATGGGGGTAAATTTAGACATATCATTATGACTATTATTTTCCTTGTTTCTTGTTTTACTTTTATGGGGAAATGTTAGTCTATTTTGTTTTGCAGGTCCAGAATAATTTATGCACACCAAAAAATGGCGAGATCTTGGTTGCTTCCACCCAAGATTTTTTGACATCATCTTTCCTCATAACAAGGAAGGACACATTTTATGACCGTGCATCTTTTTCTCTTATGTGTTCTTTTATGGGGGATGCTATGGATCCAATGGATTTGCCTACACCAGCAGTAATTAAGGTCAGTGAAAACGTTGAGAATGGGTTTCGTTGATTTCATGACATATTGCAGGTGGGTCTATGCTGTTTCACATTCCAGCTTTCTGTCTTCTTCTATCTTGTTTTATTCCCACTGTCATCATTGCAAAAATTTTCTCGGAAAGAAGAATAATTGAAGCAGGAACATAACAATTTACTTCTATTTTACAAGGGAGTTGAACGATACATGTTCCGGTTCTAATCATTGTAGTAATGGTGGTCAAATTGCACAGGTTGATAATTAACTTCGTATTGTGTATCATATCTGATTATGACTGCATTTTGCAGCCTGTGGAGCTTTGGACTGGTAAACAATTGTTTAGCATTTTAGTCCGCCCTCATGCGCAAGTGAAGGTCTTCCTGAATCTCACAGTTAAAGAGAAAAATTTTACCAAACCTAAAGGTGATGAAAGGGAAAGAGAAACGATGTGCCCAAATGATGGGTTTGTCTTTTTTCGCAATAGTGAACTAATATCTGGCCAACTTGGCAAGGCAACTTTAGGTATGGTTTTAATTATAAATCTGAATTTCTGGCAGTTTCTTCTCATAAATGATTTTTTCCAGTTATGGAACAATTTTTTCAATTAATATTCTCATGTCATGTAAATAGTCTTGTTCTTTAACCACACAGAATGTGTGCCATTCTCGTTGATGAAGTTAAGTACGTTATATGACGCCAGATATTGTTAGTTTTTTGTTTGTATCGATTGAGATACTTCATTTTTTTCTTTGCAGTTTCTCTATTTCATATTGCTTTGGGTAGAATATTGGCCTACAGTACAAAACTTGCTCTGGTTATGAAGTCAGTATGATGAAAAATAAATTTATAGGTGGATTAAGATCTAACTTTCAATAACATCAGTATTAGAATGATTCTGGTTTTTGTGAATTATACATCTTAAAAACCAAATATATCATTAAGTGGGCTTATTGTTTGGAATTTTTTAGGATTTATCCTTTTAATATTGATTTCTCTAACTGTAGAGAAATATTTTAAATTGAAGGTTTTTTCTTAGAAGGATTCTTCTTTTCTCATCTTTGTATCTTCTTCTTTATATTTTCTCTTTATTAATATACTTTGTTGCTTATAAAAAAAAATATATTGCGGTATGTTAGGAGAAAAGAATAGAATTAGAGAAGAAAAGCAAGACAGTACGGTAGTTGAGGTAAGCTTATGGATATGAGGATAGTAAGGTGCTTTCCTATGTATCCTTAAATGTTGGGTCTTAAACAAAGACTTGTATATAAACAAAAATAAAATCATATCTTAAATTCATTGCACCACTTACTGTAGAGCTAGCTCTTGTTGAAGTCGCTAAAACATTTTTTCATTTTTGCTCTGCCTTTTTTTTTTTTTTTTGGGTCTGATCTTTCAGTAACAGAGAATTATTTGAAAGACTATGTTTTGTATGATGCAACTGTTAATTTCTTGTTAGCGTCTTCTTGGCTATGAAGTTTTCTCTTGATGGATTGGAAGGACTCGTGTTTTCTGAAAATGTTGTCTCTGTTGGATACTTGTTATGTCCAGATTTCATCTTATGATTTTATACCATCATATTGCCTTTTTGGTTGATGACTGTTTCATTTTATGTCTACTGATCCACTTCCCATATGCTATATCTTAAAACGAGACCTGCAAACTTGAGTTGTCAATGAGGAATGTGTTCATAATTGATGTATGACTGGAGCTTTTACTGGTCAAATATTTATATTTTTTCTATTCTACACAACTCTAGGTAATGGCAATAAGGATGGCCTTTTCTCTATTCTTCTTAGAGACTACAAGGCTCATGCTGCTGCTGCTTGCATGAATCGACTAGCTAAACTGAGGTAATTTGGTTATTATTGTTTCTGAATTCTTACTTGCACTTGCTTTATGATTTTGGTGAAAACAGTGTGATGAATTGTGAATTCATAAAAAATTCACTGTTGTAATTTGATTTTGTTCTTTAGGATTTTATTTCCAAGAGAATTTGAAAATTGTCTAAGCTTAGAACAAGATCATTGGGCTCTATCTTAATATATTAAACTATCGTGATCAATTTTATTGATCAATAAATCATGTAGTATTAACTTAACCTCAAAAACTTATATTTAGTATTGAATATGCTGCCCGTAATCTTTTAGAATTTGTGTTTTCTTCATTATAATTGTCGGACTATGCTTGAATGAAGCGCTCGGTGGATAGGTAACCACGGTTTTTCAATTGGAATCGATGATGTGCAACCAGGAAAATATCTAGTCAAGCAGAAGCAAAAGACTATTTTGGAGGGTTATCGCGATTGCGATGAACAAATAAATTTGTACAATAAGGGAAACTTACCACCCGAAGCTGGTTGTGATGCTGCTCAAAGTCTTGAGGCTAAGATAACAAAAATATTAAACAGTATTCGAGAAGCAACTGCAAATGTAAGATTCTTGATCAGTTAATGGATTCTCCTCTTTACTTATGAATGGTTTGACTACTGTAGTTTTAAATATGTATCTCCTAGTCCAACATATTTGCAATATATTATTTTTTGGTTACTTCTATGAAGAATGGTTAATTACTTGGTGGAATGATGTTGAAAGGTTTTATTCTCATAGTAACGTGAAGAAACTATCTGTAGACAAATAACAGACTGCAAGGATTAATTTGCAATTTTTCTCTAGGTGTGCATGCAAAACCTACATTGGAGAAATAGTCCATTGATAATGTCGCAGTGTGGTTCCAAAGGATCCCCTATCAACATTAGTCAAATGATTGCGTGCGTTGGCCAACAGTCAGTTGGTGGCCGTCGAGCTCCTGATGGATTTATGGATCGAGGCCTTCCTCACTTCCCTCGGAAAGCAAAAACTCCTGCAGTAAGCTTTGGAGTTCCAATTGTTTTTACAAAGTTTTATGGTGATGCTGTCATGAGTACTTGTCTTGGTTTTGCTCTTATATTGGAAGTAACAAATAGTTTTGCCAGAAGAGACATTTTAGATGAAAGACATCAAGAATGATCACTATTTCTTAGATTCATGGACCCAATTCAATGAAGTGGGATGATCGATTTGCGATGCATACACGTGCTAGTGACCAGATTATTTGAAGCAAACTAAGGGGAAAAACCATTAAATCATGTCTAATGAGCCTTGTACAACAATTAACATAAGCTATTCTTAAATATTAATAGGAGAAGCTTTTAGATTGTGTGTAGCATAAATCTCTCCTTCCATTCTCTAGTGAACTGTATTGCTCTCCTTAGTTGAGGCGTTAAAGTGAAACTAGATGTATTGCTCTCCCTGATTACCTTTCCATTTTTAAAACTATATGTATTGCTCCTTCCATTCTTAAAATAGATGTATTGCTCTCCCTGATTACGTTTCCATTAATCTAGTATGCTCAGTATCGCTATTGGAATAAGTGTCTTTTTTTTCATTGAATGGATCATTATCTGATCAAACATCAAACTCGAAATGTCAGTTATATGCTGTATCAATATGGTTTGCTATTGTCAGTTCAACCGATCTTTGTCTTATTATTGATACAGGCTAAAGGCTTTGTTGCTAATTCCTTCTACAGTGGTCTGACTGCGACTGAGTTTTTTTTCCATACAATGGGAGGACGAGAAGGTCTTGTGGATACAGCGGTAGGACTATGATATTTCATTGATTATTTTCTAGTATGTATTGAAAATATGGACTATTGTCTTCATCCAGTAAAAAGTGTTATTTTTCTTTTTCTTTTTCTTATCTGGGCAAAGGAGGTTCATACATCTAACGGCCACACATAATATTCAAATTAGATTATCTTTGTTTTTTAACACGGTGTAGACTGAAAATTGTGATTGATATGTAACCTTGAGAAATTTCTGTGTTATTTGTTTAAGAGAAAGACTTGAATAGCAAATTAACTGAACTTGGAGTTATAGCTGACCATTTTTGATTTGTCAAAGTAAACCGTTTTCTTTAATTGGTGCAACTTCATATATTATGCATTAATGGAGTAGCCATGGCACACTGTTTTGTTTCATGTACCCCTAGTCTGCACACACTCTAAAGTTGTCTCATAACCTTCTACTCTTGGACTCACTGAAAAATGATGGAGACTAGATTTTGAGCAATTTTTGAATACTTTAAACGAACTCAATGCTGATCTTTGGCAGTTGAGGCGAGGCTTTGGTCTTACTTTAATGGCTCCAAAGTGAGGTTTAAGCTGGTAAAGTGGACACTTTTTGGTCTAAAGAAAAATTTGACAAAACTATGATATTGGAAGTAAGATTTGGTGGTTATATCATAAAGAGTGGAGAATATGAAGTTTTTTATATTTGATATTGCAATTTTTGCAGGTAAAAACTGCTGACACCGGGTATATGTCCCGTAGGTTGATAAAATCCTTGGAAGATTTGTCCATTCATTATGATAGTACCGTACGAAATGCAAGTGGGTGTATAGTTCAATTTCGTTATGGTGACGATGGCATGGATCCCGCAAATATGGAAGGAAAAAATGGAACCCCTTTAAACTTTGAGAGACTGTTTTTGAAGTCTAAGGTTTAAATTCCTGCTCTTATCCGGATTTTTTACACTAAATATTGTTTAGAATTTATAGTAATACTATCTGCTGGCAGGCCACATGTCCTGATTGGGGAAGTGAACTTCTATCTCCTAGAGAAGTAACTGACACAGTGGAAAACCGGCTTTCAAAAAGTGATGCAAATCCTGAAGGAGGATGCTCCCTTGCCTTCATAGAATCTTTGAAGAGCTTTCTTAATAAATACATAGAGGCTTTGAAGAAGACATGGAATATATTCTTTATTGAGAATCAATCAGCTATCTGCAACAACACCGTCTACAATTTTGCTGAGAATGAAGAGTTAAGAAGTCAGAAAAAAATAATCCAAGTTGTAGGTGGTGTTACTCGCAGACAGCTAGAGGTATTATATAATATTGTCCATGTGTATTCTTCACATTTTTTTGTTTTAGTTTTTCAATTATTTCATTGCAATTGGGAGCTTCATTTATAGTTTTCTTTCACCTCTTTATGATTTTTTTTGCCAATAATCACAGATTTTTTCTTTTGCTTGATTTAAGAAATAACCCCTCTATAGTAGTTACTGAATATTTCCGATTGTTCTTTCCTGCTGGGAGAGGAGAATTTGGTTAGTTTAGTGTTGATTTGTTTCTTTTGGTGCATTTCGAATATAAGAAATGGAATGATTTTTTACTAGGAGATCTCGACTCATATGAGGTTGAAGTTTTCTTGATATAATTATACATATAGATAAAATTAAATAAACTTTCCCTGGACATGTCAAGGTTTGTGCATAGAAAGGAGAAATCTAAAACAAACAAATCAGTTCGGAACTACTTGATTGACATGGGTTTTTCAACATCATTTTTCTTTCAATTTTTAGTCGATACATTATCTTGCGGTTTTGTAGAGCTATACAATTTTTTGTATCATGCTCATTTCCTTTTTAAGAACGTCGTACTATTTCTTTTACAATTTACAATTTTTTATTTCCACGGGGATTCATGATGAAAAAACTCATATTTCATTTTTTTTTACTGTATTAGTCATTATTTCATGGTCGGATGGGTTGTTTTCTTCTCTCCTTTCTTTATGCATTTAAGTTTTACTTGTTAGTTTTTTTCTTCTACAAAATATTCAATATATTTCAAAAGGAAAACAAAGGATGTACAGAAGTGATGAAATATTAAGTGTATCGTTCTCAGGTTTTCTTGGATACTTGCATGTCTCGTTATCATACAAAAAGGATTGAATCTGGAACTGCTATTGGAGCAATTGGAGCCCAAAGTATAGGAGAGCCTGGAACACAAATGACATTGAAAACATTTCACTTTGCCGGAGTTGCAAGCATGAGTATCCTTGACCGAGGACATAATTGCTTCTCGAAACTGAGCTATGTTTCTTGGATTGAAAGGGTATTGAATTCTGGTAATTTTCAGTTTGATCCTTTGACTCTTGATCAGATATTACGCTTGGAGTTCCTCGAATTAAAGAAATTATTAATGGAGCAAAAAAGATAAGTACACCAATCATCACTGCAGCTCTGAAGAATGATGATAATGTCAATATTTCTCGTATGGTAAAAGCTCGGATTGAGAAAACAAATTTAGGACAGGTATGTAGCTTAAAATTTATGGCTGAAATGGTGTTTGTATGCGTCTTACTTTTTCTACAAAGCTACAATGTTTCTCTCTTTAAAAGAGTTAGTAAGAAGTGGTATAAAAACCGCACTCGACCTTTTCTCCTAGAGTTAGTAAAAAAAAGTAATAGAAGTGTATCAAAGGTTTGAGTGACGTAGCTGGTCGAAATTAGCATTTTTTAAAAGGGCAAGTCACTCTGATTATACAGTCTTAGAGATGGAATTCACGTAAGCTGGAAAAAGAATTATTTCCTCCTTAAATGTGTCAGAAAACGGCATAATTCTCAGGATCCATGAGGAATTTTTTTTGGCATTTCGATTTCTTATTTATCTTGGTCCAAATAAAATGACATTGTCCCTTTTGGTCATTTCTCTAAATGTAACGAGGCTTTTATGTTAGAGTAGGCAGTTTTGGAGAACTGAGAATGCGAAAGATAGGAAGTGTAGGGCAGACTTGAACCAATTAACTCATTAGTGGATGACGAAAGTATCCCTGTATTATTTGTGTATAAGGAAGAGAATCGATATATTTCCACTCATCCATTTGTCTGTTGAATCAGATTGCAAAGAGTATAAAGATCGTAATGAGCTCAAGATCATCATCCATAGAAATTAAACTTGATATGGATAGAATCAAAGAAGCAGAATTATATATTGATGCTGATGTTGTAAAAGAATCAATCATAAAAACTCCCAAGATCAAATTAAAGGCAGAGGTAAATGTAACGAGGTTTTCACTTGTTGGGCCCTTTTTTTTTTATGTTTATCTTGATATTATGGTATTTTAACAGCATATCAGTGTTTTGGATGATCAAAAGTTACGAGTCTCTCCTCAAGAAGCTGATAGAAGTAAATTTCATTTTCAACTCCACTCTCTCAAGAATATGCTTCCATTAGTTATTGTAAAGGTTAGATTTTCAAAATTTATAGAATTAGTATTTGGCGCATGGAATAGTATTTCTTTGTTGTACTATTAGGAGTAGAAGTATAACCGGTATTGTAATGGAAACAGGGAATAAAAACCGTTGAACGTGCTGTCATAAAAGAGGAAATGGATAAATCCAAGAAGCAAAAAAAGTTCAGCTTGTTGGTGGAAGGGTTAGTATGTATATTAATTTGAAGATGAAATTATTTTCTATTTGCATTTTTATTGTTAGCTGTATTGAAAGAAAATATCTAAAATTAAAAAAAAAAAAATTTACATATATAAATTAGAAAACAAAAAAATACAATTTCGTTTCAGCCTTGTCTAAGAACTAGCATGATGGTTTCATTTTCTGAGTTTCACTTAACTTGTCTAATGCGAAAATTTTCTTTAATTCACCATATCAAGGGGAGCAGTGTTTCCTGTCATATAATTAATTACATGGGTTGGTGTTAGTGGTATCCAGTGTTCTATATGTGACAAACTAATCAATTTGATATTGGTTATATCATTTATTCCTGATTATCTGAGTGTGGTGGCTATTGTCACACTTAATTTCTGGTGAGTAAGTAATAATGTGGTGAAGTTGGTTCTATGATGAGAGATTGTAACAAAAATAGATTTAATTCTGATGGTTTACAAAATGTAGAATTTTGTTTGCTTCTCTTTTGGCTAAATGTTTGGCTTTTCGTTTAAAGAATTTATCATTTTGTGTAAGCTTTAGTGGTAATCTTATTGGTTGTTATCTGTTGTCTGAGTGATTGGCGAGGTGAACTGTCTTGGATCAACTTACTGTGTAATCACTAGGATTATGTTCTCAGACCTACTCAATATTTTCTTTATTAATGTATTATTAATCATTTTTAGGATACACGATAGTCTGCCATTTCCAACAACAAGAATAATAACATATCTTGAATATTTGCGCAGAACTGGCCTTCAAGCAGTCATGGGTACCGAGGGGGTTGATGGATGTAATACAAAGAGTAACCATATCATTGAAGTGCAGCAGACGCTAGGAATTGAAGCTGCAAGGAAGTGTATAATTGAAGAGATAAAGTATACTATGGAAAGTCATGGGATGAGCATAGACATACGCCACATGATGCTTTTAGCAGATGTGATGACTTTTAGAGTAAGATCTCCTCAAAAGCTGTATTTTGATGCATTTGCCACTACAAACAGCGTTTTATATTTTCTTGCTTTTGTGACAGGGTGATGTTCTTGGTATCACGAGATTTGGCATTCAAAAAATGGACAAGAGTGTACTGATGTTGGCTTCGTTTGAGAAAACAGCTGACCATCTGGTTAATGCTTCTGTGCACGGCATTGAGGACAAAATCGAAGGAGTGAGTGAATGCATTATAATGGGTATACCAATGAAGATAGGCACAGGCGCTCTAAAAGTTCGACAAAGGTATGATTCTCATATACTATTTGTTGTTGTACCACCAACTAAGAAGCACTAAATATGGAATATTATATGGATTTATCGTGTTGATGATTAAAATCTTAAAAACTGTAATAGACACGTATATCTGGCGACTTAAATGCTTAAAGCTATTAGTCCTCTTTGCGAGGAGTAATGAACACTTTAAAATCAATTTCCTTCTTCCATTTGAAGTTGTAGAACAAAAACTCATAGTAGGGGTTAGTGAGCCGTGTTAGGAAAGATATTGAAAAAAAATTTGTTGAAGGTTCGTTCACTCGTCCCTCTTCAGTTGTTAATTGCATCTACCCCGTATGGAGAAAGCAGAGATCACGTCATGAAGATTGGAGAGTTCTCTTGACTTTGAATTGTCATCTCTTCAAAAATTTGGCACAGCGGTGCTAGAAATATTACTTGTGGATTATCCGTAATGTATTTAATGTGGTTTCAATATTGCTATTAGTACATTATACCTGGAATTAGTAAATAATGAGCATGTTTCTTTAAGGATCTTCCATCTTCCTCAGCTTACGGTGTTTTCTGAACAGAGTGAACATGCCACCACAACTGCCTTATGGACCTGATGCAATTCTATCTTGAGTTGTTTCTCTTCATTGTGAGTTATTATCCCAGCTCATTGCAAGGGAAAGCTGAAGTTGCACGAGTTAAACCAAACCGTCAACAAGGTGTAGAAGTGTCCATATATGAGTCAAATTTTGGTAGTTTATTATTTGATTTCGCATATTTGTTGGGTAATATCTATGCTGCTGCTTGTGCTATTTTATTTTGGACCCCATTTCATTTGGAGTCCTTGGAGCAGGTCAGTTTCTTGCCATGGTTGGAATCTGCCCTTCAATTCCTGGCCATCGTTAAATATTTT
This sequence comes from Begonia peltatifolia, assembly GCA_022433055.1. Lineage (NCBI taxonomy): Eukaryota > Viridiplantae > Streptophyta > Magnoliopsida > Cucurbitales > Begoniaceae > Begonia > Begonia peltatifolia. Next base: position 5,936,749 of record CM039527.1, read on the forward strand.
CCTTTTAGTTGTAAGCAAACATGGATTACTAAAAAAAGTGATCTTGGTATTTGCGGGTAGTGATTTGCATCAAGCTGGCATGAATGTTGTACTTGAGAGAACATGTTCTATTGAGGGTAGGATTACGAGCACAAAGATACGCATGATCTGACGTTTATTTTGTTATTATATACGTATACAATAATAATTAATATATTATAGTAATCTGACGTATTATTTGTTTAACAAGTTAACAAATATTTTAAAAAAATATACAAGAAAGTTATCGCAATTTGCAGTACATGTTATTTTATTTACTGGATGCGTCTTCATTTTTGTCCATCGCTCAAAGCTCTTAATTTATTTGTACATAACACTGTCCTTCAGAGAATATCAGACCGTTTCACATCATTTGTAATAGTGAAATGTTACAAAATAGTACGGCATTATATTGGTAATATGAAAAGGACTGTCTTAAGTGCAGTAAATATGTGGTGTTCTCTTTCGTGTAACCACGAACAGTTCTAATAGGTATTTCCTTTTTGGTCAGGACAGAATGTAGACCACCGTCTATTCAAATGTCCTCGCCAATAAATCCTTCTTCAACATGACAGAGAATAAAAACTACCGACATGTTCTTAATGACATCGAACTTCGATAATTACAATGTACTAATATTATATCAGGTGGAAAACTGAAACTTCCTTCTCACCATCTAAAATCCAATCAAATTTCCAACTCTGGGTATGCTCAAACAACCCGATGATAGCTCTGTTTGAAGAATTCTCCGCAACCGTATTAGCTCTTATTCTGCTTGATGAATTCATTTCTGACAAATGAAAGAAAAACACAACAAAGTTAGGCAACTTTATACTATACATATAAAAAGGAAGGCAGCAAGTATTGCAAATAATGGCCGAGCCTGAACGTTACACAGGGAAGTAAACGAGAAAATTCGGACTCCTTTTGTAATAGTACTACAGAAGTTCCAAGCAGTTGAAATTCTGCCTCCAAAGTTTCTTTCTTCCTGTTCTGATCTCTGCATTGCTATTGTATCCTGACCAACATGTCCGGGATGGCAGAGCAGTAAGCAAGAAATCTGTCTTGTCATCCTTTCATTCTTCAAAGTCCTTTATGTAATAATACATGAACTATTCTTCTACATAGCCGAGCCTAACTAACTGGAAAACATCAAAATGTGGTTATATGAATTTTTGTTAAATATTTTTGAAAAATCTGGATAGACTGATAAAAAGAAATTAGCCTTCAGTTTAAAATAAAATTTGCATACTAGTCCATTTAAAATCTGTTAATTTGTTTAGATGTCCATAGCCTTCAGTTTGTAAAATCTCGAACCATAATCTGCAAGTGGGAACCATCGCCTTCATCTGCATGTTGTCTAACAAAGGATCGTCTCCACCAAATTTCAAATGCTCTTTGAATGTTGGGGCAATCATCTCCTTTACTTAGAAATCTATCGAACCAATTAAGCAATATAGTCTGTTGCTGTGGGAGTGGAAGAGTAAGAATTGTCTGGCTCAATCCATCCTCAATCAATTTCTTATCAACTGATCTCGAAGCCCTTCTCATCCAGCCAAAATCTTCATATAAAGCTTCAAGCCACGTTGACAACAAAGTAAACCGGGTGTCTTTTGGAACCAAAATTTTCCCTCTTCCAATTGCAATGCAAAGCTGTGCAGTTATTCGACTTATTTCATGCCTATACATGGTGGGAAGTTTCAAATGTAGAGCTGCGAGCTCCTTCTGATCAGCCCATAACTTTACAAATTCATCCCCAATTTTCTTTTCAATCAATATATCAACAATCCACTGCATATTTTCAGCCTCTCGAGCTATTTCGGCCATTAAAACTCCCCGTTCTTCCCGGTTATTTTCCAAGCCAGTAGCTTCAGATAAGCATAAGATAAGAGAGCTGAGACATCCATGGCATAGATGATAGAGGATATCTTTAGAGACGTCTACTAGTCTCCTATTACAGGACATTCCTTCTCTAAGCAAACGAGAGATGAGAATTTTCATTTCTCGACGAGCTTTTTCATCTTTGGCTTGTGTGACACCAGAAAGTAACCTCAAGAAGATGTCATCCGTTCTTGCAGAAGTAGATGGCTGCGATGACACCCTTTGCAAGACTTCAGCAACCGATATATGAAGCTTAAGCTGACTTAGAGTAGATATGAGTTCCATTTCTTCATCATCAGACCATGGAACAGCTTCCAAGTAATCCAAACAAGACTCAATTCCAGAATCAAACATGATGGCTGCAGAAACCTAACACATATCATAACATAAATGTTACAGAACATTTCAATTTGGCATTACGTTAATCAAGCGTCGCTTTCAAAGTCACATAAACAGGTCAAGCGCGGGAATCAGTATAAGCAGTAAATTCGTTTACAAATAATAACAATGGTAATAATAAAAGAACAAACCAGCCGACCACAAAGTACAGACCTCAGAGTTGAAATGTTTTACTATTCCATTCATTTTAAAAAGAGGAAAAACGCATACCTATTAATATGAAATGAGTTCTTTTTGCGGCAGAATACTTCTGGAATTAAACAGCAGGCTATTGAATGACTGGGGAAAAATGCTTACCTTAAGCAGTCCCAGAACCCTAGAAACCTCCTCACCCATCAGCTTTTTCTTCAAATTCTCACTGTACATCAACACCACGGTTTCCACATAGACCTCCACATCGTCACAGTCACTGATCTCCACGGAGTGAGAGATACCCCGCTCTCGCCGGAGCTTCTCGGCAAAAAAACGGCTCTTAGCAGCCAGAACGTTCTTGTGCACGTCCATGGAAACCCTAAATCCATCTCTAGCGACTACAGTAAGTCTCACATCACTGAATCCCCATAAATTAGAATTGCAAAAAGGAGCACCGTCCAAGAGCTTCAATACACGGTTGTTCACCTGCCGGCGCTTTTCATCGGAAAGTTTGGACTCTCGGAGCTGCTCCTCGGACATCATGTCGTAAAGCGTTTGGATCTGAGTCGGGCGAGTCAGAGACTGAATTGAGGCCGACAATTGAGGCGGAGGGGAAGAAATATCTTTCGACGAAGGGAAACAAGAGGGAGAATAAACCTTAGAGACTGTCGAAGCCGCTGCATTGTTAGAGATTCTTGATGGTGAAAATGAGAACGCCGAGTCAGAAATGAAGCCCTGCTTTATCATCGCCGACACTTCTTTAGATTTAAAAGCATTCTCAGCCGCCATTGAAGTTCTTAGACCGAGCTAACACAGAATTTTCCTCGGAAAAACAAGAAATCACCGAAAAACAAGAAAGAAGAAAGACAGAATATTCTGGATGGTATTAACAAGAATGCTCAGTAAGAGAAGCAAACAGGCAGTAGAGAGCAGAGTTGAGCTTCACAAGACAAGAAAACGACGCGATAAGACCGGATTTCCGGGAACCTAAATTGGCAGATAGCAGAGAAGAAGAAAACAGATTTTCGGGAAGACCAGAGAGAGGGAGAGGAGAGGGGGAATCCAAGGAAGCGAGAGGAGTGGAGTAAGCTGAATGATGAAGATGTTTAGGAGCTTATAAATATAAGTTTAGTTATAGAGAGAGAGAGAGAGAGAGAGAGAGAGAGAGAGAGATAAATTATTGCCTACACGTGCGAGAGCGTGCCTGCTTCACTCATTCGTAAGTGTTTCAATTAATTTTTTAAAAACATTAATGGGCCTCATAGCGGACACCTATTGGGCCTATTAAAGGCCCAACTAAATCTTGGCCCAATATATAATAACAAGCTCAACCCAATCCGTACAGAGAACCACTACACTTTCCGAGCCCCATAATTTGTTGGGTAATAGAAAATTATTAAAAAAAAAAAAAAAAAAAGCAAGTTTTCCCTTCTTAAAATGAAACAAGTGTCGTCCACCCTCCACTGCAACTGACACGACACATCGTTGCATGGAGCCGAATTTTATAAAAAGAGAATAAGAATTACCATTTTTAGTGCAGTTTTGAATCGACACGTCGTCATCGTGCAGGGAGCCAGCACTCAGAACGAGGAAATTCAATTTTAACTTTAATAGTTGACAATAACACTGTATTATGTCACTTATTATGTATTAATAAATAGATTATATGTTAAATAACATAATTTAAAAGTAAATAGTAAATTGGCTGCTTCCCTTTTACTCGCACCTCATTTCGGTTCGGTCTCCAACAGATTGCTATGTGGTTATATCAATCTGTCTCCGTCTCTCTCCCTTCGATCCGAGGAATTCTCAGTGCAAGCTCAGCTGTCTAGCTCTTATCATCGCCGTCCTCCATTGCCAGCACTGAAGCTATGGGAAATAGCAATAAGCTAAGTGTGAAGAACAAGGTTGAAGATTCAGAGAAAAAACCACTTTCGTCTTCTTCCTCCTCTCACCAACGCATGTCTTTTTTCGGACTCAGAGCTATCCTCCTTTCGTTATTTGCCCTTCTTTCTCTCATCTTTATTCTCTTTTCCGGCAGTCTCCTCATCGCAGACCGCCGCGACTGTTCTTATCTATTGTCAGATCCTTTGACGGAAGAACATCTACAAACCCTCGCCAACATTTCTTCCTCTGAAATACAACGCCGGAAGGAGGGAGGAGTGCAAGATGACGAACCTCCACCTCGGAAATCGCGTTACGATACAGAGCTGAAACACGTGGTTTTCGGAATCGCTGCGTCGTCTAATTTGTGGGAGAAGCGGAAGGATTACATAAAACAATGGTGGAGGCCGAAGGAGACGAGAGGGGTTGTTTGGCTGGATAAAAACGTGAGGATAAATAAAAACGAAGGGCTGCCGGAGATTCGAATCTCCGGAGACACTTCGAAATTCAAATACACAAATCGGCAGGGGCAGAGATCGGCGCTGAGGATATCAAGACTTGTGTCGGAGACTCTTCGGCTCGGATTGAAAGACGTCCGGTGGTTCGTGATGGGAGACGACGATACAGTTTTTGTGGTGGACAATTTGGTTAGGATTCTGTCGAAGTACGATCACCGGCAGTTTTATTACGTCGGAAGCTCGTCGGAGAGTCATATTCAGAATATGTATTTCTCGTATGCGATGGCGTACGGAGGCGGCGGCTTCGCCATTAGTTATCCATTAGCGAGGGAGTTAGAGAAGATGCAAGATCGCTGTATTCAGAGATATCCAGGGCTGTACGGAAGTGATGACAGAATTCAAGCTTGCATGGCTGAGCTCGGAGTTCCTCTCACCAAAGAACCTGGATTTCATCAGGTACTTCTGCATCAAGATTTAAGCTTTAAATCATCCAAAATCATGAAGATCAAAACGATGTTCATTTGATGTTTTTTTTTGTTGTACTGTCTTCCTGCGCAGTACGACGTGTATGGAGATCTACTGGGCCTACTCGGAGCCCACCCAGTGACGCCATTGTTGTCTCTCCACCACCTCGACGTAGTCGAACCAATCTTCCCACGAATGAGCAGAACAAAAGCCCTCCAGCGCCTCTTCCAGTCCGTCAAACTCGACTCAGCAAGCATAATACAACAATCCATTTGTTACGATAAACGGCGATTCTGGTCCATCACCGTTTCCTGGGGATTCGTCGTTCAAATCTTGAGAGGAATGATTTCTCCTCGAGAATTAGAAATGCCGACCAGAACATTCTTAAACTGGTACAAAAGAGCAGACTACACTGCTTACGCATTCAACACCAGACCTGTCAGTAAGCATCCTTGCGAAAAGCCCTACACATTTTACATGAGCAGTTCTAAATACGATCGGTCGAGAAAACAAACCGTCGGAGTTTACGCTCGCCAGAGATCGCGCCACCCTACTTGCCGTTGGAAGATGGATTCGCCGGATAGAATAGACTCCGTTGTCGTGTTTAAGAAGCCTGATCCGAATCGATGGAAGAAGGTAACCATTCTCTCTGTTAATCGCGAACTCAGAGTAGTATTGTATACTTCCTTTTGACGGCCGGTTCGAAATTGTTTTTTGCAGTCTCCGAGGAGGGATTGCTGTCGGGTTCTGCCGTCGCGGAAAGCCTCGACGATGTATATGTGGGTGGGAAACTGTAAGGACGGTGAATTTAGCGAAGTGTAAAAGCCATAGGTATACAATATTTTTCGTCTACTTGAAGATTTGAAGAAGGAAATAGAAGCCAAAATTCGACTCCATTTTTGTTGCTGTAAACAGCTGCTCAGATTAGCAAGATTCCACTTTCTCTGCTCAGAACTCCGGCAGAGATTCTTCAGGTTGTTACAGAACAGGTAAAGAATCAAGCGGGAATAAGTATTTATACTTTTTCTCTGAACACACCAGTTCTTCAACAGGAGGATTTTTCAAGATTAGATCTGGAGAAACAGTTTTTCAAATCAGATTTGTAAAAGCTATTCTCAGCTGTTTATCACCATTTTTGTTTATGGAAACAAAACATTGCTAATGTCGTCTCGAGTTTTATGTTTTCAAGAACAGAAAAGAAAACTGGTTAGACAGAACAGACCTCATCAATGTGTGGCTTCGTAACAATTTTTCAGTTCTATAACAAATTCAAGCTGTTGTGGCAGGAATCGTTCGGTTTTATTTGGTTTCAAAATTAATTAGATATCTTACCATCAATTTATAATTAAGGCTTATGATAGCAATATATATATATATATATTATTGGGAGGAAAGTTACTCAATTCTTTCCACTCAAACTGACGCGAAAAAAGAAAATAAAAAGTACACTCAGCCGTTGTTATACCTGTTGAAACATTTATACCGTGAAGGAATAGTGTTCAAATAGCTATTTTCATAATTAAAAGGAACAAAAAATAAAAATAAAATAACGAAATTTGGGTGAAATATCTTAACAACTGGAAAAAAAAAATCACAAGAAAGTAAAAAAAAAATTGGCAGTATCAAACTCGACGTATAGTAATCACAACTCATAATGCATGATCACATAAAGAGTCTCACTTCCACGGTTTATAATGTCTAACCCCTTCGGTTTATAATGCACAAGGATTAAGCCGAACAATCAATTATCAAACCGCTAGCATTTCGACAGTCTAAACAGAATTTGGGGAAGTGAACTATAAATTTCTTAAGAGAATATGATTGTTCGGGTTTTAATTTCTGTAATGATAAATTTTCCTAGCAGACCCAAATGAGAACACTTAGAATACATCTTCTCTTTATGAAATGAACCTCTCAATCACTCTTGAAACACCAACTTAATCCTTGCTATACAAGAAGGTATACGTCTTTTATATACTACACTCATCAAAACATTACAGACATTACCGTGATTTACTTCAGAAAATCTGGATTAAATTTGAGGGCTTCTCCCCATATGAGCTCCTTTATATCTTCTTCGCTCAAGGTGGCATGCTCGAAATCAAAGAAAAATGGAAAAGGGCAAGTCGGCTCCTCATTGATCTCATGGAGAGATAATAGATATGGGTGATTCAATGCCTCATCAACTATGTAGAAATCATATAAAGTCTGATTTAGCAAAATGTAGAGTACTTCAATAATAGCTTGATAAAATTATGATAAATGAAAGGGTGCATACCACTTATTCGTTTGTTTGGGTCAAAAATAAGCATCTTCTCTGCAAGATCAATTGCCAACGGAGACAGATCCGGATACTTTTGAGCAAAGGGTTGTTTAGCAAAATGTGGGAGTTGCTTCACATACTTCCTCGCATTATCACTTCTGAGAAATCCCAGATCCGAATCGTCTGGAGAACCTAGCAGCTGCAAGTGAAAAGAGCAGCCTGATTCGGGAAAATCACAGATGTAGAGTCCAAGTATTGATCTCTTTTTGTACATCTATAAATCTACAGAAAACTGAAAGAAGGAAGAACTCAGCCGTGATATACCTCAGTGATAAGCCCCAATTGCTGGACGTAGTCTTTGCCAGGAAATAGTGGCTCCCTTCTTATAATTTCCATAAGAATGCACCCTACTGACCAAATATCAATCGCTGCTGTGTATTCTGAACAATTCAGAAGCAGTTCAGGGGCACGGTACCATCTAGTCACAACATATTCCGTCATGAAGTCTGACTCTGAGGTAGTTCTAGCTAGCCCAAAGTCACAAATCTTGAGGTCACAATTGGAATTGAGAAGCAGGTTGCTTGGTTTCAAATCTCGATGCAAAACATTTGCCGAATGCACATATTTCAAACCCCTCAATAATTGGTACAGGAAATACTGCAAAACATCAATCAGATGAACTGATTTTAACTAGTTGGTCCCCTCCATCAACTACATTTTCATGTCTTTTCTCAACCAACAGAACTTTCATATTTTCGTACTTCACATCCCTCAATAATTAGTAGGAAATACTGCCAAACTCAATCAAATGAACTACTTTTAACCAGTAGGCAACATCTATCAACTACATTATCATTTTCTTCCACCAACTCAATTTCATGTGTTTTCTATCTGCAAAGTACATTTTGAACATGTGATTTAAAGTTCTATGAGACTCAGAAGTTAGTCTGGTTTAAAGAGAACTGTGACAAGACATCAATTCTTTTTAAGAGTGGAAATATGGTCAAAGCATCACTACTTTCTTTCGCTTCAGTTATACTACACGCCTGGAAATAGACAGAAAAAATACAATGGGCAATAAGAATTAGTTTTAAACCCTTTTTTGTTCAGACTGTGCACAAGTCCCATACAGCATCGGTGAACTAGTTCAGCAAGAGAACTCTTAGGAGTGCTGCCCGTATATTGTCCACTCAGTTCATGATCTTCAAACAATTTACATGAGCAAGTTAATTAAAAATATTTTTCCAAATCCAACTAGGGCACCTCACAACTTTGATTTGAATATGATAACTTCTACATATCTTAAGGACACAATAATAGAAAGTAAAGGAACATGGTTTTAGAAATATGGCTTCACAAGATGTCAACCAACTTCCAGAAATTAATTAAATGACATTAAGACGTCTTTAGCTATAAAGTTTTTCCTCATTTGTAAAAATTGCAAGTCTACAGAATCACTTACTAAAAACAGAAGAAAGATTCAGTTTTAGTGAGTCTTCTCACTTAAAAGATGTTTGAAGGTTCAGAATGTCAGTTATAAAGAGCTACAACTACCTACATATACCTGCCACTGAAGAACAACTCACCTGACAGTGATCATCAGTCAAATCCTGAGTAGATCGTATTATCTGATGCAGGTCAGTATCCATTAATTCATAGACAATATACACGTCATTGAAGTTTTCCTTCTCCTGTGGTAGAATAATGTCCTTAATTTTTATTATCTGAACAGACAAAGAAATAGATCATTAGAATGGCATGGAACATCAAATGGCTCCCTTATCATGCACAACTTCAGCAATGCATAAAAAAAAAAAATCACTTAGGCCATGAACAACTGCGGCATCCTTTCATGCATTATAGATATTGCAAACCAAGAAAGAAGGTAGAGGATCAGCACAAGTGACTGACAAAAAGTAACTCGAATTCATACATTATCATGATCCATATGGCAAAGGAGTTTAATCTCTCGAAGTGTCCTCTTGGCATCAATCCTGTTGTCAAATGCATTCCCAATCTTCTTGATTGCAACTTCTTCATTCGTGTTCGAATTTGAAGCACAGCTGAAATGGATAGATAATATAAATCTCAATAAGCTTTGAGTCATCAAATCTATTTCCTCGAGCTAAAGCAATGAAGGTTCTAGCTACCAATCAACAGAAAAAGTATAGCAACATCGAAGCACTGAGACTCCGACAGCATGAACTGAGCATCATCCCTCGATACAATGATTTTAAGAAGCAATAAGAGAGAATCAGAATCTTAAAAGAGCTAAAGAAGAGAAAAAGAAGAATCTCACCATACGATTCCGTACGCACCTCGACCAACCGGTTGGATCGGAGGAACATACTTAGCGGAGACCTCGAATAGATTCCCAAGAACATTGTACTGCACGTATTTCCCGGCGTGCGTAGGGAGTCCTTTTGTTGCGGCAGCCAGAGATTCATTCTCAGAATCCATCTCTCTCTCTCTCTCTCTCAACTGTTTGCGTAAATGTTCGAGAGAAAGAAAAGCAAAAGGCAGAGCTCTTCTCTGTTCACTCAGCAGCAGAGAGGCGTACAGGGAGTTTCCTCCTATTTTACACAAAGAAAAGACTAAAGCGAAGAAAAGAGAAGTGAGATTGTGAGAAGTGGGAAGTGGGGACATAAAATTAAATAAATGGAATTGCTTTCATTCTAGATTTGAACTTTGAATTTTGAATATTATTTTAGTTTCCAATATCCATAAAATAAATATTAATTAATTATTTTTTTCCCTGGAGGGAAGAATTTGAATATAAAGCGACCTAATTCATAACATAAAACGTGACATTGACTTTAATACATATAGTCTTGGGAAAAAGGAAGGACGGTTTAATCGTAATTATGAAGAAGTAAGGCAATGGAAAAAATCTCTTAGTGGGCAAGCAATTTCTAAAAGCATGCCTTATAAATGCGACGTACTTCTGCGTCCATACATTCATATGTTAGAATAATAATTTTATTAAACGTTTTATGTTGATAGGTGATTTTTGGTCTCTTTAGTGGGCAAGGTCAGGTTCACCGACCTTGGACTCGTGGGCTGACCTTTGGACCCAATCAAGGGTTTGGGTCAGTTGAATAAAAGTAAAATAAATTAAATAACATTAGACATACCGATTAAATAAATATTTTGTTTTAAATTATAGGTTTTACGATTTTTTCATCATAATTTTATATTACTTTTCACTGTTCACATTCACATTAAAAATCTACCTTTTGTTCTTTCTTCCAATTATTAAAATAAATTATGTGGAATGTTTTGTTAGAAAGTAAATACAAATAATGTTAAAAATCGGGCGAGGATCAAAATCAAATAATGAACATTGAAATTTATGTAGAAAATTCTATATGATATAAATCTACGAACGTAGGAGAAAAATTCATTAATCAATACTGGTACAATGAATTTTACAACTTAACCATATATTTATACATTAAATTCAAACTCTAACGTAGTCCTAACCGATTTAATCCAAATAAAATTTAGGTGATAGTGAATTATTATAGAATTTAAGTGATGTTTGGTTATTCACGAATTAAATAAATTATTATTATAATTATTACATTAGATAGTGTTTATATTTAAAAAATTAATTGAAACTACCGTAAAAATACTGACTAAAAGGTTTACCTTTTTCTGGGCCACATAATTAATTGAAGCTAAGGCAATGTGTCCGACTGATACGATCAGTTGACTGAAAGTATGTCCATTTTTATATTACATGGTCAAGGAAATCAAACTAATTCTGAAATTATACGTCTTAAAAGATAGTTGATCTCATTAATTAACGTAATCTAATGGCTTTGATTCCAACGTCTAACTACACGTGTTGAGTTAAATATACAGAGAAGTACCTAACTGAACAGAGTTGACGAGTCAAGGTTTGGCAGATTCAATCATGTATATATATGCCCACTTATTTGGATTTCTACCCTTAATTCATTATTTAATGGTTAAAACCCACACCTATGTAATTTGTCTTCTATTTTGTGGCCCATAATTTATTATAAAGTAAATTATATTTATTTTATAAATAATAATTAATTTAATTTTTTATTTTATTTAAATATTTAATAATAAATATATTAATATAATAAATTAATTATTTATATTTTATTATATTAATTACTGTATGTCAGTTAATATTTTAAAAAATTAAATTTATCATTAATTTTAAAAAAAATTTCAAATAAATTTTAAAGTATCTCAAAATTTATTATTTATAGAAAAAAATCTTAAAATTTTATAAATAAGTAATTTCATAATTTGAACCTCAAATTGCCTATTTACAAAATTTTGAATTTTTTTTCGAAAAATATTAAATTTTGAAGATTTATTTTTAAAAAACTGATTTTGAGGTTTATTTTTAAAAAAACCCGTATTTTTAGTTTATTATATTAATCTGGAAATCGGAATGTTATCTTATAATAATGAATTAATTTATTTGAGCCATGGAAAGGGGTCGTTGACAAAATATAAAGACTATCAGCCGTCGATCATAGGCGGCTACGATTTGGACCGTTCGATCCTTCTCTTGAACGCGTTTTCTTTCTTCGCGCTCCTTCTGTATTCCTTCCTAGCGTTTACTCCGAACCACCACTCCAAAGGAAGTCTCTGCCTCTCTTTCTGTCCTTGAATTTGGCGTATAAGTTCCTGGTCTCCGTCTCGGTCTTTATCTTCCTCGTAAACAATTTCTTAAGCTGAGATTAGAAAGTCTTCATAGCGTAAGAGAGATTGTGGTAGCAGAATTCAGAAATGGCGGATATGACTCAGAATAGCGTCGCTGATTTTCCTGCTGTCCCGACTCACGGAGGTCAATTCGTCCAGCACAACATATTCGGAAATTTCTTTGAGATCACTGCCAAGTATCGTCCTCCGATCATGCCGATAGGTCGGGGAGCATACGGAATCGTCTGGTATTTGATCGATTTTCTATTCATCCAAGCTCATACATATCTTTCTGGTTTCGATGAATTACTTCCTTTGTTTGTATTAGTATTGATTTATGTTATCTTTTGTTTTTGTTCGAAGCTCGGTTTTAAACGCAGAAACCAACGAGATGGTTGCGATAAAGAAAATTGCCAACGCGTTTGACAATCACATGGATGCAAAGCGAACGCTCAGAGAGATTAAGCTGCTTCGGCATTTGGATCACGAGAACGTGAGAAACCTTTTCTCCGAGTTACTTTTCTTACATCCATATATTAACATTTCCAATTTGATTGCATCTTATTAGTTGAGAGCTTCAGCAGAGTCACTAGCACTTCAATATTACAACCACACTGCACGTTAAAGTAAAAAAAGGATGATGGTTTAACCTCTTTCGTTAGATTTTCAGCTAAGAATTATAGTTGGCGTTGCAATTTGTTTTAAATGGAAAGGTAGTTAATTACGGGGAACATTGCAAATGCAACAATAATTGGTAACTATCTGTCATTCGAACTCAATTAAGACGAGTGATTTCCTTTCTTGATGGGGTTAAATTAGATTGATTCTGGATTCAGTTTTCTGAACTTTGGACTGTCTTTTATTATATCCGATTCTGATGTTCAACATAATGTGGTTTCAAATATTCTGTAGGCTGTATTGCGCTGATTTTCTTTTAGGGTTGAGACTTTCTTTTAATGTCTTATTCTCTTGGAACAGATCATAGGTATTAGAGACGTTATTCCTCCACCTTTACGAAGAGAATTTACAGATGTCTACGTTGCCACCGAGCTAATGGATACTGACCTTCACCAAATAATACGCTCCAATCAAGGTTTATCTGAAGAGCACTGTCAGGTAAGGTTCTTGCTTGTTCTGCTGCCTAAAGCTAGCCCAATCAACGATTCAAATTAGCCCCAGCTTATACAACATTATGTACTAATAGGCTTATTTTAAAATTGCAATGTTTTGCAGTATTTCCTTTATCAGATTCTCAGAGGATTGAAGTACATCCACTCGGCCAACATTATTCACAGAGACTTGAAACCAAGCAACCTACTGCTCAATGCAAATTGTGACCTTAAAATTTGTGATTTTGGTCTTGCTCGACCAACCTCTGAGAATGAATTCATGACGGAATATGTCGTCACAAGATGGTACAGAGCGCCCGAATTGCTGTTGAATTCCTCTGACTATACTGCTGCCATCGATGTTTGGTCCGTGGGATGCATTTTTTTGGAGCTTATGAATAGACAACCATTGTTTCCAGGCAGGGATCACGTGCATCAAATGCGTTTGTTAACAGAGGTATTGGAATATTTAGCAACTACAGATACGAATCTAACTTCCCCGCTTGAAATAAGATTTGTTCTTCTTGAATTCTCTATTAGTTTTCATGAAGTTTTTGATTGAGGGAGTTTAGGGTTTTCTGCTGTTCTGATCCAAGAAAAGGGATTGCTCTGTCAGGTCTTTTCGGGCCGGAGACAAAAAATCTTATCCGTATATTATTATTTGAATTTCCCGAATGGTCCAAGGATTTCAAGGATATCTCTAAAATCTGGAACTTTTCCAGAAGGAAATAACTGTGCACTTGGTTTTAATTCAAAATCATATCAATTTGTCATTCTTCGATGTATTTCACTTCAGATAATAGGCTCTCTAATTGAGTTCCAAGTAAAACACATTTTCTGTTCCAAACAATATGTAGAATCTTGATTATACGTATCTGATGTCGAAAGAGTTCTTGCAAAGAAATGACTGAAGCAGGTGATGGGTCCTCTAATTTTTCTAACTTGAATTTGCCTATTATCTTCCAGCTTCTTGGAACACCTACTGAGTCTGATCTTGGGTTTGTTAGAAATGAGGACGCTAGAAGATATATTCGACAACTTCCACAACACCCTCGTCAACCACTCACGGTGGTGTTTCCTCATGTTCATCCCTTAGCAATTGATCTTATTGACAAGATGTTGACTTTTGATCCCACAAGGAGAATAACTGGTATGATTTTTACCGGTCGGTGTTCCTGTATAAGTAAATAACTCGTTGCTTCCAATTAACGCTGATCATATCATCATCATGAATAAAAGTGAAAAGAAATAAATGATTGGCATAGTTAAATTTCAGTGTTTGAAACTTGAAAGACAATTAAGACTATATAATTATATTTCCCCCGAATAGCTTTTTGTCCTCATTTTATGATGAATTTGATGATTACATATGCATTAAGTCAAGCTCGGTCCATAAATTTTCACTGCAAAATTTGATGACTCTGCTTTCAGTATCCAAATTAAAGCCTTGTCAAAGTAATGGACTTGTTTGACAAAAATTCAGATTTCTTCAACCTTTAACCGAAATCATTAATTTTAGGTGTAATGGTTTAGGTTTAGTCAATTACAAAAAGTTGAAGAGAGGATCATTCACTGTAGTTACATTACTCTGCCATGTGCCAATAATTTTTCTCAGTTTCCATCATCTCTGATGTTAAAACTGTTGTACATAAACAGTTGAAGAAGCCTTAGCCCATCCATATCTTGAAAGATTACATGACATAGCTGATGAGCCTGTCTGCCCTGAGCCTTTCTCCTTCGACTTTGAGCAACAACCTTTAGGAGAAGAGCAAATGAAGGATATGATTTACATGGAGGCCTTATCATTCAATCCTCACCTTGCATAACATGAACAAAAAGGTCTGTATAATAGTAATAGTGTTTTAGCCCCTTCAAATCTTTACATACTATTGGGTAATTGTAACAGCCATTTGTGATATAGATAAACTACAGCCACCAGAGATATCCAAATTAGCTTGGTGGGTTACCCTTATTTACATCTTGTAAGCATTTATTTTAACTTTTGTCCTTGTAATATAGAGATGGAATTGTATTTTTTGGTCACATTGTTGTATTATTTTATTTTATTTTTGTATGTATTTGGAATTGAAGTGTTGTGTATATAGAAGAACCAATTGCGTCATTTGACGTTATGAGTTTGCATTATGATAATCGAACTTGCCTGCTGTTGTCTACAAAACCAAACCGGCCAGGGAAAAAACAGAGCCACAACTAACAATTTGCTGCTCTCGTCAGTTATGGGCATGGATTCTTCATCATCTATTTGACTGATTCATGATGATTGTAATAATTTATTTTCAAAAATATGCATTCGATTTATTATTTTGGTTATTTAGAATTTATATTTAAATGTTATGTAAATATGCCGGTGATTAATTAGAATAAATCATATAGACGAGGTACACTAAGACTGGCTATAAAACTTAATATATACTGAGTTATTTACGGAAGTCCTGCACAGAGTGACGACAAACAGCTGTGTGATTAGTGGGTGATTATGTATTTTAAAATTTTAAATAAATCCATGATTCTATTTTCAAAAGATAATGATTATAATTTTGAAAATATGAATATTAAATTTATTTTTTAATTTTTTACTTTAATATCACATCATCATGCAGTGTTATGTATTATTTATTCATTAAAAAATATATATTTAAAATAACAAATTAGATTAATTAATGAATAATAATAAAATTAAAAAATAGCTTAGCATTACTCAATAAATAGATAATATAATAGAAGTGAGAGTAAATGACTAACACAAGAACTTTTGGGGTTGAGTTTAAATTTGGGGTCATAAAATTAAGAGTAATTGATAGTTCAAAGTTTTAAATCTAATTTCAAATTAAAAAGCCGAAAATTCAAACTATCACGAGTGTGTATCACTGGCGTGACAATTGTACGGAAATATGCGACTTCATAATGCAATTTCCATCCATACAACGAAGACTCGGGAAAAGCTCAGCTCAAAGAGGGGGAGGTCTAGTGCCACGTATTGTCCAACACAGCACGCGTCATCCTTAGGCCCAACTTCTGACCGACTAATCACCCCACTTGTTTGATTATTGGCAATTTTGAATTCATTAATTTCTCTTCTTCTCACCATTTAAATTTTAATGAGAATTAAAAGTTAATTATTTTAATTAGAATATACATGCAGGGGAATACATCTGGCTGGGATCAGTTATATTGAAAGAATTTTCAAATTGTTAAAATCTAATCATTTTAAATAGATCTTTACACATTATAAAATTTGCGTTAATTTTAATTTGAAAATCATTTCTAAACTATAATAATGTATAGGAATTATTAACGTTTATTAAGTGTTGATTGCTTCATAGTCTTATATTTCAATTAATTACAAAAATTGTTTATTTTGAAATGAGTAATCCCTGATTAATGGGGCGGACTACTGTGGATTGGCTCAGTGGCTCTGATCCGTATGGGATTCTCATTCTTCTGTCTCGTGGCGCGGCTTCCCACTCTGCCCTTTCTTTGACTGATATTGTTGACTAGTCAATCCATTTGTCCAATCACCTCCCACTCGTGGTTCCCACCAACACGATAACCACACCTTTGTCCCTTTTTTTCTTCTTTTTGTTGTTTTTTCTTTTTTTCGTCGTTGACTCTCAAAATATGTTTGCACAAAAAAAAATTAGGATTTTTTTTTTTTAAAAATCTTAAAATTTTGATTTTTAAAAAAAAAAAACCTTAAACTTCTATATCCATCTTAAAAAATTTTAACGTTTGATAAATAAATGATTTAAACTTCCGAGGGAGGGTGAAGAGGACGTACTCTCGGTCGAAGACGGCCGGTTCAGCTGGACCAGCCATCCAGTGCTTAATATGCAAATTTTTCGGAGAGAGAACGTACTCTCCCTCCTAGAGTACGTCCTCTCCAGTTAGAGGACGTACTCCAGTTAGAGGGCGTCCTCTCCCCCTGGAGTACGTCCTCTCCCCCTAGAGTACGTACTCTAGAATGGAGTGCGTCCTCTCTAACTGGACATGACGTCCTCTTCATCTAGAGTACGTACTCTAAGAGAGAATCCAGTTGTACAAAACGTCTTCCACTGGACAAGATGTACTCTTTCCCTTATAATACCTACTTCAAATGGAGTACGGATTATCTAACTAGACAGGCCGTACTCTTCCTCTTAGAGAACGGACCCGTGACAAAAGTCACGGGTTCTTGCCAGAGGAGTACAACCGGTCCAACTGGACTGGCCATATTTCCCCCTAAAAATGAAAACTCGTGACTTTTGTCACGGGTTTTAAGGAAGAGAAAACGGCTGGTCCAAGACAGCTGAAAAATTGTAAAAAACCTGCACATTGAACACCAGATTGCCGGTTCAACTAGCCGGTTCAGTTGCCTATTTATCAAACGTTAAGATTTTTTACAATAAATAGTAAACTTTAAGATTTTTTTCAAAAAAAACCAAAACTTTAAGATTTATTTTAAAATAAACCTAAAAATTTTGATGGATAGACAATTTGAACCGACCGGTTCAGCTGGACCAGATGTCTCGTGCTCAATGTGTAAGTTTTCTAAAATTTTTTAGAGAGAGTACAGTCGGAGTACAACCATACTCTCTCCTTTAGAGGGCGAACCAGTGACAAAAGTCACAGGTTCTTGCCAAAAGAGTACGGCTAGTCCAACTTGACCGGGCGTACTTTCCCCTAAAAACGGCTGGTCCAAGGACCAAACGTCTTTTCTTGAACCGACCATATGGTACTCTCTTAATTGTCTATCCATAAAAAATTTGAGGTTTATTTTAAAATAAATCTTAAAGTTTTGATTTTTTTGAAAAAAATCTTAAAGTTTACTATTCATTGTAAAAAATCTTTACGTTTGATAAATAGGCAACTGCACCGGCTAGTTGAACCGGCTGTTTGATGTCCAATGTGCAGATTTTTTACAATTTTTCAGCTGTCTTGGATCAGCCGTCTTCTTTTTCTTAAAACCCTTAACAAAAGTCACGGGTTTTCATTTTTAAGTAGAAGTGCGGCCAGTCTAGTTGGACCGGTCGTACTCCCCTGGCAAGAAGAACCTGTGACTTTTGTCACGAGTCCGTCCTCTAAGATGGAGAGTACGGCATGTCTAGTTGGATAATCCGTACTCCATCTGAAGTAGATATTCTAGGGGAGAAAGTACGTCATGTCCAGTGGAGGACGTCTTGTACAACTGAACTCTCTCCTAGAGTATGTACTCTAGGGGAAGAGGACGTCCTGTCCAGTTAGAGATGACGTACTCCATCCTAGAGTACGTACTCTAGGGAGAGAGGACGTCATGTCTAGTTGGAGAAGACGTACTCTCCCCCTGGAGTACGTCCTCTAACTGGAGAGGACGTCATCTTCTTCCTAGAGGACGTACTCTATGAGAGAGAGTACGTTCTCTCTCCGAAAAATTTTAGAAAAATTTGCATATTGAGCACTGGACGCCCGGTCCAGCTGGACCAGCCATTCTCGAATGAGAGTACGTTCTCCTCATCCCCCTCGGAAGTTCAAATTATTTATTTATCAAACGTTAAGGTTTTTTACGATGAATAGTAAAGTTCAAGATTTTTTTTTAATTTTAAGGTTTTTTTAAAAAAAAACCCAAAAAATTATAAATTAATTTAAAAAAAATAAAAAAATCAATATTTATCTCATAAGAATAAAAATATAATTTAAATTTTTATTTTATTTTATCAAATAAATAATTAAAATTATAAAAAATTGTACAAGTATTATAAAATTACGAAACTTTTCATATTATTTTCACATGTTGTGGTAAATATGTGATAAAAATTTCAACTCAATTAAATTTCGTTTAATATTTTTTTTTAATTAATTTTTTCGTTGACTTATTGATATTTTTTACTTTATAAATTAATTTTAAATAAATATTAAATGATATTTAATTTAGTTAGATTTTTTACCATATATTTAGCACGTCATAAGAAGATAATTTAAAAAGTTTTGTGATTTTATAACACTGGTACAATTTTTTTTTATAATTTTAGTTATTTATTTTATAAAATAATTATAATAAATTATATAAATGTTAAAAAATAAGAAAATTTTCATAGTAACTTCCATAATGTGGTAAATATCTGCTAAAAATTTTAAATAAATTGAATATAGTTTAAAATTTTTTTAAATTAATATATAAAGTGAAAAATGAATATAAGATCTTTGAGACGATCTCTCATTCTCAATGACTTTATCTGTGAATTTTTATTATGATAGAACGATCTCCCGTTATATATATAAAATAGAAAACGGAATCATCAGTCAATTAATAAAAATTTTTTTGAAAATTTTTTTATAAATTAAAAATTTTTTTTGTATAAATATATTTGGATGGTTTTTCTTAAAAAAAATTCATAGAGGTTCTTTATTAAATAACCCATTTTTAGTTTAATTTGATCTTTCGAATTGGTGATGGGGTAGTGGGGCCCATAACGCAAAAAGTGGGGTCCATATTAAACAGTTTTAACAAATAAATGAAAGCTTGGCTCCATTTGAAACCGCTGCAGAATGCAGACACTATATAGAGACGTGGCAGAGAGAGAATGAAGACGTGGAGGAGTTGGATTGAAATCAGAGGAAAGCCATTCAAGAAATCTCCATCTCCATGTGATTGTCTTGCATATATTAAGCGGGGATTACTCTATTTTTGCAGACTGTCTGAGATACGAGTCTACCGATCTGTCTGAGCTTCTTCTCCGAATTCGAAACTTTTCAAAGCATTGAGAGACGTCGATCATTTACAAGGATGGATCATTCTACTCTGCAAAATCAGGTAGGGTACTTCCTATGAAGAACCCTAATAAGCTTTTCAAAACACCAACAATGGCTG
Source organism: Begonia peltatifolia (assembly GCA_022433055.1). Taxonomy (NCBI): domain Eukaryota; kingdom Viridiplantae; phylum Streptophyta; class Magnoliopsida; order Cucurbitales; family Begoniaceae; genus Begonia; species Begonia peltatifolia. The sequence continues at coordinate 5,956,891 of CM039527.1, forward strand.
CTTCCCTTCCTTTTTTTCCCTATCAACTTACTAAATTTATGAGTGTTTTTCTCCTTTCTCCTTCATGAAAAACTTGCAGGAAATTCATCTCTCAAATTCACTAGAAAGCATGGTGGTTTGTCAAAAAACACAGCAAGAAAGAAAACCAAGGACTCAACAAGAGCCAGCCCTCAGATGCCCAAGATGCGACTCCATTAATACCAAGTTCTGCTACTACAATAATTACAGTCTAACTCAGCCAAGATATTTCTGCAAATCTTGTAGAAGATACTGGACGAAAGGAGGAACACTGAGAAATGTTCCGGTGGGTGGAGGCTGCAGGAAGAACAAAAAATCATCTTCGTCTTCACCATCTTCTTCTTCGTTTAAGAGGTCTTTAAATGATCAACCCTTCGCACTGGATCCAGCAATGGCGTCCTATTATGATTCTTCTGATTTCAGCTATTCATTTGGGCAGCCTCATTGTAGCGAAAATTTTAATCTGGTTTCTGGTTTTGAAAACCATTGTTCTTCAGATACACTCAAAAATAGATTTATCGAAAGTTATTTGAGTTCACGTCGGAAACTGCAATCTGGGTATGAAAATGAGGAGATGGGTAAGGCCGAAAATGGCGGGTGGAAGCCTTTACATGATCACAACGAAGTTGGAAACTTGACGACAACGGCTGTCATAAAAACGACAACGAAAGAGGAAGTGTTTGGAGGGCAAGAAAGTGAAAGGAAAATTATGTGGGTATTTCCATGGCAAAATAAAGGAGATGGAACTGGAGTTGATTCCGATCCCGGAAGAGATTATCAGAGCCGGAACGGAGTATCTTCTTCTTGGCCTCACGGTCATATTTACAGCCCTTTATTGTAAAAACTTCGTCGACTGGGTTTCTCTTTAGCAAGATATACTATGACGCCATAGCCATAGCTTTTCTCTTCTTCCCGAAAGAAAGATTTCTGAGAGTGCAGTCTTGTCTTCAGGTCATAGAAATTCATCCATATCATGAATTATCATTGGAATTTCCTAACAACAATTGTTATTGCCATAATAAAAAAAATACACTCTTAAGATAATATTAGGTTAGGAAGTGTGAATTGACATGTAATGGACGGCTTGATTTCGCAAATTTATAAAATCGAAAATGAGCAGACAGAATCCAACTTTGGATTTGAGCGTGACAAAATAGTCAGAAACCAGCCTTGAAAACTACATTAAAATGCCTTATAATATAATATAATTCGGGGAAAATCTTGGAAATATTCCAACATCCACTGACAGAATGCTCCATTTACAGAAAATGACAGCCAATCAAGGCCACCCATTCGTAGTTAATTAACAATTATAATCTCTCTTTTTACTAGATTATTATTATTGATTAAATCTGAAGAAGAAAAAGAAGCAGAACTATTAAGTTCCCTCGTTTTAATCGAATTGGACACTTATGGGGGAGTGGGTGAAATTTGTCGGTCAGTTTTTCAACGTCTATTTGTCCTTTTGTTTTGACATAAAAAGATGCCAATCTATGAAGGCAAAAGCGGCGTCGTTTTTATATAAACTTCTGGAAGCAACTTTGGATTCCAATTTTTTCATATCCAACGTCTTATCTCTTTCGTTCTCCCCTTATTTCTTAACTCATTTACGTCATGACTCGCTTTTTATTTTGTTTAGTTAATTTATCATCAATTTTTAAAATTAAACACAAAAATTAAAAAAAAAAAAAAAGATAACACAGACAATCTAATCAATAATTTTTTATAAATATTTATAATTTATTATATTAATTGTGTCAGTTTAAAAATATAAAAAATAAAAAATAATAATAAATGATAAATATAAAATTATTCTTTATAATGATACAATAATAACTAAAAATATAATCAAATAGTGAATTTCAATTATCAAAATAATAAATTTACTGTCAATAATAAAATGAATGAATGACATGTCATTATTAATTTTAAGATCTGTAAATATGATATAATTGCCGTTGTCAGCACATTACGTATAGCCTATATAGAGGGTTGAAGCTTCCTCGGAGAATCCTCTTCTACCTACATTATCTTTAGATTTCTAACAATTTCGTCGCTAACGTGGATTGAATCTGCTGCCGAACAAAACATACATTAATTCTCTTTTATCTCCCAAGCTAATCCCACCATTTATCCTTGTTTTACAGCAGTTGTTTTTAGGTAAATGGAGTATGATTTTGTACTGAAAAGAACAATAATAGATTGTACAACACCATCTCAGCAAATAACAACAAAAAAAATAGCCGAAGAAATTTGATTTCAAAAATTCTGAAAAGATACTGGCTTTACAATAATTTCCCTTTCTTGCGTCTTCCTGAGTAAAAATCCCATCAAAAAGGGTATCAGTTCTTGCAGTAAAACAGTGGGAATGTTATACATAGATTATTAATCTCCATCCTCGTATTTCTACTTTTGTTGTTTCTTCCACAGCACTCCAATCTTTTTCAGCATCTTCCCATTTTTCTTTTTGAGCAAATCGTCGTCCGTCTCGCCAATGTACGGGGAGTCCTTGCCAGTAATCGATTCGTAGTTTCCATCGGATCGTTCGATGATGTTCCCGTCATTGCCTGCCGACAGCATAGCTGCAGCCGCTTCTGCAGCCTTCCTCCATTGATCGGATTGAACTTTTAGCTTTCTCATCTCTGCCTCTAGATCGATATTTTTGGACTGAGCTATGTCCAACTCCCCGGCCATCTTTGCTGCTTTCCGGCTATTTCTTTCCGCTTCTTCGGCCATGTTGCCTAGCTTCGTCAGAGCTTCTCTTTCTGAAGCTCTTGCAGATTCTACCTCCATCGCAGTGTCATCATCTTTACCTGTGGCTGACTTCCTTCTGTTAATTTCCAATTTAAGCAATTCATTCTCCTCAGATACACACTGAAATTCTGTCTCCTTATCCATATAATTGGCCTTGAGATCTGCAAGATGATCATTTAATTCGGTCAACTCTTTTTCGAGCTTGGATTCTCTGTCAATTGATATCTTTTGTTCGAGCTTCAATCGAAGCCCTTCGTTCTCTTCCGAAATACCCTGCAATTCAGTTTCCTTGTCCATCAGGTTGGCCTTCAAATCTTCAATGTCTAGTTTAGATTTTTTCAGTTCCTTCTCCAGTTCAGCCCCTTTGAAACTCATCTCTGATTTTATCTGCTCAACCAGATCATGAGCTGTTCTAATTTGCACTGCATTCTGAATTTGTTCTTCATGATATTTGGTCTCAGCAGTTTCCAAAGCAGATTTTAGCTGTTCAATCTCTGACTTCAGGGAAGGAAGCTCCGATTCGATCTCCGTTCCATCGCTTGTTTTTTGATAGTCTACCATTTTCAGTTCGATAGCTTCGATCAAATCTACCTTAATTTTTCCGAAAAGTGTTTTTAATGAGTTTACACATGCAGTTGACTCTCTGAGCCCCAAACCCGTCGAGTTGCTTGCATCCATGGCGGTCATACCCTCATATCTCATCTTCTCCACTGTTTTTTTTACATCTTCAAGAGCTTCAACCAGAGATCCTGTTTCTTTGCTATCACTTAATTGGTTTTTAAGGTTTTTGGAAAGAGAGAGCATATCTGCGAAGTTCACATTCAGCAATTGAAGATTTTCATTCGTTAATTCCACCTGTTTGGTTTGTTCTTCCCCAGATTTAGCTACTAGTTCAAGGTGAGAATTGAGCCCCTGAATCACATCCATGGCAGATCCCAAAGCAACACAATCTACCGACTGTTTTTTGACTTTTGCTTCCCTTTCTTGATTTCCTTCTACAAAAATCTTTTGAAATTCAGAAAGTTCCAGAATTTTCTTTTCTGATTCATCAAGCTTCGTAGAAATGGCCAAAAGTTGTATCTTCGACTCCTCGGCTTCTTGCTCGGCCTGCTTTGCTATTGATGCAGACAAAGTTAACTGCTCTATCGCGTTGCTTAGATCTTCCTGAAGTTTCGATATCTGTGCTTCCAACTCAGATATTCTGTTTGGTCGCTTTTTCTAAATCACAAGAAAACAAAGTTCAATTTGCTCAAATTTTAATACTTGTAAGCTTAAATCGCAATTCTCGAATTTGCATTTTGGTCTTAGTAATAACCTCTATTTTCTCCTTTATAACTTTTTCGGGTTAAATCTCATTGTCCCAGTTTCGTATTTTTCTTTGAGTTTGTGATTGATTTCCAACAACAACCTTAAACAATCCGAAGAATCTGCTTAGAAAAAAGAATACCTCAGACATTGGACTTCTAGTAGACCTTCGCTCCACAACTTTAGGACTTTGATCATTCGGAATTTTCCTCGATTTATTCGAAGACGATGCAGTAGCCAACTCCAACGATTTCGGCTTGAGTTGCCGGGCACCTCTCGGCGAGACTTTCTGAGGTGCATTGGATGAAGAAGTTCTCGAACTACATTAAGTAAAATAAAATCAAACTTTTAAGAACAACTAAAAACTCCTATCCCACACACATAAACACAACACAACACAACACAGTTCAAACTCTTCGGGTTTTGAAAAACTAGATAAAAAAACAGAATAAAACTGTTTTGAAAAACTGAATTTAGAGTAAATAAAATTATTTATTTTCCAGAAAAAAGGAAAATATTACGAGAAGGCTAGTACAATAGAGATGGTAATAGATAGTCATAAATTAATTGAAAGTTTGTACAAAGGGAGAAGAAAAATACCCATCTGCGTAATTTTCCGAGATATTAAAGAGTGTAACAGAGGCCGAAATTAAGGGAAAAATTAAAGCTTTATCATTAACAGAATCATTTTTGCCTCAAAACATTGAAAAAAACCCTTTAAATTTGCCCTAATCAAGGATTGACAAGACTGAAATTAAATTACCTGGCTTTTGGGGTCTGCATAACTGGGGAAATTGGGATTATTGAAAAAGTCGGCCACTTCAATGCTGCTTGATCGACAGTGGCTGCAAGTCTGCAAATTTTAAGAGAAGTAATAAGCACAAACAAAGCAAGAGCTTCCAAATAAATAGAAATTCTCTCTTTTTCATCTTCATAAATCTGAAACGATGAAGAAAAATCAGATTAAATTGGATTCACTAGTATAAACACGTACCCATTTTTCAAAACTATCTTTCAAGAAATGGGCATTGATCAAAGAAGGAAATTTCTAAAAAAAAATTGAAAAAATAAAGTAGTGGATACTATCAAAGATGATACAGTTCAATTTGAAGCTGGGTTTAAGACTGGGGAGACGGAGAGTAATCAATACCCATTACCATGGTCACAGGACACCTGCATCTACAAGGGAAGACAAATTAGAATTCCACAACTACCCTTTATCTCATTGTCTAATAGGATCAAAGTGAGAGTCTTTATCCGTAAATTCAAGCAAAGATGGAATAGTTTTCGTCATTTCAAATAGGAAGTTCCCTCCTCTGGTTTTGCCGTGATTGAAGGGAAAGACCACATAATTTAATGTGGGGTTTGAAATGTAAAGAAAGGAAAAAAAGGGGGGCATGAATTTTAACAACAGCTACGTTTTCTTCACATAACTGGCGAATTTTCCGTCGCTCCGACTGATATTTCATCGGAAACAACCAGAAAAAAAAAAAAGCAAGAGAATTGGAAGGAAAAGAGGAGACTATGAGCAAGTGAGCCTTTAGAGAATCGATCTGCCTTTTGAAGACTGGAGATGACTTAAAGCCCGCGATTTTCTACTCTCGAGCTCGAAAATCGAGCAACATTTCTACCAGAAGGCTGGAGAATTTTTTCCATTAATTTAAAATTTGTCCAGAAAGAGGTTCTAAAGGAGCATCATTACATCTGGGAGAAAACGAATGCCAGAAAGATAAGACGACGAAAGCAATAATGAAGTACTGAGAAAAAAATGGGCAAAGAGCTTGAACTAGTGATCTGTTTGGCAGCAGAAAAAAAAAGAAAGAAAAGGATACAGAGGAATTCCCCAGCTCGATTTGCAGATAGCATTCTGTTAAAGTTGGATTTTCGGACAATATGAAATAATACGCTAAAAAAGACAGTTCATTCCCTTTTCCTCCCATTCTCTGTCGCCATTTCTCATCGGCGAAACGGGTTGATGGCTGACAGTACGAAAGAGAGAAGGACATTTTCTGGGGTCTTACCCGAACGAGATCTTTATCCTTGCTTGGTCCAAAGAAGAATGGAAGAAGCAGCCATGGCTTCCAACGTCTTCTTCTACTACTCGCGCGCTTCTCAAGGTCTATCTCTCTCTTGTTTTATTGCAGCAGAGAACGGATCGAAGGAGAGAGAGAGATATATATTTTTTAACCTCAAAGTTTACCCTTTTTAATTTTTTTTATAATTTGTGCTTTGAAATAACTATTCTATCATCGCATAACAAAATCGATAAAAGTGGGACCAAGAGTAGCTCGATCATAATATCTTGATTGATAAGTTTCATGAATGATATCCTCCATTACATTATCTTCTTCAGTCAGTCTACTTGAGTCCATTGATCAGTCAACACGTACACTTCCGAAGACAGAAACTTCTTTTTTAATCCTAAACTCGAGCTCCCAAACCACCGAAGAACAGGCCAGAACATTTCGAAACTGAAGGAGTTATTATGAGAGGGAGTAATCAATTGATTGGATTACTAAACTTCTTGACCTTCTTACTTTCAATTCCTATTCTGGGCGGGGGCATATGGCTGAGCAGCAGAGCCAACAACACAGACTGCCTTAAGTTCCTCCAATGGCCGCTCATCATCATAGGAGTCTCGATTCTGATCGTTTCCTTGGCGGGCTTCATCGGCGCGTGTTATCGCAACACCTTCCTGTTGTGGCTTTACCTCTTCGTCATGTTCTTTATCATTGTTGCGCTGTTAGGGTTCATCATCTTCGCCTATGGAGTAACGGCTAGAGGGTCGGGTCGAGAGCAACCCGAAAGGAATTATCTGGATTATTATTTGGAAGATTATTCGGGATGGTTGAAGGATCGAGTATTAGAAGATGGGTACTGGGTGAAGATCAGTTCGTGTATTAGAGATTCTAAGGTTTGTGCCAAGATGCGGGAGACTGTAGGCGGAGTTCCTGAATCTGCCGCCATGTTTAGCCTCAGGAAGCTCAATCCTATTGAGGTACGAACAGAACGAACAGATTATCACTTTTCTGGCTTCTTTTCGTTGCAGATTGAACTAGTTTTTTTTTATCTCAAATGATATTCAAAAAGAGAAATGGTTATTAAAAGCTGGTTATTTGTAGAAAAGTCGAAACCTTTATGGATTTTCTTACCTTTTATTGCTCGGACGATTTAAAGTTTCGATTTTAACTTAAAAACCAGAGCAGATCTACCTCGTGATAGGTCAATCGTGTCATTGTCATCCAATGAGACCACGCCACGTCTGACGGCGACTAATCTATCATATTTATTCTAATTGAACTCTTATTTCGATTTCTTAAAAAAATCATTGAGGTGTGATAAGTATAATTAATATGAAATATGCATTCTACCAAATATTTGACAGGTGAGCGAATATATATATATATATATATATATTTTTTTTTTATTATTTTTTTTTTTCTCTCTTGCGATAAACTTCTTCTTGGATGAAGTTAAATACGAGAGTCGATAAAGAAAGACTAATAATCGTCCTCTTATTGTGCTTAGTCGGGTTGCTGTAAGCCCCCATCAGTGTGTGGCTTCGCCTACATAAACGAGACACTATGGGACACATTGGTCGGGCAGGCCGGAGCCGCTCCGGACTGCACGACGTGGAATAACGATCAACAACAGCTCTGCTACGGCTGCGATTCTTGCAGAGCTGGTGTTCTTGCTAGCCTCAAGAGTAGCTGGAGGAAGGTTTCTATGATCAACATCATCATACTCATCATTCTCGTCGTTGTCTATGTCATCGGATGTGCAGCTTTCCGGAATAATCGCCGGAGAGACAACTACGAGTCCTCCGGCCAAGCTCGGATGACAAAAGCACGGCCCAGTATGTTCCAACTATAAACATTATTACCCTGCTTTCCAACTGTAAAAGTGGGTGGTTTGTGAATTTAAAAGTCCAGTTGTTCATCGTTGTAGATATACATTACCTTTACATTTGTATGTAAATCTTGGTGTCTAAAATAAACATATAGTTGGCAATTTGAATTATTTTTCAGTAATTTGAGCCATAATTCTTTTATTTATCCATTTGGAGAATCAAAAGACAAAAGAATAAGGTACAACGCAGGTAGAAACAATTCATTTTATACAAAATGATGGATTATACTGTCTTGTTTCAGAATCTTCGAAGAACTTGTTTCAATTTTCAACCACTGGTTCTGTGGGCTACGCCTCTTACCCGCCGTTTGAACAGCTCTCTTCTAAATCTCTCTGTTTTTATCAGCACAAAAAGTCAAGACTTTAAGCAAATGATGAACAATTAAAAGCTAAACCAGAAATTTAAGGAGATGATCAATGAAAATGAGAGGGTTGGAAATGTCCAGTTGACTACGCTGCGATCTAATTCAGGGTTCGAAAGATGATGTACCTTTTGGCTCAATGATTGGCTGGATTGATGAATTTCACGTATCTGTTCAAGTGTCAATCCAAACCATTCATCTATCCAAGCGAAACAGTTCTTATGACTTTCTAGAAACAGAGCCCTTTCAGCCTAGTCAGAGTATACGTGCAAGAAGAAAGAAAAACTGCATTAGTAAAAGATGTCAATCTTGCATTCCTGAGTCTAATTTTGTAAATTCATGTTAAACGATTGAAAGCCGTGATACCGCGATCAGCGTTTGTTCGAGACGACACCCAAATCCCCAGTAGGGTGCATCTACAGTTACCAGTTTGTATGCTGTCATGACTGGATCAAGGTTATCCTGAATTTATTTCAATAATGATTAGAGTTGGTGATAAAATTTAATGTACAGTTTATAGTAATTTTGGAAAAGCTCTACTAAAAATACATATTGCTATTAAGATATTGTCCATTTTTTTACTGATACTATGATAATTTTATTTTCAGGTTTTATCCTAAAAACACGTCGTACTCTAAACCAGACCTTCAATTTAGCCTAATTTTGAGACAAAATTGATCATAAATAGGATGAGTCGCCACAAACACTTCTTCTAGAGAACTTTATTTTTTCATCAATTACACTTTTAGTTGAGTCGTGACTCTAAAGAGGTGAAATTGTGCGCACCCTCACTATGAGCTACACACTCATAGTTTACTCTAATTTCGGACCATGTCGTCCCACAACCAGGTGGGCTGCCACAAGCAGGTGTTTCGTTTAATGGAAGGATATGGTATTTTCATGATTTTTGAGAACAATTTTCAATCACTCCCTTGACGGGCTTTTTCAAAAAAGGACCAACTACGGAACCCCCAAACAATGTAATGAATTCTGAAAAAATGATGGGGAGATACCAACCTGCCATCCTTCTAAAAGTGGACCTCTATCTGTTTTGGAGGATTTGAATTTTGACAAGTCAACACTGCACCTTCCGACAATGAAACTCCAATAATCCCGATCAGTTGAAGCAATATCAATAACCTCTACTTGTCTAGCAGCTAATTGTTCTTCGCTCAATCCATGTACCTGGTTTTCAGTTTCAATAATCAACACAGATACGAGGGTACTCAATCAATCTTTCTCCAACCAATCTCTATTTGTTATTTTCACGAAGAACAAAACTTCAGTAAAAAACAAACTTACATTTTCTGACTCCCCCTTGTCAGCTCTGTGAACAGTTTCAATGGTCATTTGAAACTTTGGGAAATAAGAACACTGCAGAAATATACAACGATTGCGCTAATATTGCCGTCTAAATAAAAAACAGCACGGAATCAAGAGCAAGAGAGAGGATTACTACCTTGAGCACTGTAAAATTTGTGTGCCAGTCGAGTTGAACCAACTTGGGAAAAACGTATTAAAACAAATTCAAGAGAGAAGCAAAATGATCAAAGAATAAAGTTTTTAGATTCAGACAGACCTGACTTGCATATAGGATATGCATTCCAGGCTTCCTCTTGCACAACAAGAGCATCTGGTGGAGCAAGACCTGTGATCCAAGCAGGGAATTTGCTGCAATTATGATGCAGCCAAAGCTCAGGGTTAGGAAAGTTGATCTATTATTATAAAGTTTAGCTAAAGATTTAACTAATCAACTTAATTAAATTTTAATGATATAAGGGACTTGGTGGGTAATGATTTAGCCGATACATTATAAATATAACCTTAATCTTCTACTAATCGAGTTTCTTCACCATCAAGAAATGAAGATTCTATTGCTCATTCGCATGAATTTCATATCAATAATAGTTCAAACGTAATGGATTAAGGTAAGTTTTCTATATCTAATTACAATAAGTGATAATTTATATTGTTTTACCATCTCGACAATCAATAGTTTATACTTATCGGTTTTTGATTTGACTAATAGATCGCAGTTTTTCAAATGAAAGTTTTAGGAGGCAATGCGGTAAAATTTAAAACAAAACTAGAAACCCGTTGACTCAAGCTAAAAACCAATTTACCTTTGCAATCTGTAAAGTTTAAAAGTGTATTGGCCCTTTCCGTAGACATCATCTTCAAATGGTCTGTCCTCGATGATTTCTACTCCTTCATTTTCAGTGGTGGTCTTTTGCTGCATTTTCACAGACACATAGAGATGTGCGATTTGGTACTGCAAATATCATACGAAGTATAAAATCAGAGTTTGAATCTACAATCTTTAAAACCTAATTTAATGCAAATTTGAAGTTGTTTTACCTCTTTCAGAGACACGGGCATGAGTATCCGGCTTCACAGAAGAACCCCATTTGAAGGTTTCTCGTTAAGAAAATACCCAAAATAAGAAATACATAAAAACTGCAGATTAAACATGCAGAAAAAGGATACAATTCTTTAATCTGAACCATCCTGATCAAGATTTTGCACCTCTCAATCTGCGCAAATGATGCAGAATAATTTGAAGTTGAGACGAAGAAAGAAGACGAATATTCGAATAAAAAAAGGGTATTTTTGCTTCGATTAGTACCAAATATACAGGAGGAATATACTCCGCGTTGAAAATGGAAATCCACATCCATGCTTGAGTAAAGAGGACGATGGATCATCGTTAACGCCAAGAAATTGCATGCACTAGACGACGTCGTTTTCTTTCATTTAATAAAGGCCGAACAAAGATGGCACAGCTACAACAGACACATTACAAGGCCCATGTATGGTATGTGTCTTTCTTGCAAAAATTAAACTGAATAGTTCTTGTTTTTTTTTTTTTTTTTTTCAAAACAAGTGAAAAACGTCTATATTTATACAGAGATTTTATTCTTTAATTTTATCAAATACTGACGTAGCTTTTGTGTGTACTCATTGATTAATATAATAATTAAAATAAATTATATCAATTGATCTACTTGTGTTATGTACTATACATTATAGTTATCGTTGTTTTAATTCCACAAAAGTTGTTAAATACAAATTTAGAACATATAAGATAACCGAACCAAAATCTCATCTACAGAGATGAGATTGTAATTTACCCATTTTTGTGACGGACAACAAGTCATTTATTTATACATGGACATAATTGTATGATGCATTCTCTCTTAACTTTGATCACCAAAGGATAATAAGATGTTGTTCTAAATGAAATTTTTATCAAATACTCGGACACTGTTACAGCAAATTGTTTATTAGGGTATGTTATATCGAGACTAATAACATAACTTGAATAAAGATGGTGGATTTATGTTTAAGAATACGTATTAGAGTTGAAAAACGTATGATTTTGGAAACAATAAGGTTTCTTTCCATTAACGGATTGAGTGGAGAAACTGGTTGGAAGGATGACGTTTGTTTTTTCTTTTCAAAAACGTGTGGAAACTTTTCAAAGTGTCATAATGATCTATAAATCCCTAGAAAGTGCACAACTTGCAGCCATTTTGAATGCAGATTAGAGTTCCATTGGAACTAGGAAGGCCTAATTAGATATGTCGAGACTAATATTTCAACGTTTTGTCGAATTTTCGCAATTGTTCGGTTCAAATCCCACTACTTATCGATAATGATCTCGGATGTGGAGGCTATCCATAGTATCGGTACAATTCATTCTTAAGATCATTTTTCTACTCTTCATGCGCGTGATTTCTGTAAAGTTGTAATTTTGTAGACATTATTTTTTGTTTTTATTCATGGGTCGAGTCTAGTATTCTATAAACACGGATAAAGAATGTTTTAGAAGTAAAAATTGGAAGGAATTTAGGGTATTAAAAGCATTAATTTGGTGTACACAGTATAGATTTGTAAGATTAATCAACAAAAGAAGTCTTGAAATGTTGGTCAAGAGCCTTAAGAATGATGTTTCCGGTCATAGGCCTCCTTGTGGAATTACAAGGTTCTTACCCTAACTATCAAGGCAATTTGATTAACACCATGGCAAACCCTAGCCATTTGATATGTAACACATTAATTTTCACCGTCCGATTTTGAAATCCCAATCTAGGGCCCCATTAAATTCACATTTATCAACTGTTCAACCTAACTATTTTCTTTGGCGTATGATTAAGTGCACTCTTTTGTGACCGTCACCAATGAATAGAAAATTAACATAGTTTTCATCATATATTAATTATTAAAAATTAGTTCAAAATACAAAAAGCGACAACGAACACATGTATTTTTACCAATTTATTATAAACGAGTTGAAAAGTGTCGCACAATGTACGGTGATGACTTGTGAGAGTGCTCGAGTACGAACTACCGGTCGATATATTAAGTCGTTCTTTTCTCAATAAACATGATAAATATAAAATTAGTATGGTTTTTTTTCTTTTAAATTCGTGAGAAATATGAATCATTAAATGAACAGTAATAAAATATCTTTAATCTGTTCCCGCACAAGAACAACAATTATTGTTGAGCTTCTTTATTGATTTATCATTCGTTGGTCGAGCCTTTTGTATTCCCACAAAGCAGATTGCGATCTGGTGTTTATAATGTTTGTAGGTCCCTTTTCTAAAAAAACCATCTTTTGAAGCTTATTAATATGTTCCTTATTCATTTCTAGAATATAGCTTGCCTCAACCATTGTAAAGGTCCCTCTTTTTCTCCTCGGTTAAGGTCCACACGGAAAGGACTTCAATGAGAGAGAGAGAGAGAGAGAGAGAGAGAGAGAGAGAGAGGACAGTTCAATGAGAAACTAACTAATGAGTTTTCTGTAATTTTTCAAAGAAGTGGAAAACGTTGCCATTAATTGCAGGGTGATTTAATAAAAATATAGAATCTTAAGTGGACTATTGTTGTTAAGATCGACTAAATTTGGCTAAATAGTCATTTGCTCCTAATTTTTCAAGGAGTCTCCATCGAGAATGGCATAATACATGACTCATCAAACTCTATTATCTTACTTCATGCTCAACGAGTTGACCCACTCTCCACCCAACCCTACCCCACCTTTACATCTACTGGTATTAGTGGGTGTATGTTTTTTGTAGTTTGTATAATACATGTATGAACGTATATGTATGTAGGATGGAGTCTCATTGGATCGTACATTCTACCATAACTAAGTGGTCATACCCAAATCATTAGGTTTACCTAGTATTCACTTATTGTATATTATAATACACACATACGATACATATATGCTTTTTATTCTGGAATTCGTCTTGTAAATATAAAGACGACCAAATATAAGGTAATTGCAAGGGCTCATATGGTGCCAGCGGAGTTGCATAATTCTACGTTAATTTAAAGAAGTGGAGGGTGAATAAATCATGACTATTTATAAAGCACATTTCGAAGTAAATCTCAAAAATAAAACCATGTTGAATTTAATCAAAACAGACAAATATCGTACTATTCAACGGTTCAACTTGTAAATGCAAAAAACGTCCCAAATTAGATAATTTGATGATGATCTGAACTACATCAGGATAAATATGGAAGGAAATGATTTATAAAGAAAATTTTCCGATTAACCTATTACCGCTTATTTTGAGATAAAAACCCAAGAACAGAGCTATTTTAGTTCGGTCTTAAAATGATCAATGTTATACTAACGTGTCCAGATGTTATTTGATGAAATTGAAGAGGGTGAATAATTGCAAAAGTAAAACAAGAGTTGCAAAAAGGATATCTTTTTGGTTCGTTTTTAATAAACGGTGGAGACGGTCATTATTAGGTGGTAGTTAGCAAAGTAGAAAGATAGCACTGTCTCGGTGGTGGCAGCAGCCTGCCTCAATCACTCACCAAATAGCTTTAGCTTACATACAATGGTCAACTCTCCACGCGTCCCCTTTCCAATGGCTGACTAGACATAAGTGGGACCCATCCAGATCTCTGGAAATATATTTAACTGGATGTTTCAACTGATGGGCTGTAGCTTGAAAAGTGAGACGTTGCTAATGTCTTTGTAATTATGTGACATTTCAATTATAGTAGAAATTTTGGTATTAATATTTCACTATAATTCTTAATGGTACTTGTATATATGACTTTTATTGTTTTATTGGCTGACTTATGTACCAAAAAATATGGGCAGAGATAGACTTGGACCTTAGAAACTATATAACATTTTGGGAAATCAAGGAAATTCTATAGTCTTTAATGTCCTCTGTGTAATTTATTTTAGAGTGCAAAAAAAGTAACAGTGGGAAAGCAAGATAATGAAGCAGAAACATAGTTGGATCTTGGAACATATAATTAATGTGACATTTAATGATTTCTATAAACAAGAGTCGCATTTAGGCCTACGTTGTGTACACATATATATATATACCTATGTATTTATTGCGTACATATAAATATGGAAAATATTAGAATATAACGTATTTAAAGATAGTTAAAAAGTATGGGAAATATTTGTTATATTATTTAATAGTAAGTGAGTGAGATGTCAGTTATTGATTAATTAATAAATTATAATTCGTAATTACTCAAAGTTTATGTTATTATTTAATATTCACGTGCTTATCTAAATTGGAAAATTTCAAAGTAAAAGATTGGAGTTTTAGGCAAAAAGAGCCAAAAGAAAAGTAATATCACAAACCTAACTCAAGGAAATTGGATTTCTGTCTTGTTAACAAGCAGCCATATACGACATACGAAGTAAACGTTACAAATTAGTTGGTATTTATCATTTATGATGTCATCATGACGTTGACTGTCTTGGCTTTCACTATTTATAATCGACGTTTGTCTCCTCTTTTGGTTCAGACCAACCGCACCTTCTCTCTCTCTCTCTCTCTCTCTCTCTCGGAGCAGAAACGGTGGGAAATGGAGACCAGTGAAACAAATACTTCTACTTCATCAAACCCTGCAACTTCTTTATCGCCGGCATCATCGTCTTCTCCTTCACCTCCGGCGACTACTCCGGTCACGACCATGCATGTAATTCTCAGTCCTTGCGCAGCATGCAAGATTTTGCGGCGAAGATGCGCTGATAAATGTGTACTGGCGCCGTACTTCCCTCCCACCGAGCCCGCGAAGTTTACCATAGCTCATCGAGTTTTTGGCGCCAGCAATATCATCAAGTTTCTGCAGGCATAGTCTCGAAAACCCTAGAATTCATCTGTTTTTCCCTAGACAGTGACATTTCTCGAAACTCTTTAACGGTCGTACGTAAAAAGGCATAACCATACGTAGTGTACGAGATTTGCTCTAGTTGTTTTTCCATAGATAAGTGGAATTAATCCACTATATTTTTTCTTAAAATATTTTATTTTCTTCCCCAAAAATTATTATTTTTCCCGGGACTGTTCTTCAAAATCCGATGATGGGTCATCTTCAACATGAACATGCATGCCCTTGAATGGGAACTGAATTACTGCCGTTGGGTAGGAATAAAAATGTCATATGTCTTATTTGACCACATAAATCACTTTCGAAATAAATGTTTCTACTTTTTTAATTTACAAAATCCTTTATTTGGTGGAATCCTATGACTGAAGGGTAGTTGAAATTTCAAATCATTTATGCTAAAACTCAACTGAAAATTTTCAGGAGCTGCCGGAGAGTCAAAGGGCAGACGCAGTTAGCAGCATGGTGTATGAAGCAAGTGCGAGAATAAGAGATCCAGTTTACGGATGTGCAGGCGCCATTTGCCAACTTCAGAAGCAAGTGAACGAGCTTCAAGCCGAATTAGCAAAAACACAGGCCGAGCTCGTCAACATGCAGTGTCAACAGACCAATCTCGTCTCTGTCATTTGCAGAGAGTTTTCTCAGTCCTCTCAGCCATGGCCGAATGAGCATCAATCTATTGATAATTTCATTCAAAACGACCCTCATTCGTACGCGACGAACAACCCAAGCTTATTCGAAGACGGGTCTTTGTGGGAGCCTCTGTGGACTTGAGAAGACGGTGGAAAGTTTAGTCTATCCCGCACACCAGCCGTTCGATAAAATGCCTCAACAAAGTTCTACACCCCCAAGAAGCGGGGAGAAGCTGAAGAATGAAATCAAAAGTCAATAAATATTTCTTCTTAATTAGGTTATAGTCATAGTTTTAATATAGTTCAATTAAAAAGAAATGGAGGGAAAATTGTTTGGAAATTCACTTTGTTGAAGATAATTTAAGTCCTTTCCCTCCACATAAATCAAAAGTTGTTCTCATCTTAAAGTACGACTAATACAGAAGCCCTTCAAAGGATCAAAGTCTAAGTGAGGGGATGTTTTAATAATTATACAAAATAAATAATTAAAATTAATTTATGTGGAAGTTGTAAACTTGTAGTCAGCTACTTTGTATTTGATCAGTAAAATTAAATATAAACCTCGTATGAACTCGTAGAAAAGTCATGGCATTTACTATGCTTCTTTTACTGGTTTTATTAATGTTGGATAGGATTGAACAATAACTCCATCAAACATTTCTTTTAAATATATAATAGTTCAACTTAAATTATTGAGATTCTTATTTGAAACATGAAATTTATAGTTTATAAGAATCTATAGACTATATATTAAAAAGATATTGACCAAGAAAAGAAAAATCTTATGTGTGTGTATTGTAAAGTCTTTGGCTTTCCTAATATAATATTATTTCATTTGAATAAAAAATTATATCGATTTATCTTGTGATTAATCTAAAATGGATTGTATTAATTAGAAATGATAACTTTATTTATAATTCATTTATTTTTTAAAGCAATGAAAAATTGTTCACTCTTCGGAATGAATTTTAATAATTAACAGAATTTTAAAAGATTTTCTTGTTTGGTAAAGGAAAAGGTTTAACGTTGCTTTAACCCCCACATAATCATAATTTTAGCAGCAGCTTTTATGGTAATAATTGGCCAAAATAAGGATTTGCTAGTTGCTAGTAACTGCTAATAACCATCATTTCCTCTCAAACAAAAGAAAAGGCGTGGGATCCAAGACCGTACGATTGAAATCATGATCTCACTTCTTCAACGTTTGATTCTCAGAAGAATTACATTTCGGTAATCATGATTATGCGCCTCCTAAACGCGTTTTTTTCAGGCCATAATTTCTACTTACGCGAAGATCACGTGATCTTGCTTTGGTCTGAAAAGCCAATAGCCCCTTTTTGTCACCTGTCGGCAACTCTCTCTCTCTCTCTCTCTCTCTCTCTCACTGCAATTTCTTCCATGGGAGATAGAATCTCAGTTATTAAGAGGGTAGCTCTATTTTGACTCCATTAATATGGTTTCACTCTTGAATATTCTTAAAATTACAGCAAGAATTTATGAACAAAGGGAGAGATATTGCGAGCCAACTAACTCGAGTGTTTATGAATTGAAGGCAGACAAGCTTTGAATGTTATGTTAGTTTAATCATTCTTTTCCCATTTGCACATCTCTGCTTCTTTTCTCGCTATGAAGTCTGATAATCTGCTGTTTGGATCCCGAGAAAATAATCTAATCTACCAGGTCCCCACTCCCCACACGTATAGTTTCTCTCTCTTTCGTCTCATTCACTTTAAGAACCTGAAACCTGATCAGATTTGGTTTTTAAAAACTAAGAAACTAGGCTTTAAATGCGATCACACTCTGCAAGTGTTTAAAAAGTTTGAGCTAATCGTCATCAAAGATAGGTTGTAACGCGTTTTGGATAACCTAATAACAAATCTCTGTAATTTCTGATAAAAAAATAAATAATATTTAAAAAAAAAACACTTGAGACTACAATACAAACGATTTCTTCCTACTGCCATAGTTCTTGTTTTAGAATAGTAAACTTATAAAAAGGAAGAAGAATGTATGTTAAAGTAGGTTCATTTGTTAATCAATTTTCATCAAAATATTCAACTTTTTTCTTTTCTATTGTTTATGCGAGCACTGAGCTTGTAGAATTGTTGGGTTGCAGGGTAAATGGGTTGAGATCAGTCTGTACATCCTTTTGCAAGTGGTATTAGGTTTAGCTTTATCTAGAAAGTATACTCAAGTCATAACCAAATCTAATAATTAATTTAAATATAAAAATATGTAAATAACGATCTGGAATATTTTATATTTTTAAAGAAATTAAATGCAGGGAAGACGGTTAATGGGAACAATGCCTATTTCTACCGGAATTCAAAGAATCTGTTTTTTGGGTATTCTTTTAAAAATAGTTTTTTAAAGGGAAAACATAAAATATAAACCTATTATAGGAGGTTAGTGGAAATTTAAAATTTTATTTTTTTCCACAAAATAAATCTTAATGTATCAACCATTGGCAATTTCAATTTTAATGTATGAATATCCTTTTAAAATTGTTGAAGACAATAGCAATGGAAACCTAATGCATTCTGCAAAAGCACACATTCAAGACAATATTTGTCAGGTTAACTTGGATAGGCCCGGATTTGTAGAGTGAACTTCGACGTCGAGCCTCGATATTCATTACCCCCCGTAAACAGAAAGAGTAACAATAAGGTCTAAAATGAAAACGAATGGTACGTGAAAAATTATTCTGTCCATAAAAAAATCCAAAATTGCCTTAGGCTCTCAAAGATAAGGTTCCATATTGTAATTTTCTTTTTTAAAATAAAATGACTCTGAAAATACTAAAAAAAGATTATTAAAAATCTAATTTTCTTTTAATTTGACCTGCGAAATTAATTGTTACTCCCAAGTGGTGTTTAATTTTCTATTTTTATGGAGTCAGTCAGTAATCTTCATGCATGCACATAAATTATAAACCCACTATCTCAAACCGCAGTCTGGTACGAAACTTCTTGTTTTCTCACAGTGATATTAGCAAAAGTAAGACTTGAAAAGACATTAATTTGGAAGAGTTGGTTTAGTTTTTGTGTGAACTGCATTAGCCATTAGCCTCTTCTTTATACACAGTTGACTGACAATGGCCGCCATTGTTACGCATGAAACATTTCTCTAACTAGATAACTAAGATTCTTCTTCTTCTTCTTTTATTTGGTTTCTCCGTAAATTCTTTGACTTTTCTAAGCCTGATGATAACGTAAAGGCAATGCATTAGCGCAACTTCCGTGGTAATTATTAGTTAATCTAATAATTAAAATAAATTATAAATAATTAAAATAAATTATAAATAATTAAAATAAATCAATGTAGTGTAACGCAATATTATAGTATAAAATGAAAAAAATAAATACTGTGACATAAGTTTTGTAAAAGCAAATTGTTAATTGTAAATGTGCAAACCATATCAGTCGGGGTATACAATCTCATTTACTTTGAAAGAGTAAAAATTAATTGATTTATAATTAGAATTTTTATCTCTATTTAGTACAATATGTTTTACTTTTATATTAGAGTAATGCTACATTTAATGTAATAAATGAATAATTTTTAATTGATTACATTAATTGTACCTTAATTCATCATTTGTTATTTGACACGTCAATGAGTATTTTAAAATAGTATAATTAAATGTTAAAATTATAATTATCCTTTAGATTAATTCTAAAATCTAATCTGTACAATTTCCTAGCCATAACGATTCTTTAATCTAAATCATCATAGGCTTTTTATTTATTAGTTTTTCAATTAACAAAATAGATTGTTAATTGAATAAAAATTTATTAAAATCAATTTATTTTTAATTTTATAATCTTTTAAGATGACAAAAAAGAACGTGACAATTGACGTGATGTCATGTCAACGTATTTACTGTATGTTGGTAAAAAATAAAAGACGAAACTTTTCAATATTAAAATCAAAAGGTGAGAAGAAATTGAGATTATCTTCTTTATAATCCTACGACTTTTTCTTGGCTTTACATACCCAGGTCACTCTGTCGTACATCCACCTCCTCTATAGTCAATTCCAATGAGTACCACACGACCATTACCTAATTAAGTAGCCTTTTTTTTTTTTTGGAATTTTATGAAGTTTATATTTTTATTAAGTTAATCAAAGCCATACCCCATTATCCTAATTACGTTCCCATTTCAAGTTATTTGTCATAATCTTTTTAGATTATCATACGTTTAGAAAGATATAAATTCTCATAATACAACAGTGTTATAGTAAATAAAGAGAAAACTCTACTTATAAATTATTTTATTTTCACTCTCACAAATAATTAATTGAATCACGAGACATTAAAATGGATTGTTATAATTTTTTAAATTAATTTATAAAAATGTCATATCTTTCCATTAAAATTTTTTTCCAAAAAATAAAAAAAATAAACTTCTTTCATTTTTGTAAATTTTGAAAAATGCTCGATTAGCGACAAATTCCTCTATCGACGACTAATTCATACAAGCAATCTCTTCAATAGTATTGACATATAGCAAATTTGAGGAATGATATAATGTTTGCAAGATTCGTTAGTCTTTATATGTAGTGAAATACGTTTAGCCTTTTACGTAGAAATTTATTTAATATTTTGTTTGCTTGAAAATAAAATTATAGAAATTATGATTATTTTTTTTAAAAGAACGAAATAATTTGGGCCAGGATTGTTATCAGGAATTATACGATGGGCTTTGAGTTTAAGATTCTAAAGCATATTGGGTTGGGCTCGAAATAAAAAAAAAAAGAAAATACTTTTAAATTATTATTATTTTTTTTTTTTCTGTTGATGAGGGGGTGCTGTATTTCTCCTCCTTGGTGACGAATATTCATGTTTTTTGGCAGGAGTGAGCAAGAACCGACCAGAATCGATAATCGAATCAGAACCAACACATTTTGTTCGGTTCTGGTCGATTTTGAGCAAAATTTAAACAATAATCGGTTTTATTTTTTCAGAATGAAAATTTTTGATTCAATTCGGTTCTCCGTTTTGATGACAAAACCTCTTAAAACCGACCCAAACCAAATAGGTAAGTAACCCTAACATAACTATCGAGTTCTCTTCAATCTTCTCTCATCTTCAAACTTCACAGACTCACAATTCTCTTCAGGATTCCTCTGTCTCTCACCCTCGTCATCCCTCGTCGTCTCTCCCGTCTCTCGCAATCTCCAGTCACCGCTCGACCATCGGAGCTAAGGTAAACTTTTTGTCCTTGCCCTACTAGAAGAAGGTTTTTGCCTTGAATTTGGCCATTTGGGCACTTCTAGAAGAAATGCAATCTTTTTCTCTCACACACGCAGGAAGACCCTTTCAAAACCCTTGATTTTTTTAGTGTTGGAGGGTCGTAATCTACTTCACTTCAACTTCTATAAGTTTTTCCACTTATTTTTCTGATATTCTATTGTTTTGTTGTGTGTGGACGGAATTGGAATGAATTTTCAATATCAATTCTGAGCTTGGCAAGAGATTTCTGCATGGGTTTTATAATTTTGGAGAAGTGTGTGATTTGATTTTCTTGGGTTAGAGTTGTTCTTCGTTTTCGATTTGTTTTTTTAGTATATTTTATTAGGAGCAAAATCGTAGTTACAGTTCTTCATACAGTATAACTGAATATGATTTAGCTCTAATTGAATTTCATTTTATGGTAGAATCAATTCTAGAAAGTGCATTTTCTTTCCTTGGTCGTTGATAAGTGTATATTTTACACACTTATTCATACTTTTTATACTTAATTTTATAAGATATTCTTAAATATTTGAAGGAATTTAATAATTTTTGTATAAGTACGTAGATAAAATGGAATTAAAAATTTAAAAGTCGTTTTGAAAATTTTTATCGTTTTAATCTCAACCGTCGATTGTGGGCCGCATGCCTAACTTTGAATTAGGGTTATAACTTAATCTAGAGCCCAAAAGGCGAGGATTCATTCATTCATTCAGTTCGTTTTGGAGGCAAAAAGGCAGAGATTGGATCAGAGTGATATGATCGGAAAAACGACTTCGGATTGACGAATCGAGTTTTTTTCTTTTTCCTTTTTTTTCCTTGAAACCATGATTATCTTTATTTCTTCTTCTGTTTTACTTTATTTTATCATGAACTAAATTTATTTTCTGGGACTACGATGTAGTCGAATTATGACTGTTTAATTTTTCCTTTAATTCAAGTTGTTGATTTTTTGTTCCGATATTGCGTTGAGTAAATTATGTTGTTCTTAATGCATGCAATTACCTTATCAACAATAACATGTTCATAGGATTATTTTGAGACCGAGAGAAGATAAGTAATCGTGCACTGAATAATTTGTCATGAAAATGATCTTAAACTAGAGATAACTAGAGTGTTTATTTGGTACTTTAATTCTTATTCTTAAAGTATTCAATTAATTCTTATGGTTAGAAATCGAGAGGTAATAATCCGTTAATTGAATAAGTTCATTATTCGAGAGAGATTGATAAATAAAATAGTGAAATTGCCATCAATACATAGGAATAGTTTTGATAACTTGGATTAAGGTTACTAAATAGAATTAATTTATGTGAAATCGGAAACCCTAGATTTTTTCTATAATATTTCTAAAAATCATTTAAATTTCTGTTATTTAATTAATTGTCATAGTTTATTTTACATTTAAACAAAATATTTACTAAAATTATTATTCATAGTAAATTGAAATTAATTTGTTTGATAATTAGTAACAATAGTCTTCATGGGATGAACTCGTATTTATATACTATATTATTTGTGTGACACTTTTACGTGCGTTTGTAGTATTTTTCGCGACAGTCGGACCAAAATCGAGATTACATTTCTGGTCCAGTCCTAGAAAAAAATGATTTATTGGTCTTAAAATTTGAAAATCAAATTTTAATAATATGGTGCTAATCTTTTAAAGAGAATCAGACTATCGTCACCTCTATTTTATTTTTTAGGAGTTCATGTAAACAAATATTTTAATTTTTAAATAATATTTTAATCAATTAACTAATATATATAGATGGGTTCTTTCGAAAAAGATATGACTTGTGATCTGTAAATTTTAATAAAAAATTCCAACTCCATGTAGATTTTAAACAAATAAATGTTTCTGATCCAAAGTTTGAATATATAAATATTAATTTATTAAATGTTAACAAAAATCAATTTGAAAAAATTGATATATATATATATATATATATATATCAAGTTTTTATATATATAAAAATATATATCAAGTTTTTATTTCTACGGCTTGGCGTGGTCCATATCTAGTCGGACTTCTTTTTTTGTTCTAACGAATAGAAAAAAAATATTTATTTTATTTCAAAATTTGTAAAGATAAATTTATTTTATAATTTTACGTTATTTTAATTTGTGAAGGTGATTTAGCTAATATCATATTTTAAATATACAATAATTAATTAATAATACATAATAATCATGTTAAAAATAAAATTAGAACACACAATTACAATATAAAGAATAATTATCAAAATAGACTCTCAAGTAAGATATTATTTTCAATTGATACTTAAATTTTTAATTTCATTATTTGAAACGTGTGGTTAATAAAGTCGGTAAACATGTTATTGATAAACAAAGTAATTAAAAAGTTAAAAAAATAATTATTAGGTTAAACAAAAATAATTAACAAAAGCAACAGTGCTCTGTGCACAGAGAGAAGCTCCTCCTCAGAGTGTTTAGAACCGGCGGCTGGAGAGAACTCTGCTAAATTTTCCACCGAACTACGCGGCATCGATCGGATTGGATCACTTTTAGCTGTTTAATTGATTCAAGGTCGGTTAATCGCCGCATCCGACCCCCTATGCAATGCATCAAGTATCAAAAAAATTTCTCCTCCCTCCGAAATTCTTCAGCTGAGCTCTTGAGCTGGAAATCTCTCGTGTAGCTTAGCTAGAGTGACACAAGAAGAGAATACATCTGATTTCCTTTCGAATGTCGGCATCGCAGAGGGTCCTTTGCGCTTTTTCTCCGTCTTGCAGTTCCTTTTCGTCGACGTTCAATAACAGAGCCTTCCTCTTACTTCGCGCACATCGCTTCTATTCGATTTTTTCTTTGTCTAGCAGCTCATCGTCATTTCTATCACTTTCTCATTCATTCATGCCTCATAAACTGGTACCGATCCTCATGGACCGATTCACTAATTTGTTTTATCATTGAAATGCGAATTTATTTTTGGATTTAGAAAAAACCAATAAATAAATGACGATCATAGGCGTATTAAATTTTGAGTTGACTTTGTTTTTGGAAAATTGGATATTCCAATCGGTAAATTTTTCATTCTTTATATCATTCTTATGACTCCAAGTTCTTTGATCGGTCATTATTATTGATTTTTTTTCTCTGGTTCGTTGTAATTTCCAGGCTATGTTTCAGTTAAGTTTGATTTCTACGTAACATCGTCTTTATTTTGTGCAAAACATGACTGTTCTTGCTAGTTAGTTATGGCAATTTCTTTTGTTTTAGTCTAGTTTTTGTATATTGTTAAAGAACATGTTTTTTCTTAATTCTAATTACTTTTTATGTCAATTTTGAGCCTCTGAGTCTAGCTTTGAATGTAGAAATGCCACTGGCATTAAGTAATTGGTTTTTGTTTCAGCGCAAGAGTCATCATAGTGAACAAAGGGGGAAAGAAAGGACCAAGGCAGAAGGTCTATCCACTGTCACTCCTGAATCTGTTACTAATGGGCTGAATGAGCTGAGTATCAGTGAACGTGGCCAATCAAATGCACTAGTTTCCAGTATACAGTCTGGAAGTGCTCAACGTGTCCAGGCTTTTGCTGATGGTAATAAATTAATACGTCAGCCAAAGTCATATGGAACAACAAGTGGTGCTTTGACTGTCGAAGTTGACAAAGCTACTGGTAAGGAAGCAGCTGCAGAGATTCAGGGGAATGGGTTCGGAACTATGTCCGCATCAAGCAGTGGCACAGGGCTGAGCATTTTATTCAAGGGTAATCTGTTGGACAATTTCAATGTGGACAACTCTACATTTGTACAGGCCAAAATACGAGCCACTTTCTATCCCAAATTTGAAAATGAGAAATCAGATCAGGAGGTATTTGCTTCTTCAATGTTTTTTTTTTACGTTCTTAATATACTTTGATCCAATTTTGTCAAGTCTCTGCAAAACGAATTTCAATTCTGTGAGAGAGGACGTGAATTCTGGTTCATTTTCTCAAATCCACATTCTACCATGTGTATACATGTATCGCGAGTGCCATTATGTTGTTTGGGCAATATTTCATTTTCTTCTCTTCTTCTAATACTTGATGAATTGATAGATTCGCCTTTGTGTTTATTGGGTCTGCTCCTTTTTATCGAAAGTCATATTTCAAAGCCATGGTACCGTTACTTATTAAATACTTTTATTGCTATAATTAGTTTGGGATGAAGAAATGGTTTACTTCTTCTTTGATAAAAAGATAGAGATTTGAACATTGCCCCTGGTTTTAACATTATATATGCAGACTAGGACAAGGATGATAGAAATGGTAGCTAAAGGCTTGGCTACATTAGAGGTATAAAAATATTCGTCTTCCATGTAGTTCTCATTCTCTACTGTGAATAATGCATAAGAAATTTTCTCATGCATTTACTGGTTTAACAAATCATTTTCTTGATTTATTAATTTCGGGATGAACAAATATTGTGCAGGTTTCACTGAAGCATTCTGGGTCTCTCTTTATGTACTCCGGTCATAAAGGTGGAGCATATGCCAAAAACAGCTTTGGAAATATGTACGTATTGATATGTAACTGTTGAAAGATGTGTTGATCCATGCCTCACTCTCTCTCTTTATCTATCCGAAGTGTATTAGGTTTTCTCAATGTCTGCTAATGCTATGCATGTTGCTCAATGTGAATGGTTACTTTTGATCAAATTACTTCTCAGGAAGGCATTTGCATTGCACAATTTTCCACTGATCTGAATTTCATTGTCAAAAGTTTCTTTGCTAGTCATATCTTTTGGTACTTGATAACAGAGTTTATCAAGGAATCTTTTGACAGTAATGGAAAGAATATACTAGAATACCTCTTATCACATGATCATGATATAATTGCAGTTATTTGTTTATTTTAACCTGATAATTTGAAAATGTCTTGTTTTCTTAACATTATTACAAGGGTGCAGATACACTGCTGTTGGAGTTTTTGTTCTTGGAAGGATGTTTCGTGAGGCATGGGGAACTGAGGCAGTAAAAAAACAAGCAGAATTCAATAGTTTTCTTGAGGTAAATTTTCTAAATTTGTCAGACACTACTAGGGTTAGAGAGGGAAAATAAAAAGAAGAAATAAATCAAGACAATCTGGACTACTTGGAAAACGAGTTAATTACTGATCTTCTAGTCAAATTTTTACCGAGTTCCTTGTCATTTTGTAAAATATGTGATCACTGAGACCTACTTATCTCTTCCGTGCATCATTTAGCATCAATTATGTTGATTGAAGGCTGTTACAATATGTAGGATGTCTGAACTTTTCTTTAGGGCTGTATAAACTGATGAAAATTGTGCATTGAAATGACATCTGTAACTAACTCTTGTGAGTTCTGTTTTGATGATGTTTCATACCTATAGATGTTGCCAGTACGATGAATCTCTCTTGATTTATAATGACTTATGATGACTATTCGTTCACTTTATGACTATCTGTTTGTAAGGCAATTTCAATGGTTTGCTTGGCTTCTCTTGTGCCCTAAATCATTTCTGATTTTCAGCGTATATCTATTTAGGTTTGGATTTTTATAAGGGCATTTTGATTATGTTCATCTTTGTTGTAAAAAATTCGTTTGCCTGCAGTTGATGGTCATAAATAAAAAAATCTTGACAATTTTGTTTCTTATTTCAAATTAAGTTCAGCGGATCTTCATTTTATGTCATATTTAAATTTGCCATATATGCAAATTTTTACGGAGTTTTTCTTTATTTCAGAATAATCATATGTGTATTTCAATGGAATTGGTTACTGCTGTTCTTGGAGACCACGGCCAACGCCCTCGAGAAGATTACGGTATTTTTTCACATAGCTCCAAGTGGAACATTCTGCTGCTACACTTATAAATTTTTATTATAACAAAAACACTAGAATACCGGTCAATAATAATTGCAGCGAATATTTCTGGCTCAAGACTAAAGCTAGGAAAGCCCGAACCTTACATTTATCTTTATGTTGAGCAGCGGTAGTTACAGCAGTTACAGAATTAGGAAATGGAAAGCCAAAATTCTACTCAACTCCAGATATTATTGCTTTTTGTAGAAAATGGCGCTTACCAACAAACCATGTTTGGTTGTTTTCAACTAGGTAATGGCGATGAATCTTTATTTCTTTCATAAGTATTGAGCAATTTGATATACGGGTCATATTTCATATTATTTTTGATTGGTTATTATGCTCTGGACTTTTTCTTGGCTGAAATATGAAGATATGCGTAAATGATGAATATTGTCTTGTCATCATATTATGAAGGAAGTTTAACCCTAATTTTTCAAGTAAACTTTAATTGGTGGTGAGAGGCGCACATTAGTTACAATGATTGAGATGTTCCTGGTTCATATGCTGTTGCCTTCACGTTGTTCTAGATATAAGAGATAAGTGATCATCACCAGAATTTTTTTGGTATATTAGCATTGTGTAGCTGTGAATAGCATACTGTATGCTTGCATTTATCTTGCTTAAAAGCACAAAATACTCAATTATTATATTGAGACTTTAAGTTTTCATGGTTATCTTGATAATAATACAACTTTCTTATGCAGCACCACAACTCAAGCTGAATGAAATTTGTGCGTCTTTGCTGTTCAACTTTTTCGAATATTTGTAAAATTGTTAACATCATCTTCTTGGTGTAGGGTCTTGGTCAGAAAAATGAAAAAAATAAGCCTCTGATATTTATTTTCTAATTAATAAGGAAATCGGTTTCATCATTTTTTGCTGCCTATGATGCCCTGTGTGAAGAAGGAACAGCAACGTCTGTATGTAAGGCGCTGGATGAAGTTGCAGATATATCTGTACCAGGTGAGAGTTGTCAACTGAGCAATTTTAGTTTTTTGATTTCTTTATTTCTTATAGAATCATGAACGTGTTTGGAAATTTGTTGTTAGTTTTGGTTTTAACTGTAATTTTCTTTTAGAATTACATTTTGGTATCTTTTCAAATCATGTATAGGATGGGTGGCATAATGCACTAAGCAAAGGATTTAATACTACTTCTACTTAGAGAAAAGAATGGGAATGTTCCCTAGTGTATAATGTTTCTTCGGTGCAGGTTCAAAAGATCACATAGAGGTGCAGGGAGAAATCCTGGAGGGTCTTGTGGCTCGAATTGTCAGTCGTGACAGCTCAAACCAGATGGAGGAAATTTTGAAGAAATCCCCCCCTCCACCAGTGGAAAGAGGTAAGTGAATTGATAACTTTATGAATATCCTTGTAGTTCAATTTGATCAGTCTCGTTATGCTATTGTATCAGTTGTTTATTTTTAATAAGCAACTCTGCATTTTGATCAAGGGAAGCTACAAGAGAGTAAAGTGCATATAATGTATTATTTTCATATGATCTTTATATCATGAGTAAAGTGCGTTTTTACCCCTATTGTTTGGCGTAAGTGCGTATAACACGCCCAGAATGCCATAGCGTAACGGCCGAGTAATTTGCAAATTTCGGTTTATTTCCTAGAACACCGTCCCCTTTTGTCCCTCCCTCTCACCCTCTCTCTCTCTCTCCCTCTCTTCTGCGAGTGTTGAGCAATTGCAGAGTTGGAGTTGTCTGTTTGCTGTGAATGGACAGAAATGTGCAAATAACTCATAATTGATCCGACAGGGTGTTCTGGGTACAAAAACAATGCTAAGGTGTTATAAGCACTTTACCCAAAAAGATAGGAGTAAAAGCGCACTTTACCCTTACATTATTTACTTTTCTGATATGTGTGGATGGTTGATATTAATAGCCGTATAAGTAGTTGTTAGATAATAATATATTTTTTTTGGTTGCAGATGGGATTGATTTGGGACCAAGCCTTAGGGAAATTTGTGCCGCAAATCGATCAGATGAAAAACAGGTTGTTTGATATTTCTAATTTTGATCTTGTTGTTTACCTTTAATTTTAAGTAAATGTGAGAATCTCAACTACTGGACAGTGCACACATTATATAATTCTGGCTATACTACATTTGCAGCAAATAAAAGCACTTCTTCTGAATGTTGGTTCATCTTTTTGCCCCGATCATTCTGACTGGTTTGGGAAGGAGGCTGGTGATTCCCATTCCAGAACTGCAGACAATAAATCTGTTCTCTCAAAAGTGCTGCAAGCTCATCCAGCAGATTTTTCTACCATAAAGTTACAAGTAATCTATCTAACCTAATAGTTGTAGGTTCTGATTCATAGCATTTAACTTGTGTGAATATTTTTTTGTTGAATGAAGGTTCAGTTTCTTTCTTTGTCTTCTGTAAAATAGAAAGTTGCAGCTTCATTCCTCAAGTCACTTCATCATTAGTTACAATGGTTTTGTTGAATCAGGAAATTATTCGTTTACTGAGGGAAAAACGTTTTCCTGTGGCCTTCAAATGCTATTACAACTTCCACCAAGATGATTCTACAGCAAGTGACAATCTTTTCTATAAGATGGTGATTCATGTCCACAGCGATTCTGGTTTTCGGCGATATCAAAAAGAGATGCGGTTGTTCTAGTTTGCTGTTTTCATTTTTGCTACATTTTGAGTTTAATTCCTTCAATTTGACTCGATTATTTTTTTAATAGTATGTACTGACATAGTATATTTACATTGGAATATTTCAGATACAAGCCAGACTTATGGCCCCTTTATCGAGGTAAATATCTTCACATTATTTTGCTCTTTCAATGATTCAACATCCTTGGAGTCTTGTTCTACTTGAATTTTGTGCAAGAATATCTCACCCTTGTACTTACTTTGTCAATCTAAATTTTTAGCCTTCTCAATCCTAATCAATCCACATAGTTTAAACTTTTCCTTCAGCAATTCCAACTTAGAGATTTAGCATTCATATATTAAGTCACTCAAGAAGATGATGTGTTTATCCTAGTGTGTTTTTGTTGGAATTTGTTGGCTTTTGTCCTTGAGGGACTCAATGAAGAAATTTGGTGACCGAATTTTTCCATTGTGGAGTCAGATTGGAAGGACAATGATTTAATTTAGTAAAATTTAAAAATATGATTTTATATTTAGAAAATTGATTCGTTGATGATGCCTGAAATAAAGTGGTAGAACTCAGTTAGACATCTCTATAAAAACTTCCTTGCAAGTCTAACAGTAGGATGTTTTTATTAGATACGAAGAATGTTATGAAAAACTTTATCCTATTACACTATAAAACACAAAGATGTTGGCAACAAAAGGACATCTGCGATAAGTGGATTATATATGTATTGAGAATGCCATTTGTATAAACCTACTATTGAGATCGGACTTATAATTTTTTTGAAAACAATATTGTATATAAAATGTACAAGAAAGGGAAGATAAGATAATATCTTTATTCAAAAGAAAATTACAAATTAAAATCTTACTATATCTATCTAACCTTACTATATCTATCTAATTTGGAAAAAGCTAAATAGAAGTAAAATTTTTGAAATATAGTTGTGCCCAAGGCATGTAATATTATCCAACGAAGCATTATTATCTTATACTATAGCATCAAAAAGAAATACAATACAATAGAGTTCGAGATAAAGTCACAAAAATTTCATTTGTTCAAAGAGTCTTGCGATATGAAATTATGATTCTCATAATTAATTAGTGTGTTCTTTGCATAGTGTGGACTTTCCTAACTTGTGTGGTATTACTAGTCATTAACATAGAAGATACTGTTGTGGAGTTTTTTTAACTAGCAGCTTTTGAAGATGTAGTTGAATGCTTATTTCCTTTTTATTCCATCTTTGGTTTTATCTACTCGACGTATAAGGTTTGTTGTTTTTGCTAGTCAAGTTTTTTGTGTTGTAAATGCTTAACGTTTTGTTAACCCATTGGTCTTGGTGTATGGTCATATTGTATATCGTATCTCATAATAGATCTTAAGAGTTGATGACATTCAATTAAGTACAATGTGTAAAAATGATCATATCATAATGATATGCACTTTTTTTACTGCATATCAGAGATCTCCATAAAAAATTTTGACATTTTATGTTTCTAATAAGATATGTTATCTCATACTGTCTTTATCAAGTTATCTTGTGTGCCAAGATATATTGTTGATGCTTGTCTCCCCCCTTTTTCCCTCTTTGATAAGAATTAGTTATGCTTTTGTTCGCCTAGGTTTTTTTGTTGACGTTAATTTATTCAAGGCAAAGAAGGAGAAGGCTGCTGAAATCCACAAAAACAATGTTTCCATGGAAAATGAAATTAATGATTCCTTAGGAAAAGAGGAATTTGCCGATGAAGATGCAAATCTGATGATCAAATTGAAATTTCTTACTTATAAGGTATAACTACTTGAATTAGTTTATAACACTTGTATAATGATAGCTTAATCTGTAATTATTTACTATGTGATAGCATGCTCGAAATAATAAACACTTGACTGAAATCTGAATATAGTTTGTTTAATTCTTGTGTGGACCTTGTTGAGGTGCGGATTGTAATTGAGAAAAACTCATCATTGATTTGGACTGTATAATGTAAGCACTAAGTAGCTTTTTTTTCTTCTCTTGGCGCTTACTAGAACCTAGCTTTTTTCTCAGATTTTGTCTTGTAGTTGCAAACAAATAGTTAATCAGAAGAGATTGTGGGTTCAACACTCACTTTAGTTGTTTCAGTATGTGTTATAGAAAAAAAGTTAAGAGACGAAATTGTTGTTATCTGCATATGATCGCAAGTGCCATCTCTAGGACAGCTAACTTCTTTGACTTTCACGACATTTAGGATTCCATTTAATATGGTTTAATGTTTTCATGTCTTGTATATATTGTGAAGGATGATGCCAGAATTGGGTTCTAGGATTTGTTAGAGTGAGTTTGGATTGTTTGAGTTTTTATTAGTATGCTCTAAATATTTTTCAAGGTTTTGATTCCTCGAATGATTTTAGGATTGAAATGGATTTCTATTCTTTGTTAGCTTCTATTAAAAAGTTGAGCTCTAGGGTTCTGTTCAGCAATCTCCATCTTGAGATGATGTTACGCAAGCTACATTTACTCACTTCATGTCCAGTCAGAAAGCTTGAATATTTCATGTCGTTGCCTGCAGTTACGAACCTTTCTCATTCGGAATGGCTTGTCTATTCTTTTTAAAGAGGGTCCAGCTGCATACAAGGCTTATTATTTGAGGTAAGATTTTGCTTTTGGTTTAGTAAGTTACATTGCAATAGAGTGTAAGCATCTGGTGAATAGGGTTATATTGTTTCAATCATTTGTTCTTTTATTGTAACGCGAGGAATGACTGAGGAGTTTTATTATGACTCAAGCTTCTTTAAATTATAATTAGCTTGGATTACAAGTTTGTGATATTTTCTAAGATTTTTGGATGGTTTAGATATAGCGATAAGATAAATTTTTTTCGGAGCCAATTAAATTTTTAATCATTTGAATGCTTGTACAAGGTGCAGTCTTGGTTATGCGGATGTAGTCATATGGTCTTCTTTATCTTTGTTTAAAAGTGAACTCGTTTTAATTTATTATTGACCACATTTGAATTTTTGAGAAACTTAATTGTTTAATATATTTCTCTTATTTAACCGGATAGAATTATGATCTAAATTGTCAGGTATAAGCCTAAAAAAATCATTAATGACATTAGATAGACAATGGTGTGAATATGTCAACAAATAATTTAAATATTTTTTCGACTCTTTGTAATTTAATTCTAGAATGAAATTATCATGAAATCTTTGGAAAACTCTGGGAGATTTTAAAAAAATATTTCTTCTTCAATGAGTTTTTAATTTTGTTCAAGCAATTATACATATGATAGTTCATAAAAGTACTTAACTTGAAGGCATATCTTTAATTAAAAAAGTGATCATCATAGATTAGGTTGTGGGGCACATGACACATGTCACACAGATGTGGTGTAAAAGCTTTAGTATTTTTGGTTCAGTCCACTTCTTTGTTGACCAATCCGATGTTTATTTTGAAACTCCAGGCAAATGAAATTGTGGGGCACTTCAGCAACAAAGCAGAGGGAGCTCACAAAGATGCTTGATGAATGGTAATTTTTACTTGATCTGATCTAATTCTTAGATGGAGTAACTAGTGACATTGGTATGCTGTTTCTGTTTGTTAAGGGCTGTGTATATACGAAAGAAGTGTGGAAACAAACAGCCGTCGTCAGCAACCTATCTCAGTGAAACTGAACCTTTTCTTGAACAGTATGCAAAACGCAGTTTGCAGAATCAGATTCTTATTGGATCTGCTGGAAACATGGTTAGAACTGAAGATTTCTTAGCGATTCTTGAGGAAGAAAAAGATGAAGAAGGTGACCTGAAAACAGAGAAGGAGGTTGCACCATCAAGCTCTACCCCCTCAGTCATGGACATTGTTCCAAAATCACAAGGTTTACTAGTATTTTTCCCAGGTAATAATAATATTTTTATTAGATAGATTTGATATGGTCTTGATATGGAAGCCTTCATAGTCATATTTGAATTGATTTTTTATTTTATTTTTCATGTGGTAAATTTTTTTTGGATAACTACATGTTATATCATGGCTGTAATGAGGGTTGCTATTTTCAAGGGAGGAAAAAAAATTGTTACAGAAGGGGAAAATACTACCCTGTCCCTTTTATCTACAAGAGACCATAAAGAATGGACAGTGCTTAAACTGCTCATTAGCAATTGTTTATAATTCCAAAAATGACCTTATCTCAAAATTCTCTAAAACATCGTAAAAAATCGAATCTGATGGTTAAGCATACTCAAATGGATCTGTACATTTATGTTGTTTTTATATCCTAGCACTTGGATTCATCAGTGGTGCTTTGGATTAGATAAGTGGGGAACAATTACTTGTTGATGGTCCATCTCCAGTGTCTTTATTTTTCTAGATATATTCTTCTACCTTTTTGATATTTTGCTTGGATTTTAAGTGTTTTTGGGAGGGTTTGTACTTGCATCTTTAGTAGGTGCCTCTCTTTTGTAGTTGGTATTTGAATATTTTTGAATGCTAGCGTTTCAGACTGTTAACACAGTTCCTTCTTTCGTTGGCATTTACAGGAATTCCTGGCTGTGCAAAATCTGCTCTTTGCAAGGAGTTACTCAATGCTCCAGGAGGACTTGAAGATGATCGTCCAGTTCATAGTCTTATGGGTGACCTGATCAAAGGTAGGATATTTTTTTGAGAATAATTTAATGATTTAGTTTTAATTAATATTTATTTTTTTAATATTTTAATTTTGAAATTTATTTCTGCTAACTTCATTGCATCTTCGCATTTAACACAATTCTTGTTATTTCAAGGGACAGTTGACATCAAATTAATGTCTGGAATCAATCATTTATCACATATGGATTAATTAAACATCATCTGTACATCACGTGACCTATTAAATTTAATCTTCTTTTTTATTCTAAAATCAAATATATCTAATGTTTTTAGTCAAATCAAATCATTTTTACTTTCTAAGTCGTTAAAATAACGAAAAAGAAAAAAGATTGAAAGGTGTAATCTAGCAAGTTTTTTTTTCAATTTTTTAATGCACATGTAGATTGAAGTTTGATAAAGTACTTTATAATATTCTAGAGCGCTCTTCATTAGTAGCTAGAGTATTATATATTTTTTACTAGACAAATTTAATAGAAAAAATTCAGAATGTACAAGAGGGTGTAAGAATTTCTCTCAGAAACAGACAAACCATATATGAAGACTAATATACACTTAAAACAATGTCCATCAAATTGCAAATGATTTCTTTCTGTTGATGAGTTAGAGAGTAATTCAATTTGTGCCAGATAATTATGAATGACAAGCAATTTATACATTGCACATTATTTTTACAGCCATATTTATGACTATATTATTTGTTAATCATTTATGGAAGAATGACGCCTCGAATATGGTTCAATAATACTTCTCGGTATTTTTATTGTGGGCACCATGCGAGTTGTGCCAGTTATAAATGGTAGACCATGGTTGCCTGCAATTGATCATGGTTGAATACTTTTGTTTTCATTTTAAAATTTAGATTCAGCATGATGAAATACAAATTCACAATAATTGAGATCAAATCTAAATAGAAAATTAGTTTATTAAAAAGAAGTTTATTATATAATTATTTAGTATTTCGGTCATAGATGAGCTCTATTTTTCTTTATATCTCCATGTTTATTGGCATGTCCTTAGCTTTGTTAATTGTCCAGATCTGCATGCATAATTTGGTTATGTTTTCTTTAAACAGGAAAATATTGGCAGAAGGTAGCTGATGAACGCCAAAAAAAACCATATTCAATAATGCTTGCAGATAAAAATGCTCCTAATGAAGAGGTTTGGAGACGGGTAATGTTCATGATGTCCGCTCAAAAGAACAATGAACATGGGTTTATAACATTGTATGATGACATACATAATCATGATTGTGCATCAAGCCTCACGTGCGGTGTCAACTGGCTAATTTATTAGTTGATTAGGCGCATAATAACAAATTGTTTAGCATTATGTAACTTTGTGTAAAGCTTCCTAGGGTCCAGAGGGTTTGCTCCCCTTCTTTCTTTTAATACAATATGTTGTGTAGATTTTGATTGAAAAATTTACAATTAAGCCTGTTTTTCTGTAAAAAAATATGTTGTTAGGGTGAATAATAACTGCTCCAATTTTGCAGATTGAAGATATATGCCGTAGTACCAAGGCCACTGCAGTTCCAGTTGTACCTGATTCTGAAGGTTTGCATGGCTAAGTTCTTTAGTTTTCTTCAATTTTCCTCGAGGTGATGTGTTGTAGTTTGTTGACATGTTGATTTAGTTTTCTGGGCTATGTTCTTTAAAATTGGCTACGTCCTACAATTCTTCTTCTTTGTCACCACCCTTGATCAGATGAGATATACTACTAATGAATGGTTTGTTGAAGTGGACTCAGTTAGACAAAAAATTCTTGTTGTGATGATTGTATATTAAAACTTATTTGCAATTTTGCCAATGATTTCACATTGGCACCTTTACTTACATTATGTTTTGTTCTGATTTTTTTCCCTTCTGAATTCCTAAACTATTGTTAGTAAATGTGCAGGAACTGACTCAAACCCCTTTTCTATTGATGCATTAGCAGTTTTCATGATTCGTGTCCTTCAAAGAGTTAATCATCCGGTATGGGTAACTCCGTAAATTTGATTGCAGATGTTCTAATAATACTGTTCCAAGAAAGAAAACATGAGAGTGCTCTGAAAAAAAATTGTGTTGAAAGGGAAATCTCGACGAAGCATCTCCTAATGCGGGATATGTGTTGCTGATGTTTTATCACCTGTATAATGGCAAGGCATGATATTTTCTCACTGTTATCTTGAAAAGATATATATCCTCATACACAACGTAGCATCATCTCACTCATGTCTTTCTCACATTTGCAGAATCGCAGAGAGTTTGAGAGTGAGCTTATTGAGCGTTTCGGATCCCTCATCAAGATGCCATTACTTAAATCTGATAGGTTCTCAAACTAAGTTTTCTGGCTTTTCAATTCATTAACTTTCATACAGAAGGCACTCTCTGGCTTTGTTAAGTCAGTCGCTAATGAAAAAAATTTCTTACAGAAGAATTTGCAGTGTGTTGGTCCTTTAATTTTGCATTGTAGGTACAATAATGTCGTTTCATTTTTATTTTTCCTTGCAGGAATCCTCTACCTGACACTGTGAAGTCAGTTTTGGAGGAGGGTATTAGTCTGTTCAATCTTCATACTAACAGACATGGACGGTTGGTGATCCACCTTAACCAACATACATGTTATAAGCATATTTATTTATCGATTGATTATTTTTCTTGTTTGTATATATATTCCTTATTTTTCGAAGTTCTGTCCTGTTGGGTAGCTAGTACCTTCCATGAAATTATTCTAAATTAACCTAATTTTATGTCGTTAAATGTCTTCAACGAGTTACTATTCATTTCCATGATAAATATTTTTAATAGTTATTAGTCTGCCCCCCCACCAGTCCCAAAATCATTAGCTCTTCCTGTCTAATATTTTTACTGAATATAACTATTCTCCAAAATCTCTTACATGAAAGTGTTTTACCGTTCGAATGTAAAACCTGAGAAAAGCTTGTTTAATTTTCTTCATTCATTATCTGAAGGTTATCAACACACTATTTGATGCATCGGCAATTTGAATTAAGTTTTCCATATTTGCTTCTTATATTTTTATTCCTTTACTCCGGCCACTATTCTGCTTCTACTTGCCTGCAGTAGGCACTCTCCGGCTAACTCTTAAATTTGCTTTCCTCCGTAGATTAGAGTCTTCAAAGGGGACATATGCAAAGGAGTGGGCTAAGTGGGAGAAGCAAGTGAGAGAGACTTTACAGAGCAATTCCGAATATTTAAAATCAATTCAGGTGTTTTTTTTTTCTTGCTATTTAGTTTATACTTGACAGCCTTGTTTCTTCTTCTATATCAATGACATCATCTTGCCCTGCTGTTACTAATTTCAATGATTTAACAATATTATTGAGACTTCTTAAAGGACTTTCATCAATCTCAATTTTAGGTTCCATTCGAGTCCGTCGTTCATGACGTTTTGGAACAACTAAGACAGATAGCAAAGGGTGATTATGTAACATCAAAAACTGAAGAAAGGAAATTTGGGAGTATTGTTTTTGCTGCTGTCAGTCTGCCTGTTTCAGATG
The DNA here is from genome assembly GCA_022433055.1 of Begonia peltatifolia. Taxonomy (NCBI): domain Eukaryota; kingdom Viridiplantae; phylum Streptophyta; class Magnoliopsida; order Cucurbitales; family Begoniaceae; genus Begonia; species Begonia peltatifolia. Next base: position 5,994,851 of record CM039527.1, read on the forward strand.
TTCAAAATGTGCTTGTAAACGTAAGTGAAATCATATGATAGTAGCTGAATGGTTTATTCTTCATGTTCAAAACGAGTATTTGCATGATTTTATACCAATGCACCAGCCTCCATTTATTTGCTTGATCTTTTTGTTTTCCTTTTCAAGATTTTTTTTCTTCATCTACACTAATGACTATTTGAGAAGTCATCCTTAACTAATGCGGGACTTCCATAAACCTAGAACCATTTAGCACACTGAAAATAGCCTTTAGTGATACTAGGATTTCACATTTCTACCACTATTCTGAATCCTTTTTTTTTTATATATAATTCTTATTCTGCAAATTTACTTGGGTTCTGTCATGCCAATCGTTTATAGAAGGTAGATGCATTTACTCAGGTTTGATTAATATCAGTTCATTCTTTCTAACTTTATTTTTCATGCAAGCAGTTGGCCCATGGCAATCCAAAGATTGAAGCCTTTCTCAAGGGCAAGAATTTGGAAAACAAGCTCAAGCAAAGTCACGTCACTCTTGCACACAAGCGAGGCCACGGCATCAAAGCTGTGGCAGACTACGGAGTATTTGTCAACCAAGACGTGCCAGTTAAGCTGACCGCTCTGCTCTTCTCAGAAAAAATAGCAGCTTTTGAAGTCGAGCTAGGCTCGATTGAAGGTGAAAGAATAGTTTCCAAAAATTCATGGCCCCATGTTACCATTTGGACAGAGGATGGAGTGGGAGCAAAAGAAGCCAACTTGTTACCTCAGTTGATTGCAGAGGATAAAGCAACTCTTGTTGAAATTACTCCCACTACCATAGTTGGTAAAGTGCAATTTTATTAGTCTTTTTTTACAAATCAGCTAATATAAATCTGTAACTTGTGAGGACTTGAATTTTGACAGAGGCGACGGTGAAAAGTTTTGTTTGAGTCGATGTTTGGCTGAGGCTGTGTTTATATAATAGAGTCAGGACTAAGTTGTATTACATTTATACTTTAGTTTTACATTTTGTAATAAATTCTTATCTAAATTGAATTAATTTCAGGTCTTTTGAGATCTTGAGAAAATTGAAACACTATACTTTTGGTTATATTTCAAAAGTATTTTTCACTAGATGTTTCAAAAATAGTTACAGACCTTTCGCATTTATCAATTTGGTATTTATTTTAGCTTTTTATGTCATAAACTAGTGTTTAGTTTCTCATTTTTCAACTATCAAAGACAGTACTTTAAACATGTTGGGGTGTCTATTTACATCTTACTCGGATATACAATTATATTGAACCATACATTAAACATCCTTCTCACGCATAAAATGAGTTATAAGTAAGAATTGATGAAAATTAACCATAACATTATTCATAAAAGTTTTGGCCATTGAAGTAATTCTACGTTTACTTTTTTTATTGTTTAAACGTAAAAACATGTCCAATGATGCTTACTATAATTAAGATGCATTATTTAATTATTTATATTTTATTATCAATTAATATATTTAGAGAGAGGAGAAGAATGAGAATAAACGAAATACTACCATTCATAAAACAATAATAAAGCATGAAAGTTTGAAAAACACATTCGATTAAAATCATTCCTCAACAAAGAAATTTCATGAATCTACAATGAAATCCTCCTAGATAACAAACACGATACATTGTTATAACATTATACTCCCTCATTCCCCACGATCGCCAGATTGAAGTGGGACTAGATTGTGATCAGGATGGAGGAGGCTGCCAATTTCTGACGCATTCCGTCAAAGTATTGATGTTTCTAGCGATGTCGTCAACATTATCACTTCTTAGTGCCATCACAATGTCCTCTTGATAATTTTCTCTGGCCTCCTCCAGCAGAACTTGAAAGATTTCACATTCCATGTTGTTGGAAAGCTTCTTCTCTGTGTACCCTCTGCACCATAAAAATGGTGATTTTGAGAGAAGAATTAAAAATATAAAATGAACTAATGAATCACTTGGGTAAGCTATGAGTACGTTTCATGTCTACCTTTTGGCTAAGCGATCATACAAAACGGAGTTATCTGTCTGGAGAACAACAACACAGTCAAACCATCTCTCGGGGAAGAAATCACAACCATGGTACTCCACAATGTTACCTCCTTCTTCCATTAGATCCTCAATTTCATCACACACCTAAATTAAATTTCATAAGATTGAATGTTAGTAAAGTGAATCCATTTTTAAGCAGAAATGTTTGATTGAAGTTTACAGCATGCAACGGGCAGCAACTGCTACAAGTCTATTCATTTAGCAGGAAACACTGACAAAAGCCATTTAGATGAACTCCCACTGGGAAATTTGAGCTTCAAAGTCGACACAATTAATGAATTGATGGCTTAAGAAGAAATTAATGATTAGCATAGAGAGATACAAAGTTTATATAACTCTCCATTAGAATTGATAAAGATTTTTTCATTTTGACTTTGTCAATAAAAGCATAAAAATACAAAATCAACATTATTTAATTCCAAATTTAGAAAAATGGCAATAGTATCCTCTGCAAACTATACTAGTTCATTTACCAATGCTTTGGCAATATCATACATACCAGCTATACCATCGCCTACGTAAAGAAGGCTACCAGTATTCACAATTTGGACTTCTGTACTACATTATGACCATCAATAATATTTTCATCTGCTCTAATGGTTATGGTTATCACAAGTATTTCTTAGTTATTGTTTTTGGAAGAAAAATAATGCCTGCTGTTGAAGGTCTGTAGGAATTGGCTCATTATCAATGGAATCTCATTGTCCCTGCATGACCCATTGGTGTGGGATTTTCATATCAATAACAGTAAGAACTAGCAGTCAATTTGTGGAAGGAATCAAACATCCAGCATTCATGAACAATAGTATTCTGTGATCGGACAAAAATCAATTTAGCTACGCTGAAATTATTTGATTGCGAATGAAGAATACATGTACCAGATCTTCGTTAATAATGTAACACTGAAGCTCGTCGTCCCAACCGTCGTGCAGGTTCTTCTCCTTGACGAGGTCTCCGATGGCGATATGGCGAAGCTGAGTCGCCTCCGCGAGAGCAGACGAGGTCGTCGTCTTGCCAGTGCCTGGTGTTCCAGTAATCAAGATGTTGGGCCTCTTTCTGCTGCTATTTTCCGCCATAGCCAAAAGCTTCGGAACTCCGCGCCACTTCTACCTTGTCCAAGTAATTTTCTGGTTTGGATTTAGGGCATTAACATCAAAGATTATGAAATAGGTTTTAACAAAACCTTCAGCCAATGAAACAAGGCCATGTCATCGTCATTACCTCCTCACTCAACATTAATTTTCACTGATGAAACATTAATTAGTTGTTAATTAATTAAATCAACCTTAGCCTGATAATAAAGATTGAACTTTATTAAAAACTAATAGAGTTCTTTAATTATTTATTAGATATAAATGCCAAAAATTCCTCCGATAATTCTCTTTTATTAAATTCTTTAATTACTCTACTTTTTATTAATATTAATATCAATACTTTATACAAATTCAAACTTCATTTCGTTATAAAAAATGAGCAGGCTAGATTTGAACTATAGCTCATTCATTAATTTAATAATTAAAATAAATTATAAATTAAATATAACATCAATTCTATTCATGAATGAGCTAATTATCATCAAATAAAATTACCGTGTAAAAATAAATAATAAATCTAATATTATTCTTCGAATAAACTTAACATTACCCATAAATAAAAAATACGTATGTAGATCAAATTAAAACATAAAAATAGATAATAAACCTGCTATTAATCTTCAAATAATTCTTATTCAACCAAAACTTTTAGCAGAAGATAATGTAAATTGGTGGAAAGGCCTAAAAAAAAGAAGAAAAAAATCCTACAAAGGAGCTTAAACAGAACACAACATAAACCCAGACAATTTATCTGGATTTGAATTTATCCAACAAATATAAGGGAATGAAAGAACGGCTCTATTCTCTGTGCCGTTCTTCCTCGGGGTGCACACGAGGATTCTCTCTCACAGCCAAAAATGAGTACAACCATGAAACCAGTTTTTCAACAAATGAAATGTTATGTGTGAAGCCCAATTGCCTAAAGATTTGAAATTTGGACGAACCACGTAAATTTTTAGTGTTTGTTTATTTTTCTGCACTGAATCTTTAGAGTTTTCACAGAAAAAATTTTATAACAGTAGTATCAGAACTACATTCAAGTGTTTTCTTTTTCTTGAAAGTCTGCTCTAGGGTTCTGTACAAAGTAAGAAAACCCAGTTGCGTTTCTAAGATTTGGGAGCTTCGATATACCTCATGTGCTTCAGATTTGGTGGTCTAAGTATAGAGTAGGGTGAATCTAAACTTTCTTTTGAAAAGTTCTTTTGTTTTTGCTCAGTCAAGAACTTCTTGCCTTTCTATTTTTGTGTTATCTTGGTGATCAAGGCCTTTTTTATATGAAGATTTTCTTTAATACCGTATCTGCTATGAGATCTTGAATCGAAATCATCCTATATGATGAGAAAATTGATTTTGGTTCGTAAAAAAAGAAAACCAGAGCTTTGTTAAGTTATAACAAAGTCATCATTGCTCTTGAACAAGATACCAAGAAATGGTCTAATGACCAAATAAACAAGAAGTCATAAATAACTGAGGAGGCATACAACCTAATCATACTTAGTCTGTCAGACAGTGTGCTACGAAAGGTTGATGGTGAAGAAACATCACTGGATGAATGACTCCTAATCTTATATATCTCAAGGGTGCTTTAATGAAAGGAACTTATCAAAGTTTTGATGAAAATAGTATTGCTATGATTTTATTAACTTTCTGCCTGAATCATATCATGTTGTTAGAGATACCCTTAAATATATTGGTACTATTTCGAAAATTGACTTAATCATCTCTATGCTAAAGGCTAGAGAACTAGAAATAAAGAATAAGAAAAAAGAAAATAGTTTATTTGTAAAGAAAAATAATGTAAATGGTAACAAACAAAAAAAGAAAGGAAAAAGACCGACTCAACTAAACAAGTCTAAATTTGATAATAGAATTGAAACTAAAAATTGTTTCCATTGTGGTAAAACTGATCATGTTAAAAAAAATTATTATAAGTGAAAAAAAGAACAGGAAAAATATGAAAAGGAAATAAATGTTGTTGTTGGTTCTTGTGATGTTATCAGTAAAGTCTTAAATGTATCTGAAAAATTAAATTATGATATATGGATTCCTGATTATGGTTATTCTTTTCATGTCTCTTGATAAACTGTGTTTTTTTGAATTACATGATTCTGTTGGTAAAATTATTTAAATGAAAAATAATGATCAATGTCATGTTAAGGGAATATGAACTGTATTTTTGCTTACGAGTGATAATAAAAGAATAAAACTAACAAATATTAGATATATTCCTGAACTAAAACGAAATATAATCTCTCTTGGAACTCTTGATGAACTTGGCTGGTAGTTTAAAGCTGTTGATTCTAACCTGCAGGTTTATAAATGTGAGAAACTAGTACTTTCTGATTATAAAAAATCTAACCTTTATATTTTAAATGGTTCTCATTATATTTCTTCCTCAAATAATATAGTGAATGATTCTGTTTCTAATGCTACTGGAAAGTAAAATCTTAGATTAGGTCACATAAGTCAAAATTGTTTAGATCTTCTGTATAAAGAAGGCCTACTTGGAAATGATAAGATTTCCAACTTTAGTTTCTGTCAAATTTGTGTATTAAGCAAACAACATAGGTTAAAGTTCAAAAAGGGTGTTCATATGTCTAAAGGTAAATTAGACTAAGTACACGCTAACTTGTGGGGTCCGAAAAACCACCTTACACATGGGGAAAATAAATATTTTCTGTCTATTGTAGATGATTTCACCAAAACGGTGTGGACTTATCTTTCGAAAACTAAGGATGAAACTTTTGAGAAATTTAGGAAAGGGAAAACCATGGAAGATAACCAAACTGATAGCAAGCTCGGACTGATAATGGTCTAGAATTCTGTAATAATGTATTTGATTCCTATTGCAAAACTTACGTAATTCTAAGGCATACTCCTTAGTAGAATGATGTTGCTGAGAAGATGAATCGAACCCTTCTTGAAAAAGTTAAGTGTTTGTTGTTTACATATGAGATTCCTAAAAGTTTTTGGGGGAAAGCGTTGAGTATTGCCACTTATTTGATAAATAAGAATCCTAATAATGCTATTGAATTCAAATGCCCTATAGAAGTATGGAATGATAGAAAACCAGATTTAAGTAACCTTAAGATTTTTGGATGTGCAGTGTATGCACATACAAAAGATGGGAAGTTAGATCTAAGATCAACCAAATGTGTGTTCTTAGGTTATCAACAACAACAAAGTACCAAAGGGTACATATTATGGGAGAGGGATTCTAGATGAGTTAAAATATCGGTTAGTAGATATGTCATCTTTGATGAGTCAACATTTCCATGTAAGTCTCTTGATATACCTAAACATGTGAAGGAAATTACAAAATATGATCAACCCGAGACTCGCATTGAGGTGGAGACTCTAAAGTTGAGTAAAATAGAAATGACAGTGAAATTATTGAACAGAATCAGGTTATAGAGACTAAAAATGAACCTGTACAGATCACTACAATAAATGAGGATGAACATTAAATCGTTCAAGAATCCTTACAAAATAAACTTGAAATTTATCAGTTGGCTAAGGATAGAAATAGGAGAGAAATTAGATTACCTTCTAGATATTTCTATGGTGATCTTGTTTTTGTAGTTTTGTAGCATCTCAACATATAAGGAAAGTAGAACCAAATATTTGCATAAAAGCTGTAAAATTCAGAGAAATATGAGAGTGGAAAAATGTCATGGATAGTGAAATTGAATCACTTAAACTTAACAAAACTTGGAGGTTAGTTGAAAACCCTAAAGAACAAAAGTTAGTTGATTGTAAATGGCTATTCAAACTCAAAGAGGGAGTCAAACCCGAAGATCCACCAAGATATAAGGCTAAACTTGTGGCAAGAGTTATACCCACAATGAAGGTATAGATTTCAATGAATTTTTTTTTCCTGTACTTAAGTTTAAGACTATAAGTTGATGTTATCTTTAGTTGTTCAATTTGATCTTGAATTAGAACAATTAGATGTCACTACTGCTATTTATATGGAGAATTAGATGAAAAAATATTCATTAATCAACTTGAAGAGTTTATTGATTTCAAATTTCCTAACCACGTGTGTTTGCTGTAGAAAGCCTTCTATGAACTTTAACAATCTCCACGTCAATGGTATAAGCGTTTTGATACTTTTATAACAGTTTTAAAATTTAATAGAAGTGATTATGATGCTTGTTTTTATTTTAAATATGTGAATAATATATCATTATATTTGTTGTTGTACATGGATGATATGTTATTGATTTGTAAGTCCATGAATTTAATTGATGATCTGAAATCAAAATTAAGTGTTGAATTTGATATGAAAGACCTTGGTCATGCCGGAATGATTTTGGGTATGAAAATTGAAAGAGATCGAGTTAACGGTAGATTGAAATTGCATCAAAAATCATATTTGAAGAATGTAGTATCAAAGTTTGGGAATTGTAATCGTAAACCTGTAAATATGTCTCTTGCTAATCACTTTGTTTTAATAGCATCACAATATCCTCAAACTACTTCCGAAAAGAATAAAATATTAGATAGACCATATTCAAATATAATTGGTTTTCTAATGTATGCTATGAATAGTACTATGCCTGATTTGTCATATGTTCTATCTCTATTGAGTAGATTCATGTCAAATCATAGTTCTTATCATTGGACAGCTTTGAAATGAGTTGTTAATTATGTGAACAACACTGTTAGTTTTGGTTTATTGTATAAGAAATCTGATAAAAATAAATGTTTGGTTGGATATGTTGATTCTGATTTCGCTGGAAATAGAGATTCTAGAAAATCAACAACCTCGTATTGTTTTATCTTATGTGAAAATTATATCTCATGGAAATTTCAACTACAATCTTTAGTTACTTAGAATATGTTGCTTTTGTTGATTGCTTAAAATAATGTGCATGGTTGAGTGGTTTATTGCATGAAGTTAGTTTATTAAATTATGTTCTATTAGTTTATTGTGATAACTAAAGTAATATTCATTTAAGCAAAAATCCTGTGTATCATGATAGAACTAAACATATTGATATTAGATTCCATTTTGTTAGAGATTTAATTTCAACAGGTAAGGTGAAAAGGAGGATAACCTTGCTGATTTTGGTACTAAAATTGTGGAAGTTTCCAAGTTTAAGCAATGCTTAAATTTGTTAAACCTTGGATAAATTTTAGTCTGATGAGCAAATGATATTGAGATGATATGTTGTACTGTTAGTTAAATTTTTATGCTCAATGATTGAACTTCAAGATGAAGCTTGTTATGTGTGAAGTTCAATTGTCTGAAGGTCCGACCCATTTACCTGAAGAGTTAGGTGAAAGAGAAGATACGTCTTCTCAATTTGGCAGACCTAAAGAGACGTGCGTAATAAGTGTTGTTTAGAGAGACAAAAAGAAGTACAGAGAAAGTGTGTGTGGGTATTTTTGTTTTATGAGAGAAAACCTAGATATACTGGTGATCAACAGTTTTTCTGAGGAATAAGAGAAGAAAAACAGTGAGAAGAGTGTAGGTTTCTTGGCGAGCTCGAGTTGTGTTTCTCTTGCAAGTGCAGATCATGTTTTTCTGCTATATGTTTTTCTGAAAATTCTCTTTCCTTTTTCTGGAACTCTGTATCTGTGTACTTCTTGTTGTTCTGTATTTGAGGGTATAATTTTTGATTGATAGTATAATATATCTCTCAATTGAGCTTCGTGGAAGTAGTCAGCCTCAAACCTAAGTTTGAGATCTGGACGAATCACGTAAATATTTAGTGTTCGTTTATTTTTCTGCACTGAATCTTTAGAGTTTTCACATAAAAGATTTTATAACACTAAATCACAAATTCATCTTTACAGAGCCACCCAAACAAAATTTCTATCCGATGATTAAGAGTTGGCACGAAAATCACAAATTCCCACCATGGATATGCAAGATCATTGACAAATGAGTTTGATAATGGAGCTCTAACACTACTAAGCTTCATAATTTTAATCAATCAGCGAGCTTTTAAACACAATATAACTATAAATGCATCTTATATGATCAACAAAATAGATCGCTAGTAAACAGGAAAAATTAGATCTGAAATTCAATTTTTTCTCTGATTCTCTTTATTTGCAACAACCATCCTTGTTTAGTGCAGAGGTATCAAGGATTCTCACCAGAGCACCTGAGCAAGAGCTGTTGCGGGCATGGATGGCAGTTCACATATATTTATATAACATGCCACTAACTCCAACAATCTGCACGATCAAGATGATATAGACAGTAAAATTTAATCATGATCAAATTATATTCACTACCTTTATTTTTCTGTAATGTTTATTTTCTTTTTCTAAATTGTATAAAAAAACCAAGTGATAGCATATTTTCTTCAATAAATCAAGTGATGAAATAAAAGCGAACCCATATAACTTCACTTCCTAAAAAGGTTGTGCTACTAAGTTATTTAGTAATTCTAATTCAAAGAAAGAAATTTAAAAATATATTTATATATATCTTACTGAAGGGAGGTTTCCTGAAATTAAATTTTACCACAAGTACTTGTGGATCAAAAGTTAAAGTCCGCATCCATAAATGAGAACATGAAAGCCTCGTGTTTCCATCTACCTAGAAAGAAAAATGAGTCCCTAATAGTCTCAAACAAGCCGAAAAATGGACAAAACATTCCTACAATCTCCCATTTAAATACATCTATAGAATATTAAAAAACATAATTAACCTATTATTTAAATATCTTAAGAAACAAACAAATAACACTCATTCATCTTAACATTTTATCTTCTCTAGTAAACTCTTTTAAAACTCTATTAGAAGACGATGTGTGCTGGAAGGTGTAGTGGTTGCTGTTATGGAGTGTAAGTGGGCTGTTTTAGGGAAGGGGTGCTTTCGGGCATGATTAAGAGGTTACCAAAATGTTGTACATAAGGAAAGGGGAAGAGAAAGGGAGCAAAATAACAGAGGAAAACTGAGAGTGCAGGTCCCACCAAACCCCTGCCTCTATCTTGAATTTTGGAATTTAATGATGGTTTTATTATGTTAGTCTTGTCAACCTTCTCAGTTTAAAATTTCAGAGTGAACAGACTTCATAGAAATAAAGAGATTAAATGGTTTTCAAATCTAGCACATATATGTCTCTCATAATTTGTCTCAATTTCACATGGAACCGGTGATATCGACTCATTTAGTAAGATTTTCACAAGTTGAGTTTGGTGAAGCGAAGGAAATGTACCTGTGTACAGCTTGACCAATTCCATTTTCTCAAAGATTTTGAACAGATCGATGTAACTGCTCTCTGAAGCCGTACTTGCATGGACTTGGCTGTGAGAGCAAAAAAACTGTACCATGCAAAGTTTTTACTCATCTGCAACAATAAACAGGCGATTTAGGTTCTTTCCTTAATCATCACTAATTTATTTTTTATGGTATTCAAGTGTTATATAATATTTAATCCAAATGATTCATGCTTTCTCAAAGAAACAAATTTATATCTAATATCCAATCTCACAAACATATAATTATATAATTGACATGTTATAGTTGCAAAGTCCCAGCTGACTACAAAAATTGAAACCACGTATCCATCACATCCCTCTTGCTTGATATTAAGGAAAGATACATAACATCACAAGAACTGCTTATTGCGGTATTGAATTCAACTGGAAATTTCTGACAAATGTCACTTATTAGCATAGGTTAACCAAGAAAAAACTATCTAACTCTTCAACTCGTAGCCAGATAACATTTTTGGTGATTGAACCCAATCGGGACACAGATCTATGTTGATCAAACGATATAATAAGAAATAGTCACTTTTCAACTGATTACCATCAAATCAATTTCCAAAGTCAACTTCAACTACGTATGATAGTTTCCTGTAAGTATGGCCATCCACAAGGTCTTTTTCTTGCAATTCCTTCAACAAACTCATGGCATCTCTATCTCTTCCTTGCCTACATAACCCATCTAATAATGTCTTATATGTAATGAAATCAACTGATCTTTGCTCTTCAATCATCTCCCTCAGATAGTTTGCTGCTTCCACAACCTTTCCATCAAGAGCCAAAGCATTTACTAGCGAATTATATGATTTACTACTTGGAATAAACCCTTTATTCTTCATTTCATGACACAACTCCATTGCATTATTTGTTCTTTCTTGAGCACATAACCCATGGATCAAATAATCATACGATATTGAGTTTGGCATGCAGCTATATACAATACCCATTTGATGGAATATTCGAAGGGCATCGTTGACATGTAGCGAAAGCACATATCCTTTAATCATTGAATTCAAAGAGAAAATATCAGGTTCAATCCCATCCTCGACCATTTGCCTGAAAACACATCTGATAGTCTCCATATACATATGATTAACATAAGAATTTCTTCCTCGACCCAAAAATGCGGCAAAAAGAAGATTATATGTTCTTATTGAAGGTCTGTTGCTCAAGTTTCTGCTAGTTCTCATATGCTTGTATATGTTGATTGCTCTAGTTAACTTCCTAGCTTCAGTGAAGAAGTATATCATTGTATTGTAAAGAGCTTCTGAACCAATACTAGAAACAGCAAGCACTTGATTTGCAACCTCATCCATTTCTCCGTACATTTTAGCTGTACCGAGCTTCTTTATTGTAATGTGATATGTTAAAACATCATGCCTGAATCTAGGTTGCTGTGTTGCCCAATTGAAAAGCTCAAAACATACCAGAGGATCTTGTTGGAGAGTTATGACATTGCAAAGTTCTTCGGTATTGAATCTTGGCGGAAGCTGTGAAACTGCGAGTTTGAATTGCGCTTCGTCTAGAGTAGGTGCGCGGCTGACTTTTAATCTTTTACTAACTCGTCTTCTGAAAGATCTTGAGGGCGATTTAGTTGAGTAAAAATTCAGAGGAAGGCGCAGTAATTCCTTGCAAAACATTTTCGAAGAGGTTCTAGAAATTAAATCATTTCGCGTTCGTGCCTTTGAGAAAATGAGCATATGACTAAAGGTGCCGGAAATCGGATTCATAGAAAAGCTTCCGAGATAAGAAATATGGCGAACTGTATTTGAGGAGCAGATTTTGCTGATGAAATTCCGAAACATCTCCAGGAAGAAGGATTATATTATTTCCATACAAAAATTTCAAAAAACTACCTTTCCGATTGTGCGACGGAATTGCAGAGCAATAGCTGAAAATCTTTCGTAGAGTTCGATCGGAACCGAATACCTCGGAATAGAGAGGATGGCGACCCACGAGCTGCTACATGAAGAAGAAGAAATCCATTGAACAGTTATCGAGGGCTTTTAGGTAACGGAAACCTTAACCTTTGGCGCGTCTTCGTCTTCCTATAAGTACAAACCAAAGGCATATTTCATGGAGCCAACAGCGGATCCTCATTTCCCCTCTGCTCTGGCCATCTTCTGAAGTTTTTGAAACTGGTATTAGATTTTACATGGTTTTTTCATAAAAAAAAAAAAAAAAATTAGCTAAGAAGTTCATCCATAACTGTAGTTTCTCTCGAACTTCATCTGTATTCGGATAGGATTTCATTAAAATCATATATTAACCAAATAACTTCTTATTCTTATGGTTTTAGCAATTAAATATCTATACTTAGGTTTCCAAGAATCCATCGTGAAATGGTTTTGGTGATATTTAAAGATGAACAATCTGAAAAACTCAATACTTCTTATGGTCAAAATTATCTAATCTGTTATATCAAGAATTGTTTACTTACAGAGAGACAATTACGTAACGAAAGCAAATTTTTTTTCTTTCCGAAGAGCTAATATATACTTTAAAATATATTTTTACGGGGAGAAAACCTTGACTAAGATCCAACAACGACCTACTTATATAGCTTGATTCTTTTCTAACCTAGATATAAACCTCCAATTTTCCCTCTACTCAAAAAGTCCTCTGAGATTAAGGCAGATGTGGGCACAAGCTGATTTATCATTGACGAAGATTTTAATATAAAAAAATAATATTATATTTAATAATTATTAATATAATTATTTAATTTATTATACTAATTATTTTTTTCACGTCAAAGATTATTTTAAGAATGTAGCATACTAATGTAATCGAAGAATTATATTAATTTAAAACTTCTGGCTTTACCTAATCAAACAGTATATGGGCCCAACTTGAACCTAGGCCCATTAATAGACCAATAGTGGGTTTCTTATAAGCCCAAGATTAGGCGAACTAATTGTTCTCTTTCCAGATTGTTCTTAAGAAAATAGTCAAAAACTAAAAAGGACACGTTTTCGGCTTTGTTCTTTATAACGCGAAAGCAATGCGGGTCCCACTCACTGATCTGCGATTCTCCCTCCCTGGCAAAGACCTTTTTGCCCACCCCCATAATTACTGCACATCTCTGCATTTTAATATTATATGAAAAAAATTATATTCATACCAATCATATGGTTTATTTGTCATTTAGTTTCTAATATTTTTTTAATCCAATCAGATTTCATCATATACGTCATTTGTAATTCAAATCTTGTCGTTTAATTTTTCATTAAATTCATCACGTGTTTTTTTTTATATTTAAAAATTCTAAAAATTATAGTTATAAATTAATTTTTAAAAAAATAACAAATGATATTCAATTTATTTGAAATTTTTATCACATGTTTACCACATTATGAGAAGATAATCTAAAAATTTTCGTCATTTTCTAATACTTATAAGATTTATTATAATTATTTTATAAACTAATTAACTAAAATTATAATAAATCGTACAAGTGTTAGAAAATCACGAAAATTTTCAAATTATCTTCTCATAATGTGCTGAATATGTGATAAAAATTTTAAGTAAATTGAATGTCTTTGTTTACCGTAGGCATGTGAGAGGACGATCAGTTCAATTATACTGACTATCCTCTCACGTTAAATGATAAATTAATTTTAAAAATAATAAAAAATTATATTAAATTTACTTAAAAATTTTTTTTTCAATATTCAACAAACTATAAGAATATAATTTGAAAATTTTCGTGACTTTTTAATACTTGTATTATTTATTATAATTTTAATTAATTAATTTATAAAATAATTATAATAAATTAGAAAAGTATTAGAAAATGACAAAAATTTTTAAATTATCTTATCATAATATGGTAAATATGTGATAAAAATTTCAAATAAATTGAATATCGTTTGCTATTTTTTTAAAATTAATTTATAACTTTATAATTTTTAAGTATAAAAAAGACCAATTTAACGAGAAATTAAACGGTAAGGTTTGAATTACAAACGACGTATACGATATGGTCTGATTGGACAAAAAAAATATTAGAAAACAAATGACAGATAATTTCATATGGTAAAATCTGAATTGAACTTTTTTCTATTTTATATTATGCAGTAAATTTATATTATTATTAGAAATAATTTTGAATATAATCTATTGTAATTGTACAAGATTAAAATACATAATTAATGTTAATTTAATTTTTTATGAATATATTATTTTTAATTTTTATGAATATATTTTTTTGAATGGTGCAGTTATTAAATTATTTGTAATTTATTAAATTAATTGTTTTTTTTTAAATAAAATATTATTTGTTATACCCCTGATTTATTTACGAGGACACAATTAGTCGATTTTAACCGTTAGTTTTACGGGGACCAAACAAAATCAACGGTTTTGAGCGCCAGTCGATCACAATTGGCGAACTTTTTCGGGAGTTTTGAATGGAGTGTACTTACACGTGAGCACAGCAAAGCGTAGCCCGGAACTGTCATACGTCAACAAATCGGATTGGATAATCGGCGATAGTTCCGAACATTGTTATTGGGGGAGATTGAAACACCAGCGGAAGACCAAGAACAACTTGGGGGGGACGGCGCGAGGAAATAAACGCGGACGAATATTTTTTACTCGGTATTTTTGCTAATCTTTTGATTGTTAGGGTTTCGATTCTTCTGTTAAATTTTTTCTTTTTAATTATGACATTTTTATTGGTTTTTGTATTGGATTTTGATTATTTTGTGCTTTGATTGGATCAATTAGTCGCTCGGAGTGCCATGCACTGGTGGTGTGTAGCAGGTAGCTGATTCTATGTTATATCGGATATAGAGCTGTCTTGATTCGGGCCTTCATTTACAGTGGTGGCGAATGGATTTGGTAGCTAGTTGCAAGGTACTTATAACCTTGGTTTGCCAGGAGTTTACGTTTATCTCAGTGTACATTTTCTTCTGGTATATTACTGTAAGGCTCTAATGTTCGTTCTTTTGGTCCTATTTCGCTCTCGTTTTTTTTTTTTTTGGATGTTGGATATTCTTAGGGGACAAACCGTTCAGTTTTAAAAAATTGTGTGATCAGCATATGTGTGAATGTTTTCGTGCGTAAATGAGCTAGCTTGAAAATGAATATTTCTTGCTTTATATGGCTACAGTCTGAATATGGATGAAGTCTGGGCGCTTTAAATTGCTTTCTGTTTGTACATCATTCTACCCTGGCATGTATAAGATAGCATGGGAGAAAATGGAAGTTGAATTATCTAATTTGTTAGGAGAGTGAAATATTTCTCGCAACTTGGAGAGTTTGATTTTCTTTGTTAACCAAAGGAAATTCGATAGTGTTGTTAGGAAGTTTACCCCTGCCATGGTTGATCACTTATTATGATGTGTTATTATTCTTGTTCCTTATTCAATATGATATTTCGAGACATTTTTCATCCTTTGTGTCATTCAATGCAATGTTTCAAATGGATTATTTTGGGACATGTGTTGTTATGCGAGATGCTACTCAGAAATATGTTTGTTATTTGTATTGTCTAGTTTGCAATTTTGATTGTCACTCGGCATGATATATGTACAAGAAAGGGAACTTAAAAAGAAAAGGTTAATGATAATGCCTGGGATATTCTGATGGTTTATATTAATTCTTCTTCGTAGATGCCTAATACCAGTAGGAGGTGACAAATGAAGCTTAAGAATAATATGTAACTGATAAAGACATTAATCATACTAGCTAGTCAATATTAATGAAAAACGGGTTTCAACATCTAATTTGAATCTTGAATGGTTTAGAAAACTTAAGAAGTTAAATTCTATTGTGATTGTCTTTAAGTGGAAAGTAATTTGTTCCCTTTACTATCAATCTTTGATGCATTAGTTTTTTCCTCTTGCTAAGAAAAGCAAGCATCAAGAAATGACTTTTTGGACAGTGAAGTTGAATACGTCTGCCTACTAATTATATTCTATGTCTATGATAAGGTCTTCTGGGCACTTTTAACTCATTAAATTCTGCTCTTTTGATTCATGTGGTGGATGGATTTTGTGTTAAAGTTTGTTTGCACTTTCCTTTGTAAACTTTTGAACTTCTAGCCTCCCCGTTGCTTGGAATAAGGTAATTTAAAAACTCAATGTTTGTATGATTTTCAATTTTATATTGTGTAGGAAAAATTGGCATATTTCCGTATAAAAGAGCTGAAAGATGTCCTTACTCAATCAGGCCTTTCAAAACAGGGAAAGAAGCAAGTGAGTGTTTTGAACAAATAGTTTTGCTTATTACTATTATTTACCCAAATTTTTGTTAAATATTTGACTATACATGTGTCATAAAATAATCACAATTTTTCTGGAAATTAGTATTTTCTTGTAAATTTCGTAGTTGTATTTTCTTCTCTGTTTGAGTTAAATTTCATAAGAGGAGGATTTCTGTTTGACTGGTCATTTTTTTGGTAGGACCTCGTGGACAGGATTTTAGCCAGTCTGTCAGATGAACAAGGTAACTTTTGAGATTTAGTTCATAATTCAGGTGACTGAAATTCATTTTTTCAAGTCACTCTGAATTACTGTTTCTCCTAGTAAACTCTGGTTAGAACCCCATATCAACCTATTGCAGCTGCACAACAAATGCTTAATGTTTGCTGGAAAACTTTGTGCAGATTGAACTGCGAATTTTCTTTTATTTAATATTTTTAGGTATCACGGCTTGAGCTGGGAGGGAGTATATTTGTTTTGCCCGATCTCGAATTTACATAAAAAAATTTATCTTTAATTTATATCTACCTATTTATCTATTTTCAAAATTCTCATCACATTTTTTTTTTTTTTGTTTATGGGAAGCCACTAACGCCATGTTTCAGAACAGTCATAAATGATTCAATTTTTTCTTCCAGGTTCAAAAATGTCGACAAAGAAAAATGCTCTTGGAAAGGACCAGGTGGCAAAATTAGTCGATGACACATATAGGTTTGTTTTCATAGATTATCTTACTTGGAGATCTTAACTTTTTGTAGCCTGGCTCATTCTCTCCCGCTGTTTTAATATAATTTTTGTCATGGATATACTGTATTTTAAATGCTGCTATTCTTTTTTGTGTCTGAGATCACATCTGACTTCTTCTTCTTGACTTGTTAATATGGTTTCTTCTTCCAGGAAAATGCAAGTTTCTGGAGCCACTGATTTAGCTTCCAAAAGACCTGGTGTCTCAGATAGCAGTAATGTTAATATCAAAGGGGAAACTGAAGACCCCTTCCTACCAGAAGTAAAGGTTCGCTGTCTCTGTGGAATTGCTTTGGAAACAGACTCGATGATTAAGGTATCTTCTACAGTATTTCATGATTGCCTTGCTTTTTGCATCTACATTTGGGTGCAACACATTTTCTTCTCTTTTGGTTAAGTTTTAGTGTGATTGATCCTATATGGAAACTAACATCAATTCCATAGCTTATGTCTTCTTCTTTTTTTTCATTGGTAGTGTGAGGATCGAAGATGCCAAGTGTGGCAACACATTGGTTGTGTTATAATTCCGGACAAACCTACTGAAGGCAATCCATCATTTCCTGACTTATTTTATTGTGAAATCTGTCGACTCAATCGAGCTGATCCGTACGTATCTTCTTCGCCTTTTGTCTGTTTGAAGTGAGCTTTTATTTAGTACTTCCAAAAAAATGTGAACAACTTCTTGCTTACATAGGTTTATGATATTTGGCCAGTGTTCTATGTTCTAGGGCAATGGCTCGAAAACCTAGATTTGTAGGGGTTTTTCTGTTTATTATGCTAGTTTTTAAGGATAAGCTCATACTTTATTTCGTGATGCTTTCTTTAGCTTAAGCAAGTTTGATCCAGTTTACTCGCCTCTGTTCTGATGAGATTAAATACTGCCATCTTTTCAAGTGCATATTTTTTCCTGCAGTTTTTGGGTTTCAATGGGACATCCTCTATATCCGGTGAAGTTAATTACCACTAATATCCCTGCAGATGGGTGAGTGGACGTCCTATTTCTTCATGGATTTTATGAACGCTTTATTTTTCAGGTTCTTTTTTAACAAACAATTTTAAGGAGATGGAATTGTGAGATTGACTTAATTATTTGATAAAAATTGGAAAATAAAGACGTATAATTGCGTCAGTTACCACTAATATCCCTACAGATGGGTGAGTGGAAGTCCAATTTCTTCATGTATTTTACGAAAGCGTTATTTTTCAGGTTCTATTTTAACGAACAATTTTTAAGGAGTTGGGACTGTGAGATTGACTTAATTGTTGGATAAATATTGGAAGATTAAGAAGTATGATTGCTTTAATGAATTCTATGTGCATAATATTACACGTTGATGCTAGTCTAAGTAGTATTTCTTTTTTTTTTTGGTCCAAGTATTTTAATATTGTACTTTAAAAGCAAGCTTAATCCATAATATCTCTGTCAGTTACCTCTAAATTGCTCAGCTAATTAGTTTTGAGATTGTGGAGTTGAGATGTTGTATTGTCATAATTCGTATAATACTGCTGATCTGTGGTATAGTCTTCAGTAAACATTGCTAAATAACTAATAGATGATATTTGTTTTATTGCATTGACAAACAATATCCAAATGTTCATAAGAAAAAAGTTGGACATTATGTTCACTAGTTACTGCCACGGATAATTCTTAGTGTTTTAATTTAGCAAAAGATCTGAATTAACTACAAAGACCTGGTGGATAGTTCCACTTTTAAGTGTGAAAAAGGTTATCTAATCAATATAATGATTTAGTTGGGGTTGAACTGATAAAAAAAGATTTATTCTCTACTTTTAAGTTTTTTATTGGAAAGTTTTATACATTGTAGGATTTGATCTCGGAATCAAGTGGATATGAATATATGAATGTATTTTCCATTGCTTCAATATTTTTTGTGTGTAATTTTCAGTTCAAATCCAGTCCAGAGCGTGGAGAAAACTTTTCAACTTACTAGGGCAGATAAGGACTTATTATCGAGACAAGAATATGATGTTCAGGTTTGTTATAAGGGGCTCTTATCTTTTTAATCTCTGTTTTGGCTAACAAAATACTAGTGCTTGAGTTGATTCAGATAACTTTGTAATTAGGCCTGGTGTATGCTTCTTAACGATAAGGTCTCGTTCAGGATGCAGTGGCCACAGTTTGCAGATTTACAGGTCAATGGTATGTCGTAAATTGGTTTTGTCCCTTATTGTTTTGATTCTCCCTTTCCATATTTTTTTCTTAAGAAAATAACACTGCATTATGTTTCTGTATAAATCTCTTTCTTGGTTCTATACTCATTGTAAATATGTGTGATTATGCAGGAATGACTATTCGTGCTATCAATAGACCTGGATCTCAACTCCTTGGAGCTAATGGTCGTGATGATGGTCCAATTGTGAGCACCTTAAATTTATGACATCACATGATTTTTCTGTCATTTTCAATACATTTTCTTGTACCCATTTTTTGGGCTTACCTTTCTGCAGCATGCAGCAGTTCTACTTATTTCTTTCTTGGGCCTTTACTTTCAGTAACTGTATAAAATTATTATATAAATGTATCGAATTAGCAAGGGTATCTAATTTCATTGCTTACTTTGTCCTTTTTGCAGATTACACCATTTACAAAGGATGGAATTAATAAGATCTTCTTGAGTGCTTGTGATGCCCGCGTTTTTTGTTTAGGAGTTCGAATAGTAAAGCGGCGCACTGTTAATCAGGTACTGCCTGTACGTGGAATCTCTTAGGGAGATCATACTAGAGAAGCCAACAATCTCTACACTGATTCTTTGAAATTTTTATCAATATTGAATGTTTAGTTCATTTAATATTTTTTTCCCTTGGTCAGGTAAATAACTTTGTATTATTTATGTCTGAAATGTAGAGAGTTATTTAAAGTGGGCTTGATGGTAAGAAAATAATTTTTAGAATATTGAAATTTATACATGTATAGCTGTCCTTTACTAGTTTTTGTATAATCATCTTCGCTTGAAATATTTCTGATGTAGTTTAGCAGCTCTACGGCTGAACTTGACATTCTATTTTATTTGTTTCTAGATTCTAGGCATGATACCCAAGGAGTCTGATGGTGAGTGCTTTGAAGATGCTCTAGCTCGTGTTAGACGTTGTATAGGTGGTGGTGCCACTACAGATAACGCTGATAGCGACAGTGATGTGGAGGTGGTAGCAGATTTTTTTGGTGTAAATCTTCGTTGTCCAGTAAGTTTTCTCCTTCCTGACACATGCTAGGTAGTGGCCTGCCATTGATCAAGTTGAGGTTCTTACCTTGGGACTTGGTTTCCAGAATCATTGTTGTAATTAAAGTTTCTAATACTTTGTCCATGATTGTTAATGAACTGAACATTTATGAATTTATAATGCCCTTTTCACCCATTATAATGTGTTTTACATTGCCGTAATCATTATTCTGATAAAAAAGAAAGATAAACCAATATGACCACCTGTATCCTATTCAAAAGATGTTTGGTATGGAAGTATAGGTTCGGCCAGTCAGCAAATGATCATGAAACTTGTAGTATTTCAAGTAAATTCAATTGAAGACCGCTTGAATTATTCCTGGATGTCTTTGCTTCTTTTAATAACATGAAATGATTGTAACTGCAGAATCATTATTTTCTCTTCTATTCTTTATGAGGTTCTTGGGTTTCTTATTATTGATTGACATGCAATTACTTGTTTTAAACTTCATCATTTAGTGTGATAAAATAAAAATTTGGCTATGGGGATATAATTTCTAGATGAGTGGTTCTAGAATGAAGATTGCTGGAAGATTTCTACCTTGTGCACACACTGGCTGTTTTGACCTTGAGGTTTTTGTGGAAATGAATCAGCGTTCTAGAAAGGTATGCATTATCTCAATGGTCCAATCCTTGTACGGAGAGTTTGGTGGTGATTTAATTAGCTTTTGGTTATTACTGCAGTGGCAGTGCCCCATCTGTCTGAAGAACTACTCACTGGAGAACATCATAATTGACCCCTACTTCAATAAAATAACCTCGTTGGTAGGGCTTTTATTTTTTACATTGTAATTTTTTCTCGTGCATTATTTATGCGTCTGACCTTGTATATAGCTGTGTATCGAAACAGATGAGACATTGTGGAGAAGATACAACAGAGATTGAGGTAAAGCCTGATGGTACATGGCGTGTAAAGTCAAAAACCGAAAGTGAACGCAGGGATCTCGGTGATCTTTGTCAGTGGCACCTACCGGATGGGACTCTTTGGAGCCCTAACGAGGTAGAAATTCCACCTTCAATGGAAGTCTTAAAGCAAATCAAACAGGAAGGAGTGTCTGATGGCTATACTGGTTTGAAACTTGGAATCAGGAAGAATAGTAATGGTCTTTGGGAAGTTAGCAAGCCTGATGATGTAAACACTTTGGTTAGGTTACCTGAGCACTTTGGAGTTTGTAAACAGAAGATTATCCCAATGAGCAGCACGGCCACAGGAAGTGGTAGGGATGGTGATGATCCAAGTGTTAACCAGGATGGTGGTACTAAATTTGATTTCTCTACCAACAATGGGGTTGAGATGGATTCTCTTTCTCTGAATATTGATTCAGCATATGGGTTTACTGAACAAAATCCTCCTGCCGCCATTGACGAAGTTATTGTCCTTAGTGATTCTGAAGAAGAGAATGACATGTTGGTATCCTCTGGAAATGTTTATCAAAATAATCGAGTAGATGGTGTTGGGGTCCCATTTTCTACACCGCCTGGAATCACAGATGCATATCCAGGAGATCCTTCGTTTGTGGCTGCTGGCAATTCGTGCCTGGGTCTTTTCAGTGACAATGATGATGAATTTGGGGTGCCCCTTTGGCCTCCTCCTGGGACTCAATCAGGTCCAGGTTTTCAGTTATTTAGCTCTGATGTGGATGTGTCTGATGCTTTAGCCAATTTGCAGCATGGCTCCGTGAATTGTTCCTCATCAATGAATGGCTACACAATGCATCCAGAAGTTACTCTAGGACCTACTCTTCTTCCTGGTTCCTTTGTTGGCCTTTCTGATGCTGACATGAATGGTGGATTAGTTGACAATCCCTTGGCATTTACAGGGGATGATCCTTCTCTTCAAATTTTTCTTCCCACTCGACCGTCTGATGGTCAGAATCAGACTAATTTCATAGAACGGGTAGATGTTTCTAATGGCGATCATAATGAAGATTGGATATCCCTCAGACTTGGGGGTGATGCCAGTGGCAGCAATGGTGAGGCTGCAACCCAAAAGGAAATTAGTACAAACCATCACGTACCATCAAGAGACAGTGCCATGGATTCGCTGGCAGATACAGGTAATTAATTATTCTGTAACTTCAAATTCAAATGTTTTTTTTTGGTAGAGTGGAGAATTTTAAACTTTCCTCACAGTATGTCATCAATTTGAGCATGGATGCTTCATAGACACTGCATGATGTTTGATAGATTGGCCATGTTACGAATAGTCGAATCTTGATTTTCGCAGCAAGTGGGCCCCTTCTAAACCAGGAAATATTCTAGGGAGGAATTAATTCAGCCTGGGAAATTCAGGTTTCTTAGACTGTGCATTGTGTTGATGGATTAGCCATGTTACAGATAGTCAAATCTTGATTTTCGCAGCAAGTGGGCCCCTTCTAAACCAGGAAATATTCTAGGGAGTGATTAATTCAGCCTGGGGAAGTCAGGTGCTGTGACTCCGCGCAAATTGATTTTCTCATCTGATTTTGTTACTTATCTGCAGCTTCTTTGCTTCTCGGCTCTAACAATGTTAGATCGGACAAGATAATGAGACCGAGGCCAGGTAGTCCTTTCTCCTTCCCTCGTCAAAAGCGTTCTGTCAGGCCTCGGCTGTTCCTTTCTATTGACTCAGAGTCAGAGTAGTTGGATATGGACAAGAATTATTGTTGCTTCCCAACCCATCGAGAATCTCTTCGTTCCTATATTTCAAAGGAAGACAAAGATGATAATCCTCTTGCCAAAAAGTTTTCTTGGGGATATCGTCAGTGACCGAACACCGGGAATCCTCGAACTACCAGTGCTTATGCTGCTGGTACCTCGTTTTGTTTTGCCAAAAGGTATGTCAAGATTCTGATTTTTCAGCGTTTTTTGATGGCAGTATGTTTTGTTTCTAACGTGGAATCGTTTAGCAGGATTGGATGAGGCACTTCTCTGTCCCAATCTCTAATCTAAGGGGTATCATTCACTCACGTTTGGTGTGGGACTGTACAGGAAAATAGTTTTGTCACTTCCTGGAGAAAGCCATGGGTTGCCTTCTTTAGCGAAATACTACAAATTTATGCCCCTTCCATTCATATTCATGACGCTAGCAAATAGCTTATAGTTTTGTATCAAATACAATCAATTTATTATATAGCATAATTTTTGTCTGCTTCCATAGGAGGAAGGTTTTGATCATATCATCTTGCTTAGAGCCGCCCTCTGTCCACGCCATTGGCTCCTTTCTTATATAACGTTTCCCTCAATTTAGTCATCGAATTTCTAATTTTGGGATGGAGCTCGATTGGTACAGGTGGCATCTTCTGAGTTCCTTTCATTTTGATTAATTTGTTAATAATTTTCTATAATAATACAGTTGGTCATCAATGATATGGAAAAAGATACGTCGGAGGCTATCTGGACCTCCAGCATCAGTCTTGGCCTACTGTAATAGTCAGAGAAATTGGTTCAATTTCGGATCAGGTAGTGTGGCCCAATTGATTTCGTACTTAATTTGTTGGGTAATAATGGACTTCCAGGATCAGTTGAGGCCCAGTATAATTACCCGATAAACAGTAGAGCCTGAACTTAATAATTGTTGGGCCAGTTGTATGAACCGACGGGTCAGGATCAGGTAGCTTACTACTGTGCCGACAATATGGGCCTTGTTATGGGCTGAAAATATGGGCCTCGTCACTTTCCTAAGTGAAAGTAGTAGACCGAGCCTGAGGGTTTAGCTCCCGGAGAGGCAGAAGCCACTCTAAACTTCAAAAGGCTTCCAATAAAAGATTCAACCAAGTTTGGGAATAGTGACTTTTTTTATCAATGCTGAACTCTATCGAGTAAAACAATCAGAAAGCTTTGTTTTCAGGCAAGACAACAAAAGGAAATGGCCGAATCTAAAGAATATATCTTCAAAACTTCCATGAAACTTTCCGGGGAGGGGAGATAAGTAACCAGATCGACTGATTTGCACCATTTAAGTAGAGAAGCATAAATTATTTTCCAGACATGAATAACCCAGTAATTGATTATAAGACGAGCAATTCATTCTTCATCAGCAGAAAATGGCTTGGAATGCCTGAAGCTTTCACAACCAGGGCAGTTGTGCAAGCTCTCATGAATATATATGTCACAATCCACGCAGAAATGTTGTTTACACTTAGGGCAAGCAGCTCGAATGCCGGGTTTATTCCCTGTCTCAAATCCCATCAACATTTTCAGCATAAAATTGGGAAAAAACATGAAAGTACAACGACAAAGTAAAGAATTTAGCCGAACTAAATCTTAAAAAGTACTGATAAGAGGCGAAAGTAGATTCATTGAATAACCTACCAGGGTTAAAGAGGCTTTGTTGGCAGCCGAAACAATATTTGGGTAGTGGATAAAGTGGATCATAGAGAAGCGAGTCAGCAACCTCGTCAAAAGGCACTGTCGGAAAGAGATGATGATATGATCTTGCCAAATGGGGCGAAGAAATTAGTGTCAACCCACATATACGACACTCTGAGGGAAGCTCACAAACTCGGGCTTTGCATCTTGGACAAGTGTACCCCCCTCCGACCTTAGCCTCTTTGTGGCACGAACAAATTGCGATAGAACTCTCTGCCGCTCTTTGTGGAAAGCCCATCTTCATCAAATTAGCAATTGCATACTCCGCTATTGCTGGAGGTGGGGGTGCATGCTCCAATAGCACCTCTTTAAAGTGAGACTGCAGAAAATCCCAAAATGCACATCAAATATTTCCAACAAACCATATATGGTTTCAGGGTCCCCAACCGGCCAAGGATAATTAACAGATATGGGTGCGCCAAACTGACCGAGCCCGACTTACTAATTAGTCACAATGTAGTCACCAAGAGAAATGTAATAAAAGAGCAATGCTACTTTCATGCTCCAATGTCACACCTTGATATGGCACTTACGTATCATTCATTCGTTGATTTTCATAATTTATTATTTTAAATATTTATATAATAATATAATAATTCTATCAATCAACGAATGACAACTAAATGCCACATCTGAATGAGAAACTAGGGCGTAATGTTAGAGAAAATGTAGTATTACTTGTGAAAAAAAAAAAGTGTACTTCTGCCAATTTATGATCCGCAAGACTAATGGAGTTCTATTCTATTCATCCAAACTTCCAATTCAAGATGCACTGTGAATTTACGTATTGAGATCAAGCACAGTTGATTTACCTCGTCCAACGCAACATAATACGAGCCGCCAGTTTCCTGAGAGAGATGTTTGCATATGAAAATTTCAGCAGAAAGACCAATAACTGAACACCTAATTTTAGACTTTTTACAGTTCTGGATAGTCTGCATTATATCTCCTGGGTCACAAGTACTAAGAGCCGAGTATAAGACGAGAACTTCTCGATGACCATACGATGGAACTTGATTTAGATAACCATGAACAAGATCCAGAGCATTCTGCAGTGATGATTCACCAGAGCATTCTAATTTACCCATCAAAGCTTTAATGTGAGACTCAGGACTGCCACCAAGATCTGTCAAGTATTGTGCAACTCCATCTTTTATTGTGACGAGGGCGATCTGACTGAGGGGATTCTGGTCAAAGAACTCCCGTATAAATGCCTCTACATGTTTTGCCACTACAGCCATTCGGCTTGGGAGGAAATCCATTTCGGAAGCTGCCTGCATATCAGCCCAAAGTTACTATGCAATGCACAAACAACACTTATATCATGATTTTGACTCACTGGATTGGCATTTTTTACTCTACACGAAGACAAATACTGATCAACTAATCCCAAAATACAAATCCTACAAATCCTTTTGAGTTATACACTCCCTAGCAGCCAATCTATAGGATAGATTGTGTACATAACTTTTAGATGCTTGTGTGCCTATGTATGGTTGTCGAAAATATGCAATTTCAGACTATTTTTTCAATGGATTGTCCAGGATTATATAAAATAAAATTTACACAGACGTAAAGCAGTAGTAGTATGTAAAAAGTCAAACAGCTAACATTATAACCATTCTCTGTCAAAAATGAAATCATATGGAAGCCACACCAGGGATCCCTATATTTTTTCTTTTCTATCAATAAGATATAAAGTCATTGAACGATATCGATAGAATATACTCAGAAAAAACAATAACATAATATCACAAAGGATCAGTGCTTGAGAGGAAGTTAAGTGTTGAAATAAACAGAGGAAATAAGTAAAATAACCTTGGAGAGATCAATGACAATACAGAGATAACGAATCAGACCCTTTTGAATTCGAGCTGTAGATGCAACGGAGGAAAGTGAACGAATGCGCCTACGATACTGAGCATAGTAAATGGCTTTGTTGTCAATAGGGCGGAGGAGGCCGGACTCATCCTCTTGCAGATCTTCCCAAGATCTCTCATCCGCGTAAGTTCTCTCCCAAGCATCACGGCCTACACCATTTGCATCATCGTCTTCCTCCTCTTCCTCTTCCATATTTAATCGCCTTTCAGTGCCATTATTCATAGTTTCCTATACAGATAATTAACAAGAAACCCATAAACAAAAACAAACAAAGAGGCAATCAACGAGAAAGCAGACTCGCCCGTAAAAATATCTGACGCGCGAAAAGAGAAAATTACCTCTGCATTCGCAAGGGTAAACGTCGTTTCTCAATAACATAGACAGAGCTTAATCCAGGAATAAATCTTATGGGTCAGAGCTTGATTACGTTGACAAATAGATGGCAAGAAGTCCTCAGCAATTATAAAATGAAGAATTGCACAAGGGAAAAAGGGTGGGCTGTCGATTGGCCCGTGGAGTTTCAGATGAAAAGGTTTTGCGGCCGTCTTCGAAGTGATTGATAGAAACACTGGTCCTGCAGCTGCGGCAATTGTAGGGTTTTCCTGGGAAGATCTGAGAAAAGTAGCTTTTTTTTTTTTGCAACCGAAGAAAAAAAATTAGCTACAGATATATTTAATCGCCCACCGTGGGGCTCGAACCCACGACCACAAGGTTAAGAGCCTTGCGCTCTACCAACTGAGCTAGACGGGCTACTGATGCAAGATTATAATAGTATAATCGTATTCGTATAATTGTTTAACGTTGATTTTTATATCAAATACACGAACTTTTTGTGAATAATGTTACTGACGTATTAATTACAAAGGTGCTGCTTGTTTGTTTCAATGGCTGTTTGTAGAGATGGAATTGAGGAAAACATGAAATGGGTTGCTGGCAAAAATCCATAAGAACAATGATAATGAGCAGTTTTCGTCCCAAAGATAATAATATACGACTACGAGATTACACATGAATTAAATCTTGATGATGTTTTATATATAAGATTGCTAAATTTTGTACAGAACTATGAGAGTCCGACATCTTTGGACTGGAAGGCTTCATTTCAACGAGATTTGCCGGAACTCTGAGGGGACCCGATAAAGGTCGGCTCCATGACCATAGCTAACGGATCGAAGGTCTTCAGTGATCTCCGTCTGGTGAGGGCGTGGAGGAGGGTGTCCCATCGTGTCGGCCAACGAAGGGCTGTTGTAATCAGAAGAGCTAGGCGCAGTCGTTTTCGTGGTGGTTTCCGTCAGAGACGACTGCTGATCGGCCGAACTTGTTCCCGACGGTGAAGGGTCGGTGACCTGTCCGTCGCTGGATAGTCCTCCTCTGTTCTTCTGGCCTGCGTTCCATTTCTTCAATGTTTCTACAGTGTCTTCCTCCAATTGAGCTGGCTTGAACTGAGATCCCATCTGTTTTACAAGAATCACATCATCAATACGTCTGTGGAATAATATTAAAGTGTAAACATTAACATTACTTCGTGATTTTTGTCACGTTTAACGCTACATTTTGACAACTACGTGACATTTTAAATTATCAAGTGTTTATTCGAAATAAGAATATGATCCCGGTGATATACCTGCGTGACAAGAGCATAGAGGGGAAGAGTTATGTAGCTGCAAAGAACTTGAACCGTCACCCTACAAAGAATATATTTAAGTTTTAATAAATAATAATAATAATAATAATTCATCCACGTCATCTGGAACAATGCACTTACGCAAGAACAACTCTTATAGCTATGATATCTTTCCTTTCATGGTAGCAGGATTGTATCCCGTATTGTAGCTTTAAAATAAACAAAAACAGAAGAGGTTTAATTAATTTGAAAAATATTGTATAAAAATAAAAATGACGAGGATTATATTACCGTGACCCAGATGAAGAAGGTGAGCTCAAACGCATTCTAAAATCAAGAAAAAAGAAAAATCATTAAAAAATATGAAATCTTTTCATAGTTCCTGAGTTTTTTTAATACAATATTATTTGTTTTGAGTCTGGAACTCCCATAGATTTATTGTTGGATTTAGCTCACAACGTGTTGTATTAAATATAAAAGAAATCTCTTCTTATAAATCATTTATTTTTCATTGTCACAGTCGGTATAACACTATACATTCCTACTGATATGCATTACACCCTCACAATTATCAGAATTTTTGATCGTTTTTATCTTTACATGGTGAACTCACTCATATTGTATCGTAAATAAAGTTAAATAATAAAAGAAAAAGAATTACGTACCATGAATAAAGTGTAATGCAAAAGGATCAAGACAAATCGGGGATGATTGAACCAAAAGAGATCGTCACTAGGTTGAACAAGAGGAGCTCCAACGATCACAGCATTTTGATCTTGAAGCCTTAATGCTAATCTTGCGACAATTACTTCTAGCTTTGTTCCTAAACAAAGCACTATCTACAAATTTAAAAAACCATCTAATTAGTTGATAATAGTTGAAATCCGATAAAAATTAGAAAATAATTAATGAAATTCTTACCAGTATAGGGAGAAAAGAAAGCCACAGATAGACATTCCAACCTGGTTTTTAAGTTTGATTAGATGATTAAGCTCAATAATTATGAATTTAATCAAGTTAGAACTTACCATGCACGTCCAGCAGAATGAAAATCACTACTACGAACCACATGAAAGGACTGTCATTCAATGAAAAATATATGAATTATTTTTCGAACCGAACAACCCATAACGAAGTTAAGTTAAGAGATTCCAATTTTGCAGAAAGATTCGATACCTGATTCCGATTACAACTTTGAAATCATCGTCTAATGATCTTTGGATGTACGTCTGGAAATTGAAAGAAGTATTCGTAGGGAAATGTGCCTATATATTATTAGCAATGAATTAGAATGACCAAAAATATGTACGCAAATCTATACTATTAAGTATTAACAAACGTGTAAGTATAAAAAAAAATGTGACATTTGTCACATGGAGTTTCATAATAATATAAAATCCACGATAACACGTGATATGCTGGAAGTTAGGTAAATGTCACATCAATTAATTATGATTGAAATGAATAATTCTTCTTTAAGATTTGTCTCTTAATTAACACGACATGTTTTAAAATAAAACTTGATAAAAAGAATTGTGCGATGAACAATATCACACTAACAAAACGAAGAGTTTCTACTCATAATTAAGAATGAATGTAGGCAACTCACATATATAAAGCTGTGGCGTAGAGTGAGGTAGTCAACCTTCGCAACAGAACGAAAGAACTGACGACAAAAGCATTTCTGCAACTCGAAATATCCAGAAAACTTAATTTCAAACGGTAGTTCCAATATCTTTACGAGTTATATTTACGAAGTTTTGTCCGTTAAATCAACACCACAAATATTATGTGAAGCTACAATGCACCATGCAAGATGTCATTAACTCAAACGAATGTATAGAAGACCATAACTTGTTCTAGAACTCACAATCCAGAGAAGAATAGAAGATGTGAAAAAATCGACGTGGCGACGCCCAAAAGTAGTTTCTCGTGTAAATCTAAACCGATTAGGATCTATACAATTAAGACAAGAAACACCCACAATTAGCTCTTTTTCGAGTAACTTTATGTATTCATTTCCAATCAATTTATAAAAAAATTGAGGAAAATGTATAATAATACTAAGATAAAGTTTTTTAATAAATAACTTGCAAAACAAATAACTAATAATCAATAAAATTACGAGTTATTTTTCTAACCATTAGCCACTCGGTATTCCAACGTCTGGCTTTCTTCCTCCCAAGCTTTCCACCTCCTCATCTGCTCATAATTCAAGAACAAAATATAAATTTAAGAGAAATATTATTAAATAATTGTCCATTAAAAACTGACGGAGCGGAGATAAAAAAAAAAAAAAAATCACGATTAAAGAGAGAGCATTTATTGCGAAAATTATACGAATAATTGAATAAATTCAAAGAATACAGCCTAATAAAATATCTTAAACTCCTGCTGTTCAAGAAACCCAATAAAAATTAATAATTACGAAAAAAAAAAAAAAAAAAATTTCTAAACCGAAAGATATTGTTATAATAAATTTTTAACTGCGAAATTAAAGTCCGAAACCACCATTTTTAGGTCCGAAAGTGGTCATCTACGGGTAAGCGCAGTGACTATTTGTGTGTATAGTTTCGTCAAAAATATATTAAAGGATTTTTTTCCAATTTTTAAAATGTACAAAAATCACTGAACTTCACTATTCATCAAAACTACGCATGAAAAATAAACAAAAAAAAATACAGACCAATCAGCCAGTACTATTTTTTTTTTATCAATTAATTTTTAAAAAAATATCAATTAATATTTAATTTATTAATATTTTTATCACATATGATAATCTGAAAATTTTTATAATTTTAAAACACTTTATAATTTATTAAAATTTTATTTAATTATTTTATAAAATAATTATAATAAATTGTATAAATATTATAAAATTACAAAAATTTATCAACTATTTTTTTATAGTAAATATGTAATAAATATTTTAAATAAATTAGATATTGTTTAATTTTTTTTAAATTGAAGAAGACATTGAGATTAATTTTATAAAAATATTTAATTTACTTCCAATTTTGAAAATTGAGTGGTTTTTGTAAGTTTGCCCAGAGGTTTAAATTGAAAAAAATCCTATATTAAATAATAATCGTTCCGACTTGAGCACTAAAAGTTATCCCATCCCGAGTCCAGTGTAACTTTACATCAAAAACAGTAATAAAGTATTTATAATATGATTAGCTTACCTTTGCCCTCCCTAAAGCCATGGTTAGAACACTGTAAACAATCTGCATAACAGCTAACCCGAAGATGAAGTTGTTCAGCTGATTCATTCCGACTTCTGATATTAACGACACTTTTCCCTGAAAGATTGTTCAAGACCCAGCTCGAGTTTTACGATGAAAAATAATTTCAATATTGAAATTTTCATTAATTAGTTACCTCGGAAGCACGACAATCGCCGGAATGATCTACTGTTTCTGCTGCTTCCCCCAATATTCTTCCTTGATTATGCTCTACGGATTTGGTTGCCGTCGGATCGACCGTTTTCCGACATGGAAGCATGACGTATCCGACGGCGGTGGATACGCAGATCTTCGACACCGGTCGCTGAGTTACATTCAGTAAAAGAGACATGAACCCTAGAAGCATGAGCACTACAAGAGATGGTCATTAATGAAGGTTCTTCAGCTGAAACCCACAAAGGGTTTGAGAAATCGGATCGAAATCGTTTAACTTCTTGTACCTGTTTTTAGCTTCTCCACTGCTTCGAAAAGTGAACCCAGCCTCCGCTGTTTAAGCCACTGTCAAATTTAAAAAAGACGGTGAAATCAGGAGCTTGAAACCGTTAAAAATGGCGGGGATGAAAGCAAAAATCTAGTTACTTTTGAGAGAAGATCAATCAAGTGCTCGAAACAAAGGGAAAGAGAGATGAGAATGAAGCAGAGGATAGCCACAGCCCAGCTCGGCGTGACTTGCAGAGAGCCGGCAGCAATGGTCGCCGGTTCTCCCCGGGCCATCTCTGCAACTTTTTCCTCGGCAAAGGGACCAATCAGCAAAGATTTAACGATCAGGGTATCAACGAAGAAGTAGAAGAAGAAGAGGCGAAGAGGGTCTAGGGAGAAGAAAGTTTCAAAGTTGAAAGATTCAATTTTGCAGGGACAGCTGCCATTAAAGGTCTCAGAATTACTGTCACTGATAGTTGAGCTCAACTCGACCGTTTATTGCAACCCTCCTCTCAATAAATACGCATTCATTTATTACAGTTAGGTGAAGAATCCATCGTTATTTCTTCTATACCGTCAACTCTCCGGCCTGAAGCATCGCAGAAACAGAGCCCGGTCACCTGCCAATTTCCATGGAAGAGAATCGAAAATTGGTGGAAGCTTTCCAACATCTTGGTGGATCTACTTTTAGATACTCGGTTATTCAGAAATTGAAATCGAGGGTGGCGTGTAAACGGTTAGAAAGTTCTTCTCGAGTCAAAAAACAATGTAAAAAGGCGAAAAGATGAAGTCTTTATGTGACCAAGTGGGTAGCCTTTGTTCATAAACATTACTCAATAAATCAGAAAATAAAACAAAATATTTTATTATTGTTATAAAATAAAGTTTGGGATATAAGTAACGGTCCCATCTTTGGGAGATATAGCAGCCAGCCAGCCAGCCAGCCAACGT
Organism: Begonia peltatifolia; assembly: GCA_022433055.1. NCBI lineage: Eukaryota > Viridiplantae > Streptophyta > Magnoliopsida > Cucurbitales > Begoniaceae > Begonia > Begonia peltatifolia. Next base: position 6,027,886 of record CM039527.1, read on the forward strand.
TGAGTTTTTCCCTCCACTGTTGCTTTCAAGTAAATTATAGCATCAGTTATCAGGCTATGATTATATTTTAATTTTCTTTTTTTTTTTAATACATAGTTTTGTCACGTTACATTGAATTACTAATTGAAGTGGCCCTTTGGCAATTGTTTGAATAACTATGGCATTGATAAAACCACAACTCTATGAGACCCGCACTACTCGGCTCGAAAGCAGTAAACGGAATCTCGGTGCAGTCATTCCCCGCTCGCGGGCCAACAAATGAGCTCATTTTTAGTGATTTTACGCTGGTTATATTTGTTCAATGGTTATAATAATAAATTGTACCTAAACGACGAACTGTACTAAAAGTCAAATAATTTTCCTTCAAGATATTTTAACGTAAGTCAAAAAGGTCATAGTACGAGATAACCTCACCCCAACAATTGCTCAACTACCTCCTTATCTCAGTCCTCACGACCTGGAGTCGTCGCTCCTCGCGGCTCTGCCACCGCCACAGTCGATATCCGCCGCCGTCGCCTCGCCTCTATGGGCTCTAATAGGTCTGCTGATAATGTGCTTAGGTTGTACACCGGTGACGCTCCTGGTTGAAGATCAGTACGACGGTTTTGCTCGTTGTGAGCCTCTGTTTCATCGGACTCGTCATCGGGTTCGACGTCTTCGGGAAGCGTTACCGATCCAGAAAAGCAGTATGATTTCCAAACTCGAATTCATTCGCCGGCATGTCATGACTTTCTGCTCTGCAAATTTTGGCTTGGTAACTGCGTCTGATTTCGATGCTATAGACTGGTTGGGTCTAACTATTATGAACGACGCGATATTCAATCTTTTGTGGGATCAGAATTTCTTATTTTGATAATTGATGTTGATGACTTTAAATGGTGAGTTTTGGGAAAATGAGTAATGAAAGCATTTTGAGGCTTCTAGCTATTGCTTCATGGGTAGGTCATTGTCATTGAGGTTGAGGTAGTAGTTTTTTTTTTTTTTTTACCGTAGAAACGAGCTAACTTAAGTATTCTTTTCATGAATACGATGTCCCCGCGAGAAACAGTCAAATACGAGAATTTACCTAATCATGCTTAGTTCGTCGAATCAAAGAAAGAGAAAGAAAGTCTCCCACCATTTATACAGACTTCTCAAAATACCAAGGAAATCTCAAGATTGAAAAGAAAGTAAGTGTAAAACAGTCGAAAAAATCAAAAAATACAACCATAGCCATAATAAACCTGCATGCAAAGTTCACACAAGAAGTAATACAAGGTGTTTCCAGAGGGGAAATGATGATTATTCCAAATCTATCAATCGGCCACCCTGTTCGACCTAATTCCCCAACGAAAATGTTATTCCGCCGGAGAACAAAATGGAGAACCAACCATCAATTTGATCGCATAGTCACAAAATTATTCCGGCGATTAACGCAGAGATTCCAGTAAACACGACGCCAGTGAATCCTGCTAGTCCAACTCCACCGGCATTGACATTTGTTCCTACTTTCGGGCTCGCTGATAAATCCTTCGCCTTCTTCGTCTTTTCCGGCGCCGGGGCTGTTGGTGGGGGCCGCGGGTTAAAAATGCCTAGAGGCTTAAGCACACTGTCGACCTGGTAAATAGCGAGCTGGTCATCGGTGTAGATCGTGCCGGAGATACTAGTGTTTACAAGTCCAGTCGACACGTTCACCGAGTTGCCGGAAGTGGTGACGTTCAGCGGGAATTCGTAATAATCTCCGGCCTGCGTTCTCACCGGATTGCTGACAGTTTGGAAGTTAGAAAGAGTGAGGAAAGTGGGAAGAAGATGAAACTGAAGAAGCTCGACCTTTTCTTCGTCGGTGAGAGAGTTGAGAGTTCCTGATTTGAGACTGGAGAAAGCATTGTCGGTCGGAGCGAGAATGGTCAAGCCCCGATCCGATCCATTAAGCTGGGTGTTTATCTGATCGCCCACTTGAGTGCTCTTAAAGAGACGAACCAGGATGGTAAACTGCCCAGCCTTTTCCAGTATCTTGCTGACGTTAGTCGGAGGAGTAGGAGCCGGAGCTTCCGCCGGAGACTGAGCAAACGTCGGAATAGGCAAATGATGAGCGAGAACAAAGAGAAGAAGAGAGAGAAAAACCAGAGGGAGACTCGCCATTTGTAACAAAAGCAAATTCACTTCTTTTCTTTGGATGTATGTGGTGGGGGAAGGAAGTGGGTCTTTAATGGAGTTTGAGGGTGAGTGGAGTTGGGTGTGATGACGTAGTTTTTAGTTACAAAATTATTGTCGCTTTGCACAATCTATATCTTTCTCTAAAAGGTTGCAGATGTTTATCAGAGAGAGAGAGAGAGAGAGAGAGAGAGAGAGAGAGATTGCTTAGGAAGGCAGGAAATACAGAGGGGATTTGCGTTGGGGTGGTGGGCGTGAGAAGAAGAACATGTCCATCAATTAGTTTGTTTTCACTTACAAACACAAGTCTTCTGAATGCAATAATGTTAGATGTTCTTTTTAATATTTTACTCCTATTTCTATCATAATTACCGATCTCAATTATTAAATTGAAGTGGTAAAGCTGAGATTTGTTGTATTTCTTATGGGCACATAAGATTACATAATCTAAAAGTAGAAGTTCCCTGGATTTCATGCTAGGCTGATTGATGATTCTCGTGTCTCTCTCATCAACTTTCATCTTCTGCTTTCTTCAATGTTTTCCTTGAACAGAAAATCATCAAAACCCTTCGATGAGTCTCCCCCTGCATTCAAAACAAAACTAGTGGACCCCCCCCGGCTATAATTTGTTGGCTGGTCTAATAGTCGGATGCCGGCTGACATGACCCCAAACCGAGAGAGTAATCTAACCTCCTCTAAAAAAAAGATGGTGACAACTTTATGTTTTATTTTTAGTTACTCTACGTCTATATCTTGGTCTTTGATTTATGTAATTTTTTTTTTTTTAATTATTTATGTTACATAATATTAATTAGTGAAATGGGTGTAAGTAAGTAGCGCGTAACATATTATGAGATAAAAGCGGGAAATTATAGTGCGACCCAATAACACTCTTTTATTTATGGTGTTTTATTTTTAAAATTTCTGTAAACAGTTATGGGTTGATAAAAGAACAAGTTGATGCTCCTTGTGAGAAATAATATTTGGATTCCAAAACAAATTTATATTCTGATTTTATCTCTTGATGGACACAAATGAATTGCTTATTAATTATATCAATTTAATTAACGACATGATATGAAATAGACTTAAAGTGTACTAATAAAAGATAAAGGTAGTATCACTGAGAATGAACAACTCTGGGGACGAGTCATCTGAGCATATTTTTTAATTTAACGTTGTTCGTCATTTAAGATGTATCAGCTTTGTTAATTTATTTTTAAGAAAATTAAGTTATACACTCATTAACAAGAACAATGGGTATGATGAATTTGAAATAATTAAAATAAAATTTTAAATTATTAATTGTATAAATTAATGTTTGTCACTTCTAAATGTATAGGTGAAACCGGTTTAGGTCAAATTGGATAAACCAAACGAAACCGATGATTCAATTTTGGTTTGATTGAGTTTTGATTTTTGAAAAATCAATTCTGAAACTGAATAGAGTAAAATTGAAGTTTAAGGTGCGATTTTTGATTTTTTTTTTTCAATAATCTATTGCGACCAAACTGAACATAACCTATATTAAATATTTATATATTTTTCTACTTTAATCTTAAAAATTATAAAACAAAACCGAGCGTAACATGACCCAAAATCTAGCCCATAACGAGTATTAATCGTAAAAATAAAAAACAAAACATAAATCGAGCAAAATTGAAAAATCAGGTCTAAACCCAATCAGCTCAGTTTCATTTCAAATTTTCAAAAAATTTATAAATTATAATATAAAATTAGGAAGTAAATATAGAATTATTTTCTATTTTTTATGATTTGTAGCATGATTGAAATTAGTATAATTCAGGATTAAATGGAAGCATGGTAGTGGTGGGTTCTGCAGTCGAGAGTTTTGGGAAATTTAAGAATAAATCCACTCATCTCCTTGTTTAATTTGAGAAGTCAAATGAAGAACAAATTGTGAGTTACTTGAGCACTATTGAGCTTGTGATTCACGAATCCATTTCAAACTTAGGCACTCAATCGACCGACAAACTTAGGTCTTCTAAATTAGGCTACCTTACAGTCCACGTCAAACCACAGCCATGCTCCACACGGTTCCTCTAATTGTCTGTCCTAAATTTAACTCTATTTTTACACCCCCATTACTTCTTATAATGGTTAATATGATTAAGGTTATGTCTGCTGATCAACCATGAATGATTTCTTCCTTTTTTTGATTAATTAAGGTTTAACTTTCTGACAAAACCCATCAACCAAAAATGAAAGTTTGAACACAGTTTGATTCAACTGCAATAAAATTTAATCTTTGAAAGAAGAACTGAATCATATTCTGCAACTATCACCAACTCAAAAGAATGAGAAGTCGATCAAACATCATTTCCTTCTCCAAACTTGGATCTACTGAAATATGAAGAAACCAGTGTACAACTGAAGAATTGATGAAGACGAAGAATGATGTAGTTGCTTTCAAAGACTTCCCCCCCTGGCTGCGAACCCATACTGCGATCGCCGGATATTATCTTGGCGCTTCTTGTATACGAATCCTCCGACTCCGACCAAGCAAATGGCGGCAATTATTCCCACCGCTATTCCAGCCTTCTTTCCAGCGGTCATTCCGCCATCGCCCCCATTTGATTGGGATCCGTCATTGCTCTTGTCCTTCTCGCTGACGTCGCCGCTGGACTCGTCCGACGCAGGAGAAGGCGTCGATTGCGGCGTCGTAGAAGGGGTTGGAGTAGGAGAATCGGTTGGAGACGAATCTGGAGGGAGATCTGCCGGCGGAGGCGCGGGAGGAGAACTTAGTGGTGAGTTATCGGGGGAGCCATCAGTGGGAGAAGGCCCGATTGGCGGGGGAGAATCGGCAACGACGTCCGGAGTCGGACTGGGGGGAATCTCCGGCGCATTCTGGGCGACGACATTGAGTCCGACTAAGAGAAAACCAAAAAGAAGAAAGGTGAATGCTTGCGAGAACTTGGCCATGAGTTTAAACTCAGGGAGAAAACGTGGATCTGATTTATGAGAAAGGAGAAACGGAAGAATGTGGAATGTGAAAGGAGTAGATTCTGGATCTGACGAACTTGGTATAAATATTTGAAATTTGGAAGACTATCGGGATGAGAGAAAAGGAGAGGCAGTGGATTTCAGCCGAAGCGAGAGAGAGAGAGAGAAGCCGATAAGCCGGTAAATGTACAGAGAGAAGAAGGCATGGGAGTGGAGTAGGGAAACTTCCACATTAAGGTGGCATGACGATGGTTAGATTTAAAATTATCAACTTGTTTGGAATTTTAGCACTTTCTTAATTTCTATTTTATTTCAAAATGTTGTTAGTTTGATTTTTAGATCAAACAACATTTGATTTTTGCTCATATAATATTTTTTTGACCAAGTTAATAAAAAGATATTCAATGTATATTTTATTTTAACGAGAATTAACAAAATTCAAATGAAAATGTTGATTTTCTACGTTAAACAAGGAAAAATATAATTATCATTTTAATTATTATGTAAATTGACTTTCTATTAATGAAAATAAATATATTATAAAGCAATATTACTCAAAAATAATAATGGGTAAAGATATTATTCTTATTTTTCACTTGAATTTTAAATTATTAATTTCAATGTGAATTAAATCTAACTTAAACTTGATAATTAAACGTAAAATCTTATCATTGTCCAATGATGAAAACCAGATTGATTTGAAAAGGTTTCCCACTAAGAAACTAACAATTAAATTAATCATTAGTTCTTACTCAATTCAACAAAATACTCTTTTTTTTTAAAGTTATTTTAATATAAGTTCAGAAGATTTAAGCTCATGATTTGCATGATCACAAAAAATAAAAAAAGATCAACCTCTGGCGGCCTACGACCAAGTCAGGCAGGCTGGCGAGCCAAAAACGTGAGCTCTGCTAGTCAAAGTGCTGACCGGAGGCAACAGACTGGCTTGTGTAGTACAAGAATGGGCTCATTCATTTCAAGTAGCCATTCTAGCATTATGATCAAAACCAAGAACTTAAGTTTCATGTTTAATATAAATCTGGAAACAAAGTAGTAATCTTCATTTGTTCTACCAGAATTCTTGTGCTTTTTCTTAGTGTCAAAACTGAAGAAATAATAACAAAAGCTACAGATTTCACCTCTTTGGAAGAGGGGATTAGCGGTAAACTACAAGAATTTTGTGTGTTTTTTTCCCTAATTGCTTAGTATTTTTTTACTAGAAAAGTTACTCCACCTATGAACCTGCGCTCTCACAATTCATCCTTCACATTATCCGATCCGCTCTCGTGGCCTTCTTTAGCATCCGAGGCTTCAGATTTTGGAGCAGAAGTTGGTTTTTGGAGCTTGAATGGGATCGAAGCATTTTTCTTGAGGAATTTGTACAGTGCAACCACCGTTCGATCAGTATCGACTGTTATCTGTAGGCATAAAAATACTTTTAAAGTGCAAATCTAGCAGCTCCAAACATAGTCCAACAAAATAACAAGTATAACTTGCTTATGTACCGGCTCAAAACTTTTGTTCCCAGCTGGGAAAAAGAGTAGAGTTGGGAATCCATCTGCCAGACAACAAAATATAGTGTGATTCTCTTAGAATCATATTGCTAGAGATCAGAGGATTATTCTTGTAGATGTAAAAAAATCTTATTAAAATAAATAATTTATCAAAGTAATGTTAGACTTATCATCTAATTTTACCTCATGACGTGACAGGTAATTAATGTCTTGTTCTCAATATTTATATTCTATCTTAATTATGATAGTAATTAATGAAGAACAACTAAGTCGCAAGTCAAGAGGTAAGATTAAAATATAAAATTAAATAATTAACTTAACATTACTTAATTTATCATAAGATAAAAATTTTAATCTAAAATGATAATCACGAGATTTAGTACTTGAGACTTTGAGACACCAATAGTCAAATGAATAAATCAAATAAGCAGCAAACCTATCATTTTTTAAATTACCTTTGCCCTCGCGTGTTCATTTGTCGTACCATCCATCTTGCCTATGACAAGAGAATCAATGCTGCGTAGATGTTTGGCAAGCTTGTTATATATTGGCTCCAAAGATTGGCAATGCCCACACCATGGAGCATAAATCTGGTATTACAAACTTGGTTAAATAAGCAGCATATGAGAAAAAAAAAATTGAGGTTTTCTAGTTATTATAATACCTCAAGGAGAACGTCCTTTGACTCATCCAAAACAATATCATCAAAGTTATTTCCCACTACTACTTTCACATCTCCATCATTCTGCATCAATCGAGGGGAAAAAGCTAAAGAACCAAAATGGAAGAAACAAAAAATAAAAAAGAGCTTCCGATCAGAGCAAAATATAAAAACTTACAGTCTCAGGAATTGGGTCTGACTTAAAAAAGGGTTTTAACTTATCTTCCAAGAAGTTCTCGCCAAAGGCCTAATGAAAGCAATTGTTTACAAAGTTGTATCAGAAATTTCTTGCGTGAATATAATAATACCTTCCAAGGAAAAGAAACAAAATAAATAGAAAAAAGTTAGGTGCGAATGTGTGCGAGAGAGGGAGAGGGAGAAAGGCTGTTAAACCTTGACACTAGTGAATGTCACCACCTCATCAAGAAAAAATTTCTTGGCATCATCGTTTCCTGTGTATGCGATAACCTGAATAAAACATAATTGTCACAGACCCAATAATATCATTGCATAATTCCTCAGAATAAACATTGTAGTATAAACAATAAATATTCTCAAAAAAAAAAATATTGCCTTGGGAGCATCTCCACTGATGCCAAAATATTCTGAGACAGGCTTTCCAACATCTTCGTCATCCATTTCCACAAAAACAAAGACAAGCTGCAGTAATCAAAATATACTTAAATGCTAATACAGAACATGGTAGAGGCATGGTCATTGAAATCCGTTCAGGTGGAAGAAGTCAAGAGTACAAATTCATTGTACATGTACATTTCAAACTGGGAACAAGTAAAGGTAATTATAAAAATATATAATTACGAAAGTTACTTTTCCCTTAAAATGTTTGGCAGCCTGTTGAAATTCTGGTATAACCTTCTCGGAATCATTTGAGACTGCAAACAGAATTATCTGGAGCAAAAAAGTGTAAAAATCTTAGAAATAGAAGAAGAATATAATTCTCAGATGCAAAATCAAAATCAGATTCATGTAGCCCATGTAAACTAGATTACCTGTTTTTTAATCGGCATTTCAAAAAGAAGAGGGGCACTTTCCCTTGAAAATTTTGTAACCAAAGGAAGCTTATTGGAAAACACAAAATCAGCTATTGCGGACTTCACAAATTGACCATCTGAACAGAAGAAATTGAGTAAACAACAAGACTATGACGATAACAATTTTAAATTAAAGCAGAGATGAAAACTAACCAAAATAGTTCAGTTTCTCGTCCTCTTTTTTAAGCAGAATCAAGGCAGGCCGTTTAGCTTCAGAGTAAATGTGAAAAAGCTTCGCCACATCAGCATTTACTGTTTGGTAGAAGTTGACATCATCTTCAAGTCTCGAAGCACCAGCAAGCTCAGCGCTCTCTGGTCCCTATTGCATTGCATCGTGAGAGATTAAGTAAAAAAGTAAACACTGATCTGAAATTCACGTTATGACAATCAAAAAAGCATTTTCTCATGTCAAATTAGTCCATCACGATCAAAATCTATAAACTCTAGGTGTTTAATGTATTGTAGAATTCTAGAACATTAATATGATCTGATCCAGAGGTAAAATCAATAGAACGAACAACATATAACATACTAAGGAGTTGAGCTTACCACCAAGGAGTTAAGGTAGCCCAAAACAACTTTACTTTCAGATGTCAATATACGTTCTGCGTCTTCCACTGTGGTTATGTTGTATACACCAGGGCCTATCTTCTTCTTAATCCAAGTGACTATGCCATCCCTGATATTCAAAAACACAAAATGATCAGTCTTAAACTTACAAAAAAATCATTTTTCAACTAGGTAAACATATCGAGTCTTATCAACCCCCAAACAGGTAGAAACCACACTCATAATTTTCCTCTTTCTACTTCAGCAGATTTTCTCAGCGCCTAAACAAGGCCATTGAAACGATAGCATCACCAATAAATACTTACTTCGTTCTCTGGCCGAGATAAGGTTTGTGATCCCCATCAGCAAAGAAATATACAGTAGGATACCCTTGCACATCGTACTTTTGAGCTAATTCGTTGTCCTCAGTCGCGTCAACCTTCGCCAAAACCACATCCTCGCCTTTCAACGTAGTTGCAGCCTCAGCGTACTCCGGTGCCAGCGCCTGACAATGACCACACCACGGCGCATAAAACTCCACCATTACAAAACGATGCTTCTTCACAAACTCGCTGAAATTCCCATCCTTCAAAACAACAACATCCTTATCGTCAACCGCAGGCTCATTGTACCCTTGATCACCCTCATTATCGTCCAATTTGGAGAAATTATCAAACTCATCCTCGCCTGCTCCTCCGAAGTCGAAATCTTCGGAATCTGGATAGCTACTTGCATCACCATTTCCCGCGTTCGGTTCATCCAGAAAGCTAATATCCTCATCGTCGTTGTCCAGATTTTGAGCGGCGGAATTAACACAGAGGACTGAATTAGATAAGAGAAGAAGAGAAAGGAGGGAAAGGAGCAAGACGAGTCGACTCGCCATCGTGGAAACCGAGCTTAGATCTGTTCAAATTCGAGAGGATGACAGATCTGAATCTGATGAAGGGGTTTATAGTGGTCAACGACGAAACGACAACGTTGTACCGTTGCTTGGGGACCGGTAATTTAATTTGCCATTATCAACACTAATTATCTTAATTGCCGCGGTTAAAATAGTAATTAGCTTCCTTATCTCATTAATGCATGAAATCTCATTATTAAGCATTAATAAGTAGATTTAAATAAATCAATATATGTGCGTCAAAGCCAAAACATTATAACAAGTTACGAGCAAACATATTATCAATCTGATATAATATGATAATTAATTTTTCTTAAATACACTCAAATTACTCAATAATTGTCCCTATTAACTTTTTTAAACGCTCAAGGTACTCAATAATTGTCCATGTTAAGTTTTTTTTTAACGTTGACAAATGAGTGTCAAGTTTAGCTCGACTCACTGTAATATCAAATTGAGTCGAATCCCTCTTCTAGACTGGTTTTTAACTCAACAAGCTCGATTCGTGTACCTAGACTCGACCTTCTCCTCCTCTCAAGACCAACACGCTAGCCCGACTTGACATATAGGCTCGAATTGTTTCTTTCGTTAGGTTTAATGAATTAGATATTTTGAAATTTTGCACTTTTACCGCCAACTCCATCATCGACCTTTACGTTTGTTGATAGAACACTCCATAAGTGTACAGGTCACTTTTCTCGAAAAACTTGGTCGATGAATCTATCCTTGAAAAAAACTGTTGGTGCGATCTTCACAACCAGCTGATAAAGCTGAACCAGATAGCATGCAATGAACAAGCAACACTTCAGACATCCAAGTTTCAATCCACCCACCAGAACTCGCTGGACTCCGACTACTTCAACAATAACCAAACTTTGCTAGCTGAAGAAACAATTGTGAATTGAATGAACTCATTGGCTTTCATAAATGAAGCTGTACCCAAAATGCAGAGGAGAAAAGTCAAAATCAAGAGGGTTGGGACTGTTGGTTCGCTGCCCAGGGAGTCTATCAACGAGATTAGATAAGGCCATCTTTTAAGCAGCAGAAGCTAAGCTGACTTGATTGAGCCGCAATTCTATTCTATCACGTCTTATTCAATGGTTCTCGCCCATTTCATATTTTGAAAAGATATCCATGGTCACGTATAAAACCGTAACAGGAAAAAACAATACCCTTTTGGAAAAAACACTTCGTGCAAATAAAATAAAATAAATTTTACAATTTTAAATTACGTGAATTTATAAAAAAATAAAATAAAATTTTTAACCCAACTTCCATGGCGTCATTGGAAGTTCTCTAGCTAGCCTTCACTATGGCATGGGAAGCAGTTGAAAAAAGTGAAGAAATTTTTGAGATCGAGAGATATTGATAGTTCGCGCGAAAGAATTTAATGTTATTAAAAATAATACGTTATTTTTATAATTTTAAAATCACAAATAATTATAAATAGAATCGTTAGTTTTAAAAAATATTGTTAATAAATATGTAAATTTAAAATGTAAACATTTTACAGTAAAATTGTATTAGATTTATACTATAGAAAAATAAAAGAAAATACACTTTCATAAATATTTTTGCTCAGATATTCTCGTATGATCTCAACAGTTTTAATTCTCGATCAAGTTATTTTCGAAATCTTTGAAATCGTCAATTCTTTTATTTTGATAAACGTTTTTATTTATGAAGTCGTCTGATATCAACAGTATTATCTCAATTTCAAATTCTATTTGAAATCTTTAAAACTATCAAGTCTTATCTGAAAATACTTTCATTTCAAATCTTGACTTATGAGTAACAAATTTACGAAAATAATACACTTTTATATTTGTAGAGAAACGTGTTCTCAACATATGAAATGTATTTTTTTCATCTTAAAAAACGTTTTTCTAAAACTGAATACGAAAAATGTCATACATTTTTCCTCAAAGAGATTAGATGTCTATCATTTTCAAAAATCAAATTTTTATATTTTTTTATAAATGTCTTAAACAAATTCAAATTTTAATAAAAATTATTTTTTAAATAAATCTTATCTAATCAAATATTTCATATTTTATTAGCATTTGATTTATAAAATAAATCAAATTTATCGATTAATCATATAATAAAACAATAATTTTTAGAATATATTTATAAAAACAATTATTCAAGATAATCTCATCCTATGATATTTTTTCGATCCATTTTAAATTTAAATAAACTATAAGTAAATTGAAGATTAAAAATTATCTGATCAGATTTTTCACATCTACTTTTAAATCAAATTTTAAAAAAATTTAATTTGACAGTTTATTAAATAACAAATTTTAATTTTAAATTTAAAGATGAAATCTTATCTGATAAGATTATTCTAATCTAATTTAAATCCTTAAAAATAATTTTATCTAATAAGACATTTTATTTTGATTTTAAAATATAAAAATTATTTATATATTTCGAATTATAATATATTTATTTGATTGTTTATAAATTATTAATTATTTTTATATTTATTATTATAACATGAAAATTTGTATAGTGATATAGAAATAGATCAACCTATAATACTAAGTTATAATAATATTTATTAATTAATATAAACTCTTTATATTAATTAACATAATTATTAACTATAGAGTAATTATACTTAATACTTAGAGTTACACTTTTATAACTACAGATCATATTTAGTTAGAGTAATGTACATTGATTTAGTCATTACATACGTATTAATCTTGCATTAAGATTCGTAATAAAAATAAGTATTACATCTTTATTTTTTATTAGCATTAGTTCTTAATTGAATAACTAATTCATAACATTTATTAATTTGCACGTCAATCCCTGAACTAACAAACAATAGAATCTTGTATTATGAATTTAATTTCATTTTTAACTATTTATTAACAAAATACAGAGTTTATGTAATATAACTCATACAAAACTATACTGAATAAATTGAAATGAAATAAGCATTTACCAAATACAATGAATTATTATAATACATATATAACCATCATTATAATAAAATTAATTGTTATTCATTTAACAGATATTATAAGGACTATAATTTCATCTGGTCTATTCATATACAATAATATTATATAAAATACAATCAATTTATGTCACTATATATATATAGTCAGAATATAATTATAAGTTGTCTATACAAAATGAACTGTATTTATGATTTTATTAATTTGAAAATTCAATATTTCAAATAAAAATTCTAAACTAAATTGATTATTTTTTTTAAATTTAATTTCACATGTATCGAGATATATATATATATATATATATTACACAAATAATTAATTATTTTTATTTGAATTTACAAGATATGTATAATATAATACAATTATAAAATTTATTTATTAATTAAAAACAATAAAAAAAAATTTCATAACCTTTTATCATTGGTCACCTTACGCCCAACAATTGCAAACAAGGACAACAGCACGTTAAACAAATTGCCACAAGCGTCAAGATACAAACGAAAAACGGAGAGAGGAAAAGATGAGAGAGATGTGAGGATCAATCTGAAGAAATCCTTAGGATCCTTCCCATCAACCGTACACCCAACAGAGGCGCAAGTGCCTAATATTTCCTTCAGCGTCCCCGTCAAGTCTTTCGCCATCGACCTCGGCCGCATTACCTTGGCAATCTCTGTAACATCGTCATTGGAGATTTTCCCACTGTGTTTAATGTTCTTTATCTTCTTCCGGTCGCGTTCCGGCTCCTTTAGGGCCTTGATGACCAAAGCCGCCGCCGACGGCACAACAGAGACCTTCGCCTGACGATTCAGAACCGTCAGCTTGACAGTGAGGAGGCCCTTCCAATCCTTGGCAGTCTCTTTAGCTATATCTTCTCCGACCTTCTTCGGGGAAAGGCCTAAAGGACCAATCTTCGGAGCGAGTGAACTAGCCGCTCCAACCTCACCGCCGGTAACTCGGACGAAAACATCGACGACCTGAGATGGATCGAATTTCGGCGGCATTGCTTCTGCAGAGTGAGAAGCTTGGGCGTGCATAGAAAATTAAAATGGAAGGTGATGAAAAGACCGTGTTGGGCTTGTTTTATCGATCTGGGCTTTTATTTAAAGCCAGTATTCATGTGGCCCAATACGAATCCGGCCCAATGGCCCAAATATTTTAAGGACGCAGTTTATAATATTTTATCGAGTTTAATTAATATTAATCCATTAATATAATATAAATGACTAGTAGACATTTAGTCATGCAAGTTTGGATGGGGAAAATAATGATTATTTAATGAAAATATTTAATTATATAATAAAGGTAGAATCTTTGCAATCTGAATTATTTTAAATGACAAATGTAATAAAATTAAGTAAAAATATCTTATTCATTTTTTTGTCACCTGAAATCATTCAAAATTACTACAAGAATGTATAATAGAATAATACTAAATTTAATTTTTTATGTTACTAATGAGGCGTGATAAATAATTATTTTTGCAAAATTAATTATTAATAATTAATTTATTATATCTTAATTATACTAATAAATATAGAGCAGAAAAGGCATTAATAATATTTAAGAAATGATATCAGGTTTGAAGTTTAAATTACATCACTGGAGGGGTGTTTGGTAATTTTGTGAAGTTTTGTGAAGCTGCCACCTGTAAGAGAACAAGACCCAGGTGGCAAGAGAAGCGCTAGATCCGGCTGTGGGGGCCCACATCGCGTGCGATCATGCTCCCTTCTTTAAATAACGCCGTGTGGCAGGGTACGTCATTCTAACACGTGGATAGAACTGTCTCAGGTGAACCTGCACTCCAAGTCGCGACAAAACCTCTCAAAACTTGTACGACCTCCTCTTTCCCATTACACCCTTCACCTTCCCTTTGAAGTTTGAATGTGACTTTTTTCTGAATAATTTGACTTTTCAACGTTTATTGTAATTTACTGAAAAGTCTGTTTAAAGTAGGGGAAAATGACACTGGACGCGTCGTTTCCGTGGAAAACTGAGGGTGCTTTGGTAATTTAACGTCACGTGGTCGCAGAAGAGAGAGAGTCTTATCCAATTTTTTGCAGTACAAAGTTTATAAAAGCACACCAAAATCTTCGCTTCAGAGACCGAGTTTTCATCGGAGCTCATTTCTGACCTTACCGACCTCCGATGACGACTACTAAGGTCTACTTCCCCAGGCCCAGCCATCGCTTCCTCTCAGGCGACCGAGGAGACTACCGCTCCAACACCACTGACCCCGCCTACGAGCTCCACGAATCTGACATCTTCAACTCCGCCTTGTCCACCTCGCCAGAGTTTCTCAAAACTGCCTCCAATCGCCGCCTATCGAAGATGCCGTCGTTGAAGAGGGCCGACTCGGGAGATCGGATGATCGGGGCTCCGGGTTCGCTTCCGGTGAACATTCCAGACTGGTCCAAGATCCTGAGGGACGAGTGCAGAGCGAATCGGAGAGAGATCATTAACGACGAAGACGACAATTTCGAGGGGGGAGCTCGTTTCCCACCGCATGAGTTTTTGGCGAGGACGAGAATGGCTTCATTCTCTGTACACGAAGGAGTGGGGCGGACTTTGAAAGGTAGAGATCTGAGTAGGGTCCGAAATGCAATTTGGGAAAAAACAGGGTATCAAGATTAATTATCGAAAAAGATAGGAAGTGTGTCGAAATAACAGAGAAATTGCGATATAGTTAAGTTGGAAAATACGCATTCCTCCCAAGGGGTGGGTAGAGGTAGACCTTTTCTTTTCTTAAACTAAAGGTTTTGATTTTTCTCTCTTTTCTTTTATTTTTTTTCTTTATTTATTTTAGACCTTCCATGAAGAAGACTTCTAGGAGATTTGTAATTCTAACTCAGTTAAATACAAGTTTCCTTTTTACCCCTCTGTCTCTGTCTCTCTCTCTCTGCGTGAGTTGTTACGTATATAATTAAGTTAATTTCATTGAATTTAACTGAATTCACAGTATATTTTTACTTGATATTAATTGATTGATTGTAATTATGTGAAATTTGTAAAATGATTAAATGATATTATAGTTTTCAACTCTGCAAATACATGCAATCGCATTGGAAGGATAATTTTAATGGAGAAACTTCCAAGAAAAATATATTTTCAGTTATCTCAAATAAATAAAAATTACTTTGGGTAATATTTTCAATTATAATTTTTTATATTGATAAATTTTTTAGTAAGGTTATGTTTATTTTCTTGTTTAAATATATTTTTTAAAATATTAAAAAATAATTTATGAAATTAATATAATTAATTTATTATAGGAGAAAAATAAAAATAATCTTGAATTATAAAGTTAGTTAAAAAATAAACATTAAATTTTATTCGATAACAAAATAAATTTAAATAATTTTATATTAACCAATCAACCTTTATGCTATTAAATCCAAATACATCGACCATATGTTAAATGTGGGCGATCGTGCGAATCTAAGATAACTAGTTCTTCAGTTTATTTTTCACTCATTTTACTTGCGAGCAACTATATTTTCACTGTGGGCAACCATGAGTATGCCCATGTGAAGGTGTGGTCATTCATTTCTCAATATATTTTTTACTCATTTCAAATACGAGCAAGTACATTTTCACTACAAGTACACCCGCTCGGAATAGAGGTTGCATGTTCTTTAGTGCATTTTACACTTATTTTAAATGCAGACAGCTGCAAAAGTTTGAATTGTTAACGAATAATAGTTTAATTATTATTTTGCTAATAAAAAATAGTTAAAAGTTTGTTTTGTTAACGAAAAATAGTTTGAGAACGAGTTTATTAATGATTTTATAGCTTCAGATTTTTATTAATAATTATCCTTATTTTATCAAGTATATCAACAATTATTACGGGTGGGTGTGGTCTGAGTCGATTCGGTTTTGAACTGGGACCATAACCGGACTGATTCTTTCGGAATTTTTCTTTCGATTTTGGAAGGAATCTAAATTTGTTTTTAAATGATAAATTTTTAATGTACAAATTATCTATCACATACTGAAACTAACTATCCCATATTGAAATGAAATATAAGAAATAAAATTCAACGTCTAAAATAAATCAAACTATCTAACATATAAATTAAATCTAATTATTCAACATTAAAATAAAATTTAAGAAACAAAATTCAACGTCTAAAATAAATTCAACTATGGAACTTACAAAGTAAATATAACTATCCAATATTAAAATGAAATATAAGAAACAAAATTTAACATCTAAAAACAATACAACTATTTAACATACAAACTAAATATAATTATCCAACTAAATTGTCAATTTCGTTACAACTTTCAAACAATCAATTCAAAACTATTAGAGATAAATATTAAAATAAAATCAATAATTGCAACCATATCAATAAACTAAATTAATAAACAATTATTCAATGATCATAATTCATATGTGAGTGAGGACCAAAATCAATTCCTATATATAAATAAACACGTTGAATTTGAAGTCATTCGACAACAATCAACATTAATGAATAAACGCAGTAACGCTAATGCACCTCTTTCCTCTTATTCTCAAGCGTTAAGCGAAGGTGCAGTGCGCAGGGCGCAGAGATTGAGAGACCCAGTGCTTCAGATGATGATGGTGACTTAGCGTTGCTGCGTGCTGAGAGTGAGCATTGAGCTGAAGTTGAGTGCGTGAGAGTCGACTCTGAGAGTGCGCATTGAACAGTGACTGAAGTCGAACGACGAAGGCGAGCTGAGTCTTCGATTTTGTCTTCTCTTTGGATAGCGAGTGTTTGAGTGAACGACTGAAGTTGAACGTTGCGACTCGACTAGCCCTCTACCAGTCTGCCCTAAATCAAAAGCTTGAAGTGAAGTTAGTGAAGTGAACCCTTCAAGTCTTGAAGGGATTGGTTCTTGATTTGGTTTTTGGGATTTTGATAACCAGACCATGGACCGAACCAGAATCGACGAAATTTTTAGTAGGAGAATTGATCTCGGACCAAAAACCTTGAAAGACCGATCGAAACTTTTGATCCAGTCTTATTCCTGATTTGATTTTTCCTATCCTTAACAATTATTAGTCATGCTAATGAATATATTTAAAGACCAAAATAAGAAAATAAGAGCACGTCACTTTTCGGTCAGAGGTAACAATTAGAGTGGTTAATTTACAATTACCTCAAGTAAATTTACCGATTTAAACCTATCATAATGCTCGCAATCCCTTGCATATTTACGAATTCACCCGCCAACTGGCCAGAGGAGCTTATTGTTCCCGACGACTAGTACAGAATCTCTCTGTCTCTCTCTCTCTCTCTCTCTCAAAATTTCGGTTTAACGACGTTTTTCAATTTCGGAGAAATTCCATCCTGAATTGAAACTGAACTCGTCAATGTCCTCTGAATCGAGCTCTTCGACCTCTGGCGACGATATTGTTGATCCTATTCATAATCCTAGCCACGACCTCTCACATACACCAATTGAAGATGAATTGGAGTCCATGAAATTGACGGCACCCGATGACGAGGCGTTGGACCATCGAGTTAATGGATCGGCGGGTGATAGCGTTTACGGAGAAATTGAAGGAAGTGACGAGGAGGTGAGTGTTAGTGAGTTTGAAAAGGAAGGGGTTCGTGGTGATTCAGTTAGAGTACCTTTCGTGCCCGAGGTTGATGAAGAGGTGGGCAAGATTTTGGAGCGAGGTGGTGCTGGTAGTGATGTTGTGAGGACTAGGACCAACGAGGAACTGGAGCTGGAACTGGACAGACCTGTGAGTCCTAACAGCAGTGGCTATGCAGGTGAAAGAGGAAGTAGTACTGCTAGTAGCGCGACGTCGGAATTGGATGGGATTTATAGAGATGAAATACAGGAGGTGAGCAATGTCGAGTTCGAGGGTGGAATTTCGGATTCCCAAATGTCCTGGGTTCCTGGAAAGCGGCATTACGATGAGGTACATAATTTAGTATATTTCCGGTGGTTTCCGTTGTTTTGGAGAAATCATTTAGCCACAATTATGATGGTTCTTTTACATTTCAATTTGCTTGAAACAGGCATGATTGAAACATCAAATAACCTGAAATCTGTGTTGTTGACAAATAATAGCATATTTCCCAAAACTAATTCACTATTTTTTTAACATGATTACAGCGACAAAGGGGTTAGAAGTTTAGGATCTATTTTAGTGATTTTGCGTGTCATTGCCCCAATGCTCAGCCCTTCTTATTCGTTCTTCTATCATTATTTAATTCTCTCTTTTTTGCCTTTCTGCTTGGATAAGGTTTACAAATATCAAGAGTATTTCGCCAAAGTTAAGTTTTCAATTCCTCTTTCCTTGATGCAAAGATTCGTGAAGAAAAAAAAGGCTAACACCATTACTGTCAACGAAATGAATGATAATGGTCAAGGAGGGAAAAGTGAGTGTCATCTATTAAATGCTGCAGTTACAGTGATTCAGATGGATAGATAAATGGCACAAAAGCTTGAGAAAATCCATCTCGTAATTGATCAAATATAAATTTCAGGATGATGCGTCAGTGTCTTGGAGAAAAAGAAAGAAGCATTTTCTTATTTTGAGCCATTCAGGGAAACCAATTTACTCCAGGTTTGTTGTCACCTCTGAAATGCAAGTTTACGTTATTTGATTTTCAAATTATCAAAGAAATTTATGATTTGACCATAGATTTTCATTATCATTGGACTTCCCCAAACACTTCCAGATACGGTGATGAACACAAACTAGCAGGATTTTCAGCTACCCTGCAGGCAATCATTTCATTAATGGAGAATGGGTAAATCAATGGATCTTCCCTTGCTGCTTATACTTTTCTCAAATGTATTGGCTGTTCTTATTTATATTTTCTTAGGATATAGGCGTTGATATTGAAGCTCCTAAGAGTTTTCAATAGTTTGTTACATCAACTATATTTTCAGGGGGGATCGTGTCAAATTGGTTAGGGCAGGCAAGCACCAGGTGTGTTGTTCTTTTCCCTGCACAGGACTGTCATTTATATTCTGCAAGTTCATGAACTATTTTACATCCTAGGGACATTGCCAGCAATATTTTTTCATACTTCTTATAATAAAGGTCTATACCCAGTTGTTAGCTAGCATTTAGATTCAAATGGTTTGATTAGAAGGTGTTTGCACGGTATTGTAATCTTTGCTCGCACTTTTTTACTTTCACAAAAATTATTTTCTCCAATTTGAAACTCTAATTTGAAAATTTTAAAAAAAATTTCCAGATTGATTTATCAAATTAGGTTTAAATTCAAGCATTAAAACCTTAATTTCAGAATGTTGAAAGTCTTTTTAAATAATAACTAAAATATTAAATGTACGGAAGCTATTGAAACAACGATCAACATTAAATAACTTGGTCAAAATTGAAATAAATGCAAAATTAAAATAATTCATAAAACTTTGTTAACGATAAAGTCAACTTAATTTATTAGAGGTTTCAACTAAAATAAAAATATGAAATATCATCGAAAATTGAAACATACTAATTTAAATTCGATTTAAAAAAAATTTTCTTTTTCTGTATTTTCTCTTGCCTCTAGAAGGTTCTCGATCAAAATCATTTATTCTTTAGATAAAAATTTACTTACATAACAAAATTATAGATTATGAGAACAACTTAGTAAGCAAAAACATGTGTAGGTGCAAAATTAACATTATGTTTTACCGAATCCTGACAATTGTTACATACTGGTTGGAATTTATTTTTTAACATTCGTTCAGAGTTAGCCATCTCATTGTCGTTCAGACGTAGCCATCTCATTTTCGTTCAGGCGTAGTCATCTCATTTTTGTTCAAGTTTAGTCATCACATATTTTTCGTCAATTCTATCGTATTAATGCACATATAAAATGTCTTGTTAGTTTTATCTTTTAAAACGATATTATGTCCATGCTTAAACAAGCGTGTTCAATTCAAATATTGAAATCGAATAATAAAATATATAGAGAAAATAACATAGATTTTGTGATGTAGAGCCCCAGCCAAAACGTTGAAAACTTGATGTTTCACTTATATGGATTCCGAGAGATTAGAGTTAATTAGATTTTTCCTATATTTCAAATAATATTCCGCTTTTTATTGATATCAAATTCTAATTTATTAAATCCAATTTCAAAAGAATATAGGCGGAAATTTCTTACGTGTACTCTTATGTTAGATAGGGTCGAAGTGGATCGATTCAGACGACTTTCGAGATTTTTCTATTTAAATAAAATATTTAATATTAAATTTTCGCTTTAATAAATCATTTTTCAATAGGAGTGGGCAGGATCGGACCGTATTCCAACAACTGGATCGGACTGTATCCCGAGAACCGGACCAGACCGACAGGTTTGGTCTGGTTTCGATTCCAAATTGCTGGACCATGGTCCGGTCTTCGATCCAAAGGCCAAAATCCCACCGATTTCAGTCCGGTTATCTGTCCATAGTCTAAAATCTTGAAAAATCGAGACTGGTCCGGAGATTTAAAAAAAATAAAAGAAAGTTTTGCTGAACCCTTGAACTCTGAAGATTCATAAACTCCCGAGACCCAAACTCTCAACTCCCGAGCCGCTTCGGTCTCGTGTGTGCTGCTTCCAACTCATGGTGAATGAGTCCTCCGATTCGCAAGACGCAAAGCTCTCCGTGCTTCCTGGTCCGTCTCTGTGCTCTGTCTTCGAGTCACCTCTATCCTCACGGTTCACTGTGTCTGTATGTGTTTATTGTGTAATGAACACAAACGAAGAAGAAGTAGCAGAGAGAGTCGGGAAAAGAAGAATTCCCAAGCACAACAAGAAGCATTGACTCAAATAGCAACAATTGTTTCTGTCTCTAGTATTTTCCCTCAAAACAGAAGAAGATAAAGACTCAAAAAAAAGGGCAAACTCCAATCGAGAGAGAAAAAAAAATTAGAGAGAGGAATCGAGGAAGGGAAAATTTTATTGTTAAAAAAAAAGGTGGGAGGAACCGGGACCGGACCAAAATGTTTGGTTCGGTTCTGGTTTGGTCTCGGTCTTTCCCAACGCCAGTTCTGGTCCTCAAGAAATTTTTCCTGAAAGCTCGGTCCGTGCTCGGAACCGGATCGACTTGGAGCGTGCCCACCCCTAGTTCCAATAGGATTTAGGCAGATATTTCTTATCAGTTTATCCTTAGATTGGTTCAGTCAGATTACAATCATTTCGGATAGCTTTTGGTCAAATTTTGACGGTTCAAAAACAAACTGGTTCTGTTTGGGTCAATTCTGGTCGAAATTAGTGTTAGGTTCGGTTCAGTTAGATCGAATTTGGTTTGGTTGGACCAATTTTGGTTCAGTTAGACCAATTCTGGTTCAATTGGACTTGTTTGGTTTGTTGGACTAGTTTGATTGGACCAACCCTTAGGTGAACTGAGTCAGGTTTTATAGAAAAATTTGAACCATTTTTCTTTCTCCTTCCTTCTTCTTTGCGATTCCTTCACGTTCCTCCTTAGTCGTGCGCACCAGAACACCAGAGAGGCGACAATAGCTTTGACCGAGAGAAGTTTTGTCAGAGCTTGGCCGCTCAAGTGGAACTGCTGCCTCCTTAGAGCTCTTGCTGCATTTGGAGGCCGAGTGGTGGTCGGAGATCGAAGGAAGCAAGGTAAGAATTCTTCTCTGGATAAGAACTAGATAGAGAGTTATGGTGTGCTTTTTCCTTTCACCGAGTCTCTTTATTTATAGGGGAGATTCGTAACAATTCCCCTCCCAAATCTGAGATACACTCGAATTTTCTGCTGATAATCTGAATATATGAAGTCAAACGGATTTTTCTATTCAACTAACAAGAAATCTGATTTCCCAATTGGATTTGCAAAGAACATTGCGTGATAATTGATTACAGAGCATTGAATCGGATTTCACTTCGATTTGGGAAATTAAGGTTAAAATTTTAGATTAGATTTTGACTGTAGATTGATATGGAAATTTCAAAATTTAAATTTTGAACTTGAAACCCTAAACTGTTAGGCACACCTTGTACTGTTATTGTCATGGGACAAAGAGTGCATATCTCATTACTGGTGCATTTGTATATTCTTTCATAGATAATTTTTCACTAGTTTAGAAAGGATAGAATCAGCAAAATCTGCCTTGAACAACATCTTTTACTTGTTGTAAAAGGCAGGGAAGTTATAATGGTCAACTCGCAGTTTGTTGGATTGTTACTTTTTGTTCATTTATTTTTGTCCTATTTTCAGGTGGTTTTTCTCGTCAAGGGACCAATATACTTGGTGTGCATCAGTTGTACAGAAGAGCCATATGGGTCATTAATAGGTCAACTGGAACTTATTTATGGTCAGGTGAGATGTAATTATGCTCCTTCCAAATGGCTTATGTCTCGTGACATCCAGATATATGATTCATCACTGGCTTATTATATGGTTGCAGATGATACTTATACTAACAAAGTCAGTAAATAGATGTTTTGAGAAGAATCCAAAGTTTGATATGACCCCTTTGCTCAAAGGAACAGATGGTGTCTTCTCTTCTCTCATTCATTCCTTCAGTTGGTTGGTAACAGGCTCGGCTCAGTCTAATTCTTTATGTAGTAAAAGAACATTGCCCCTTATATCCTCTCTTCTTAGCTGGGTGTGAATTTTCTCTAAATTTTGTTTTTGGTGGGAATGGTGTGAAATGAACCCATGAACCTGATTTGTTGATATTTCAGATTAGTCTGGTGCCATCTCTATTGACTATTTCCACCATATTCAAATGAATTGCGTTGTGGCTGATTAAGGCAAACATCTATATTCTTGATAGTTATTTTGCGTGTCCTTACACACACACACACACATTAAACATAAGATATTAATTCATGTTTATGGCTTTTTTTGGATTTGGTAATATGCTATGATTGATTCAAGTTTCATTGCAGTTTTGATCTTACCTAGGCTGAAAACAGCAATGATGTCGCTCTTGATGATTTTTTGCTCTGTTCGTTTTAGACATTTTTAATGCCTTCTAGCTGCAATAAAATTTCATCATCTCTTAAATTAATACAATTCACCTTTCAAATGATTTTTTTTTAATTTTCTTGAAATCAGGAATCCTGCAACTTTTCTTCATGCATATACTTGTCTTCCTTTAGCCTATGGTACAAGGCAAGCTGCAGGGGCCATATTGCATGATGTTGCTGATTCAGGTGTCCTGTTTGCCATTTTGATGTGCAAACACAAGGTGTCCTTATGAGCATCTTCTTGAACTTCTTTTTCCCCTTGATACACTCCACACCAATTGTTTGAGTGGAAATTTGCCTGTGTGGGTTTCAAGTTTAAATAAATTTAATTTTTTTGGCGCTCAAAGAATTTAGTGAGTATGGGTATGTTGCAGGTTATCAGTCTCGTTGGTGGTCAGAAAGCTTCTCTTCATCCAGATGATATGTTACTTCTCTCCACTTTTGTTATGTCATCAGAATCTTTTAGGTACGTAGAATTGACTCTTAGAAGTCATTCTTATATCATTTGATGAGAATCAAAACTCATATACATGATTGACTGATTATTTTGAATGAACTTGCTTGTATTTTAATTGAACAATTGATATTTGATGATTTGGCACCATTGCAATTTAAACTCAGTTAAATTTGTTATAATCACTTATTTTCTACAATTGCTTATATAATTTCCTATGTATTTATAGTTTCTGGTAAATGTTTTGAAAAATGGTCTGCGGGTAATAGATATTTGATAGGTTTTTTGTTATATTTTAAACTTAGTTTGTGTTTCAAATTTTGTTCTTTTTTTTTAATGGATTTGTTATTTTTAGTGAATAGGTGCTTAGTCCGAACGCTTTTCAATGGTAAAACTATTGTTTTTATTTTATTTTCAAGATCTAATTTTTACGGATGTTTCTTATCTATATTAAATATTTTATGACATTTCTTTATCAGGACCTCTGAGTCTTTCTCTCCTATATGCTTGCCAAGATATAATCCCATGGCCTTTTTGTATGCATATGTCCATTATCTTGATGTAAGTATTACTAGTCTTCTAAAAACTCATTCATTTGGCGAATATCAATGCATCTACAATGGACCAGATATTCAGTTTAGCATTTTAAATATTTCAGTGACTACTGAGTTTGGACTTGAGTCACTGCATTGTTGGAAACATCTATTGCCCCCAAACAACCCTTATTCTTCATTGTGGCAGGTGGACACGTACTTGATGTTGCTTACTACTAGTTCAGATACCTTCTATCATCTCAAGGACTGCAGGTAATAGATGTCTATATAATTCTAAAGCTTAAGAGCTCTGATAGACTAGTGACTGTTTACGAGAAACAAATTTATATATTTGTGATTGAATGATAGAAAATGTAAATATTGTATTCTACTTACAAAGAAAGCCTTGTATGGACTCAACTCTTAAGCTGTAGAGTTTAGGACAATAATGGCAAACTTGAGCTGTTCTCTCTCTTTTCTTGATCCACTTTTTTTGTTGATCTTCTCCACTACCGATCAGAAGAAAAATGTCATTCCAATTTGGTTGCCTTGCTCGACCATTTGATTCTTCTTATCTACTGAAGACCTGTCTTCTCAGTATCTAATGAATTGCTGATTTATGTCTTTCCACGTTTTTGTTTGGACAATGTGGCTACAAATTCATAGGATTCGGATCGAAACTGTCCTTCTGAAGTCCAATGTTCTTAGTGAAGTTCAGAGATCCTTGCTGGACGGTGGGATGCATGTTGAGGATTTACCTGATGATTCTATACCTCGTTCAGGAACTTTGTCTCTTCATCTGAGTCAACAAACACTTTCAACAGATTCTCTGGAGAGATTCAAAGAATTCAATGTCATGGGTGGTCCTCTTGGACTCTGGCATTTCATATACCGCAGCATATTTCTGGACCAATATGTATCATCTGAATTCTCGTCTCCAATTAGCAGTCCACAACAGCAAAAAAGGTAAATCACCAGCTTTAGGCATCTTGTAAATGCTGCTCTGTTTAATTTTTGCCAGTGG
Source organism: Begonia peltatifolia (assembly GCA_022433055.1). Taxonomy (NCBI): domain Eukaryota; kingdom Viridiplantae; phylum Streptophyta; class Magnoliopsida; order Cucurbitales; family Begoniaceae; genus Begonia; species Begonia peltatifolia. The sequence continues at coordinate 6,053,565 of CM039527.1, forward strand.
GATAAATGATTTTCCTTTTGCAGATTATTTAGAGCATATCAGAAACTCTTCACTTCCATTCATGACAGAGGAATTGGGCCCCATAAAACGCAATTCAGAAGAGATGAAAACTATGGTATGTTCATTTAGTTAAGCCCATCACAGATGTGCTGAATGTTGGACCAAGTAATTAATTTGTCTAATGCATTTCTTGATTTTCATATTTACAAACTCTTTAATCGTATAAATGGAATTGTTCTGAGTTTGGGAGCTTTGAATGTGTTAGATTATGTGAGAGATGATGGAAAGTTCGAAACATAGTGATGTAGACAGCGAAATTAGAATAAGAAATATAATTGAAAGGGAGAAAAATAGACGAAAGGGAAGAAAAACTATAGTTGAGAAAACGAGAAAAGAGAGAAGAAGCTAGAGAAAAGTAGGGTTGAAAAAATAACAGCACATTCCATTCATTCAATAATATTTAAATAGAAGAAATTATGACTAATCTTAAAAAATAAGAAATAAATTAACCTTAACTGAAATAAATAAATAAAATATATAAATAATAAAACGAAAATATCGATGATGACTTCATCACATAGACCATCAAGTTTTCTAGTCTCTTGGTCTCATAATTGTCTGGTTATTTGCTAATATTTTTCCACTAATTTAAATGGTCTTTTCTATCTTATCACGATCAAGCTGCATAGTACTGCTTGAGAGTTCTTAGCAGCACTACAATATTTATGACATTACTTACGTGTGTATCTGTTAGGATAATTGCATAAATGTTGCCATGTTTATAGAATTTCTAGTAATTTTGTTGATTATTTTTATTTTGCAGTCCTCCTTTGCTGGGCGACCCAGGATTTTGAGCTTTATGCAGCATTTGATCCACTTGCTGACAAGGTATGACATTACTGCTAATGCATTGTCTCTACCAGCGTTGCTGTTTTTTGTATAAACTGTGAGATTGAGAATGAAGATATGGTTGACAAAGGGAGACAAGGTGAGAGAAATGTATCAGCTAGTTTATCGAATTTGCCTTGTCCGATTCATCTATCACAAAGTGTGACTACACTAATAATGTATCAGTAGCTTAATTTTCTTTCTTGAGTAGCTTTAGAAGTTGTTATTACATAAAAAAATATTATGAGTTGCTGTTCATCATTTTCTTTTTATGAGTTTGAACATATTTTATTCTCAGGCTTTGGCAATTAAGACCTGCAATCGGGTTGTTCAATGGGTAAAAGACGTCGAGAATGAAATATTTTTGCTGGGAGCTAGCCCCTTTTCATGGTGATATCCCAATAAACTCTGTAACACTCATTGTACTATAGGTTAGTTTTATTCATCTTGTTAAATAAATTTTCTTTTTGCGGATTTGTACCAGCACTGTCATTTAAAAAGTTAATTACTGATGAGCCTCGTAAAATCTCATCTTTACGACCTAAGTATTGAAAAGGTCTTTGAAGATGGTGATTCCTGGTTTTTAGTTGAAATTGTTGGAGACGTTAAATTACATTTGAGCTCGGCTTATCTTTTGCATTCATCCAAGAACTACATGCAGCTGATCTACTCAACATTTTCTGGTAGTTTTGAAATGTTTTGAAATTGTTAGGGTTCGAAGCACAGTTCGAGCCTTGGTGTCCGCTCGTAGTTGAAAGATGGGATGGGTTGGGTTGCTAAGTGTTCAGATTGATGTGGGCGGAATCGAATCTTTAAAGTGTTTGCTTGAAGTTAATTTCTTGTTTAAACTTGTTCTAAATTGATCAATATTAAGAGACCCAGATCAAAATTAACATTAACAACTAGACATCTTGTGCAGGAAGGATTGTTGAGGTTGTTTTAGTAATTTAGACCCAATTTTGGAAATACACAGAATAATTTGTAGTTGATTAAATGTGTCTAATATATTGTAAACATTTTAATTAATTAGAAAAAAAAAAAATGGAGTAATGGGTCCACTTCACTGCACTCCTACGTTTGTGCATCTTCAAAGGCTTTCACGGTATTGTTATTGCTGTGCAATCATTAATGTGCATCCTTTTTGGATCATATGCCCTCTCTTCTCCCTTTCTTTTTCTCCACTTCCTTTCCCTTTTTTGCCACTAACCCACCCTTTGCTTTTCTGCACTATATTTACACATAGAGGATATGAAATTATAGATACTGAATTTCTAATACTTGCCTTAAATAATGCTTCGTATTAGTTCATTGACCCATACAAATGTAAACCTTTTTTAAGCATCCCTTGGAGTGCTGAGACCAATAAGTTCCAAGACCACTTAGTTTGTGTAATTTTGACTCGGGAAAAAGAGAAAAGCAGTACAGAAAAAGTTGCGCTGAAAGAATTAATGGGATGGTCCTTCTGTGAACCGAGCCGAGATGACTCGAGAAAAGCAGCTCTGCTCTGCTCTGCACTTGTGTGTCTCATTTGTAATTAATCGCCCCCCCCCCCCTCATTTATTACCCTGCTTCTACTTGCGTTTTAATTTTAATTTTAGGACAAATTGCATACTAAATTCTTAAACCTAGAGGGTGGAGAACAAGTTTTCTTTTTTTTTTTTTGGACGAACAACTGCTAAGTCTAGCGGTGTTGGCAATCAGGGAAATCACGTTTTTGGTACGTGATCTTCCCACCTCTGATGATTTACAAGGAAAAACAACTCTGAGTATAACAGTTTTGGCGATTAAAAAAAAAAAACCAGGTCGAAAAACTGGAGAAATCTAAAAGTTAATATTCACGAACAACTCGTTTTTACGTGGAAATAAATAAATAAATTTCATTTTATTTGTTAAAATTGAAAAATGTGGTAAGGATAATTAAAATTGATTTTATTGGAAAGAAAATAAACAAGGGTTAGGTGCCATAAATTGCAAGGCATTGAATGGGGTGCCCAGCCCCAATAAATGGAAAGCTTTTTGGGAACTTATAATCCCTTTTACATTCGCCCATCTCTGCTGAACTATTTGTCAATACCCCATCAACTCTCTGACTCTTCTACCCCCACTCCCCTTTTCCTAATCGCAGCCGCAGTCAAACTCTTATCTATCTAAGGGTTATTTTGGGGTTTTTCCAGAGGCTCTCCATCTCAATTAAACCTTTGTTTAGGGCAATAGCTGTGCTTTTCTTGGGCTTGCTTAACTTAATCGTCGTCTATTAGTCTTAGTGAGTGATTACCCTCCGTTGACTACTCTATGCTTCTTTGACTCGAATTTGCTAATTATAAAAAACATTTAAATTATTATTTATCCCACAGGCTAAATTAAATAAATGTTTAAATAATAGAAAATTAGGGCAAGTGAGTTCACATGCCATGCAGACGCAGAGTCTACAGCCTAACGTTCAGTTGACTCCACCCAAATAAACCATTTAATTTATTTCAGAAATAATAAACTCTCCTCTCTCTCTCTCTCTCTCTCTCTCTCTTCGTCTCTCTCCTGAACTTCGCACCTTCTTTCTCTCTCTACAACTCCTTCTCTTGCTCCTCTCTCCCTTGTTACAAGGGAAACCCTAGCGAACATTGATCTTGTTTGAGCCTGATTTTTCTTCCTTGTTTAGCTCTTGACTATCCCTACCGCCGAAATTATGGGGCCATTCGTCCGATCCGGCTTCGGTTCCGGCTCCGTCTATCACTTCCGGTGAAAATCCTCGCCTTGTCCTTCTGTGAGCGAGGGGGTTTTCGTTCGGAGATTGAAGAGGGTTTGTGACGTTAATTGGAGTCGAAATGTATAAGAACCAGCTTCAAGAGCTGGCGCAGAGGAGCTGCTTCAACCTCCCTTCTTACACTTGCATTAGGGAAGGTCCCGACCACGCGCCGCGGTTCAAGGCCACCGTTAATTTTAACGGCGAGATCTTCGAGTGCCCTCATTACTGTACTACTCTTCGTCAGGCCGAACACTCTGCTGCTGAAGTTGCTCTCAATTCTCTCTCTAACCGCGGCCCCTCTCATTCTCTCGCCGCCCGGATCTTGGTAAGTTTCAGTCTCTTTACTGACTGACTGGTTCTCGCTACTCTTGTTTGTTTTCCTTCAAATTTATGCTTGTGGTTTCAAAGGTGATCTTTGTTGCTTTGATCTTCTGCGTAGGAAATAATGACTATTTTTTAACGCCATGGACGCGAAATTCTGAATAACTTAGATTTTTTCTTTATTCTTTTGGTGTCGAACTTTTCATGCTCAATAAGTAAGCTCTTGTTTCATTTTAATTTTAATTGCTGCTAAAATGGTGGAAGAGGAATTGAGTTAATCATGCTCTATATGATTAATTAAATTAGACTGATTATCCCTCAATTCACATTTTCTTTAGCATTATCATTTACTTTCGAGTTACCCTCTACGCTCATCTGTAATAGTTAAAAACTACAAATAGGTGGATTATCCATTTTATGGATGGTGGCTTGGGTTTTTGTCGAACAGGGTGATTATATTTTTGCAAATTGATTAAATCTTTCTTTGGTTGATTACATTGCAATTTGCATGGTGGTATAAATGAAGAATTGACATAATATACTGGAGGATACTTTAATTGATATGCTAAGTTCGTATCTTCTGTGTAGTTCAAACTCCAATTTGTCAAGATTGATTGTTTTTTTGGTAACAAACTATAAATTTTCCTAGGACGAAACGGGGGTTTATAAGAACCTCTTACAGGAAATCGCACAAAGAGTTGGAGCTCCGTTACCGCTATACACAACGTTCAGGTCAGGCCTTGGTCACCTACCTGTTTTTACAGGAACTGTTGAATTGGCTGGAATAACTTTCACCGGAGACCCTGCTAAGAATAAAAAACAAGCAGAGAAGAATGCGGCTATGGCGGCTTGGTCATCCTTAAAACAATGTAAGTGGTTACTGACAATTTTCTAGTCTATCTTAAGAAAAAGATAAAATGCCATTAGGAAAATTGAGGGTGGCTAATAGTTTCTATGTGATGGATCATTTCAAAAGAGTTGATACTTAGTTCAAGGCAGAAATAATGCAGCATAAAACTAACTTATGGAATTATTTTATGAATCAGAATTAGCGCGTCCTAAACATGTGTTTTTACTGTATTGAATTTCTTGTTCCTATTTAGCTAAAGAGTTCTGCAATTGTAGATATCTAGTGTGGAGAAACTATAGTTAGCTGGTACTTCAACTCAAAGTTTATCATTTCTTCTTTCCTGGACAGTGGCAAAAGAAGCAGCAAGCTCTTCATCTGAACCAGAAAACAACGACGAGATGGAGCAGATTACCATTGCAAGAGCTTTGTTAACTTACCGATTGAAGGAAAGGATGGCAATGGCAAACCCTAATGCTCCAATATTATTTCCTAAGAAACCTCATGTCCAAAGTCCAAGAGCAACTAGTCCCCAACCTCCTGTTGCCACATCAAAAATACTGCCCTTAATTTGCCAAAAGCCAATTCCTCGAGGCAGAACATCGTTGTTGAATGCAAAGGATGGTAGTTTGCCACCACCCCAGACATCTTCTCCAGAACTTCGTGGGATTCGCCCCCAGAAATTTCCTGCAGCTGAGGCAGTTCCTTATGTTCCTATTAGACAATTTAGAACACCTTGCCATGGAATGGCTCCCCCTGTGACAATAAGAACTGCAGTGCCTGTTTTCTCTGCACCACCACTTCCCCAACCATCCAAACTGCCTTCGCCCTCTGCTACAATCAGGGCGTCACCTGTGCGAATCGCTCCGCCTGTTTCTATTAGGCAATCAATTCCAGTTTATGCAGCTCCACCAGTCGTTAAAAGAGACCCTTCTCCGATTACTTTTCAAAAAGATGATTCTATTGCTACTCAAGAAGATCTTCCAGTTCCTGTTGCTGTATCACCTGCCTTGCCCATTAATTTACTTGATCAAGATGAGGAAACAGGCTCCAGACCCTCAAACAATATGCTAGACGCTCAAACAGTGGAGAGCATCAAACAACTCCAAATCTGATGCGGTATTTGAATGATTTGCTCTCGTTTGAGATTGCCAATATGATTCGGAGGAAATTTATAGCTTTTGTGGCCGTTTTCTTATGTTATACATTAAATATTACTATTTTAGCATTTTCCTCTCTTTTGCCCTTCACCGTTGTCAACCTGTTTTGCCATAATTTAGAGTTTTCTCTAAAGTGAAATTAGTGTATGATTCTGCAAATCTTTTTACTGTTTTCTGTGTGTTCTCCTGCCAAGTTGATTATAATCTCTTTCCAATGGCCGACTCTCGTCCATTGATTCGAGATCGAAAGGCCCACATTTCTGTTTTCCCTTGAAATTTTTACCTATTTTGATAGTGCTGTACAAACCATCCTTGAACATCGATTTGAGCAGCGAAATGCTGTGGATATTTTATTTTGTTTTTCGCTTCAGAGCCTGGATTCTGGTTCTGATCAATTTGGAATGTTCATCGACAACCCATCATGGTTGAGTGTCTGATTTGATATCAATCAGAGAAAAGTAAACTGACAGAATATCTCCTCGTTGATTTACGAATTTTGATAGACTGCCCATTTTCGTGGAAGAATTCAGAAACTTCCTTGCATTTTCTCGGCACCCAAACAGGTGATAAGTGGTAAAATCAATCTCTTTGGAAGTGAAGTTCGGACATGTTTTGATCGAGATTTCATAGCTAGATTGAAGAAGAATAAGAAGAAGAAGAGAAAGCAATGATACGTAAAAGTCTTTCCTTGTTTGTAAGGTTGAACATTGCTTAATGATCTGTTCTGAGAGGCGTCAATCAAGACAGGATCGTTGATTGAGATCTGTAATGGTAGGCTAAATGAATGAATGATTTGGATGACAGCGAGTTGGAGGAGAGAAATGAATGAATGATTTGGATGACAGCGAGTTGGAGGAGAGAAAGATGGTAACTTTAGTTGAAAATGAAAAGGGCGGGTTAGGAGGAGTAATAATGAGGATGAAGAAAGAAAAGGGAATGATTAAAAGGGAAGTTGTCTTGTTCGAATTGGCGTGGGCGACCACCATTGTTTGTAGTATTTTGCTTCAGCAACACCCCTAACCACCACCTCTCTCTTTTCCCTTTTTATGGGTTCGGTCTTGATGGTGAAAACTACAGAACACGGAGGAGAGAGAGAGACTGGTAATATATTATAATCTTTCTGTACAAGTAATGAATCTACCCAAAGGAAGAGAGAGAGATAGAGATGAGTTAGAGAGAGAGAGAGTGAATGCGACGGGGATAGCCGGTGCCGGAGCTGGTGAGTTGTGTAGGTTCTTCAGTACTTGATTCAAAAATGAAACTGGACAAAGTGTTGTTAAAATTGGATCTAAGAGACTCGACTAAATCTCGTTCTCCCAGTGCGAACCAGCTTCGGAGATGACAGGAGAGAAGAGAGAGAGAGAGAGAGAGAGAGAGGTGGAATAGGGAAGGACACCCAACGCACAAAGAGAGGACACGTCAGCATCCGATTGATTTACGCAAAAGCAAAACATTCATGTGTGGGACCCACGTGATTGGACCGGAGTTGGGACCCACCCCAAAGGAAGGGGCCAACTGGCAATATTCCTTCCTCAATCCTCAATGACAAAAGCAGAAACCCCATCCATCACTCGAATATAATTAATTTTATTAATTTCCCAAAAATAATTTGAAAAAAGAAACATTTTGATTGGGTCCCACTCATGTATCGTTTTTTTTTTAATTACTTTTGAATTATTTAAATTAAGAATAAAAATCTCATTTTGACTTTTTGTTGTTCTTTCATTGTACTACTCACATTGTTTATTTATTATTTATTTGAAAAATAAAGATTAAAATAATAATATTGCTTTTGAAGAAGAAGAGAAGAGGGTGAGTGTCTGAAATGGGTTCCAGTACTACACAGAATAATGCCGACAACACTAGACATGAAGCATGCTCTTTGTCTTTTCCCTTTTCTTTCGCCTTTTCCACGTGGATTTTTCTCATTGGTTTTCTCTTTTCTTTTTTTTTTTCTCTCCCTCCAAACACGGTTCCGCCTTTGACTTTATATTCTTCTTAAATAATCACCCCCATTATTATTTTAACTTCCATTTTATTTATATTTTCTCTCTTTATTTATCTTAATTTTCCCATCATTTTAGGGGTTAATTAAGTCCAACTATGGATTTTATGAAATTAGTTATTATTTAAAATATAACAATTATTTTAACTTATTCTGTGTGATTTAAATTTCTCTTTTTTATTTTAACTTTATTTTAAAGTAATTTTTATCGTCAATAAGCTTAATTTATATGCCATAATATTTTATTTTTGTTCGGATTTACATGTCCATATAAATAAAAATGCCGTATTTTTGCTACAAACATTTTAATCAGTTGCTATCAATCTTATTTGTTGTCTACTTCCTTATGAATAATTGATCATGTAAAAAAATTAGCAAAAATTAAAAAAAAATTACAGCATAAACATATTGATGGGAATAAAATTAAATACAAGATAAATTTAAAAATGATAATTTACTGTGTAAAGACAATAATATCTTAAATGTAAAGACTCAGTCCATATTAACAGGTGTACAGTTTTATATTACTTTGATAATGAAAAATTTATAGTTTATAAATAAAATTATTTTTTTCACTTAGTAATTAGTATGGAATTTTGGTCTACCCAAAAAAGAAATGTGTATGTTTAAGCCAAAGCAAATAATTTTGTAATACATAATTTCATTAAATTTATTGATGAAAATTGATAAATTGACCAATTAAAAATGAAAATAAAAATAAAGTTATGGGGAGTTAATTGAGGTCAAAAATTGTAATATAGTATTGCTTATTTACCGTTAATTATTATTGGATACATTCTAATGTGCAGTCATTTTCTTCTCTATTTGAAGTACGCATCATATTAATATAAAGTCTTTTTCATTTCCCGACTACCAGTTAATGCTATACAGAAAAAAAAAAAAAAAAAAAAAAAGCTATTTATTACTTATTTATTTTTAATTAAAAAAATATTGGAAATTGGAGTTTGAATTAATTACGCAGCCACAACCGCATAAAGCAGGAAATGGTTACCTTGTTCAAGCCCTAATGATATCTGCGACAATTTCATACCTGTTACCTCAGCATGAAATAAAAATAAAATAAAATGAATAAATTAGTGAAAAATGACTAAAGACAAAATAAAACCTACATTTTGGTACTCAATTGTTGTTCTTTTAATTAGTGTACGGAGTAAGATGAAATTTCAAGAGTCTACACACAAAAACTTCTTATTATTTGTCTTAGTTCTATTTGTATTAATAGTTATTTCAATTATTCTATAATTTAGTAGCATAAACGAAGACATTTAATATAAAATTTTAAGCAATAGACTTCGAGTAAGTGTACTATGGATTACTAAATAAGAGTAATACTTGATTTGTGTTAAAATTTTATACATTAATTTTACTTATACGATGTAATTAATATATTTTCTTAATTATCAGTATTATTTATCAGGTAAAAAATTATGATTAGAATGTAAAATTTTAGAACAAATCTAACAAATCCCTTCAAATTACATTCTCTGTTTTATTTTTCCAAACCTAAAGTTAAGAAATCATAATAAACAAACCCACAATTAAAATTAAAATAAATAAATTTATTGTCGAATTGAAAATCATTGTTCCAAAAAAGACAACTTTCAACTCGATCCTCTTCATTCCAATATTTTTTTAAAACTTTTCAATTAATTTATTTATCATTTATTTGAAAAAAAAAAATTATTTCACGTGCGTGGAACTGTGGGAGGCACGTGAGTTAACCTACCACTTTTCACGCATGCAAAAAGCAAAAATTATATTAAATAATATTTATAATAAATATATCCTTCTTTGGCGATATTATTTTAAAATCTTTAATTTAATTATTGAATATATCTTAAATGTATTATTCTGGAGCTACGAAATCACTATAATACAAGTTGATTTTTATGAATTACCTTTACCCTTCTCTTAGCAAATGATCTTCGAGATTGCCATTCATCCTAAATCAATTTGCTAATTGCGATTAACAAGTAATTGTCGCCATATGTAACCGCCCACTGCATAATCGGTCGACCTCATACCTCATGTTATCTTGTACTTTTGAAACAATTAGCGTGAGAAAAACGATAATTATTTAGTAAAATATTTTATTAATTTTAATTTAAATTACATAAGAGTATATAAATAAGTCATCTTAAGAGAAAGTAAGTGATTGAAAATTTAAAAATTTAAAATATATAATAAACTTATTTGGTAACTGATTACTAAGAAAAAAATAACAAAATTTTGCAAACATACTTCTTTTTACTTACAAACACTATAGGAGTCAAGATGATTAGATAAAGACTGTTATAGCCTTGAAAAAACATCCTTAAACACAATCATAATAGGTTATAATATAATTTAAGTCATAACCTTACTAATAAATTCTCGACTTTTCTCTACGTGGGCGAATAATCCAAATGGAATTGAACTTTTTTATCGAGAATTCAGAGAGTTGAACCCTTACAATGGCATAGACACACGATAAATTTAACATATCTATGACGGGAATATTTGATTTGGTTACAATCAATACTTATAGTTTAAAGTAAAAAAAAAAAAAAACAAGTATAAATTTTAGTCACAAGTCATCCAGTATACTTGGAAGTGATAAGTTAAATTTGTGGCATACAAGAATGTTTTGTGTTCAACGAGTAATTATTATAACAGAGTATGTAAATCAACACAACTATAGCAATCTACCTAATAAATTCATTTAATGAAGCCATAATTAACCATGTCACTGAAATGGGTAAAATAAATTCAAATAATTAGGAGACAAATAAATTAATAATAGTAAAGTTATCTTTAAAATTTATTCGTAATCTCAATTTTTACCTCCTTTATAATATATTAAGAATTGATTAGCATAATTAATAATTTATTTTAAAATAATTTTAATTTACTTTATCATTATAACTCAAAATGGTTGTAATTAAGATATTATTTATAATTTATTGTATTAATAAATAAATATATCATTACTTAAAAAATTTATTATTTATATTGAGCAAACCTATTATTACTTACTAGATAAATTAGAAAATTAGGTGGGTAATGAGATAATTACTAAGAAATTAAGATATTATTTTGGGGGATTGATTTGACAATGGGGTCGTAGGTCTAGCTTGTCATTTCTATCCAACTTTAGGGGTAAATTAGTCAATTAATTTAAATATCGTCTCTGGAATATATATATATATTGAAATAACCAATCACACTGGTTAGCTTGTCGATAAGCGTGCACAGGGAGAACTCTCTCTCTCTCTCTCTCTCTCTCTCTCGCCGTCCCTCTCGCACTGTTTCAACTCAGAATCACTGTCTCTGCAGCTCTGCACACACTCTCTCTCTAGACTCTAACTAAGTTGCTTGTTTCATTAGTTTCTTTCTTGAATGTCAGTAGAACGTCTTGGATGATTCAAGGCTAGGCGCTCAGTTCTATCTCTCTCACTTTCTCGGGAAAGTTTTTCTCAGGAAGAATTAGCAAAGCTGCTTCTTTGCATCGTTACATCTTTTCTCTGATGGTTTGACCAAAAAAGAGCTTCAAGGGATTTAAGGAGTAGAAGTTTTAAGCGAAACGGGTGTTTTTTGTTTTGTTTTTATGCGTCTTTTAAGGCGATTTGTAGGAGAGTGGGAGCAAATGAGGATCTGGGTTTTGCAGGAAATAGACTGAAACTTCATTCCCAGTAATGAAATTATCTGCAAATTAGTCTGGAGTGTAATTCTAAAGCACTAATTGGCTATTTCCTCTAGCAACAAGCTCGCCGTTCCTTCTCTCCCTCAACAGTCTACTGGGTAATGCATTCAGGCTCGTCTCTTTAACTTCCTTTGCACTAGAAATTATTTGGACGGACTTTTCTGAGCGAGAGAATCTTTATCTTCTAAGCTGCCATAGCTGCTTCTCTTGAGAGTTTCTTTTCCTAGTCTGTTTGCTTTAGCTTTTTTTTCTTTTTGTTGCTTGTTTGTCTGGTAGATTTGAGAGAGATGGCTATGGCGGTGGCCCATCAAAGGGAGAGCAGTAGCGGAAGCATAACTAAACACCTAGATAGCTCTGGAAAGTACGTCCGGTACACCGCCGAGCAGGTCGAAGCTCTGGAGCGAGTCTACGCCGAGTGCCCCAAGCCAAGCTCTCTACGCAGGCAACAGTTGATCCGAGAATGTCCGATTCTTGCCAACATCGAACCCAAACAGATCAAAGTCTGGTTTCAAAATCGCAGGTACGAACAGATCGAAGAAGCCATTTATTGCTGCTCCGATTCATTCGTCGAGTTGAACACTCAATACAAAAAAAAAAAATTTGGTAAAATCTGGCAATACTTTATCTTCAAGTAGCCGAGATATTCTAAATCACCATTTAGTCGCCGTTGCATTCTCCTTCGATGTTAAAAAAACGTAGTGGGTTTCACATTAGAAGTGCAAATTGTATCGAAGGTATTTAAACTGTTTGACGGCTGTTTATCCTTATAGGTGTAGAGAAAAGCAGAGAAAGGAGTCCTCAAGGCTACAAACAGTAAACCGGAAATTGACAGCCATGAACAAGCTTTTGATGGAGGAGAATGATCGCTTGCAGAAACAAGTGTCACAGCTCGTGTGTGAAAATGGGTTCATGAAGCAGCAATTGCATACAGTCAGTGTAACCTCATTACTACTAATACATGTGGTGTATTATAATGGCATTTTATGGTGATAATCTTTGTTTCAGCCATCTGGTGCAGCTGCTGATGCTAGCTGTGACTCTGTGGTTACCACTCCTCAGCATACTCTCAGAGATGCCAATAATCCTGCTGGGTAATTTCATAGGCTTCTCTCTCTCTCTCTCTCTCTCTCTCTCTCTCTCTCTCTCTCTAGTTTTTGAATCTGATATGCTTTTTTGGCAGACTCCTCTCCATTGCAGATGAGATCTTGTCAGAGTTTATTTCAAAGGCTACAGGAACTGCTGTCGATTGGGTCCAGATGCCTGGGATGAAGGTATTTTTTTCATATTTATTGAATTTCTTTTTTGGGTTTGAAAGTCTATTTCGAGTTGCTTATGTTGGCATAATTTGAAATTTTGTCAGCCTGGTCCGGATTCGGTTGGGATCTTTGCGATTTCTCATTGTTGTAGTGGAGTGGCAGCTCGAGCCTGTGGTCTCGTTAGTTTAGAACCTACAAAGGTAGGAGTTTTAATCAAGATGTTGTCTTTGGAGTGTGAATTTTGATGTAACTAAGGTTAAGACGGTTCTTCAGATTGCAGAGATTCTCAAAGATAAACCATCCTGGTTTCGGCAATGTCGGAACCTTGAAGTCTTCACCATGTTTCCTGCCGGAAATGGCGGAACTATTGAGCTTGTTTACACACAGGTGAACTATAAAGACAGGGAATTCTTCATTTCTGTCTTTGGATCAACTTTTTATGAGGAAGTTTTATTGGTTATTGATTATAATAAATTTATTCAGGTTTTCGCCCCGACTACGCTGGCACCTGCTCGGGATTTCTGGACGCTCCGATTCACTACCACTTTAGATAATGGAAGCATTGTGGTATGTCTGTTTTTATTTATCAGTCAATTATTTTTTCATTTTTGTTCTTACAATTACAGCTGATCTAGTTTTCCAATTTTTTGATCCCTCGAGGTCTGTGAGAGATCCCTTTCAGGATCTGGTGCTGGCCCGAATACAGCCGCTGCATCTCAGTTTGTGCGAGCTGAGATGCTTCCAAGTGGCTATCTGATTCGCCCTTGTGAGGGTGGAGGGTCGATAATACATATTGTTGACCATCTAAATCTTGAGGTTTGACTTTGCACTTTTCCCCTAGTGACTTTTCTCGAAGTATTTATGTTTATCGTTTTTTAGGCATGGAGTGTGCCTGAGGTGCTTCGGCCACTTTATGAATCTTCAAAAGCAGTGGCTCAGAAATTAACTATAGCTGTAAGTCGATATTCTTGTACAGAAATTGACATTCTTTTGTTGATGGATGGAATTGATACGGAAAGGGTGATGAATTTAGCATTGTTCTACATAGGCATTGCGTTATGTCAGGCAAATAGCTCAGGAGACTAGTGGAGAGGTTGTATATGGTTTGGGAAGACAGCCAGCAGTTCTTCGAACGTTTAGCCATAGATTGAGCCGGTAATTTTGTGATTCACCTTTTCATGGCTGTAAAAGTTTATGATATATTAATTTTTACTCTTTATCATCTTAGTGGCTTTAATGATGCTGTGAATGGATTTAATGACGATGGATGGTCATTAATTAACTGCGATGGGGCCGAAGATGTAATACTTGCTGTGAACTCAGCCAAGAATATAAGCTCGAGTTCTAATTCTTCGAATTCTCTAGCTTTTCTAGGAGGAATTCTTTGTGCGAAGGCATCGATGCTTCTCAAAGTTAGTCGATTACTCGTATTTCATGTTGTTAATTAGTTCAGATCTTAATTGGTTAAATACATGTTTCTCGATTTTTCAGAATGTTCCTCCAGCCGTGCTTGTTCGGTTCTTGAGAGAGCATCGCTCAGAATGGGCTGATTTTAACATCGATGCTTATTCGGCATCTTCATTGAAAGCTGGCTCTTATCCCTATCCTGGTATCCGACCAATGAGGTTTACCGGAAGTCAAATTATAATTCCCCTTGGTCATACTATCGAACAAGAAGAGGTCCTTATCTATTTCTTTCAACTTTCTGCCTTAATTTTAAAAATCAAATTTTGTTTTTTTTTTAATTAAATTTTTATATTGAACCAGTTGCTTGAAGTTGTTCGGCTCGAAGGTCATTCTCTTGCTCCGGAAGATCCATTTGTATCGAGGGACATTCATCTTTTGCAGGTATTTTTCTGATTAACCTTGCTATTTCACTAGCTTTTGTGGGTATTTTTTGATTGATTTTTACTTTTTCGAACAGATTTGTAGTGGCATTGATGAGAATGCTGTGGGAGCTTCATCGGAACTGATATTTGCCCCGATCGATGAAATGTTTCCCGACGATGCCCCTCTGCTTCCTTCCGGTTTCAGAATCATTCCTCTCGATCCAAAAACAGTGAGTTTTTTTACATAGACTCGTGAATATATTTTGATGTTGGTGATCGGAAAGTGACCATTCATCGTGACTTTTGATTTGTTCCCATTTTCTATCCTTTTGATAGGATGACACGAAGGATTTGCTGGCCGCACATCGGACCCTTGATTTGGCCTCCAGTCTCGAAGTCGGAACGAGCAGTGGAGATGCATTGTCATCTCAGAATTCACGATCTGTTTTGACCATTGCTTTTCAGTTTCCTTTTGAGACGAGCCTTCAAAATAATGTTGCAGCCATGGCTCGACAGTACGTACGGAGTGTGATATCTTCGGTTCAGAGGGTTGCTGTTGCCATTTCTCCATCCAGGCTTGGTCCCGGTCTTGAACCGAAGATTTCTACTGGCTCTCCCGAGGCTCATACTCTAGCACACTGGATCTGCCAAAGCTATAGGTAACTTCAAAAAAAAAAATTCATAGTTTATGTCACATTCGATATATGATATTAGTACTTGTTTTTTCGATGAATTTGTTAGTTACCATATTGGAGCAAATTTGTTACCATCAGACTCGGACAATGGAGAGGCCGTACTAAAACATCTATGGAATCATCAAGATGCGATTTTGTGCTGTTCATTGAAGGTGAGAGAATACATATAAAATGATTATCGATAAGGTTAACCCAAAATGTTGTCCCAAGTCAAACACAACTGAAAGAAAAATACGAAACGCAAGACACCAAAATACGATCCCCAAATTGTAATTGCGGAGTTAAGGCGAGGAAAACCCAAAAAAGATTTGTAACGCAGATCCATTGGTGAAAAATTTGGGTCACTATATTTTATCGTCGGCAATATAATTCCCTGAAAATCTGTCGGGTATTGTTGGTTGCAGTTGCTACCGGTTTTCACGTTCGCCAACCAAGCGGGCCTTGACATGCTGGAGACAACTCTAGTTGCGCTACAAGACATCTCTTTGGACAAAATTTTTGATGAATCCGGACGGAAGACTTTGTGTTCAGAATTTGCCAAGTTAAAGCAGCAGGTACGTGTTTAACGATTTGTTTAAATATATCTTTCTTAATCCAAGTCGGAAGTCTTATCACTTGGATATTGTAAAAACCATTTCAGGGATTTGCTTACCTGCCGGCTGGAATCTGCATGTCGACAATGGGGCGGCATGTTTCGTTCGAGCAAGCTGTTGCTTGGAAAGTGATTGCCTCTGAAGATAATACTGTTCATTGCTTAGCCTTCTCTTTCGTAAACTGGTCTTTTGTTTGAGTATTTTTGTTGATCCTTCGAGGAAGAAGGAAGAGATGAAATTTTTTGTAATATCTAAAACACCCTTTTATTGATTTTCTTAATTTATTTTCATATTTTCTTTTTGTTACCTCAAAATATCTTTCTCGAAAAGTAAATATCTAATATGGGCTTCAACCGGATGTGAATTGTCAATCTTGTGGAGTTCAGTATTTGTTTAAAATTAAATTATAAATTAAAAAATTAATGAAGATTAATTTTAAAAATAAATATTTAACTATATTTAATTTATTTGATATTTTTAACTTAAGTTTTTTATAAAAATATAATATAAATATTTAAGTAATTATTTAATAAAATAATGAAATAAAATTATAATAAATTTTATATACTTATTAAAATTTTCAACTTATATTCTTATGATATAAAGATCATGTGATAAAAATTTTAATTATATTGAATAACGTTTGATATTTATTTTTAAAATTAATTTGGGAGAGTGAAGAATACTTCGCACACATGCTGGTCACGTGCGCTCAAAGGTGCTTTGGATGATGGAGACCCTCACTCTCTTAGTGCGTTTTATTCTGATAGAACAAAAGACCGTTATGTGTAAAATTTACAACGAGAATTATCGGATATGTTGTCAGAAATTTTTTTACTTATTTTTTATAGTTTAAAATTTTTTTTTTTAAATAAACATATTTTTTGAATTTTGTGCAACTTTGACTCTATTCCTAGGGTTAAAATGCAGTTAGCCCTAATAAATACAACACAATAGACCAAAGGTTGGCAAGGAAAAACTTACCGTAAACAAATCTAATGTTAAAGTCACACTTGTATAAACTTTCATGAGGGAAAAAACTGTAGTGGGAGGTGCTTTAGCATTCCACACTGCTTTCCACGGAACAAACAAGAATTTCTCTCCTTGGCTGGTTATTTTAGCAAGGTATTTCATAATAACACTGCAGATTTGGTTCCCCTTCTACTGCCTGATGTTTGTTTTGCAGAAAGCGTTTCATCTGCCTTCACTTCTGTACCACTTACTCTTGTTTTTAGGTTGTTGTATGCCTCATGATGCGGGAGATGGCTGCACTTGTGAATTATGTCCAGGTAAACCCCTGATTTTACCTCTTTGATTTCATGGCAATGTCATTTTGGACTTCGTCTATGTAACTTTCCTTTTCAAGATGCCAGCAAGCGGAAGGATTTGTGTTTTGATGAATGCATTACACCAGTACCTGATATTCTCTTCCATGATTTCTCAACGACAACTTCTTCAGTTCCCCGCCTGATCTGTTCATTACAGTAGTTTTCCTCAAGTCCCGGGGTGACATTATTAAACATTGACGACAAGTTATCATTTTGAGGATCTCATTGTTGCTGTCCAAATAGAATTCCCCATCTTCTTCAGTGGTGAAGATTTTGTTGGAGGGACGCTGCTTTCACTCTTGTAATCTCTTTTTTTCTTAGTTTTGGGTTGCTTTCACCGTATACCTCCTAATCATGTCAATCACTTTTAATAAATTGTACATTGCATCTGTGCTTTGTACATTGCATTAATAAGTTGAATCCATCTGTAAGTGTGATAATACGTTACTCATCCAGTGAAGTATGTCTCATTTTACTAGTTCAACTTTCTTTTGGCCGGTCCATCGGGGGTATTTAAAATTAAACCCATATTTTGGGGTTAAAATTGTAATTTAATTACTGACCAAACGCCGCGTTCCACTTCCTATAAATACCGCGGCGTTCTCCTCAGGCTCCGAAGTTGATTAGATAATCGCAAGGAGAGGGAGAGGCCAGAGAAAATTCTCGGTTGGTTGGCTTGCCTGGTTGTGGTTGCTTAAGAAGTTTGAGCGATAATGATAGAGGTCGTGCTGAACGATCGGCTGGGAAAGAAGGTTAGGGTTAAGTGCAATGAGGACGACACCATAGGCGACCTCAAGAAACTCGTTGCCGCTCAGACTGGAACTAGGGCTGACAAAATCAGGATTCAGAAGTGGTACAATATTTACAAGGATCATATCACTCTCAAGGACTACGAGATTCATGATGGCATGGGCCTCGAGCTCTACTACAACTAAATTCCCGTACGTTCTTTTACTGCTTCGTTTCTTCTGGAAATTAGGTTATTTGACATGATCGGCGAACTGTCAAAATTTGTGCCTGTCGGTTCTGAGGGATAATTGTGGCTATTGACTGAATTATTTTTTTGTTGGATTCGTTACTCTTTTGGTGAATTTGGACTACGATGAATTATCCAGATGTGGCTATTCTGCTAATTTTTTTTATTGTGAGCAGACCTTTAGGATTTACGGAATATTTGACATGAAGAAAGACGAAGTTTGAGTGTTTATCTTTTCTTACCTTCTCGTGCTATTCTTATTATAGCACTATTATTTATCACAAATAAAAAATTATAAATGATCCATGATCATCTGTGTCCATTTATCGAAAAGATATTGCATCAAGATTTTATAGTATTTTTTTTCCTGTATTTGACAGTGGAATTGAAGATTCACATTCTTAGGTTAAGACTCGCTTCTAAGAACTCTCTTTATGTATATTACATGGAGATGGGATAGGGTGCTTTTAAGTACAGACAAAGCAAAGCAACTGAAAATGGATCTACTTCTGAATCCGGTAGCTCTTGACCTCAATTAGGAAATTGTTTTGTCTATTTTTCGATGTTCGTCCTTTATTGAGGTTCCTATGCTTCCTCTTGTTCCTCCTAAGCCCAATCAAGCATTTATTCATCATCTGGTTCATCTCAAAATTGCTTTATTCAAATAATTCATGGAAGTGTCCCTGATTTCCTAGCCCCCTTAATCTCCAACAACCTCTCTTTAGATGCTTTCCTGTTTGTGTGAACTTCTGCTTCATTACTTGACTTACAAACTAAAAACAGGAGCTGGTTTTTATTTATTCATTTTCAGGGACGTTTTTTCCTTGTAAGCCTTGCCATTTAACTTCTACAAGAACTTCTTTCTGGATCTGGGATATGTACTTATTGTTCTCTCTGATTCTGTTTGTGGTGTGCGATTAACTAAATGCACTTTTTTGTTTATCTGTCTAGGTTTACCAAATTATCGAAGCTTTATTTTTTTTGCCCCTTATCTCCTGTAATCTATTTTCCTTTGCTGATTTTGCTTTTTATGGAGCTCCTTGTCAACCTTTTTGTTCGTAGGTGGTCGTGGAAGATGTGGTTTCATCTCTATCATTTACCACACTTGGATATCAATATTATCTCGAGACGATGAAGGCTGCTTTGTATATTTTGGTACTCGTTTATTTTAATAACCGATACATATCAGTCTTGTGTGTGATGCTTTCTTACTACAATTAATGACTGTGGAGTTTGTTGGTTTATAAATGTTAAGAGAAATCTGTTCCCTGATGGCCGAGTTTACTGATTTTGAAGATGAGTACTTCAATTTGCTTGTTTTGCCCACAGAACTCAAAATCAAATAAACTTTTATGCTGATTCCAATCTGGAATTTTTGAGCTTCAGAAAATTGGATTTGGGCAACCCAGAAATAAATAATGTTAAGTTTATCCGCAAATTTTACTTTCTAATTTTTATATTTTGATGTGAGATTCTTGGAATAAAGTTAGAGTGAAAAAGTAACAAAGTTCTTCAAAAATATTGGCCAGTTTCGCACCTCGAAAGTAGAGGATTCAAAGAGCAAAAAAGGGGGGATTTATTCAAAGAATGAATAATCATACATTTTGGAAACCGTATACAACAACAGTATACCTCGTACAGTTCGCAATAACTCAAACCAGAGAGCCTTTATTTGACTTCTTGGTATCATGGCCGTCTTTATCTTGATGCCCCGTCTTCTTAACCCCCAGGAGAGAAGCCTCCTCCTTGTCTTTGATCTGAAATGTTTTTTGAAAATTCATCTCTTAATCACGGACTAACTACTCGGTAAGCAACACGCGTATTAAAAATGTGTTTTTAAAAACTTTTTTCAGAATCCAATTTTCATGTAGCATGGAGTATTACCTGAGATCCCAATGAAAGGTCAATATCTTGTTTCTTTTTGTTCTCTTGGGTGCAGAAATATGAATACAATCCCATACCAAAAATGGCAATCAGTATTCCAGCAATGTTTCTCTCAGTGAAGGGGTCATGAAGAAGAGTATACCCAAACCCTAAAACAAGACATGTCTTGAGGTGCCCCAACACTTGGTATGTCACCGGAGACGTCTTTCCGATCACCAAAAACGTGCTGAAGTTCACCGATACCGCAATTAAGCACGAAAGAACGATAAATGCCTGCAACCATTATCAGTATTACTCAGTTATTTGTTACAAAAATTAATTGCTTTGATATGTCATCTCGCAACATTCCCAAGATCGAGTAATGTTAGGTTTACAATTTAATCTCACACCATGACATGATTTTTGGCTATCAGTCATTCATTCCCGGGACGAGTCCAACACACGTGTTCATAAGACAACCAAAAAAACGAGCATTAAAAAATAAGCGGGTGAGATTATACCAGGACTATTGGGGAATATTTGTAGGCAAAGACATTTTGGTGGGTGAGAGACTGATCGACAAAAGGCCCTGAGACAAAGAGTATAGCTGCTTGAAACGGAGCTGATTGATAGAGAAGCTGTGTTGAAGAAACATTTAGCCTCTTTTGTATTGTGTTGGTCAGCTACATTTAGCATCAAGTTAAGAAAAAATCCAAGCGACGATGGTCGAATTGAAAGGAAGGGTAATAAGTCAAAAAATATGATTCAAAAACATGTAATTTTACTAGACAACTTCCGAGTAGATTGTGAGGATACAATTTGACCGACACATGTGGTTATGATGGCCAGAACGGAGAGAACTGTACCGACGAAATTGAGTTGAAGATCGGTTATAGAGGCGATGCCAACTCCGACGAGCAAGAGGAAGAGGGAAAACTTTATATTCGAGCTGAAAAAAAGTGAAAATTGAGAGGTTAACAAAGCAGGAATTCTGAAAAATGTCCTGAGCTTTTTAATCAAAGAAATTATAACCTGAATTGCCTTTTTAGGAAGAGAGTTTCCAGTAGAACTGTGAATGGTATGATTGCAAGCTTTGTCATCTACCAAAGAAAACAAGATCCAGTAAAAATCATACCAGAAAAATGAAGAAGAAATGGTTTAGAAATCGACCTGGTAAAACCCGACCGAATTGAATCCCAAGCTCAAGTTGAGGAATCCGATAGAGACCCCATTTAGAAAGCCGAAGAGCATGACAGTCTTTGTGTCGATGGATTTGGCTTCGAATAAACTCAAGCGTTGCGCCACATGAAGCGTTAAGAATGTCACCATAAGATGCCAACTAGTGAGCGTAGTCGCTGCATAACGGATAGAAAAATGCAAAGATGAATACGGAATTTGTTAAATATTGAACAATAAAACAGAAAAGAAAAATAAGAAACAAAACACTGGGTTTAACATGGAAAAATGCTTTCGAAAAAAAACCACAAACAAAGGAGAATATTTACTGTGAAGAACAAATTACCCTGCAAACTTTGCGATTTTAAGTGGCATGTATTTATTGAATAAACTTTAAAGAAAATTCGTACCGCAAGTCCATCGGGTAAAAATGAACAAGAAAATCTAAGGATTTGAATGAAAATCGATATGATCTGACAATATAACTATGCTATCAAAAATGAAATCGAGTAATTCATCGTCCAAGAATTATGTTTGAATTTACCAAAAGGGAAGCCGAGATTGCTCATCAAAGCTTTGTTGCAGATGACAATGGAGACAGAAGATGCTACAGATAGAAACAGAGCACCGATAACACCCATCTGCAAACTGGACATTTCTCCCATGATCTTCAACTGAACCTAATCGAATATCTGCCAGAGAATTTAGGCCAAAATCTGAAATAATAACAACCAATTACCAAAAAATTTCAATACTGACCAAAATATAAATTATCAATACAATATTCTGCAAATGACAAATGCTCTTTCATTTCCAAAAAGCAAGTTCTTCGTCCACTCCAGTTTCAGCTCGCAATAAAAACCATTATAAGTAAGGAAATAGAATAGGAGAAGATTTTCGTCTATTCTATCCAGATTACCTTTTACATTATACAGAGCTCTGTATATAAAACCTAAGAAAAGGATAAAATCCTAACAACTTATAGTCGTGGCGCTACACAAATGGAAAATACTGCTTAACATAAGAAACCCATTTCATACTGTGTGAGAGAGAGAGAGAGAGAGAGAGAGAGAGAGAGAGAGAGAGATTAGCAGAAAAACCTGCAAGTGCAAGCTGCGCAGGCTGAAGTGGGAAGCGATTGCAGGGTCTTGTAACTCCATAAAAATCAACAGGGTCCGAAAATTAAGTCGAAATAAAACTGGGAAATTCCTGAATGGTGAAGGAATGCAAGAATCCGAAGGGATTTAGAGAGAGAGAGAGAGAGAGAGAGAGAGAGAGCAGTGAATGGTTGTTGTGGGTTGGTGCCTCCTGCTCAAACGGAGTATTAATAAATAATAATTTAAAATGCAGTTTGGTTTGAAACATTTTACACGTGGCTCACTGCCATTGGCTAATTTACTGCAAGATGAAGCAAAAATGATGGTCAAATCCTAAATGACCCAGACCCCTCCATTACAACCACTTAATCCCCCACTAACCCCACTAAATACTCATTAACTACAGAACCAGAAATCATAATTACAAACTTAAATTATAATGTGCCTCATCAAAGACCTTAATATTTATAATAAATTTAAAAAGAAAAATATTTCATTTTAATTCCAAGAAAAGAGAGGTGTCTGGCAATGCAAGCAAAATCTGTTAGTGTTTGGTGGACAGACATAGCTATGGTTTGTATCCTACGCCATTGCATTTGTTGTTCTCTCTCTGCTTTTGTCCTTTTTATCATCGTATTTCTTCTCTCTCATTTGATGAAAACTCCGTATTTGATAGGCATTCCAAAAATAATAAAATACGTAAATACAAGTAAATACAAGTCGACGAAGATTATTTTTATAATTTATTAAATTAAATTAATTTTAATTTAATTTAAAATAAAACAACACAATAAATTAATTAAATTAAATAATAAAAATATTAAATAAAATTGTAAAAATTAATATGAAAAAACTATAGAGTTTACGATTTCACCTAAATTAATCATATTTAGTATTTTTAATGTAATTCATTAATATCTATTTCTATATGTTGATGACAATTTTATTAATGTATTTATCAATATATCTCGAGTAATAACAAATTTATTCAATTAACAGATTATTATCTCTCGGTTTCTAACCCTAAGAATTAATTGAATACATTAGCAACGAGAAATCAAAACAGCATATAAACTTCATAACCATCTCTAGTATAAGATATTTTTCATGGTAAATTATTCATTGCACGATTATTTATTTCCTCTCGATCTCAAAATAATCCTACGAACATGTTGTTGTTAATCAGACAATAACATGTTCATAATTGAGAAGAGAATGAGAATAAAAAACTAGATTCGAATTCTCTTTTCCCAATGCTCTCACTTCATTCCAGTCTCCGTCGTTTTCAACCCTAAACGACTCTCCAACTATCAACTCATGATTCGACATCTAACCTTGATTTTTTATAACATAATTTTGAATTAGGTCCTCGTCCCTCTTTGATCAACAGTCAAGATCATTTTAATTAAAAACTTAAAAAAATAAATTTTTATTTAATCCGCGACAGTTGATCGTTCGCTTTTCAATTTGTCTCATTTTGCTTCCATAATGCAACCAGATCATTTATTGAAGCTCCAAACTATTATATTTTATTTTATATTATGCACACTTACATCAAAATTATCAAATGCTTTTAAAAACATAAAAAAAAAATTATTGAATCAAGTTATAGAAGAACGTATAAGTGTATAAAATACACAATTACCAATGATCTTTTACTTACCTCTTTCGATGCATATTCCATGGGTTGTTTGTCCACAAATTAAACAGGTGGGAACTTTTTTGTTATGTTAATGCGTTTGTGTATCAAATCGCACAAGTGATCTCTTCGTACTAGCGGGTAAGGGTGGACACAGTCGGTTTGGTTCAAAGTTCGGGTCAGGTTTAGACTTGGTTTTTTTACGGTTTTGGGTCAAATTTTTTACTTACGGTCCAATTCGTTTTTCATGGTTTTTGACCCATAAAATTATAGATTGCAAATCTTAAGAATTTGGAATTGGAACCGGTTCATTTGGTGGGCAAAACCGAACTGAAACTGCAGTTCAAGTCCATTTAGGCCACCCCTAATAGTGGGTTTGAAGAACAATTGTCCTTCAGGTCGACGAAAAATGTTGATAAGAATTGTCAAAACTATCCTGTGATTACATGTTGTTTTTTGTGTAGACCGGATACATGACGATGCTATTTTATCAGATGAAGAATAGTTAATTATCGATATTTCTGGACAATATTAATTCACTACGGTTAAGTAAGCCTATTTTTACGAGTTCTTTAGAATCTATCTTTTCAGTGCACTCCTCTCTTACTGGAGAAGAATATACTGTAGCAGTCAGCAGTGAAGGCCAGTCTAAAAACAAAAGAACATGACAGAATTTGAGCTAAATAAGATTGAAACTTGCAAAATTCTCCCCAAACAATATGCTATCCAGTTCGATCAGAACCTAGTTTTCAAAGATTCCTTGTTCTTAAACATGAAAATCCAAAAATTTTTACAAATCAAGAATCCGTCTCTCTCCTCTCATTCGATGCGAAATGATCCTTCTTTCGATCACCATCCATCAAATCAAGGGAACGAGTTAAAGAAAAAAGAAGACGAAGAAGAAAATGGACACAGATCAAATGGGTCTTCAGAATTTCGCGCATCGTAAAGGCAAGCCCGTCCCCCGATCGACGACAACTATCTCGGTGGCATTGTCGCAGCGAAGAACATCCTGCCCCAACTTGGCTCCGGCGGCTTTGAGCCCTCTGAGAGAGACTGGCCGGTTGAAGAGGTTCAAAGAAGGCAGCTTTGACGCCTGAGGCAACTTCCCACCCGGCAGAAACGTCGTAAAACTTTCCTTCAACAACGGAACCTCGAAGTCGGTCTTGTCGTGTTTGACGACATTGTCTTTGGCGCTGATATGAGCCCCCGGCTCCATATGATTCGTCGAAAAGCTCGCCTGGTTCGGAAAATTTGGGTATAAACTAACGTACCCTCGAAGATACATCATGTCGATGAGAAACTTCTTCCACGAAGCTTGCCAGCCGTTGGTCCGAGACTTGGGAATTTGGACCGGATTTTCCTTGGCATTCTCTGTGAATCTCATGTTCATATAGACATAGAATTCTTTCCATTGTTTGGGGAAGAAGACAGCCCCCCAACTGCAGGGGAGCTGGTGGAGGTACGGCGTGTTTGGGTGGATGTTCTTGAAAAACTCGGTCGGATTCCATTTTGGCCTTTCTTTTACGACCTCGACGAGCCGAGGGGTGTAGAGGGAGATGGAAGAGAGTTCGGGGAGAGACACTTGAGGATCATAGTGATATGCCATGAGTGCATATTTGATCCATAGGTAATAGTAAGGAGAGACTTCTATATCGTCCTCGAGTAAAAGGCCGAAATCGTCGTCGGTCGATGGATACCAACTTTCACTCACCGCTCGGATTAGCCCTCCTTGGATGATTCTCCTTCGAATCGTTTTCGGGCCGTGAGGCCACTCGAATGTGTTCACTAGCTTCGAAGTCGGCTCGTCCACTTTGCTGTCCATGTTAAAGCTCATTGGCACTTCGTCTCCGAGATAGTATGCGTCTGTAAGCGATTTGAGAAGTCTTGTCAATGAGCCGACGCGGTTTTGAGTAATGATATTGATCGAAATTCGCATTCTATTCCAATCTGCAACAAAAAATCATAGGGAGTCAAATTCGAGTAATAGAATATTGTATTTTTTGAGTCTAAACCAACATGAGTTCAATCACAAAACATTTTTGAAGAGAGCACTCCTAGATGGCAAATTTTCAATTTGAGATCGTGGTCATATCAATTGGTCTTGAATACCATAGATTTTGACGTATTACGAAAAGAAAAGAAAGTTTCTCACTTGGCAGAGCCGTCGACCGAAGATCAGCCATCCAAAGCGCTTTCGGAATCGAGGGTCGAGGCAAAAGAACAAGTGCAGTGCCATTCAAATTCGCCTCCGATGCCATTTTCAGTGCCTTCATTACATTTGGATTGATATCGGCTACGGTTATGACCATGCTCGGGCTATGCATTTTGATCAAACCTTTCATGCTAGCAAACACAGCTTGAACCAAAGGCACCTCAGAGTTCGGCATTTTCGCTACAGCACCAATCGCCAAATCAAATATTTTGTATCTCCGTTCATTACAAACCGATTTCGGCCACTTTAGCGCAGTCGAAGCGTCTTCACAGCTGCAAAATTTCCCTCCTGATACAACAATGTAAGCCTTCTTTCCAACAGTTGATCTAAATTTCTCTAGCAGAGGTGAGAGGGCTTTAACTTCATCGATTGAGTGAGCGTAGAAGAGGGCGTCGATCTTTTGCGGATTCATCGCCGCCCATTGCGTTATATAGCCGGTCGAAAGTGTTTTCCACCATTGATCATCTCGGACTTGAACGATATCTTTGAAGATTACTGTGGTTTCAGACACATAAGCAAGCCTATGCTCGCTATCCCCCCAAGTTTCCTTGTCATCTGGATCAACTGGAAGCACAAATGAGCCTGCATTTCTGTACTTTTGAAGCATATAGCTGCACAAAACATGAAAATCCATGTTTAAATTTCAGAAATATAGATCCAAAAGGGACGACTTTCATTCATTAGTTAGGTTAAACTCATTAGAAAAGTACCTGAGATGCAAATCTTCCCCGGTTGCGAAGGTGAATGGAGTTTCTATGAAAAGCGTCTTCACAAGTTCTGCAGATAAGAACCAAGAACTCGACAGAAAATCGACCTGCACGATCTTATCGACCGTGATATCATAAGCCGGATCGGGCAAATACAGTCCGGCTTCCTTCGATCTAAACTTTCGATAACTCGGAAACGTCAAATCCTTCTGCCTGAATGGCAAAATCCTTCCTATACTACCCAAAACTGAATTTTCATACTTCTCTGTGCCTGCAACATGTGACAAAATCTCCAACATTCTCCTGCCCGGAATCATGTCATCGTCGAGGATGTATACGAGATCGGACTCCGTCTGTAACGCCATTTGGAATCTCCCGTAGTACTTGAAATCATAGCTAGAACTAATGAAGCTGATTCTCGAGTTGTTATAATCATCTACGATTCGCTTAAGAGACAACTCGTTCGGGCTGCCGAACGAAAGAACCCAAACGTGATGGAATGGAAGGGTCTGTTCTAACAGAGAATCAAGCTGAGCACAAAGAGTTTTCCTCTTGAAATGGTTCAGAATTACTGTAACTTTCGCCTTGTTTTGACCTCGTAAATCCCATTTGGACTTCATCGCCATCAATTCCGGCAGAGTTTCAGAGCCGACGGACTTGGCTTGAAAGTCTAGAATTTCATCGTAGAGCTCTCTTTTCAGCTTGATCATCTGGGCGTCGTTAGACTTCTTCTGGGTAAAATTGATCTTTTCATACTCGCAGGCCTGAAACGAATTCACAACCAGAGAATATGAAGCGTTTTGTTTCGGATTTTGAACTCGGGTCGGGACGATAATGTGTTTCCAGTGTTGGGATATTCTTGAAGTCCAGGAGAAGCCTGATTTTGCTGTTAAATCTACGGTTGGACTCATGAAATACAGTAGGAATGTTGCGTATAATGCGAAGGCAAATTGCAGGCAGGTTAGAGCTGTGACTAGCCTGGTTGAAGTACTCCATTGAGGCCTAAATTTGGTCTTTTCTCGAACATAATCGCTGATCATCCCTTCTATGTAATCCCCATTTCTCATTTTTCGATTTCGAAACAATCCCATTCCGGTTCTTTGATCTCAGATTTTGTCGCCTGCATTTTCATTTCAAACACTTTCGATCAGACCAAGCTTACAGATCTTTCATTTCAGAAGTTTTTAACAGAGTTTTAAGACGAAGACCGAAATTTTCTCCAAAAACAGATACGAAAAAGTGAAAGTGGAAGGATTTGAATTTATAATGCAGGAGCATAACGTCGAGAATTCTACGAGAAGGAGCCATGAACATAGGTTTAACGTTTCGAGCTAGTCTTTCAGCTTATTTTATTGAGTTTACAGATAGAACAGGTGTTAATGGTGACTTACTTCCCCTGACAGACCATTAAGAAACCAGGTTTTTCATGGCTCGAAGATTCTCTTTCTTATACTCTCTCTCTCTCTCTCTTCAACTAAACGAAAAACTGATTACCGACAGATGGGAAATCCATCTCAAAACCAAAATTTTAATATATTATCAAGAAGAAGACGGAAGATAAAACGACGAAAAACTGCATAAAAACTCACAGGTATAGACGAGGAGGGTGATATCCAGCCAGAAGAAACGAAGACGAAGCTTTCAGATTCAGAGGGTGCCGAGTAGCAGAGAATGGAAACAAGAGGTCACAGCCATGAAGAATATATACGTAAAAATGGGAGGAACGTGTAAGATATGTTTGACTTCCATCGAAGACGGTGAGTGGAGAAGAAGCGACGCAGGAAGCTCTGCAAAAATGGTTGGAGGCCAAACTGGAAGCAAGTTGAGTGCAGAGCTGAAAAACATGCAGCAGAAGAACGGAAGTGGAGAAGCAACATCGCAATCAGCCGCATGAGTTTGTTCATCCATTGGTCCCTTCTTGCGGAGAAATTACAGGAGAATATTTAAGAATGTTCAATGGATGATCCACTATATTATATTTATCGGTCTATTGTCACGCACCAAATATAGTCCCCAAGAACAACGGCGAACCACCATTCTCACCGGACCTTTATTAATAACTTGTAATAAGCAACAAAAATATTAAAGAAAAATAAACCTATTTAAAAAGCTTGATGGTTCTGTTGGGTTATTCTGCGTCGGTTATAAAAAAAATTAGTGATATGTGAGTAAAGTTTTCATCGCTTAATCTAACTTTCGAATTTGAAAACGACCAAAATCACCAAACATGTTTAAAGTTTAAATTTAAGTATACTTACGTTAGTGTAAAAATGTGACGAATACATTTGTCTTTAGCGATATTTATGCTGGCGGACTGTGACAAATAATAAATCTGACCATAGGGAGGCGTTTTTAATTTACAACATAATCCAAAAATAGAATAATGTCAAGAAACCAAAGACTCAATAATAATGGACACGTGATTTTTATTATGGTTTAGGAATTAAACACTTAAAAAAAAAGGTCAAACCGTTGATTTCATGACTACATTTTACGCGTCTGGCAAGAGGCATAAATCATGTAATTGACTTTATTTCAAATAAATTGACTTGACCTAACTTTAATTTTGACCCTTCCTTTATCAATCACGAGGCCACTCAGAATGTCTGCTGGTTTTATTTTATTTTATTTATTGAAATAATTAGAAAAAAATACAAAATTGTATTTTTTTAATATTATATATAACTATTTTGAAACGATACTATTATGCCGACAGAATATGTACATATTATAAGTTGATCTTGTAACACCTAAAATTAAATTATTATAGTTAAAACTTTATAATAATAGTTGGTCAAATTTTATCATATTAATTTTTTTTTTTATCTAATCTTAATTATTGTGATGTTTTAGTTTGAATAAATACTATGTTTATTTTTTAATTCTAGTTTTAAGAAAGATTGATTGACGTAATTAATAATTTGTTTTAATCTATTGTATTAATTGTATCAATCAATATTTATCACGTCATTATATAAAAAATATAGAGTAAGAATAGACAATAAATATTTGTAAGCAGACTATCTTAATTAATAATGTCATATACAATGAAATTTTGATTAAAAATTTCATTGTAAGTGGTTCATAGATGTCACGTGCTACATTTTTTTAAATGAAGTTGGAAGATTGGACAAAACCCACTATTAAGACGTCATCATTTAGCTTTGCTCAATTGTGCTCAAGTTATGATGATAGTTTAAAATTAAATTTGAACATTATAAAAGAGAACTACCACTATCAGGACGATCATCATTAAGTTTTGCCCTATTACGAGCGGTCGAAAATACTCAACCATAATTCAAGGAATACCATATCAAACTTAAAAAAAAATATAAATGTAATTTAAATTGTAACAATTTGTCACGTGAAGACAAAATTGACTCAATTGTGATGACTCAGTCCATTTAAGTGGTGATGCGTAATTTTATATCACTTGGAATAGTAAAAAATACATGATTTTATAATTAGAGTTCTTCTTTCTATTTAATACAATGCGTTTTGAGGTAACCTTAAAAATAAAATTGTGCAGATTTAAAGCTCAAATTGACCAATTTTGTAATAAGAGGATTGATGATGTTACATAAATAGATAAAAAATGAACATTTCAACAAAACTAAATAAAGTTAATTAGTAGTGTGTATTTAACAACTATAGCATACATCAAAATTTTACTTGAAATGTTTGAACTACTCCTAAAGCCATATAAAACCATCATGTTTACCTTAAATGTACGACTTTTTATGTGATTACACACATGTTTCTACCAAGTACTTGTTAGGTTTTGATATTGTGATTTATGTCTTTTACAAAAATTGCGTCATATCATTGTATCTCCTACTTTTTAACGTGCATTTGCATGTACATGTTTCATCATGGCTATGTCATTCTGCACCGCATGACAGGTACAGTCAGCCCAACCAAGAGTGTACTGATTGAAGATGAGGCGATTCAGAAATTCAAGTCAACTTCATAGGGAATTAAATATTTGTACCCAAAGAATTTTGAGTTTTTGGTTATAATTATCTTAATTCAAATTAATAAACAATTATCTTCATTTACTATGCAGAATCCCTGAAATAAGAGGAAGCATCAACTCGGCGATGGAACCCAGTCGACCTGAAAGAGTGCGGCCATTAAACTCGACGGAGTAATATCCACAAATAAGGGCTGGATGACAGAAAACAGACACCTCTGAACGGCTTTTTTTTTTTTTTTTTTTTCAAACAGAAACTCACCAAAATTCTCATCCTAACAATCTGACTGCAAGATCAACTGGTTTTGAAGGCATGTGAGATGAAAAAATAACTCAAGTCCACAGTCGGAAGATATTTGGAAGAGACAACCGCAAGAACAGCTGGGACAAGTACCAGAGCGTAAAAGCTTTGCTCTGCCGGAGAAGCCCCGATGACCATTCTTACCGGGTTCATATTACGCCGGCGTCAAATTTTCCAAGTTCAGAGGCGGCGATCCTTTCCAGAAAAGTGATCAAAATCCCACATCGAAAATATTAAGCCAGAGGAATCACGCTGTTTGGTTTAAAAAAACAGTGATTGGTCATTTCAAATCATACCTTTCTCGGCCTTTTGGCTAAGATCAAGTGTAGTATCTGTTCTTATCAGTTTAATATCTGATACGTGAGCCATCGGCCCACTCGATATTAAATTAATTTTTCAAGGGGGGAGACTCACAGCACAGTAGCTTGCTATTGGGGTCTTCGAGCGTCGCCTTTGCGTTGCACTACTGCATTGGCCCGGCGCACCCTTCCAACTCATTCTAATGTTTCAAACTCTGCACCCAGTTGAACAGAGAGAATTTAACATTATCCTTTAATTTTATTTTTTGATGTATTGAAAATTTAATATAAAAAAAAGAAAAAGAAGAAGAAATAATTAAAATGTGAGAGAAAATAAAAGTAAATAAGATATTCATAATTTCAAAAACACAAGTGAAGTAATTCACATTTCACCCCCCACAATAACAAAGCTATACCGCCCTTCCCTCTCCTCCTAAGAAAGCATAAATAATACAAATAACATCACATCTTTCCCCAACAAACCCACCTCCCATATTTCCTGATTGCCCCGTGCCACCCAATCCATTACCAAAACTCAATTTTTAATACCCAATTCCGACACACCATTAAGAAAAAATACTAGTCGTATAATACAGAGTATAACGTCATAACTTTGCCGGGAATTTGATTCATACGTGCTTATCCAATACCCGCGATTTTGTTCGGGACGGAAATGAACGCGTGCTCCGAAGCATTTTCTGAGGTGATTGATTTTTCGTAATGGTTTGAGACATGTTGACCATGTCCATCATCGACTGAGTTTGGTACGCCTGTACAACACTTCCACTTCCTGCGCAATCACCTCGAGTTGTGGCCCTCTGCCATGAGTGAGAGCTCAATCCCGATAGCACATAAGCTCGTCCGGAAGTTTCGTATATGCGTCGATTTTCCATCCTTTCTTGCATTTCCTTCAACTCAGCACAGAGCCCAACACACAACCGGTCACCTGCTTGTGCAGAGATAGTTTCAGGCAATGCCCTTCGACAGCTCTCCAAGACATCGACTGCCTCACCCAGATTGCCAAGCTCGGCCAAAGCTCTAGCCGAGGCCATTGCCTCTATTGCTCCTAGCCGATTTCGCTGTCTATCCACTTCCAAAGACTTTAGGGGTTGTCCGGCAGCCTCACCACGTCCGATTTTGACTTCACCGGCTTCATCTATGGTCACTGTTTCTTTTGTGATTGGATCTCTGTAAACACATTTTATTTCTAGCAATGACATCTCATCACAGGATTCATCAATTGGAATGTTGACTTTGACTAAAAAATCCTTTTCTTCTTCAGCATACAAATCTCCGAAATTAACAGATCCCGATCTCGAGCAGGCATCAATAGCTGATCTGTAACTTCCTGATTTTATTGAACCAATTTGCAAACTTGGGTGGACACAGTCGAATTCAACCTGAACCTGCTGTGCTACTACACTCAAGAGACCCCCAATGCACTGAGCAAATGCATCTTGTATGGCATCCTCACCTTCAATGAATGAAAATGTCCCTCCAGAAATCTCGGAGATTGCATGCATCGAGGCAGCATCATGGTCAGTGCCGAATCCAAACGAGTGGACTGGAATCCGAGATTCGTCGCCGTTATTGTATAACATTGCTTTCAATATGCAATGATAATCCGTGGGTGAACGAGCACAAGGGCTACGAACAGAATAAGTATCTTGACCGTCAGATAGGAGTATGATATTACCAACAGGATTTCTCCATGTTCGATCAACTAAAACCTTTCCCCCCTTTCTCAGTCCCTCAGCAATATTCGTTCCACCTTTAGAGATCAAAGAATTGATAGCCTGTAATGCCTGGTTCTTTCCCACATCAGTCATTCGGCGAAGAGGGAAAAGGCGATTTGCTGTGGAGGAAAATGAAACAACGGAAAGTCGATCCGAAGGGCTGAGATTTTGTATCAGAAAACCCATTGCTTGTTTCAATAGAGCAAGCTTTGTACCCGACATGCTTCCGCTAACATCAATCACAGTCACAAGATCAACAGGTGCTCGAGAATTGTGAAATATCTGACAAAACCTACTTTTATTTGCAGAGCCATTTTGACTTTCACTATTATGAGGAGCCATAATATGAACTAAAATAGAGAAGTCTTCATGACTTTCCAATCTATGAACAGCTGAAATTTCAGGGTATGCTTTCATTTCGATAATTCTAATCGGACAATTTTCTGAAGTATTTCCTGAGGAGGCGTTTGTTTCCACCATCGGAGGACGATGATCTAATATATCATCATCATCATCGTAAATACGTGGTTCAGGGACATGAGAAGGTGGTAAGATTTGGCCTACTGCATTGGACCTTGGGGAAGGAACCCTCCTTAAAAGAGTCATCCATGAATTATTATAATTATTATCTCGGCACCAACCAAGTCGATCTATTCGTGGGGATTCCCGAGAAAGATCAAAACTAGGACTTTTGAAAGGAATCTCCCTCCATTTCGCTCTGCAAATCGGGCAAATCTGGCTTCCATGCTTGACATTAGATGTAATGCAATGAAAGTGGAAAGAATGGGAACACTCTGCAGTGAAAATAGCTTGTCCCTGCCTTGGCGTTAGAGTGGTCAAGCATATAGCACAAGTTTTCTGCAGTTAGAGGAACAACCAAGATGATGAAAGTTAACAGCTCTATTTAGAATTTGTATAAACTATGATCAATGCAAAATGATGAACAAAACCATCACACTATGAAGAAAAGTGTTGACTTTGTAATTAGAGATTTCTTTTAACAGTAAGAATTATAAACCAAATGCTGAATCTAAAAAGTGAAGCTCCCTAGACAATAAAGGAGGAAGAAAATCGTTTACGTCCCTCTTCCCACGCTCTTCCAGTCTTTCTTAGCATTAAACAAGAAATATCATAATCAATGGTCCACAGGCTTTTGTAAAATCACAATCAACTTCAAAAGGTAGAAGAGAGAGGAAGCATATCAGTATGCTGACCAGGCAACCCACTTTCTCTTGAAAAGAGGATTAAAAGGAAAAGTACTGAGACTTGATCAAAAGAAAAATGTGTTCAAACAGAGTGGTCATTGTAGTGGCGACTCTACTTTACTATCCTCCACATAAAAACTCTATATAGAGTTGAAGAAAACACAGCTCCCAATACAACTCATCCCCAAATTTCATTGTTACATCTAGGAGACATTCAATGAGGACATATAGGAAATACAAGCAATGCAAAAAGACTGGCATATTACTATCAATCATATTTATCAACAAAACCTTCATTACACAGTCTATGGACGTTTTTTTTAAGGTCTATGCAACTTTGATTCACGACCATGAAACAATTTGGTGACCCTCAGTTTATGGAAGTAAATTGTATTTATAAAGAGGAAAAAAACTTCAACTTGTTTGAAGTTCAAATCAATGAAGAGATATCCTTCGACGATGGAGATTCTGATTTCTGGGAGAATATAGCACCGTATAACTGAAGATTAAATAAACTGGGGCGGAAAAAACGATGATGTTTTTGTCACACAAAACCCACGTTCATCCCAAGTCCAGAAAAATTCTAAGAAATCAACCAGAAAAACAAGTACTTGCCCAGAAAATTAATACTTCTGCAGAAGCATGAAGAAAAATATTTGGGTTATAATAGAAGGCAAACCTTCGAGGATCCGATTCCAACTTTAGAGAGCCGGAGATCCGAGGAAGACGAAGTCGGTAAGAGACAGTCGGAACCGCCGTCGGAGAAAGCAGCGGCCGTATTGTTGGACGGCGAGGAATCGTCAGATGTCAGAGGAGCGTAGAGGCAAGTGTTCACTCCAAGAGCCAGTTTCACTTTCCTCCATTTACTTCCCATCGCTCCCTCAGATTCAATCCAATCTCTCAGGCAGAGAATCCAACGGAAGGCAGAAATGAAGAGAAGAATTGGGGATTTCGAGATTGGAAAAATGCATTGTAACGCTATAAAAGATCTGAAATCGTAATAAACAGTTGCAGAAAATGGGTGGAAATTGGAGGACTAGAAGAGTCGGAATAGAACAGAAAAGTCGACGTTTTTAACCAAGTAAAGTGTCATCATCACGTTGATGATAGCCATGAGAGGGCAGAGAGGGAAAGCAAGATTGGGTTTTGACCATTTTTACGCAGCACAAATGAAGAAGAGAATGGTCAGTCGAAGTAAGCTAACTTTTTTACCAGCTAAGCTATAATTTCGTCTGCACCTCCAAAAAGGTTAGATTTTTATTATTTTTTTATATTTCTATTTATATTAGTACCATAAAAAAAATTAATATATCATATTATTCATTTAATAAAATAACTTTCTTTCCGATTATTTTTCACTCAATTTCTACCTCTACCTCTACCACGTGATTAATAATTTAAAATCACTAAATAAAAAATCAATAAAATTAGAAATTTGATTAAAATATTTCATTAAATTGAAAAGGCAATGTACATTTATTGTTGACAATAGCCAAAAGATGCGAGTTCAATTTGTCCAACAAATAATGTAAAATGTAATTTGTAAAAGACCCAAAACGTTATCTGGATTAATTTGATAATTATTTAGATAT
This sequence comes from Begonia peltatifolia, assembly GCA_022433055.1. Taxonomy (NCBI): domain Eukaryota; kingdom Viridiplantae; phylum Streptophyta; class Magnoliopsida; order Cucurbitales; family Begoniaceae; genus Begonia; species Begonia peltatifolia. The sequence continues at coordinate 6,089,712 of CM039527.1, forward strand.
GAATTCAAAGTTGTGATTTTTTATTTAAAACATATAATTCAACCAATCAATCAAATAATTAAATTTATAGGAAATTATAGGTAAGGAGAACTTTACTTATTTATATATATATATATTTTAATAAAACTAAATAAATAAGAAAAAGTAATTTAATAGTGAAGAGGGAAATTAGTCAAACAAAAAAATCAAATTAAAGATGTGTAAGCGCAGGTCACGTTCAAACCAAGAACATGGCTGCCCATCTAATGCAGTTTCATTTTGTAGAATACTGCTTTGTCTCTTTATTTCAATAAATCAACATCATTCAAACCTTCCAAATAAATAAATAATAAGCTTTATATTACCTCAAATAGAGAGAGATAGAGAAATTTATCTGTAGACGAACTATTACACATCTTAAATAAGTTTTATTAAGAGTGCATCGTCTATTTTTTAACAATCAATAATTTTAACAATTTTATCTGTTAAATTTAATACGTATTTATATGTGACGGTCACCCAGACATAAAAATTATACGTGTTTAACAAATATAAAATATTTTGAAATAAAATCTCGTGGGCGTAAGTGCAAAACAAAAGTATTAAACTATTCAACGGACGGGTTGATCAAATGTATATCAAATCTTATCATAAGAAGGTTTGAAAAGTAATGTGATTACCCTTAGCTTGACTTAGACAAAATCCTTTATGAAATTTCAACGTTTCACTTTGGTGCTTTTGTGTGTACGAATTATTATACGTACATATGATAAACTCTGATATACTATAGTAAGTATGTACATCAATTTTCGTTTATTCATATAACATGTCATTAAAGTTGTCGCATTTGTACCCAACTTAACATACAGTCTAGATTAATATTTCTGTGTGATACCTGCACGGTAGACAACTTAGATGTTTGTTTTATTTAAGTTTAATTTGTGAGAGTGGTTCGTCTCTCCTAAATTTATGGTATAGTTTGTAATTTAGTTTATTTTAATTGAGAAATTATATTTAAGAATATTTCTTTATCATATATATTAGAAGAAATAATGCAAAATGTTGACTTTAATGCACTTATCTAATAATAGTACGTGCATAAATGAAGTACCGTATTGAATGAGCTCACACGCTAATCCATTTCTAAGACAAACGTTGCTTGCAATTGATCTTCTCCACACAACAATTTATTGAGAGTGACTCTCACTTGTCTGGGACCTTAGTCTAATTTCTTAACCTTTTTTATTTTATTTCTTTTTTATGGTGCTCGTTATTAAAATCCGAGAAAATACGAGAAAGAAAAGTCACGTCACGTAATAAATTTCACAATAATTATAATGTAAATTCTAATGACTTTACATTATTTATTTTGAACAAACAAAATTTTCATATTTCAACTGTCATCAATTAATTTAGATGATACCTTTAATTTACTCGTTAAATTTACCACATTTATACAATAATTTTTATTTAGTGAGATATTTTAACTTTTATAGTGATTTTAACCCAATTTCGAATTACGTTGATTTTGTTTCTGATTATTTCAAGCTCTGCTGATCGTGAGATATAGTTCAAAATTTGGTTAAAAGAAGTTGAAAATCAAGTTAAATTATTTTAATAAATGGGAAATGTGGTGCTAAATTTAATGAAGAAAAAAACAACAAAATTCAATTTGCTAACATTAAAAATAGAGATTTAATTTGTTAAAAATATAACTACAAATATTATGATATAAATTGCATTTTTTTACGGTGTTTTGGCATAATGTGCTAAGTGAACGATTATGCGCTAAATGATTATTTAAGATAGAATGTTTTAGTAATGGGATCACTTTATCTCTATTTTTTTTTTTTTTTTTTTAACCATAAATAAAGTAACTTTCAAATAGATTGAAGTTGTGGGCACAAGGAGACAAAATTTTCCCTTAGAAAAGCATGATTTTTAGCTGTGATGTTGACTCCCAAATAATGCAACGACAGACCTCTTTCTCTTCAATCATTGACTAAACTTAGTCCCATTAAAATCCAAAACATCCAACCAAATCACCCAACAATAAAAGAAACACACCCCCCCCTCTCTCTCCCCTTTCGAGGGAATCTAAGTAGACAGCAATTTGTGGTCTCAAAAGAAGTAAAAATAAAAGAATTCCACTGCCACCAAGGGACCCTTTCTTTGACGAGGAGACCAGCTTTTGCTCAAAAAGACACTGCCCTCTTCCTTTGAACCATATCCAAAGGAAGAGGGGCAGTAGCAGTCCAACCTTTTGAGCTTCCAACTAACAAAAACCATATTCATCAGTGAAGACAATGGAGAACATCATAGACTTCATCAACAAATGAACAGCCTAATTGGATTGATATTTACGCTATAGTAACCTGTAGTTTACGTGTTACTATCTATGGTACACCTAAAAGATTAATCAGTTAGAAGGAAATTTAGCACGCCACGATTAGTCATCATCGGATAAACAGAAAATACCTGGACCTCCATTTTCGCCGAACCAGCAGGGAGAGTCTAGGATAGGTCAACATTCAAACAAACATCTGTTAAATTTGGCAAACCCACACCTGCTCTTCTGTTCACATCCATGGTTAACCCCAATGGAGACAAGGAAGAGATGGAAGGCACTGGAAGTTGGGGCCCAAGCTGGGGATATAAGAGAGCTGCGAGGCCCCTGAAGACTCGTGGTATGACATGGAAGGGAGGGAGGAGTACTTGGAGATTTGCCATGGGATAAGAAATGGAGCTGATAAAGGGAGCTTTGGCTGGAGGGGCCGTAAACTGCCTGCAGGTAGTAGAGTAACCGATGGGCTTGTGCTTGGCACTCTGATTGGCAGAGGAGGCCTTTGAGCAATTTGTTGTGTTCGATGTTGGTGTAGGGGCAAAGTGGAGGTGCGATCTAACACAAGAATATGTGATTAGTATTATGATTATCAGAGAAAATTATACATTCGAGAAGAAATATGCGTATATTAACATGCAAAAGTTAAAAAAACAAACCGTATATAAATACAAGGCATCTCAAACGCTCAATGATAAATTTTTACTTTACCAACACTCAGGATAATGAATCCAGTTCCACATATTTTAACAAAGCTGTCACAAAAATAAAATTAAACTATGTAAATCCACTGCCAACACAACTTTTAACTGATAATGAAAACATATCACCTCATATCTGCAGCTGGATTTGACACTTGAATTGGTCTGTATCAAATATCATCACTAAGATGGATGGAAAACATCAGAAAGATTTTTATAAGCTGAAAGATAATTTTTATAAGCTGAAAGATAACAATAGACTAATCATAATCATAATCATAATCCAAATTTTAATATTTCAATAGAATAATCATTTATTTTGATGCATTCCTCTGCTTCCTTGCTTATTCCATCAAGTTCATTCTGCAGCAGATCAGAACATTGGAAGTTGAGCATTATTCTGTCTAAATGATCACTGAACATGGGTAAATAAGAATTAAAGCTGGCAGAGGACTGCAACAGCGTCAGTGGGTCTACTAAAGAGACTGGGTATGAAAAAAGGAAGGATACAGCGGTTCTGAACATTGCACATATAATCCATTCCTGTAAAATAAATTGACATTTATGAACCGATATCTTTCATGTACACAATGTGAATGTGTAATATGCAGATACAAACATTCTTGCAGAACTAATTCAACATCTTCGTCATTGTGAGTTACTGTACGTCTGCATGTGTCAATTTTAAAACTACTCTGGCCCTCTGCAGCTTCTTCGTGTATAGTTTTCAAGCGCTTCAGATACTTTCTCCCTGAACTCTTGCAAGTTTTCTACAACAGGACATCTCCAACATTGGATCTGGAAACATATTGAGAATGTTCATCCCTGGTTTCATTTAAAGATTGTTTGTTTAATAATTCAACTTGGGCCCAGGACTTGGATTCTTCTACCATTTGAGCCTCCATCTCCTGAACCTTATTTCTGGCAGCCAGGTGCTCTCTACCTCGAGATCCTTGAGATGTATTTCAGTTTTTCGATTTTTTTGGCATACTCAGTTTTCCAATATCTGAAGTTTAGCTGCTCCCATTGGATTATTACAATGTAAAGAACGAATTACAGCCGACTCTATCAGATAATTTTTCTGTAACCGCAACTTCATTTCCTCATTATTTTTTTTGACTTCATCTTTATCTTCCTGTTGCTTATTGATAAGTTCTGACAATAACTCCCTGCATTTTTTGGATTGCTTTCACTCTCTGCAATTCATCTTTGTATGCCAAATAAAATTCTGGACACATTTCTGGCAGTAAAACATCCTGCTTATCCTTTTGATTTTTGAACAAGTCGTTAACCTCAACTGCAACTGTTTTCAAATTGAACGATGCTGCCAACTGTGTTTCTGGTATGTCTGCATATTGCCAACAGATAGCTCCTCAGGAACCAATGAAGCTTCTGCAACCTTCTTCTCAGATGCATTGCATAAGAACATATTTTTCAGACACCTTAACTTTGAGTACATATGGTATGCGTTTTCTTTCTGGCAGTCAAAATTTAGCTTCTCCTTGGCAAGTGCCATAGATTCTTTGTGACCAATTTTGTATTTAATCCAATAAGCAGAGTTCAACATTGCAAAAAAGCAACTGGTGTCGTATAAATAAAAAACACAAAGGCAAGCATATAAAACAAACGCATGTGAGATGACTTAAAATTTTTGTAACTTGCCCTTCCCTGCTCTCTCAGAGTTTAATCATAATAGTTCCATGTTAACATATAAAACAAACGCATGATTAAAATATGCTATTTAATCTCACAAATTGACAAATATATCAAATAAGCAGCTCAGGACTGCCAAAAAAAACAAAAATATAAGGCAGCAAGAGAGGCCAAGAATATTAACCAGCGCTATCTGGGATACCTGCAGGATTGCTTCTGATTCTTGACTAACGTGATGATTGTTGATCACATGCACCAATAACTTTTGGACAGCACACTTGACATTCTCCCGCAGGATGGTAATATGTATCATCAAAAAAGAGAGTAGTATATTTCACATCAAGAAATTAATCAATTAAATTTGTGCTCAGATATCTGGAGAACAATACTCAAAATTGCAGATAATCACTTAATTTTTAATATAAGTTCTAATCACTTAAATAAGAGCGCTACAGAAATTATATTTCCGTTCTTCAGTAATTTACAAGCTTTTTAGTAATTTCTAGGTCTTTTCAAACCAAGGAGTTGGAGAATCTCACACATAATTATGTTTTAGCATATAATTATATATTCCAGTTGTATAATACGGTGTTCTAATTTGCAGTGCATTCACCTAAACAAAAGACTTCTTTCTCCTATTTATGAATGGTATAAACAAATACAATATCTCACTTCAAAATAAAGCTCTGCATATTCAAGGGCAACTTTAGGGATAAGATTAAAAATTTAGTCAACTGCAAGTGACAACTACAAGGTCAGTCATGTTACTTGAAAAGTGCAAACTAGATCCCTATTACTTCATTGTCAAGCTTCTAAAAGAAATTAGCATTTACTCTAAATGTTTCAGACAAACTAGAATGTGATTGAAATAAGTAAATCTCATGATTCCAAAGCCCATTTGCTTCTCCACTTACAAAAATAGTAAATCTCAGCCAAAAAAAAAAAACTCTATAAGAGTGGAATGCCACCATCCACCCTGAACTCTCTCCAATGAAATATAGTTGAGAACTTCAGTACACTTGAACAAAGAGGTATTAAGCAAATGTGTACTCTTAAAACTTCAGTACGAATGCACAAATAAATCATGCCTTGGTGAATAAAATTTCGAAGTCCATTGTTACTAATAAGCCTATTACTTTTCCTAGTAAGTTTTCTAGCGTCAAAGGTGTAAAAGCTTTTAAAAATATGTACCCTATCTATTCAACATTATAGATGCATGTATTATGCGTGCAAGTAAGAGAAAGTGACACGCATAATCAACATTGACAGTATGAACTACAAATAAAACTTCATGTTTGTCTTTCTCGTGTAACTAGAACCACTTAAAACAGTATAATATTATTAGAAATCAAACCCTTATCTCTTGAAACATATGCTACATGTCTCCACTGAATGGCTCTGCACGCAAAATGATGATGAAGGTAGATCAGCAGTTGAAGTGCAATCACTGCAGAATTATAAGAATCTGTGTATGTAGAGAGAGGGAGAAAAGAAATAATGAGAACTTTTCGAGAGGGAGAAAAGAAATAATATGAGTGAAAAATAGGTGTAGTGTTTTTATGTTCATTGAGAGTTCTAAGAGTAGTGATTTATTTTAGTGAATATTTTCTAGAATATTCGATATCTAGAAAAATATCGTATATCTTATTTTTTATATTAAGATCTTTTTTAATTTAGTTCTCGTGATTTTTTTCCAATTTGAGTTTCTACGTAAAAATTTTCGGTGTTTATTTTAGCCATTATTTCTCTTACTTCTTGGCCGTTATAATTTTACGACGTGAAAAAATATTTTTAGTATTTTTTGAATCGTATCTGTTATCGTTTTTCATAATGTTTGGTTAGTAGTGTAATTGTACTATATAAGTAAGTTCTGTCTAAAAAACTAGAATTTAAGTGGACTACTTGGAAATATAATTCTATCTAATAATATTGTCAAAAATATTTTTTTCTAAAAATTATCCTGATAAATATTTTCAATATTTTACAGCAGTGATATTATTATTATTATTGTTCTCGCCATTTTATTTTTTGTCCAACACATTGTTACATATTCCCTCACAATTCCCAGCTTCATGTCCACTAGCTTCTTCTCCAAAGATATGTTTTTGCCTAGCAAATGAAAATTCATCTATGTTGTGATCTAATGCTTCCGTCACAAATTTAGTTCCTGTGCTAGAACTCCTTAAGGTTGCTTATGAAGCTCTCCCAACGTCCTCTATTTTGAATTCCTCCCTCAATTATCCCAGACCAATTGCTATCGTTGCAGTGAGATGGCTTAGTTTGCATATTCTGCTCCTCCTGATGGTCTACCAAACAAGTTAAGAAAGGCAGATACATGAATTCCTAAGCACGTTATGCATAATCACAAAATAAACATGGGAAAAAGGTAAAAAAAACATTAAAAAAGATCAGCGTAATCTTGTTTTAAATAATAGGTTTGTAATCATCCGTAAATAGCATTTGCGTGAAACAGGCCCTTGTAACTCAATGTAAGGAAAAAAAACCATGGAAGCACAACTTACACCTGCCAATATCACCCTTTTTTGCTGTTTGAGTGATGCCATAGATAAGCACGAGCATTCATTCTTTCACACACCTGCCTTGATTCCACGTTCTTTTTCTCACCGTTACTAACTTTTTGAGAATCTACTCTTTAACACTTCCACACTTCTCACTTTACTTTCCCCTTTTTGCTTGATGTCTGAGGAGCTTGAGATTCTATTTGATTTCTTTGATCCCGAAGAAGTAGAGGATAGTCTTTTACCGCTCTCGGACCTCTTTAGAAGACCCAACGTCTGTTGCTTTTTAATTCCAGCAGATTTCCTCTTCGCTGGTGGTGTTAGTAAAGTTCTCTTCCCAAGCTGTTCTGATTTTCTTGTACTTAAAGATCTAGCAATGATCTCTTTATTTAAAGATGCTCCTCTTTCTGTCTTTAACAAGATTGATTTAGATTTGTTGAGCTTGATACTGTAGATCCTTTAACTCTTTGGCAAACTAGAGTATCATTTGCGATATGTCAACTTCAACTGAAAAGAAAATGTGTTAAATTGAACCACCTTGCCGAAAAAAATAATACCAAATTAGAACTACATATACAGCGTAATTGCGATAAATTAATATAAACAAGATCGCAATGTACCACCAAAAAAATGCAGAATCTTTTATGATCATAACCAAAGTAACAAGTAGCAACAATGTGAATAAAATTTGACTCCATCCATAAGATGAGTATATTTGAAGTTCAGTTAATATTTCCCTGTTTCCAGTTGTAACATCCCAATTCGTAAATACATTGTGTAATTTCTCTTTCTCAGCAAACGCAGCATTATGTATTGTGCTTCTAATCAAAGCTAAGCGCTAGAATATATTGACCATCGACATCTCACACAACTCTAATCTAAAACAGACTATAAGAAAAACAAAATATTAAGTTAAAAACTAGCAATAACAAATTCAAACCCCAAGAACGAACCTATAATACTGAAAGCAATATACGGAAAAAAAAAAAAACCAACGATTCGGCAGGGCCAAAGGATCGACCTTAAATACCTAATAATGTTTTCTATGATATTTCATCCGAAATTACCTCACTCCACCGACTCGAAATTGCGGCAAGACGAACAGACAAAGAAAGCCAGTACATTAAGCTTTACATTTACGAGAATATTATCAGGAAGTGGATAAAAAATGAACGATTTTACAGATTTTTTCCTCTAAGTTCAGACCGACCTCCGCGAAATTTGAATTTTCCCGGAATGAAAACTGCAGGCAGAAACGGGAAGGAAATAGGTCAGCTAGTATCCGGACTTAATTTGGAAATCCTTACTAAATAGTTAAAATTAGATAAATATAATTAATTGATTTTAAGTGTAATTTAAATAATAATGTTAAATTTGGCTACTAAATATAATAATTAAAATTATTTATAAATAATTAAAATAATATATCAACGTTAATAATTAATAAGAAATAATTTTATGTTTAGTCACTTGTTCTAATCTTTTAAAATACTTGTTGACAATTTTAATTACAGCGATAATTATTAGTCATAATCTGCTCGTAATTTAATTGAACGACAAGTTTTTTAAAATTTTTCGAAAAAAGTACAGCCGGTTCAGGTTAACCAGCCGTACTTATGAGGAAGGACGGCTGCTCTTAACCAGCCGTTCTCTCTTCTTTAAAACTCATGACAAAAGTCACGGATTTTCGTTTTTATAGGAAAGTATGGCCGGTCCAGTTGGACCGGTTGTACTCCCCTAGTAAGAACCCTTGACTTTTGTTACGGGTCCATCCTTTAAAGGAGAGAGTACGAACCGTCTAGTTGCCGTATTTCATCTGGAGTACGTCCTCTAGAGGGAAGATGACGTACTTTCTCTCTAGAGTACGTCTTTTCTCTGAAAAATTTTAAAAAAATTTATACATTGAGCACGGGACGGCCGGTCCAGCTAGACCGGTCGTACTCTCCTGAGAGTACGTACTCTCCATCCTCCTTCGGAGGTTCAAATTACCTATTTATCAAATATTAATATTTTTTACGATAAATAGTAATCTTTAAAGTATTTTTAAGATTTATTTTAAAATAAATTCTTTAATTTAACAGTAATTTTCCACAATTGCAATGCTCTAGAAAGTTCTAAATCAACTCCATGGTAAAGGGTTATTGCAACATCTCGTATGTCATAATTTATTAAATGTCGTACTCAAGCTTTTATTTTAAAATACATCAAGAGTTTTTTAATTTTTCTCTGATTATTTATTTTAATTTTTTTAACAAATCTAAATTTGATTTTATATAAGATTTAATTATTTTAATACTAGTTGATTGTTGATACATTTATTTTACCGTCGCAACTAAAAATGATTATTTTAACACTAATATCAAATACCAATTGGCCCGAAGATAGTTAATAATGATCGAATAATTTAAATTATTTGACAAAGTGAGACTAAATATTGAAAATTAAAAGTTTGATTAATTTTAATCAAACATAGGCTCAAATCAACAACTAAAGATTCCCGATCAAATTCAGTTCAATTTTTATTTTATTTTTTGTTAATAATTAAAAATGACTTGAATGATTTGTTTTTGTTTAAACACTAATTTCATTAGTTTAGAGTTTTAACATACATGACCAAATAATATAATCGAGACCTAATATGAGTCTATTCAATACTTTACGTAACATCTCGTTGTATATTGATTAATACAATATTGTTCAATTCAAGATCATCCCAAGGACGCTTTCGGTATGCAGGGGTCGCAGACCGACCCTAGAACCTTGTTCAATAAGTGGAACGCATTAGTTGTCCGCTCTCTAGTTGGATAGTCAAGGTTGGAGAAGAGCAATCACTCATTCTTCAAATCAGCATTCTTAAGACCAAAGATGTGGACAGAAAAGGAGGAAAAGCTCTTTATTCCTAATTCTCCTGTAGTTGGATCTTCCGGAACCACAGTCATCCTTTGTTAGAATGAGATTCTAACTTAACACCTTCTGCTTGATCTTATTGCTGGGTTTTATCCAAAAATATTTTGTACTAAGTTGATATGACATTTTATTTACATAATAAACCACAATACAATATTCAATCAATATAGAATTGTGATATCATGACTTAATCTTTGATCTCAAATCATCACAAAAATTGGTCATTACAATCACTCATTTATAGCTCCAATGTCTATATCGGCGAGTTTCGATATTATTTGTAAAATCTCAATTTTGACAGACCAAAATAATATTGTTCATTTTTAAGTTGAATTTCACAAGATTTTATCTTTAAATTTTATCTTAAAAGACATCGTACTAGTTAAATGTATAATATTATTTATATATTATATCAAAAATTACATTCAAGCAGCACGAGAGTGTAGTCCCATTACTTGATCTCGGGCCAACAAGCCCCCATAGGAAGGAGCCTTTCACTCCAGGCACTATATTTTGCATTGAATTCTTGAATATAAAGAATATACTCACACACAAAAATTAAAATTAGAAATGATTATTAATAACTAAACAACTTTTTGCATGCATGCAGTAACTTACATTATGAACAGCACACGTAGCAATTGAACTTGTTCGTAGACAGACATGGGGTGATGAAATAAAAAATATATATACATAATTAAATGTTTTTTTAAGAATATAATCAAGTATTTGGTCGGAAAATTAGATGGTCAATAAATAAAGAAAAATTTAAAGAATTATATTTGTTAACAAAATTGTTTTTAAAATAAGCTCTCTTGATAAAACAACTGCCGTCGTCTAAACTTACTTTTAGTCAATTATTCTCTCGGACGTAACTTTCAATGACTATGAGTGAACACACGAAGACGAATTTAATGGATATTTGAAAGAGAAGATTAACTTGTTAACAAAAAATAGTTTAATAATAATTTTGTTAATAGACACGGTCCAAAAGTAATTTTGTTAATGAATTTTTTAAGTTTTGTTTTGATAAATTAACAAATTAGATAGAAATAGATGCATACACCCTATAGTTTAAGTTGTTTTGTTTAAAAAATTTAACCTTTATTTAAAAAAGTAAAAAAATAAAAATAAAATCTAAATTCTTTTTCAATTTTATTCGCAATAGTATTTAAACCTGTTTTCAAGTTAATCAAAAATCAAAGCGATAAAATATTTGCACACGAATGTCCATTTATTTTACAATTTCAATTGCTATTCTTTTTGAATTTTGATAAGTTATTTTACACTTAATTTAATTTTATATAATTGTACTATATTTGTTAAATTATGTTGAAAATAACTATGAAGAGAAAAATATAATACGATAGGAAATTGAAGTTTCAAAACTACTTTTAAAAACGATTTTTATTTTCCTTGTTTAAAATAATGAAAAACTGTTTCACCAACCATGGAATCCATTCCGGTGGTTTAAAGTTGAGGGTTGAATATAAAGTAAATAATGATTACCAGGGTGAAAATTGAAAAGATTAATGACATATAATCATTAAAATTAAGGATTATTGGAAAAACTATTGGCGCCACTTCAAGTTTACCCATCTGAGTGTGAAATATACAGCAATAAAATGATGTATTAAGGAAAAAAACTAGTTTTTCATGTTCAATGTCCATGCATCTTTTACATCTAACTCTTCTAATAATTTATTAGAGTAATCTTTTTTATCATAATCATGATTTTTATAACTAATAATTCGGGTAAGTTCAGTCACTGTTTGGTTCTAATTTTTTTTAAATATAATTTTGTAAAGTTTTATATTTTTTTTTTTTGATTTTCCGAATTTTGGTCGGGTTTGAAGTTGATTTCGGATATGAACTAGTTTTCAGAATTTTGGATTGTGCTTTAATCAGTTTTAGGTTGAATTTTTGACTCATTGTTTCTTATTTTAAATTGGTTCGTAATTCTTCTGTAACGGATAATGCAAAGTACCTCAAAAATTCAACTTAAGGTACTTTGGATTATCCATCGCGGAAGAATTATGAACCAATTTAAAATAAGAAATACTTGTAATCACCATTTACGATGAGACTCCAAATGAATAAATAAAACTTTTGCCTCCCGTAACTCACCTTCTCGGCCAGCCAAGTATAAGATCATCTATAGTATAAGTTCAAAATATATAATATCGTATTAGTAGACGAAAACAAAGTTTAATAAGATGTTGTAATATAATTATCAAGATGCATAGGATGTAGGAGACATCGATGCTTTAATGCAACGTGGGGCTCAAATCTGCTGGGTTGACTTGTGTTTTTTTTGCCTCCACCGTCAGTTGCTACTTTGGGTGGATTTCTTCTATTTATAGTGCCAACATGGCCCCATAATAGCAACAAAATTCTCTCAAATTCATCATTTGAAGTTATCTCAAAATTATTTTTTTAATCCAAAATGGAAATTCCACTTAATCTTGTCTTATTTGGTGGATTACCCATCAATAATCTGCTTTATGTTATTCTAATTCGATTCTGTACACCTTTTTCTCCTTTATAAACAGCTCAAAACTTCTCCCTTTTATTCACCCTACCACTCTAAAACATCTTCCTGATTGTTTCAGATTTTCAGAATGAGAAGTCTAGCTCTTGCAATGGCAGTGATGGTGATTCTGAGCTCTTGCTTGTTCGTCGACGGAATGCGGTCGATGCCGGATATTGCGGCTAACCAGAAGCCAGAGCTCGTCGATGTCAAGTATTCTGGAAGCACTGCAAGTAATCACCATTATATACCCAGGCAGGACTTCAATAGCTATGGAGGCAATGACAATGAGAATGGCAGTGGCTAATTATAGAAATATGTCGTAGCTTAATGTAGTGTATAAGAAGCAAGAAGCGAAAGATCTTGTTATCTTTCAAACAATGATAATTATAAGACCATATATTACTAGAGTTGTCACTTAAAACATACTATTTTTTGGAAAATACGTCTACACAGTATTAAAGTTTGTATATTATTTTTAACTACGCGTATATTGACATCTTATTCTTTAACTCGAATACAAATTAAAAAATTAGTTGTTACGTAGAAAATTCTACCAAGTAAAAGACTACACGAAGATGCGAGCAATATACCAAGTCAAAATTGACATGTATAAACTTTGGAACGCCAATTTTGAGAGAAAAATAAATTTTGAAAGAGAGAGAGAGAGGAGCAAAGGGACTTCTAATTCTTGGCTCTTGCTTATTTTGTACTTTGGTAACACTGTAGGTTTTTTTCTAGCAGAACAGCATCTCTAACCAAACACATACATACTGTATTTGAGTTAATGATACATGTGTAAAAAGTAATCCATGAACTTCTTAAATACATGCATTGGGAACTTCACAAAGACATGCAATTACACATTCTTGATAAGTTTACTGTATTTTTCAAACCCTAACCAAGGGGCACAATTTAGCACACCTGTTCTTGTAATTAAGTTTATTGTCAATGAAGCTTATGGCAAAAAGTTTATAAAATTAGTCATGTCTGCTTCATCTGTGTTGAACGCAGTTGATTTGAACATGGCTGAGTGAGTTTTTTAAAGGAGAAGATGAAGGAAGGAGAGAGAGAGAGAGAGAGAGAGAGAGAGAGCGTGTGTGTGAGTGAACCTTTCATGTTATAGTGAACGTCTCTCTCTCTCTCTCTCTCCCTTTCTCTCTCTAGATTTCCTACACTCGTGAAACACCTCTATGACTTGGGATGTGCAGCACTTACGAAAGGAAATCAACTGGCAAACACTAACACATATTCATACACACATAACATACAAGTCTATTTTGCTTAGCACTAACATTTATTCACGATAATTCTCGATAAATCTTTGTATAAAACAACAATCATGTAAGCAAATCAGACTCTAAATTTGATACGTCTAGAATAAATATTCAAGTCATTCAAAGACATAGTGGCGACACGTAAGAAACTCTAGTAGCTAGAGCTTGACATCACCAAGCAAATGAGCAGGAAATCTCTGTGCAGTTTTGCCATTAAAGCTTGAATTCTACTGCTGGTTTTGAAAGTGGATTTTCCCTATTTATATTGCCAGATATCAAAGCTGAAATTCCTCTTCTTCTTCTCCATCATTTTGAAAAACATGATTAGGCTCCCCACTTACCTTTACCCATTTGCTCAGCTAAGCTTTCCAATCAAGCAAAAAGCCAGCTACCCATTTTTAACTCTCCTATAAAAAGATGCTCAAATTTTATGCATATAACACAGGTTTAGGATTAATGTCAGTAAGTTCTTCTGCTAACCAATCTTTTTTATTTTGGATTAATCAAGCACTTAGTTTAGTTTCTTCGGTTTTTTTCCTCGTAGTTTCAGATTTGACGATCGAAAGAAGAATGAGGGCGTTGCTCGTTATAACTGTTGCTTTGATGATCATGGGGACGTTGAAGGTTGAAGGAAGGAGCTTTTTCAAGGCAGGAATCCATGTGGAAGTGCATGAAGGTATGGTGAATGAGAAGAATGGGATTGAATATCAAAGTGATGATCTTAATGACCACCATTACATACCCAGAGATAAGTTTATTGATAATGATGACATTTCTAATGGGAATTAATGTAAAATCAGTGTAATAAAGTGATGCTTATTATGGATGTAATCTGAATATTAAGAGAACTATCTGTTTGAATGTTCATTGGCTGTAATCTGTAAACTTACTACTTTGTCAGAGTGAGAGTGAGGAAGCAATACAAGAATCATCAGGTTTTAGGACTAAGAAGGTGGATTCAGCTACGATTCTTCGTAGCACAAGGTTGACCAGTTGATTACAAAATAATTCCATTTCATTAATATGATATTGTCTGTTCTAAGTCAAAATCTGAATGTATTACTATCATTTTAGTTCAAAACATTTTGTTTTAATTTTAGAGAGATTTTACTAATAAATCACTTATGCAACGCAAAACTATGCACGGTCTAAATCAAACCCTCAACGTTTAACATGATCTTGGATGATTTAAATTATTATCAAAATATTAATCGAAGATCGATTCTATACAACTTCGAAAACAAATATGATCGTATTAAAAGATGCTCGATTCCATTCAATATCGAAAAATCATTACTTTACGTGGGCCAAAAAAAAAAAAAAAAGATTTCAAACTACATCGATCGTCACTTCCACTCCCTTTTACTACTTCACTATTTACTGCACTACCTCAATAAGCTGCTGATAAATGAACCAGTCTGCTACTTGAAGTTGATCCAAAGAACAATCCCGGAGAGACCATGCTCGGAAAAGATCAGAATCCAGAATATAAAAATCAGATTACTTTGAGAAAAGTAGAACACCAAAAAGATGGAAACTAAGATACGTATAGCTCCAATAATAAAAGAAGAACACTTTGAGTAGAGCCTTTGTTGCGATCTGGCTCAAAGAAAGGTTCCATCCCCATGACAGACAAGTTTGAAATCTTTGCCATTGGCCTCTGCAACAATGAAATGAAGATTTTCTCAATGACCCAGATGCAGGCAGCTGAAGCAGGACCCAATCAACCAATTTCAGATCGACTGCAAAATCCACCATTTTCATTGGCAGAAGGCAGAAGCTCTGGAAAGGCTACTCTCTTGGAGCTTGTTACTACAATGGAAGATTGAAGATATTCCAGCTTTCATCTCTCCAACTCTGTAACCACAGCTCTGTCTATATTTTCACACGTGTTTGGGACTTCCACCTCCTCATGACTCATGGACGAGGTAAAATTTTAGGTGGTCGGTCTTTTTCATATTTTATTAAAAATAAATAATAATAAAAATAGCTTAATTTTTCTCTCTGATTTGGAGGCGTATGTTAGCCTGATTGCGAGATTAATTATTAATCATCACATAAGTGCGCACAAAACCAACTCCAAGCTTCTGTTTTGGCCGCAACCACACAAAATCCGAGGAAGAGTGAGGGAATGGCTTTGGAGCGGACGAATCTTCTGGAACCTCTTCCTCCCCGCGAATAAAACTAAACCCTAGAACCCTGCCCACTGAAACTACTCTCTGTGGCTACCTTATCCTCTCAG
This sequence comes from Begonia peltatifolia, assembly GCA_022433055.1. NCBI lineage: Eukaryota > Viridiplantae > Streptophyta > Magnoliopsida > Cucurbitales > Begoniaceae > Begonia > Begonia peltatifolia. The sequence continues at coordinate 6,105,861 of CM039527.1, forward strand.
CTCTACTCAATCCCAAGCTTTCTTTGAGAGTTATGGCCTCAACCAATACTCTCTCATCCGCTTCTATTCTCTGCTCCTCCAAGCAGGTATTATTTTTGTTTTCTTTTTCGATAAAAATGTGAGAATGTGAATTGAGGATTGGACCGCATTCCTTAGGCTTTGTATTTGTTTATAAACTATGGTGCGTTTTAGCTGGAATTAGCTAATGTCTCGCTGCTTTGTCTGGTTCGATTTCTTTTGGGTGGGGGAGAACTTTTATGGAGCTGACTGAAGTAGCTTATATTTTTTTCTGTCATACTCTTGAATTTTTCATGCAATTGTAGGTGAGTATATTTTTGTTCTTACTTTATATTATATTTTGATTCAGAACTTGAGGGGAAAAGTAAATCAGCGGAAAAACAAGAGTCTAATTTACAGGCAAGCTGGTAACTGGTTTGTAGTGAAGTCTGCAGCTAAGGACATAGCATTCGACCAAAATTCGAGGTCGGCGCTGCAGTCTGGCATTGATAAGCTTGCAGATGCCGTTGGGCTCACTCTCGGGCCCAGAGGTAGCTTTTGCTCTTTCTCTTTGGCGCCTTTTCCAATATTAATAATTAGTGATTAGCTTTCTTCACATTTCAATCATTTGTGTGGTTAAATCGTTCCGATATTAAGAGTTCTGTTTCCAGCATGGATGCGTTGTCTGTCTGCTGAAGTTGAGCATTTTTGGTGTTCAGCGCTTGTTTTGTAAAAAATGAATGGATTATAAGAATCCTTATTGAATTTCAAAGTATGTCCCGATTTTTCTCACAGACCTTTCATTGGGAGTAGTTCTGTGTTCCACTCGTGAAAGTTCATTGTTCCAAACCAATTTATGTTTTTTGGTTGATGTAACCAATTACTTGTTTTGTAGATCTGTCTGTTACTTTTTGTATATTCTAATAACTGTATGTTTTTTCTTGTATTTTTAGGAAGAAACGTTGTCTTGGATGAATTTGGTAGCCCAAAAGTTGTTAATGATGGTGTAACAATTGCTCGTGCAATTGAGCTACCTGATCCTATGGAAAATGCTGGTGCAGCACTTATTAGAGAGGTCTGTTTTTAGATATTACATTTTCCCCTCTAAACTTTTGAAAAAAATATTTAATACTATTTGTGGTTGACCTATTTCATATTTTTTAATTTGATTTTAATTGATTTATGCCATGAAGGTTGCTAGTAAAACCAATGACTCCGCGGGAGACGGGACAACAACTGCGTCGATTCTTGCAAGAGAAATTATCAAATTAGGTCTCTTGAGTGTTACCTCTGGAGCAAATCCTGTATCGATAAAGAAGGGGATTGACAAAACAGTTAATGGGTTAGTAGAAGAACTAGAGAAAAAGGCTAGGCCTGTGAAAGGTGGCGACGACATCAAAGGTATATATGTCATTTGTCTAATTTGATTGCTATTTATCCACTGTTTACATTGCTTTCTGATTTTTTTCTGTGCTATTTAATAGCTGTTGCATCTATTTCTGCTGGGAATGATGAATATATTGGATCAATGATTGCCGATGCGATTGATAAAGTTGGGCCTGATGGTGTATTATCCATTGAGTCATCATCTTCCTTTGAGACTACTGTCGAAGTTGAAGAAGGAATGGAGGTTCGTCCGAATCGTGTTTTTATTTGTAACATTATTGCGGGAGCAATGGTGGCTGAGCAATGATTGATTCTGTTTGTTTAATTTCCTGCTTTTCTGTCCTTTCAGATTGACAGAGGTTATATCTCTCCTCAATTTGTTACTAACCCTGAAAAATTGATCGTTGAATTTGAAAATGCACGGGTGCTTGTTACCGATCATAAAATTTCAGCAATAAAGGACATAATTCCTTTGCTGGAAAAGACCACTCAATTGAGATCCCCTTTACTCATAGTTGCTGAGGACGTAACTGGAGAGGCTTTGGCAACTCTTGTAGTAAACAAGTTGAGAGGCATTCTGAACGTTGCTGCTATCAAAGCTCCTAGTTTTGGGGAGCGAAGGAAGGCTTGTTTACAAGACATTGCCATTTTGACAGGTATAAGAGATGTATGTTTTGCTCCAGGCTGTTTTAACTTAACCTGTTGGATTATTTGGAAGCTATATGGATCTGTTAAAAGAGCTTTCAGCTTATTCTATGCGTAGCACAGTATATGCTGAATGTGTTAGGTCATTTACCCATTCTTAAATTTCTTGATTTTTTCTTGAGAGACATTTTACAATGATTCTCAAGTTCTCTATTTATTCCAGGAGCGGAATTTCAGGCCGCCGATCTTGGACTGTTAATTGAGAATACCTCAGTGGAGCAGTTGGGTTTTGCCAGAAAATTAATCATCACCAAGGATTCAACCACCATAATTGCTGATGCGGCATCTAAAGATGAGTTACAAGCAAGAGTTGCACAATTGAAGAGGGAACTTGCTGAAACAGATTCTGTCTATGACTCTCAAAAACTAGCTGAACGAATTGCTAAATTGTCGGGTGGGGTTGCTGTTATTAAGGTGGGAGCTGCTACCGAAACTGAACTCGAGGATAGGAAGCTCCGCATAGAGGATGCCAAGAATGCCACCTTCGCTGCCATAGAGGAAGGGATTGTGCCTGGTGGTGGTGCTGCTTTGGTTCATCTCTCCACTGTTGTACCTGCCATCAGGGACAAGCTTGAAGATGCTGAGGAGCAACTTGGCGCTGACATTGTTCAAAAGGTAACATCTAGAATTCATATGTTGTCAAAAACACTTCTGTGGGTGACGAGAAAAAACTAACTGAATTTTGGTTGTTCGGGAAAGTGACAAATTTGCCAAATAAGAATGGCCTTTCTAATGAAGGGTCAAAAGCCATAGAGATTTTCTTTTCCTGATTCTTTCTATCCAATCCATTTTCTGCTTAGGCCCTGGTAGCGCCTGCTTCATTGATAGCTCAAAATGCTGGAATCGAAGGAGAGGTGGTGGTCGAGAAGATAAAATCAAGCGAATGGGAAGTTGGGTACAATGCTATGACGGACCGATACGAGAATCTGGTGGAGTCTGGTGTTATCGACCCAGCCAAGGTGACGAGATGTGCTCTGCAAAATGCAGCCTCAGTTGCTGGAATGGTCTTGACTACACAGGCCATTGTGGTGGAGAAACCCAAGCCCAAGGCACCCGCCATGGCTGCTCCACAAGGCCTTACTGTATGATCTTCTGTCTTACACGTTTCACTCCTTAGATTTCTAGGAATACTATTGAGTAGCGTAGATTTCTAGATTCTTGCAAGGATCTGAGTTATGAGATTAGTAAAATCTTATCCTGATGTTGAAAAATCACGCGTGAATTTACTTTGATAACCATCTCCAAGATGTTTACAAAATGTCTAGAAGTAGGTGGAATTGAAATGGTCTTAGAATGAGTGCTACGCGGTCGCTTTTGGTTTAATCCACATTACTTTTATGAGAAACAATAATTAGTCAATAAAATGTTATTTTGATCAAAACAAAGTTGGTGACATTTGAAGTAAAGGGATGCATCCCGATAATCATTTTCGTTTAGTAAATGTAATTAATAATTTATTTTAATTATTTGTAGCGGTCATTTAAAAATGAAATTGAAACAATACAAAAATTAATAGAAATAAACTCTAAACAACCAGGAATAATATAGTGTGTATTACACTCTTGCATTTATAAAATAAAGACGCTGTTTGCAAATTGCAATCAGGTTTTAAATGTTATTTAATTAAAATAATTCATTATAGATTATAAATTAAATATTATAATATTATATATAGAGTTAGAATAATAAATGTAACAATATTAATAGGAAAATAATAATAAAAGAGAATGAAAAGCTAATTAAGGTAAAACTGGGCGACGTTTCGCGTTGCAGGGGAGGCCCACAGCGTGGCTGCCCGTCGCGGGGGTTAACTTTACATGATGTCGACGCGGGAAACGCCCTTCGCCTGAGTACAACATTGACCAGAAGAAAGGCAGAAGACCATGAAGCTCTTTCCTGCACTACTGCCTAATATAATTGAACCTTTGCCATCAGCCTCAGCTCTCTCTATCTAGGTTTTTTGCCTTTTTTTTTTTCGTTTCTTTCTGTGATTTTCAGTTTCAGGTTTGATTACTCAATCTCTCTTGCATCACTTTTTTATGTTTCTTGAAAAAGTGAATTGTGGAAAATTTACGTTGCGTTGTACTTTTCCTTTTTTCCCTTCGTGATCTCGTGGTGCGGCGGAGTTATTTCTGCCAATGACGTATTTCTAGGGGATCACGTCGAAGGAATGGCGCCGCCGGGGCCTTTTTGATGATTTATTTCCATTTGTAATGTCTCGTTTCGGGGTTTGAATGTGATACAGAATTGGTTCCAGTTTGGTGGCGATGTCAGAGGTGGCGAAGGTCGTGTATATAGTTGTGATGGACGAGGATGAAAAAGGAGAAGGGAGGAGAGAGTCTTTCTCGTATACGCGTGCAGTTCTGCAGAGTGTCTTGCAACTCATGGGTTGCAAAGCTCGACATGCTTTCAAGGTTTTGGATCCAATTACTTGATATTCTTTCGTTCTACTATTGTCTTCTAAATCTACCTTGATCGTCCAATTGATTCTTCCAATTTTTTTATATTCCTTTTGGGGCAGCTCAAAGATTTAACTGATTTGGAGCGCTAAAATGTCTTCTAAAATAAGCTAAATTCAAGGCTACATCTAAATCTTTTGATGGTCATTATATTTTTGTAAAGATTTCTTAAATTTGAATGCAATTTTAGGACTTGTAGTCTGGTTTCCATACCGCGGTACTTGTTAACATTTTTTTTTTATGAATGATGGGCGGGTTTAAAATGGTACGAACTTAGAATTCATATTACATGGAAAGTGGTACATCTCGTTTTAATTTATCTCATATTCTCTCTTATGGTTGTAAAATAATTTCATGTTCCCATTGATCTGAACTGACTGCAAAAATACGAAAGAAAACATTTTTGCTGAATGTATTTTCTTATGTCCAGATCAGCCAAAGGGTTTTTAAATTGAGGAGAAGCGATTGTTCAAGTAGTTTTTTGCATTCTGATGGGATTAAGATCTCAGGGCTAGGTTCTTTGATTGAGGAAGAAAATTATGAGCATACTGTTATTGGCAAAGGTAAGACTGAGGTTTGCAAGGATTTCAGTAAAATGAATCATGGAAAAAGAGACATTCCACCATTTGAGCTGTACAAAAGACGCACAACTGTTGTTATTAGAAGGGAAACCTTCTTAAACATTGTTTGCGATGCCCTGGGCAAATACAAGTACGTGGGTCCTAACCAAAGGAGTGATTTGACCCTGGCATGCAGGTATTTTTACATCATTTGCTAGCAAGTGTTAGATTTTTGTGTTAACTTAAGCTTTCCAGCTTTGCCTGAAATTTGTGTTTTCATAGAAATGGAAAATTTCCAGGCACATTAATAGGAAAGTCTGTGTTAACTCAACCTTTTCCACATTATGGAAGATTTGATGCATCTTCTATAACTTTAACAGGAACTGTTAAATTAAGCTTTCCAGTTTTGCCTCAAATTTGTGTGGTCATAGAAACGGAAGCTTATGAGGCACCTTTTCAGCTTTTACTGTGATTTACACATCTAAGCAATAGCTATCCCAGCTTATGCTTGCATAACCTTGATAACTTAGAAGAGTATGGCTGCATTCAGATGATTTGTTTCTCAAAGTGGTCTGCACAAACTTATCTCTGATTCACGATTCATCAGATTCGTGCTTATGCTTATGTTTATCTTTGCTATTCTCTTTCGCATGCCTATTTTAATGAGAATATGGCTGCAGGATTCGAGAGAGGAAGAAATCTGTGACGGTGCTTCTATGCGGCACCAGTGGCTGTGGGAAGTCTACTTTGTCCTCATTGCTGGTATCTTTGACTTGACTACTATTCTTCTTTTCCTAATTGTCATGACCCCTCTATCAATTGTCGACTGTTATTTTTTTAAAGTTCATTGAACCTATAGAAATTTCTAGTTAATACTTACAGGTTTACAACTAGGATTCTGTTCCTTTGCACGTTCAGAGTTTATAACGGGGAAACATATTTTTTTCCATATAGGGTAACAGGTTGGGCATCACTACAGTGATATCGACTGACTCTATTCGGCATATGATGAGGAGCTTTGTAGATGCAAAACAAAATCCTCTGCTATGGGCGTCAACTTACCATGCTGGGGAGTTTTTAGATCCTGTGGCCGTTTCAGAAGCTAAGGCTAAAAGGAAAGCAAACAAAGGAAAAGTTGTTTTACAATCACATTCCAGAGGAGTATCTGATGATCTAGCAATTAGGTCTGATATTCGACCACTAGAGCAAGCTTCAACCTGTTCTGAGCTAATCAGTTCAAAACAGATGGCCATTGAAGGATTTAAGGCACAAAGTGAAATGGTGATAGACAGTCTTGATCGGCTGATAACTGCATGGGAAGAGCGAAAGGAATCAGTAGTGGTTGAGGGTGTACACTTAAGCTTGAATTTTGTTGTAAGTAACATCCTTTTAGTAGTTGTCTTCTCTCAAAACTTATTGCTGTTTTCCTTAAATATAGTTGTATTGGTGATTCGTAGATGGGACTGATGAAGAAACATCCATCAGTCATACCATTTATGATTTACATCTCTAGTGAGGACAAACACTTGGAAAGATTTGCTGTACGAGCAAAGTATATGACTCTGGATCCTACCAAAAACAAGTATGTGAAGTATATTCAAAATATCAGGACAATTCAAGAATACCTTTGCAAGCGGGCCGACAAGCATCTTGTCCCCAAAATCAACAATACCAATGTTGACAAGAGTGTAGCATCTATCCATGCAACAGTGTTCAGCTGCCTTCGTAGACGGCAGACAGGGGAACAAATTTATGATTTTAATAGAAATACTGTTACCATGGTCGATGAGGAGTACAGAAATCAATGTGTTGCCAACTCATTGAGCTCTAAGGGAATGTTTCAACTGATCCAGAGAAAAGGTTCTTCTAGGAACCTGATGGCCTTTGTCAACACTGATGGATCTGTTGCAAAGGCATGGCCTGTGGATTTAGTCAACAGAAAGGGAAACCTTTTTCATGGGCATAACACTGATAATGGAACTGGATTTCCCATGTATGGTCCTCTGGAAGTTGGTAAGGCTGAATCAGTCAATCTTCAGTTTGGTTTATACGGGATTAGTGCATGGACAAATGTTGGTGGCACCAGTCTTGCTGGAAGTATGGACGAGTCAAAGGGCGAGGCTACTGATACTGGTAGTAGATATCTCTCTTCTTGCTGCAGTTCACCTAGGATTTCCGATGGACCTTCAAAAGAGGTAACTAGAACGTTGTTGTTCATTCTATGGACATCAAAAATGTTAATTTTCTTTGTTTTAAGAAACAAAATTATATGATGTAGACTGATATCTATCATGGAGATTTTTGTTTGAGCATATTTGAAACTGAAACTGTCTTATTGTCAGTGGGAGTAAAATCTTTTTTTTGCGACATGGGACTGATTTCTTTTCCCTTTAGCTCAAGGAGGATAACTCTGTGCTTGGTAGTGATGAAGAGATTGATGATCCACCTGAGCAAGGCAGCGAGGAAGATTTTAGTGACGATGGCGACAAACATATACATGAAGAGGTATTGACTTGGCAATTTTTATTACTCAATATTTAAATCATTGGCTTCTATCTGAAAAAATGGATGTAAAGGGCATAAACGACATGGATGTCTCTTTTCAACTCCGTTTGCTGAACAAATGGCGACTAGTAAATTGATCATTACATATTGATCGCTAGATGAGAACGTTGAAAAATCTTTAAAAATATTTGAATTTATCCTGCTGATGGTACGTATGTTTCCTCTGATTTTACAGATAGGCTCAGTTGATGAAGAATCTACACGATCAGATGATGAGTACGACGATCTAGCCATGCTAGATGAAAAGGGTGTTGGTCAGATGAAGATGAAGAGCTGAAAGAAAAACTGGTACTTTCTAGATACAGTTCAGCCCTCAAGGACAGTGAGGAGTATCTTTGTCAAAACCCGAGCCTGTTCATTCGGACAAGAAGTGAGTTGTCTGAGCCACAGTGTTCGTACACCTCTCTACTTCGAAAAACGAAGGTAGGAGCTCACTAACTCCTGGCAACGTGAAAATGAGGAAACGATTCCTCAGCATCCCAGCCTTGGGAAAGCATGGGTCATCAGTTGGTGGACTCGTTCTTTCCGGAGCTCCTCATAGATAAGAGTAGGCATTTGTTTTTTTAATTTCAATCTGATTTATTACATTATTAATTTGTTCCTTTTACCTCTCGTGTGGTATAATGATTCGAAACCAAACGTCTATAAAATGAGTATATTTTCTTAGTGGGAAGAGTTATATGTATGTACGATACATAAAGCAGCTAATAGAGAAACAAATAAGAGCTAATTCCCTTCTGTTAATATCTACTCATATTTTATTCTATTTTATTTTATTGGGATTACTAACTCAATGGTAGAACAAACAATACACTAAAGTTGTGTGATTATGAGGCTTACAGGAAGAAAAAGTAGAGAAGCTCGAGCAAACCTCAACTAAGTGCTGGTATGGCCAGAGAGCTTTGCAAAGGATCTAGATTTTAGATAAAAGTCTTTGAGCTTAACACATTTTCGGCTCATGGGTTTAAATAAAATCTACGGACATTTTTTTTTAGCATTATTTTCTTTGTCACCCCTTTCCTTGAGGATATTATCATCTATCTTCCTAGTTTCTTCTAGTCGAAAGTCGGCCAGCATCGAGCAGTATATGAAGGTTTGACACTCTCAATAGCTTCAGCAGCAGAAATCCTCTTAATCTGAAGGTGACACCACAACCTCATCCTAGATTTTGATTAACAGATGTAACCATTTTTGTAGACTTTTCCTTGATTAATATCTTTTGCTGGGCGGATAATTGAATTGCTGGTTTACAGTAATGGATATCAAGACTGTCTCCTCTCTTAGAAAAATTGACTAATCTTTATTTTGCTCCGTGATCTATATTTGTACAATGTTGACATTATATTCAATCATTTGTAATTATGTAACGCTTGTCACACGGAGCCCATATCCAGTAGTAGAATTTTTAATTAGACGATGTGTAGATCATTGATATCGTATGATGTTTGTCTTTTTATTGATTGTTTTGAGTTATATCCATTCCTTGCGTTGCTGCTTTGATTCCTGTCAAGATCATCTTTTGCTAAGCCAGTTTTTAGCCAACCAACAATGTAGTATTCCTGTTTATCAAAGCTAATTATCAGATCTTGCATTGAAAGTACAACTAGGATTATCTTCCCATCTGCCATCTAATTATAAATACAGGTAGCTTTACAAAACCCTTTATTTTTAAGACATTTAAATGAATAAAATACCCATTTCTGCTGTAAATAAATCAATTCTCAACCCTTACAAATTGCTCTGGGTGATTCATTGATACAAGTAGAACATTGCTTTTGATAAACAAAAAAAATGAATAGAAGTTGAATTTCTTTGTTGAGATGAATCAATATATAAATGAGACATCGTTAACCCTTGACAGCAAGATCGACAAAGCTATAGGGATTTACCGTGATTCAAATCCATTTCTCGAGAATATAAGAACACAGTAGCTTAAAAAATAGATTAAATAAATAATTATACGCTCTGCCAAACGTTTCCTAGTCTTCAACTTTCAAGTACCAAAGTGATAGTCCACCGTTTACCTATGATAGAGCGCCTACATAAATAGTTGTTGTGATTACTATTACCTGGAGGTGATTATTGTAATGACATGTATTTAGCCCGGGAGTTATCGAGTATTCTGTGAGGAAAAATGGGAGAGATTCCAGGGGTCTCGAAAGCTGCAAGAATTCTATATTGAATGAGAGGAAAATCTTGTCATGTCACAAAGATAAGCCTACTTCCACAGCAAAATAAGAATAAAAATTGTGGGTCGTTGCATTAACTTTCTGCAGAAAGAAAGCAAAGATCATTTCCTGGCTACCCCCCATGAGTAAAACCCCAGAAGCATGCAATATCAAGGCTTAGACAGTGATGGAGGCACACAGATCTCCAGAATCTGGTAAATAATATTTTTCTTTTTTGGCTACTATTATTGGAGAGGGGGTGGCCTGAAAGTGTCTAGAGAGAGAGAGAGAGAGAGAGAGAGAGAGAGAGAGAGGTCAAGTTGGCAAGATGTCTAGTTGTAATAGGTCCACAAAGGACTTGTGGGAGATGAATGATGAAGACGACCATGGCAGAACCGCTCAGACGAAGCTGTCTTTACCAAAGTTCCAACCTTCAATGATCTACTTCTTCTGTTTATTCCAAACCCTGCAAACCTAATTTTTGAAGAATGTCTTTGACATAATCACTCCACTTTGGAATTATACTTTGAATGAAGACAAACCTCTCAAATCAAATAACTCACTCTCTTCTGCAACTATTTTGATACGAACCAAATTAAGACAATTAAAAATTAAAACTATAATCAAAGATTTTCCAAACATGTATTCATTAAAAGAATGTGATCATTATTTGAAAGTGTAAAATATGAGTTTTAGATTGAAAAATTACTAGAAGCCAAAAAAAAAGTCGAATTTTCAATACCAATGGCTCTCTTCGTATTCATTGCTTTCTTGCAAACCACGTAGCTTCCCTAACCATGGCTTACATTTGCCGAACTCATTTGCGTTTGTTTTGTTTAACATTCAACTATCAAATTCTTCGAATGTTACTTACTTTCTAGTTTCTCAGGTCTGTTCATACACAGATCTAAGGATAAACGCATCAAAAGTAGAAATTTAAATCACCTCAAAAAAGAGAACAAGAACTGTACTTCCAGTAGCTTTTGCACCAGGTGACTCTCTTTATCTTTTTCATGGCTATATCTGCAAATAGTTAAGAGATGGCATACAATCTGCAGAGAAGTAAACCCATTAATGGAATTGTTTTCAAAAATAATTGCCAACAAATGGGATGAAATTTGGAGTGACAAAAGAAGAAAGTCGTAAACATAGAATCACCTGAGATCAGCTAGGAAGTGAACGAAATGAAAGTTCTTTCCTTTGCCTTGATTTTTAATTGTAGTCGTTTATTGCCGATGCAGCATCATCAAGATTCTCACTCTCAAAGAAGTTTGGTTTGACATGTAGAGAAGGAGAGAGAAGGAGAGAGAAGGAGAAATTTTTGTATCACCACCGAACGTTTGCATGTGAATCTTGATGATGCTACGCCCGCAAACAACGCCTGTCCATCTAGCCTAGTCTTCCATGCACGAGGCGAGCTCAGTCTCATGAAAAGATAAATAAAACGAAAACAGACAAAGTTTTGGAAAACAACATAAAAAATGATTAAAATTATTCCACCATTAAAGTCTCTGGGCCGGAGCTTCAAAGAGGTAAGTCAAAATCGTAAAGTCATTGCATGATAGGGTCTCGGGAAGAATCGATCATAGTTTCCCGAAAAAAGACTGCAAACCAATTAAAACCCTATTTCCAATTTTCCCAGAAATTAAAAAGATGAGAACTTTCTGATCGGAAAGAAAACGATTTCGTTGAAATTCGTAGCTTTCTGATTCCTGGGTGAGTTTGATTAGTTCAGATTTGACAGAAAACACTCTTCTGAAGAACACCAGATGGAGAAACTAAGGCAATCAAGAAAACCCAACAGGGATAACTGGTTTCCAAGAAAGATTACGCCAAACAAACAGCAAAAAAGGAGTAGATTTGCAGGAAAATCTGTGTAAATCAAACCAAAAGAAGTTAGAACAAAGAAACAGTTTAGAATCGGAAACCCACAAAAGGAAGAGCAAAAAGAGAGAAGAAAAATAGATAAAATAAGCAATAGAACAGAGAAACAACACCAATCGCAGGAATCTATCTCTCAAACAACGACTTCATCAGGGAGAAGAGCGGCAGAGGGAGAGACTCACAAGCATGTAACAGTGGAGATGGATTTGTGGAGAGAGAAATTAGGAGAGTATATATACATACATATATATATATATATATATATATATAGATACAGGGAAAAGGGTGACGCAGATGGGGAAACGTAACTGGTCGACTAGTTAGAACCCTTTGTGAGTTGTGATTGGGCGATGCTTAGCTGTATACTGTACTCGACCCTTAACCCCTAGGGTATATCGCAAAAACCCTAATTTTTTCCACTGTTATGGTCTTTTTTTTACCATGCTTAGCAAATAGCTGAGCTGCTTCTTCTTCTTCCTTTTTTTTTTTCCCTCCTTTAGTACATTTTTTTGTCAATACACAGTGCTTCTTAGTTGGCTAAGCTAAGCTTCCGTTCCTCCTATTTGCCTCTCTCTCTCTCTCTCTCTCTCTTTCTCCCTAGATTATTTTTCTGTGGTTGCAATGATGTGAGCGAGGAAGGGGGTGTTTGGAAGTCAAAATATAGATAGAAAAATAAAAAATGTACCTAGAAATTCCTTGCTAACCCTTGTCTCTTGACAGCAAAATGCGCAAACTGTAGAACTGGTTTTTTTTTTTTTTGTTAAAACTTTTTTATTCAATGAAGTTGAATTAGGAGTAATAGTTATATTCAATTGAATTAGTGGAGTATATTTAACTAATAACAATTATTTTAGAAATATTATGGAATCTTATTTGGTCCTGGGATAACATTTGATCAATAATTTATTATGGTACTCTAATAAGATATTAGTCCCAGTATGATTGCCTAGTCTTATATAAGATTTACAAAAAATAAGAAATCATAACATATATGATTTTGTAACTACTGTATAAGAGTGCAAACTGTTTATGTACTGAACTACTAAGAGGAGTGTAGTGCCAAATGAAGCTAAAACTGGGTTTAAGCTAGAAAAAAACCTAAATTACAATAAATTTATTTAGATTTTGTTTTGAAATTACGAGTGATGAATGGTTAATAATTTTAGATAATAAATTAATAAAATAAGAGAACAAGAACGATAAGTTTATTTTTGGATATTTTCAGAAGTAATAAATATTTAATTTAATAATTAAACAAGAAGACAATTTTGACAGTTTGCAGAGGTTTCATTGTGTTTTCAGCAAAACTCACTCTGTCTGATCATCGCACTCGCATCCTCCTAATTATTTTTTCTCTTTTTTTTTTTTAAATTTAATTTAAAAAATAAAGAGAAGGAAATTCCTATATATTTAAGATGTCGGCAAGCAAGATATTATATCTATGTTTATATCAAGGCTTCTATTTTTTAGGTCAAGATTGTCACTTCTTTTATGGCATGAAAAATTAATCAATTTAACTTGAATATGATTTTGATTTATTTCATCTTTTTTTATGATAGAAATAGAAGAGACTCCACGTTACACTGCGATTTGGAATCATAAGAAATATTTCGAGAAAAGCCATATTTATTTACTCTATCAATAACCGAGTCAGATACAGCGTATCACGAGATATTTGTTTTTCTTATTAATTCTTACGTATTGGATAAAAAATAATTCTTAAATAATATATTCAACTCTATGACTGATATATGTTAAACAAATGATCAAAACAAATATAAAACAGTTGAAACCTTCGATTTGGAAGATAAAAAAATAAAAAGTAATCTTTACCAACAATGTAGAAATCTCGTGTTAAAGGGAAATTTAAACCTGAAGTAGTAAAAGCGAGTAAAGACTTGTTATAGGACAAAGGTGACTAACAAGACAATTAAATAAAGATTGCAGATGATTAGTGTAATTAAGTTGGTGATTGATCATAATTAGACAAATTGATAGCAACGTTATTGGATAACTATGTAGCATTAGTAGACATATATTATAAGCCATAATTTAAACCCATTTCAAATCCCCTAATTATGTCGTTTAATCACGCTCGACACCACGCTTTCACAATTATCTAGATAATGGTGGAGAATCTAATTAATTAACTTAATCCACTTTCCTCATTTTTACCATACTACAACGATTACATAATCAGATTTATTTTTTTATTTTAATCTGAAAATAACATATTTAAAAAAAAAAAAAAGAATTAATTTGATTTTAAAATAAGAGGGGAGATTCGGGTTGAAGAAAATCTGAAGCTCCACCTGAGAAAGGGCCCCACGTCCGTACAGTCTGATGTGGCCTCGTCAGACTCTCCACTTTCTCCTTTTCCCATTTATTTCTTTCACTTTGTTGAGGTGCCCCTTCCTTGGACAAGTGGCCACATTTGCTTAATGACTCTATCACCCCGCCTACCGCTGCCAATCCTCCCACGCATGCAGGGGTAAATCCGTAAAATCACATATTTCCAAATAAATTAATTTTTTTTAATAAAATTTTCTGGAATAATTAAATTTATTTTATAAAGGACCTCACACTTATATATTTACGTAAATTAATATAAAAAAAAAAATGTAATGATAGGAAGTGGAAAAGAAAGGTGGGAAGGGGAGTCACGAGGAGTCGTTGGAAGAAAATTAGAAAAAGCGTACGGAAACGAATTGCCACGTGAACTCCCCTTGAAACGACGTCGCTTTTTCTAAATTATTTAATTAAATAAAAAAAGAAAAAATAAAAAAGAGAAGAGATATTTTAAAGGGGTTGTCACGCACTCAACACAAAATAGAAGTCGTACAAAAATGATGACCTAACTGATGGGAGTACGATGCAGCATTTAATGAGTGAGACCCTGATTTTTTTTCTTTTAAAATCTCTTATTCTACTTTTATACTATTAATACTAACACACCATGTATCCAACTAATCTACCTACATCCATCACACAAGTTTATGTATTAAAAAAATAATATAAAGTTTCACTTATAACACCACCACCACCCCATGTGTCACGTTATATTTATGTGCTTTTAAAGTGTTGGGTTTAGAAAATAGAAAAAAGGTTTGTATAGGTGCAACTTAATAGGGCCCGATCCCCCCCTCTCGACTATGAACAGTCGGCCAACAACCTAAATGTTGTCAATTTTACACCCACGTGCCCAGAACAAGAGGTCGTTGTTGCTGTTTGCTATTTGTTTTTATCTTCTGACACAATATTCGTAATTAATTATATTAATTAATTAATTAATTAATTAACGAAGTTCATGAGTTAAGAGTTAAAAATTAAAAATAAAAGATAAATGTAGTATTATCCTCGGATCAATTGCTATGTTGTTTTTGTCCAATAACACGTGCTCTGTTGTCTATCTCCTTTCACAAAAATGTTGTTAGTTCTTGACTCGTAAAAGATCTAAAAGCGGATAACTATTAATTCAAAAAATATTATTATTATGAGTTTGACTTATAAGTGCATTGTTATTAACCTAGTAAAGGATAGCTTTTCATTGTGGGATGGTTTGGACTGAATTTCTAGAATGCCTCCCAGTTTTCATCTTGGGCTTACTTTTGGGCCTATGCAGCCCATAGAAACAAGAACAAAGCCCAATTTTGGGTCGGAGGTGGCTTATGTTAATGTTCGAATCGAATTTGTGTCAGATAAGAGCTCTGTTCTTGTGTTCTAGATGTAAATGTTTTAAATAATTAAATGGGTGTGGATTAGTAGATCTTGTTCTGTATTTGATGATTAAAGATTAAGCCTTTTCAAAAATTCTAAAAGTATACATAATGGAGGTTGAAGATTATGATAAATAGATGCCTGAAACTCAAATATTTTCGGCCATGATCGTCTTCTTCCTCGGAGCTCAGGCTGCCTGCGGCGCCACTTTCGGCATCATCCCTTTTATATCTCACCGCTTTTTAGGAATTATTTCCGGGACAACCGGGGTCTGGTTTGGTTTGACCAGCTAGTGTTCTTCACAAGCCCATTAGAGGTTATGATCGTTGCCAGCACTTTCCTTGTCGCTTTGGCTAACTTCAGTTGGGAAGTACGATCTTTCCGCCATGGAAGAGGGTGGGGAATGGACTGAGGATGTCAAGAAGGGACTCATCGGAAAAGCAGAATTTAAAGCGACATCTCATTTGATGGTTCGCAATTACGAGGACATCTAATTATACTAATTAAACAAATTAATATAGAGTAATTAAAGCTTTAATTCTTACTATTATAATTACAATTATGGTCATTATACATAATATTCATTGAAAATTTAGAATTTCATTACAAAATTTATTACTGTAAGTATTTATAAGACTAAGGGTAATCATCCTCTGACATTATTCTCATATTTTATGCATTAACTACCCATATATTAATGAAAATAATAATAATTTTAATATTTGTGTTCTTCCCTTGCCATTAAAAGGATGTTTCTCCCCGTTTAAGCAAGAATTGATTTTTATTGAGTGTAATCTAAGGGACGTCACACATCCATCATTGCTTCTTCCATTATAAGTTATTTCATCCCCCCACAAATTTATGTCACGTCTGTCTTCATAAACAAGGATGTTTTCCACAACTAATTTCTACTTACCCATTGTAGTTTCTGAATTATCATTGAAAAATCCCTTTGAAATTGCCTTAAAATGATCAAATCTTAGTGTAAATAAGCAATCTTGTGTGAAATCAAAGAACTTGCAGATGATTGTTATTAAAGTAGGTGCATTTTGGAAGATTGGAAATGAATTCCAGTTGAATTGGGAAGAACAAGAAGGGGAAACTTGAAAAGAAAACGACAGGAGAAAAGAAAAAACAAAAGATAAAGAAGGGATGGTGCACAAAGCAAACAAAATCCAGAAAAAGTGGGTCAAATAATCCATTTTTATGATCAATTCTTAGTTTCTTATTTTAATATTCACACTCTCCTTCACCTCCCACTGATTCAACTTCATTTTCACACTCCGTCTGCAAGTCTCTTCTCGGCGAAACAACTCTAAGACAAACTCTGCCTCCTGTTATTTCACCCAGATCCAGGTCTCTCTCTCTCTCTCTCTCTCTCTACTATCCTCTCTGTGATAGTGTTTTCTTTTTGAAAAGCTTGCTGCTTGTTGTAGCTTATGATCTCTCTTTGATTTGTGAGAAAAGAAAGACGAAATTTCGAGTCCCATTTGAGTTTTCTCGGTCTCTTGTTTCCCAGAATAATTTTATAAGCCTGCCCAGAAATATTAGAGTGGTATGCATCCAGCTCAAGTGTCTCTGAAATGTTTGTTGAAGGTTTTAGCTTTCGTCGGTATCCATTATTTTTTCCCGAAATTTATTCCTTTTCGCTAGTTACTCCCGCAAAGATTGGATTTTTTTTTTTTTACTTATCTATGAAACTGCTAGTTGGTTATAGTTGTGTTAGGAGTGAGATGAAGCTAACTTGTTTCTTTGGGTTGCAAGACGAATCGCGAAATCATTTCTGAATTTTTGTAAAATTAGTGGGCGTTTTTTATGTTTGGGGTTATGGCATTGTATGCATTTTTTTTATTTGCATAATTTATTATTGTCTTTTGAGTTTTAATCTCTCAAAACAAAGTATTTCTTAGTTCGATTCTGTATTCCAGTTTTTCATTGCGGCATTGAGTGATAACGTTATTTGCCGGAAGAAGTTTTCATCACTTTAGGCTGAAACATTTTTTATTATCAGCAAAACATTGTTCAAAATCAGTTCTAGAAGTAGAACCTTGACGAAAAAACTCCCTTTCACTCACAATTCATTCACTGATGAACTGTTAGAACTCCATATCCATTATAGTCACTGTTTTTTCAAGTTTACGGTGTAATTTGAATGTCTATGCCCTCTTTGATTATGCAGAATTCCTAGCTTCAGTAACTCTTGGTTAAGAAGGAGAAGTAGTCAATCTTCAACTCGAGCTTTTGGATAGTGAAGAGAATTATGGAGGAAATACAGTCTCAATCCGATAACTATAGATCTTCCTCATCTTCAGCTAGTAGTCCAGCAAGTAGGGTTCCTTCGAGTAACTTCTTCTATTTACGCAAACCCGGATCCCTTAGACAACCAATCTCTTTTGAGGATTCTCCAGAGTGGGAGGATACAGATATCGAAGCCAGGGCGGAAGAAGGAAGAGACTCTATCAATATTGCTACAACCCCTGCCTCTCCTTCCATATCCAAAATGAATAGTGGGTCCTTACCTTCACCTCCATTGCCAGAGGGTGCATTAATTGCGAGGAAGATCGCAGGCGCTTCTATAGCATGGAAAGATTTAACTGTCACGATTAAGGGGAAGAGAAAGTATTCGGACAAAGTCATTAAAAGCTCAAATGGTTATGCATTGCCAGGGACTATGACTGTAATTATGGGCCCTGCCAAATCAGGAAAATCTACGCTACTAAGAGCTATTTCAGGTTTGAAGCTTCCTATATGTTCAAATGGCTATTACTAATTGTATAAATCTTGGGTAATAGCTATTTTTTCTTTGTAGGAAGACTGCATCATTCAGCCAAGATTTATGGCGGAGTTTTCGTGAATGGCGCAAAATCGTACATGCCGTACGGCTCATATGTAAGTTTTATGTGCTATTACCGTTCAAGTCACACGGTGTTTTAGCTTTTGAACTTTGACAGTCTTGAAAACTTTGCAGGGTTTCGTAGAGAGAGAAACCAATCTGATAGGATCTCTCACTGTCCAAGAATTTTTATACTACTCGGCTCTGCTTCAACTTCCTGGCTTCTTTTGTCAAAAAAGAAGCGTGGTAGAGGATGCTATTCATGCTATGTCGTTGAGCGATTATTCGAACAATCTGATTGGTGGCCACTGTTATATGAAGGGCCTTTCTAGCGGTGAGAGAAGGCGTGTTTGCATTGCTAGAGAGCTTATCATGAAGCCTCATATTTTGTTTATTGATGAGCCTCTATATCGTCTTGATAGGTACTTTAAGAGTCATCTATACTCGAGTACTATTAGTTCGATAATTTTTCTCTCACGGCAAAGGTGTTTAAGAGAATTAATTATAGGAGCCGACTAATTCACTATCTATAGGACCACGATAAAAATCTAGAATCAATTTTTTTCCTTGAAAATACTAAGCTAAAGAGCAATTTATAGCGTCTAATATTGGAGATTTTTTTAACTAAAAAAACTTCTATCTTGCAGTTATCAGTAATTTTGATCATGCTTGTTTATCATTAAATCCACTACATGTATACCCTTCTATCGATAGAGTTTGAAATTACTAGAGGTGTTAGAAATCAAGTTAAAACATCCGATTGAATGAAAAACGTGGTATAGACGTGTTGGATTTAATGGATAAATAGACGAGTAGGTTCAAATTACTAACAATTGAAAGACGGATATTTCGTTTGTCAAGAAAATAGTCTAAAGTTTTATTTGTAAATGATCTTACACAATAAAGTTTAAATTTGTTTTTACCCAAAAAATTTTAGTATCTTCGTATTATTTTATTATTTATCTTTTCATTTTTGGATTGTTTGCTTTTCTAAGATCTTTATATACTAGGAACTGGGATTTTTTTTTATAGGAGCTGAAGTTATGAATTTATTTCCTCAGCGTTTCTGCACTTTTAATGATGGTGACATTGAAGAAATTAGCCAGCACAGGCTGCACACTTATTTTTACGATATACCAAAGCAGCACTGAAGTTTTCGGCCTTTTCGATCGGATATGTCTGCTGTCAAATGGAAATACTCTGTTTTTCGGAGAAACACTGGCATGTTTGCAGGTACATATAACAATTTTATGTAGAAAATTCATTGGCCATTCATAAACTTACTTTCTCTTTTTGGTTGAAGCACTTTTCTAATGCTGGATTTCCTTGCCCAATCATGCAAAGTCCTTCCGATCATTTTTTACGTGCAATAAATACCGACTTTGATAGGATCATCGCAATGTGTAAGAATTGGCAGGTATCGAACTTTTTCTCGACGAGATTACAAGCTGATCGTACTCGTTGTTATTTTTTACCTTTTTATTACTTGCTATTCATGAGATGTGGTATCTTAGCAGGATGACCAAGGTGACTTTTCATCAGTTAATATGGATACTGCTGTCGCCATTCGCACTCTGGAAGCAACTTATAAATCATCAGCAGATGCTATTGCAGTTGAAACTATGATATTAAAACTCACAGAAAAGGTGTATATATTTTTTTTCAAAGGACCCGAGAATGAATTAATCTTTATTCCGCGAACATCGTAATTTACCGTTTTATTCACTAATTTTACAGGAAGGTCCATCCCTTAAAACCAAGGGAAAGGCAAGCTGTTGTACAAGGATTGCAGTTTTAACTTGGAGATCATTACTAATTATGTCAAGGGAATGGAGATACTATTGGCTTCGGCTTATTCTTTCTGTGCTACTTACTCTTTGTGTTGGCACAATGTTCTCCGGCTTGGGCCATTCTCTGTCTTCGGTTGTGGTAATTCTTTCCCTCTTTGTTTGATCTTTGTTTGTCAACTTGCAATATGAAGGGTAAAGTACAATTTAATCACCAAATTTAAGTGACAGAAAGAATATATACCTTAACTATTTTTTTAAGTAAACTGCCCTTGCATTTTGGTTTGTTAGCAAAACAGCACATGTAATGATAAAATTTGTCAAATGTTTCACGTTTTTCGCTTGTAATGATCATTTGAATCCAACTTAATTACGTTGATTCACTTAATTTTACGCGCACATTCAATTTCAAAGACATATTTTAGTGGAATTGTCTTCTAGCCCCTGGAATCAATTATATATTGAGTGTGTGTAGGAAATCGATTGAGTTGAATAGGATAAGTTAAAATAATAATTAGAAATGAATTAAATGAGACGTTTGGCGAATTTTATCAAAATATAGACCGTTTTGCTATGATCTCAAATTACAAAAAGAAAACAAAAGATATTAGTTGACGTGAATCTTTAAGTTCAGAGGCTAGATTGCAGTTTATGCTGATGTAAATGCTTAATTGCAGTTTTGAAAATATTAGTTCTCTTTTTTTTACTATTTCTTTGCCCTGTAACCTTTATTTTGTGTGCTCACAGACAAGAGTTGCAGCAATCTTTGTATTTGTATCATTCACTTCTCTTCTTAGCATTGCTGGAATTCAAGCACTCATGGAAGAAATCAAGGCAAGCTTCAGTATCGTGGAGCGTTCATTTCCCCCTATCGAACAGTTCATTTCGATCCTAACGAAACTGCTTTACCTTTTGCAGATATACGCTACCGAAGTATCGAATCATCATTCTGGAGCGTTTGTTTTTCTTCTCGGGCAACTCTTCTCCAGCATCCCGTTCCTCTTCCTCATTTCCATCTCATCAAGTCTAATCTTTTATTTCCTGATTGGACTGCAGGACCAGTTCAGCTTATTGATGTACTTTGTCCTGAATTTTTTCATGTATCTTTTAGTCAATGAAGGAATCATGCTGCTCGTTTCTTCATTATCTCGAGACGCCTTTTGGAGCGTCTTGACCTTCGTATCCATTAATGTAAGTTGGCTAACACAAAATGCTAAAAAAAAAAAAGATGTTCATTGCCCTTAAATCTCCTTCTCTTCATTGAGATCTGTTTGAATTTTCAGGTTGTGATGATGCTTTCTGCCGGTTATTTCCGAATTCGGAATGCAATGCCAAGACCTGTTTGGCGATATCCACTTTCTTATATTGCTTTCCACACCTATACCATTCAGGCAAGTATATCTCATTAACAAAGTATCATATATCTAAGATAAAAAGCGCCTTCGTTTTCTGGGTATCAAAACTAATCAACATTTAGAACGTTAATCATAAGATCGATGCGAAAATAGACCCCGAACTTTTTGGACAATTTCCGACTATGACCTAATATTACAGGGGATGCTGGAGAACGAGTATGTGGGGACTTCATATGCCGTGGGACAAGTGAGAAGCATTTCTGGGTTTCAGGCTCTCCACAGTGCTTACGACACCTCACCCGACCCGAACTCCAAGTGGGAAAATCTGATAATACTATTTCTTATGGCGATTGGTTATCGAATTGTCGTGTTTCTTCTCTTGTATTTTCGCGTAGGAAACAACTCAACTCTGCTTAAAATTATCGAGTCTGCCCGACGTTCGAACAAGTAAAAGACGGGGACAACCGTTTTATGTAAGCTCAAAGCTTTGTTCACCACCTATGAAATGATAGAGGTGCAATGCAGTCTCTCTCTGTCTCCCTCTCACATTCATATATATTCATCCTGCATCATTATTGTTGAAAGTAGACATGGTCGTATAACCTGTGCATATTATAGCAACTCGAGTAAACTACGAGGGTTTAGTAGATTGCTCCATAACTTTTATTATATACGTTTGCAAGTTCAATTTATTTTATTTTTCACTGTCTCCTTTCTTGTAAATTCAATCTGATTGCTCATTCCTTTTCTAAATATAATCTTCCTACCCCGTTACCTTTATTCAAACAAAATTATTCTTATACTATAAAAAAGAAATATGTGAAGTCATGTCTTTACGTCTATAGGGGTTCGAAAATTTGAAGAAAAATAAAAATTCTCATGATTTGTATCCAAGAGACCATTGGGCGATTCACAATCTCGTATCGTTTGTGTGTAATTGAGTGCGTGATTTATAAATAATGTCTTTCTCAAAACTAGTACGACACAATTGAAGCTAAAACTCAGAACAAATTGTGATAATTTTAGCTTAAAACATATTATCTTAACAGCGGGATGAGTTTTTATGCGTACCGAACTATCGTACGCCTGAAAGTTGGATAAAAACATTGTCAACTTGTTCATTTAAATGAATTACGTTGTCGTGCACAAATCGGAGAAGACAAACAGCTAACTTGTCGGAACGGCTAACGTGTGGGAAGCTTCTTAGTTTCATTCAAGGCGGTGGACATGGTTGAAGTACAGATGCTTATCTTTCTCTAAAAATATCTCGCGACAGCCGGATCTGACTGTACAAGCACTTTTTCCAACTCCTATTGATCTTTGTTTTTTGTTTTTTTTTTTATTTGGACTGGGCCATAGATTTATTTATATCCCCATGTGGGAGAAACAAGGTGGGCATACCCATGATCCAATCAATGTTTCTGAAATATTAAGGTTCCGATCTTTACTTGGGTTCTTCTGGATAAGCCCTCCAAGCATCTCACATTACAAGATATTTTTCTTCCTTGTTTTCTCTCTCTACCTCTGTTTCTATCTCTAGATTATTGAGTGACAGTGACATTTGGATACTTTGTCGGACTGAAGAAAACAGCGCTTAACTACTCATATTTCTCGATGCATGAATATTTGCAATAAATCTCTGCAAAATCACTGTTTCAAGTGGCTCATTTGCGATAACACTTAACTGATTTATGGGTACGGTTTCTTTGTATTAACGTACTGAATCTACATGTAAATTTCCTATAATCATATGGAATCCATGCATCAACAAAGTGGATGTGGTCTCTAATGTTGAGACTGAATCTGGCATACATTACGGTAGTTAACTTCTGTTTCTTAGATATTGGTTTAGTTAAAATTAATATTCAATTAATTGATAGGAGGTCGCAGTGGCAAACCAGACCGAAACTTTGGTCGGGATCTAAAGCCGCGTGATTCAGTCCCTGTTTTGTTTGGTTTGGTTTTCACCGTTTTAATAATTGTAATCGGTTTTGAACCTAGAAAAACCTAGAGTCTTCCATACATGATTTTTCAGTGTCAAAACCCATCAACCACGTGGAAGAATGACAAATCGTGGGTCGACAAATCAGAATCAAACGCCACAAAAAGGGGTCCAAAATTAACATTAGAATATGTATTTAAAAAATTTAATCTTCATTTTTACATTGAAACTGAAACAGAATCAAATTAGAACAAAACTATATCTCACGGATCAGTTCTGGTTCGATTATGCTCTCTATGGTTTCATTTCGATTCTAAATCATGAGAACTCTTACTTCGTTGGCTCATAAACTAGATCGAACAAAACTATGCTCAACCATAATTAGAGGTACTATGCATAATGTCGTGATCCTACTTCAAAAGGTTGAAAAAGAACACGTGATGCTCGTTGTATGATGCGAGTAACGAGCCAACCACCAATTTACGTGCCAATGACATGGCCACCCACAACATTAGGTCACTTGTTTTGTACACCAAAAGAGTTATTTCCAAGTCAAATTAAACTGTCTGATCATCGTACAAAGTGAGCTAAAATATTTGTAGGCAACAATAGACTTTCGTTTGTTATAATAATATAAAAGTAGGCTACAATTTAGGTAGTCTTGCACAAAATTATATCTAGTTTTGATAAATTTTGGTCATGTTTGACTTTGAGAAAAGTGAACACGTAGCAGTCATGATAATCTAAATTGTTCAAAAAATAATAGAAATGTGTTCATTGCAAATAATTCAAAGTCAAAATATTAATTGAAAATACCCTCATTTTGATATTTATTCTAATCTAAATTGTTAAAAATATTTATATAAATAAAAATATAAAAAAATAACTTTTTATTTTAAGCCGTAATCCGCACCAATTTATTTTTTATGTTAAACCAAAAAACATTATACTAATTAAGGAGAAAAACTCTACTTATACATCACTCAATTTTTACTTTTCAAAATGATATGAAATTGTACACATTCAATGGTATGGACTGAGCTCTCATAATCAACAGAATCTTGAGTTATCCTTACTTTTACAAGACGAGCTGTCACAAAATTTCATCATATATTGTGAAGTATAACTCTTCTACAATTACAATATTGTTATCTCACTTAGAACTAATCGCGTTTTTGTTTATAAGTTATACTCCAAAATGTTTTGTCCACCCTGAGCTGCAACAACCCAAGAGATAGAAAAATTGACTATGAAATTGAAATAACATAAAGGAGTTTTTGTTCATCAATAATAAAACGTAATGCAAAACATTCATAATTTACTTATTTACATAGCACCAAAGTTTTGAACATCGAATAATGAGAGGACAACCTCACATTTTCTGGTTCTAATGTACTATACAAGTAAAATTTCATCTTGACTTGATAATAAAAAATTTAGGGTAAAATTTATTTTAAATTCAGAATTATAGATTTTTTTTTAAAACAAAACTTAAACTAAAAATCCTAATAATTTAAATCTTAGACTATTTGAAATATAACAAAACAAACTCTAATGGTCGACCGATCACCGTCTGTTCTCGAGAATGGCCGACTGTTATAAAACCAACGACTGTTCGTTCTATCCAGGGCCACGGGGCACGTGCAATGTCGGCACGCGAGGTTGAAGGGGCGATGCCAGAGCCACGTGCACCGCACGTGACTTAACAACAGTCGGTCGTTCCTCAGAACACGACCGTCCGTGCTCTCTATTATTTGCCTAATCACGGGTCAATCCACCTGTGACTTAATAATTTTCATGGGTAGACTGATAATTGAAAAATCGGCCAACCATTCTTCAAAACGGCCACCCGGTCTATCAATTATCAGCTTACCTGTGATTCACAGGTGGACTTATAATTGAGATAATGGCCGCCCGTTCTCCAGAACGGTCGACCGTTCGACTATACTATATAAAGAGATAATCCTCCATCTCTCCTCTCACACCTCAATTTCATCTCCACTCTAAAACTTTTACTATATTATTTAATTTCTTGCAATTTAGCTCTTTATTAGTAACGCCGATGGATTCTGATTCAAGTAGATCAGTTGATGTAGACGAGACAATAACGTGTGGTACCAACATGAACTAGTATTCAGACGTCACGCCCATACACGATGATCTTCGAGCATTTGATCACTCGGAAGGTGATGGAGAAATAAAGGTACATTCAACCTCGAAAATCATAAACGATGAACTTCGAACACCGGTTGATTTGGAAGATGATGAGACGAAAAGTATACCGGTAAGGGAAGAAATTTCTATAGGATTTTTTTGGGTAAAAACTATAGTTCTTTAAATGGCATTAGAGAAGAAATAGTCGAACATGTTTGGCAAAATGGTTATAACGTCAAATTCACTAAAAGTGAATCTCGACGACTCACGGCAGTGTATGAAGGCAGATGTGAGTGGCAACTCCGTGCTTCGATTATGCAAAATGAACGTACATTCCAAATAAAGAGGCACACCAATTCTTATAGCTGTGCAAGAAAAATTGAAAATCGACACGTTATGACAAAATAGGTGGCAAATCATTATTTGATTAGGTTTAAAATTCAACATATTTGGAAAATTCCTTCCATTACTGAGACGGCGAGAAAAGATTTAAATGTTAACATTATACAAAGTCTTGCCAAAAAAGCAAGAAGCGAAGATTAGAAACTTAATGAAGGGAAAGGCGACGAGCATACAAGCTACTGTGACCGTACACAGGAAAAATATTTAGATCAAATCCAGGTAGCACAGTGCGCCTACATACTTACTTGGTGGGCTTTGCCACTAATGAGACATATGTATTCGTAAGAATGTACATGTCTATAGCTGCTTGCAAGGAAAGTTTGTTGCAGTGTGGCAAATGTATTATCTGTTTGGATGGTTGTTATCTAAACGACTCGTATCCCAGTTAATTACTCACAGCCGTCAATATTGATGGTCACGATGATATATATCTTGTTGTTGTTGTCAATGTGAAATCAGAGTATAGGGACTTATGGACGTGGTTTTTGCAAATATTGAAGGAAGACATACAGAATGAAGCGGGATACAGATGAACATTTGTTTCGGATCGACAAAAGGTATAATGCGGCGTGTCAAATACGTCGGCGACCCGCTGTGATCTCATCTGCTCTCCAGGCAGTAGCCTGATCCAATATCGCTCGATGATCTTCTGAATCAACGTGTCGTACGACATGTTTTTGTTGCGTGTCCGATTGATCTCACACATGTTGCTTAAAATCAAGAAGCCGTCATCAAATAACGTCTCGTTGTACAACTTTTACATGACATAGAGATCCATGCAACTCACGAGATTACTATGTCCATCTAGCAGTAGAAGGGTGTGGGATATAATGTTCTGAACAACCTAAGGTTTGACATTCAAATCTCTGGATCTTGGCTTAACAAACCCTCTACGTCAGAGTTGCGATGAATTTGCCTAAGGAACTTTAGTCCCTTGACTGATTTGAAAAAAAAGACAGTCTGGGGAGGCATGGTAGTATCTCTCTGCTCCTTCTCCAGCAAACTCGATCAGCTCATTCAGTGTCTCTGGAGTTATTAGGATCTTTGTATCCAATATATATGTCTTTACCATTCTCGACCTCCCGAAAAAACTCAAGTTTGCATAAAATAAACAAGCTATTTGCTCGCATGCATTGCTCTGCACACTGTAGACCTTATGCAGGCAGATTCCGTCGAACATCTTTTGGATCTCCAAAGATTCCCAACCTTTAAAATTGATAGTCTTCAAATGCATTATCGAGCGGTGTATCTAATCCAGCTTAAACTGTTCTTTACAATTTTGATTGCAAAATTCAAGAGACAAAAACCCAAGTCGCGACACTTGTGCCGAACCTCCTTGGGCCACTCATGGTTCTCCACGTTCCGTATGGTCACTTTGTGGCCGACCTCCTTTAATAACAATTCTCTGAGCTATTTGGAGAGCTTTTTGAGAATTTAGAGATTAAGAAGTTTTAGGCCCGAATTTGTGAGGTTTTTTGGTTGAAAATCGAAAGAAACAATTGCGAATAGAGAAATCTAGAAGGTGGGACGTGAAATGGTTGGATTTTGGCAAAAGATCGTGTGAAGGCCGAGAGGTTTTCAGGGTTTTCAAAAGCTGAAAACTCATTGTGTGGTTGTTCCCTTGTATACTTTCGGAAAACAGTCGGCCGTTGTCGGGGTGATGACTCTTCGTTATCTGCCATAATTTTTAAAATAGGAGGTCAATGCCCCGACAACAGTTGATCGTTCAACGAAACAGTCGGTCGATCGTTCTCTAACGACCAGTCGATCGTTGTCGTCCTTGATGATGCAGTGGGGGTCAACATCCCAACAACGGTCGACCGTTCCTGATAACGGCCGACCGTTTGGAGAAGATAGGCCGACCGTTCTAATCCTTGATGCTGAGTCAGGGAGTCAATGTCTCGACAACGGGTCGACTAGTCTTTAAAACAGTCAGTCGTTAGAAAAAGTCCAGCAGCCCGTTCTTGGGCGACGTGCTTCACACGTTGCACGAGGTTTAAAGAAACCTTGCCATTGCCACATATGTCGCTCCAATTGACGGGTCATGCATCACGTGGCACTGGAAAAAATGGACAATGATCGGTTGACTGTTAGAGTTTATTTTTTTATATTTCAAATAATTTAAGGTTTAGGTTGTTAAAATTTTTAGTTTGAGATTTATTTTAAAAAAACATTCATAGGACGGTGTTTAAACAATTTTTACCCAAAAACTTAATAGAATTCTTACAAAGTTACCTTTCAAACTCTAAGCCTAACCAAGAAGTCTTCAAAGGGAAACAAAAAAGTGAACAAACTCAGACCCCAACTCTTAATTATTTTGGAAGCAGACAGGACCAGGTGATAGTGAAGCATCAAGTTCAATGCAGGAGTGTCATTGACTCACATGCCTTGGTCTCCCATTTTTAACTGTAAACCCTCCCTCAAATTTCATCTCTTTTCTAATCTTTAACCCAGACTTCGTCATTAACTAAACCCTACTAACACGTTTGTCTAACTCCAGTGGCACAGAATAATAGTTCAGATGAAAACACAGGAAAAAATTAATTGAACTGGACAAATCACACCTTCAATCTGCTGTGATTATGTACTGTCTCTCTCTCTCTCTCTCTCCCTAATAAAGCTAGGCCCATTGATGTTACAGATTTTATCGTGATTAGATATGAAAATACAATGTACTTTTAGTCATACTCATGTATTTTCCCATAAAACCCTAGTCCAGTTCAGATGTATAAATTCATGAACAATTCTGCATTTAGGCTGTAATAGAATTGCGAGTGTCTAATGATTTTCCTTTTTTAACACTTGAGGGAGACGCTGTGTGAATTTCTATAGCCATTTGAAGTTAAACCTGTTAGGAAAACCTAGCTCTTCCAGCTTGGAAACGCCGTGTGTATTTTTTTAGATGGCGAATCTTAGAAGCACTGGAGGGAAGAAGAAGAATGGGATTGTAAAGCTGAAAGTTGCAGTGGAGAAACTGCAGAGAAGTCTTTTAATGGTGAAGAAATCTGACTTCTTTGAAGAAGATGTCGATTCGGCCTCAGTGCCAGAAGATGTGAAGGAAGGGCATTTTGCTGTAATAGCAGTAGAAGGAGAGAGGGCTAAAAGATTTATAGTCCCTTTGAGTTTTCTAAGTAATCCGCCATTTCTAAAGCTGTTGGAGCAAGCTGCAGAAGAGTATGGGTTTGATCACGAAGGTGCATTGGCCATCCCTTGCAACCCATCTGAGCTCGAAAGGTTGTTTGATTATTAGCAATGGAGGAACAACTTTGTAGCCAAGAGGTTGTTTTGTTTCGAAGCTTTGTCCAATGGCTTTTCTGCTAATCTTCTATATCTAGACCCTGTATGATCCGTTTATAACTGTGTTTTGAAAACTGCTTCAAAAAAAAATTTCAAATACTAGTGTATATTCATGGAAAAAAATAGACAGAAAGGGTTTTTAAAAACGTATCACTAACATGCCCTAATTTTTTGGGGAGAAAAAAAAGTGGTTTTGAATGCTGGAAATGCAATTAATGCCAATGAAGGATTGAATTCAAGGGTTTGTTAAGACTTGTTTTTTTTTTTGGAAGGCTATCATAATTGGGAGTTTCCTCTCCTTGCTTCATATTACTCATATTATCTTTGTTAGTATAAAATTAGACGTACGCATAAGAAAAAGTTGTCTGAAGCCTTTGGATGATGAACCCTTTCGAGAAAATAAAATTGTGAGCCTCCCGGTTGAAGAGCTTAATGGCTCAATGTGTCGGTTAGTATATTTTGATGGGGTAATGAACTTTTGAAATAGAAATTTCTTACAGTTGTTCAAAGTTGGAGTGTTATTGCTTTCAGATTCTAACAGCTTAATCCTTTTTCTGGGTCGAGAACTTCTTATATATGCTTTTGCTCAGCAGATTTGGGGAAGCATTCATTTGATGCCCATTTCTGGGAGAAGTTTAATTGACAGTGTAGTGTCAAAACATGATTAGTACAAATGCAAGAAAACTTGAATTGAATCTCAGTAAAAATCATAGGATTTTAGAGCGAATTCTTTCTTTGTTCAGCTGAATGGCTGCAGAAAAAGACACATGACACAATAGGAAGCCATGCTAGAACACATTGGACACTGAGAAACCCTAACTAGTTCTTCAGTATATGTTTGATTTAAAAATCATCTCATTTGGAGTCTTATTTTGCTTAAGAAATTAGTATAATCAAGACAAGGTAAGACTTAACAAAAGTGAGAAGGCGATGACAGTATGTGAACATGTATTGTGAGGGCAAAAGAGTTGCACAATCCTACACTGAGAAAGGTAAAGACGAGTGATTTACGAGTAAATTTTTCATTTCAGTCCACTACAACATATTTTAAAGTATAATTAAAAAAATAAAATTTTGTGAACTTTGAGTCAAAGTTAATAATATTATGAGAAATTATCGATTTTAATCATGTACTATACTCATAATTTTAAGTAACTTCTTCTACTAAAAAAATGGCCAAACCGAATTACAGTACTATAATTTTATTATTGGCCTTGATCTTTTTAATCTTTTTGTCAACACTCACGTTAAGTGCACTTGGGAGTTTTAGAAAAAAATATTTTTTTTATTTTATCAATTAATTTTGAAACAAATAGTAAACAATATTCAATTTATTTGACATTTTTTGCACCTATTCACCACATCATTGGAAAATTATCTGTAAATTTTCATGATTTTTATAATAATTGTAAGATTTATTATAATAATTTTATAAAATAATAAAATAAAATTATAATAAATCTTACAAGTATTAGAAAATCACGAAAGTTTACAAATTAATTTCTCATGATATGATAAACATGTGACAAAACTTTTGAGTAAATTGAATATCGTTTGATATTATTTTAAATTTAATTTATAAAGTGAAAAAGGAGTTGAGATTAATTTTAAAAAAATGCCAAAAAATATTTAATTTACTTTAAATTTTTACTACATATTTACCACATTATGGAAAGATAATCTGTAAATTTTTGTGATTTTTTAACACTTGTATGATTTATCGTAATTTTATTTAATTAAAATAACTCGTACAATTGTTATAAAATTACGAAAATTTATAGACTATTTTCCCATGATGTGATGAATACGTTTTACAAGGTTTAAATAAATTAGATATCGTTTAATATATTTTAAAATTAATTGATAAAATAAAAAAATTTAAGTTTCCATGTGCACTTAACGTGAATGTTGACGGAAAGATTAAAAAAATCAAGACGGTAATGGAATTATAGTACATGATTCATTTTGTTAATTTTTTAATAGAAAAAACTACTTAAAACTACAGATATAGTACGCGATTAGAGTCGATAATTTCTCTAATATTATAATAGCATAGCATAGGCAAGACTCTGCAAATTGGAATAGAGTCAAAATTCAAACACACCTCCAAGACAGGTGATTAAAAGGATCCATCTTATTATACAAGGAGGGTTAAACACTCATACGTCACTTGAGAAAAGTTGTCCTCTCAACTCAATTCAATATGTTTTGGGACAACATTAGAAAATAGAACTATGTGCTTCCAATCAATCAGACAATATTGCATTAGTGGTAGTGAGTCAGCCACAAGTCACATGTTATTGCTTATAGACACGTAAACATTGTATTTGGAAAAAGAATTGTCTTGTGCTATGTTTGTTGGAAATAATGAATTAGTTGTGTTAAGGAAAAAAAATAATTATTTTGGGAACTATAAACTTATTAAAAATAAAAATAATTTTTAAAAAGTTTTCTTGATTACTTTTTTTTTTATATTTTCAATCGATTTCAAATTGGTTGTGAATTACTTGAAATAATATATTTTTTAAGAGTAATAATACGTTTACCTTCTAATGCAATGTGTCGATTATTAGTTAGTGTAATTATTATTTTATTTTAAATATTTATCTTAATTATTATACTAATTAAAAAGTAATTTTACGTTAATAAGTAAAATGAGAGTGTAAAATTAGATAGTAGATGTAATATTACTCGTTTCTTAATTTAAAATCTGGTAATACTTTTGCGTAACCAAAATACTTGTTTCTTTAAATAATCCAAACATATTTGAAAATCAAGAAAAAAGAATTTTTACAATTTTTCGTTCTTGAATAATTGCCTCACTTTTTAATGAACTCATAAATTTCTCATTTTACCCTTTATACATTTTAATTATTTACTTTTTTATGTAGATTAAAAAAATCTCTCAAATAAACATTTTTGTCGATGATTGTGTTCCCAGCTGCAAAATATCAATATACTTCTGTGTAATTTAATACTAAAACAATATATTAATATGTGATTTATTAAATATTTAAATTTATTATTCAAAGAACATTAGTAATTGTCATTATTTATAAGATTTCTATTACCACTTTTAAATTATAAATTACTAAAATGACAAACCCTAATTAGTATAATTAATATAATAAATTATAAATAATTAAAATAATTTAGTAATTACACAAATCAATGTTTGAAACATCGTGAAGGAGGCATATATAGTAGGAATAAAGTATGCAAACAACATTATTATAAAATTATATGCGCATGAATTCGGAAAATTCTTTTCTCAAAATTTTGTAAATAAAAGAAGATGAGAAGGAACACAGTCATATGGGCTGATCACACAAAGTCCAAAACCTGAAAGAATAATATAAATGCAATTTAATGTTCATCCACATAAAGTATAAGCTTCAAACTTATGCCCCACAAATAATTGAACTAACTGGTAACACTTACAAATATGGTAAATTAAACGTTGTAGAAGACCAATACCAGAAAATAATGTACTGTACTGTAACGTGACAATATATTTAAAGACGTTGAATGTTTTAATTATATAATATAAGTTAAACGAAAGAGACTGTACATAGGTAATGATATAAGTAGATGGTGGCAAATAAATATAACCTGGTTGGAAAGAAAGTGTGCTATAAATGAAACTCTCTCATAAATATTTTCAGCTTTAATTATTTAATTTATTTTTTGCCTTTGTAAGCACGTATGCTCAATTTTACCAATTATTATATATTTATGTGCCCCACCATCATTTTCAATTTGGATCATTTATTTATTATTGCAAGTAATATACTTTTTTAATTATTTAGAATGTATCATTTTAATTTAATGATTTATTATTCATCTTCAAATTTGAGGATGAAGAGCAAGTAGGTTATTATTGAAATATTTTTTTAGGTAAATAGATTTTTTTTTTTTTTTTGTTTTTGTTATTTTTTGCTCTGATTTTTCACGAAATAAAAAATCACTTTGATTTGATGAAAACCGTCAAAGCCTCTCACAAAATTAGCGAATAGATTTATGCAAAAACCTCTTCTTTGGTTTGTCCTCGCTAAAAATCACAATCTTTCACCCTCAAAATGACATGGACTTATTTGTCTTTTACTTCTAAGTTTGAAGATAAATAGACATTATACCAATCACAATAGAAACACGTGGTAGTTTATAAAAGTGACGTTCCGTCATGTTAACTTTTTTTTTTTTTTTTGGGAACGCGGATGATGATCAACACTCGTCACTAATCTGGAGCTTTACAGGGTAGAATCAAAAGTTGAGTCTTTTTCATTATAAACATATTATGTGTGAAATTATCGTCTTTGATAATGGAAATTAGAAGGAAATTTAGTCAACTCAAAGACTTTTGGTGAATGGATATTGGGTGGTGGGGAGGGAAAGGAAGAAACTCATTAGCATCTTTGAAATTTTCTCCTTCAAAAGCCATCGTCTTTGTAGAGCTTTTCTTTCCCCTTTTTCTTTCTGAAATAGCCTTGATCTCCTTTTTAACTTTCATGCAAAGAAGTGAATGGCATTTGACAATATCATTCATTTAGATAAAACATCAACTTTTTTCTTTTTTTTTTTTTTTTTTTTTAATTTATTAGACACTACTTGATTTTGCTATGATCCGTAAATATTTAGGCATTTTTTAAATTTAATTTTAATGACAAAAGACAAAATTAAACGGACTCAAACTGAACCTAAATCAACTCAAAATCAAATTCAACCTGAAAAAAAATCAAAACTGAAACTCAAGTAGAACTAAACCCAGCAAAAAGAAAAAAAATCAGTTGGATCTTAATTTTGTTCCAAAACATTGGTGGTTTAAGAGGAAGGAATTGGAATTTAAGGTTTATTTTTGGTTCAAAAGAAATCCGAAAATTGAAGTTGTAATTTGTATTTGATCCTTCCACATTACAAGGCAATAGCTGCTACTACTACTACTCAAAAGTAAATCCTCCCTACCTATAACTGTATACAACATGTAGTGGAATATAGAAAAGAGCACATGAAAGGTAACATGTGATTGAGCTCATGCAATCATCACGTCTATACAGATTTGGATTAATAAAATAGACTTGTTATACCAAATGCTATACACCTTTTTCATCTCATTTTTGGGCTCAAAAAGTACTCCCTATTTTTAGTATTTACTCCTCCCTCCTCTTTTAATTTTCTCTCATTATTTATTAATTTAATATTCATCCAAAGTCGACGTTTTTTTCTTAAAAGCCACGAAACGACAAAGAGAGATTCAATTCGACTCGACTCGACTCGGCTAAGTCTCGACCAGGCAAGGAGAGAGGGAGGAGGATAATGCCTAATGGCAGCATTACCCAGCCGCACGTGGGTCCTGGTTTTCTGTGGGCCCCACACCATCATCACTGAATTCCTCGAAAGGACCCGATTACTCTAATATTATTAAACAAGGAATTAGGAGGGTTAGGGAATGGCAAGACGGTAATAGAGAGAAAGAAGAGCGGGGGAAGAGTAAATACGAATAGGGGAAAGAAAGCGAAAAGCGGCAGAGGAGTGGGAGTGGAGCTCGCGACAGGCTGTCCAGTAGACGGGGCAGATTGTATTTGCCGCTGGTCCCAAAACTCCAAACCAAACTAGAAAGCAATCTAATTATTGCCCTTCCTCCTTTTCATTCTTCTCAATTACGTTACTTCCAAACCTTCCTACTAATATCTCTATCCATAAATTATTTATTTTTCACTTTTTTAATTATTTTAATATTATATGCCTCTAATAATATGATATATACTTAAGACACTCTTTAACTTCATTCGATTATCAAAAATAATTAATTCAAGATATATTTGACTAAAAAAACCTTAACTACAATGACTTAATTCAACACGGAGAAAGACAAAGAGTGTAATAAAGTAGTCAAGTGGAAGGAGAATTAGAAGAAGAGTCATCGAGAAAATAATACAACCAGTAAGGAAAGAAGCTCTATCCTTCTAGGCCTAATTTTTCTTTTCAAACATGATATGCCTCAGTCTAGTTGCATATTTACACTCCTTTTTGTCAAAACGTGGATCGTCATCATGTTCCAATTTCAAATGTCACATAATTGAGCAAGCATTTGGGTTCTCATCACTAAAAGTCTGAGGTGCATCATGATGCTGATGAATATGCTCCCCTCCCCCGTACCCATACTCATACCCTTGCATTATCCCGTATCCGTACCCCGGCACTGTCATTACCTCCATCCGGTTCTCTTCCATCTTCCCGACGCCCTCTTCCGCCTTTTCTCCGCCTCCTCCACCACCCTTTTTCTTCCCACCCCCGCCCTCTTTCTTCTCTCCCCCCTCTTTCTCTTTCTCCTTCTCCTTCTTCGGCGGGACGACTTCCACTGGCCGCTTCACTCTCTCCTTTAAACTCTCGCACAGAGCTTTCACGTCCATGCTGCCTTTTACGGTCACCAGTTCCTTCTCTTTATCCATCGACATTTCCTGAACTCCTGCAAATTCACGACCATGACCGGTTTTTCGTTTATTTTCGGAGAAAAACAGAAGATGGGGATGGAGACTGAGAGAGAGTATACACCCCCACCCACCTTTGGTTTTGGAAATGAGCTTGTGAATCTTCTCGATACATCCCTGACAGTGAAAAC
Organism: Begonia peltatifolia; assembly: GCA_022433055.1. Taxonomy (NCBI): domain Eukaryota; kingdom Viridiplantae; phylum Streptophyta; class Magnoliopsida; order Cucurbitales; family Begoniaceae; genus Begonia; species Begonia peltatifolia. Next base: position 6,141,691 of record CM039527.1, read on the forward strand.
CCACCTTCAGAACCGCCATCGTCAATGGTACCTGCTCCGTTAACCATCATCAACTTCTACTCGTTTATTTTTCCGATGAAAAAAAAAACTGAACTAGTATTTAATTACTAGTTTGATTAAACTAATCTTTCCGATTCCGTCGCACTTAGATGCGATAAATCCGCTAACGTAAAGAAATAGTCTAGAGAGAGAAACAGAGAGGGGCAGGATTTGTACGTTACCTCCTTGGGCTTCTTCTTCTCGTCTGGTTTGTTGTCGTCGGGTTTGGGTTTGGATTCCTTTTCCTTTTTTGGTATTGGAGAAATCAGTTCCACCTTCTTCTTGGTTTTGGTAGCGAGCTTATCTCGGAGCTTTAATGGGTCTACTTTTCCCACAACTGTTAATTTGTTTGCCTCGCTCTCTGCTTTCACGGACTCTACGCCTTGACAAAATCCAAACAGCCATGATTTGAAAACGAATATAGTTATATGAGCATTGAAGGAGCATTTTGTAGCGCTTCAGAAACAGCACAGCAATGCATTCCCGAAATTTGGGGAAACAGCAGAGAACAAGAAGGAAAACAAAACAGAAAAGCGGTAGAGACACAGCGATTTAACAAAACGCATATATCATCGCTGAACTGGGTTTCAATTTCATAAATAAACGAAGAAAAGCAGTCAGAATTTCAGGATAATCCCATATCTGAAATCTTAGAAACGTCAGGAACCAGCATAGGAATTTCACCATTTCAACTTAAGAAAGTCGATAATACAATGCAGAAAAAAAAAAAAAAAGAACATGAATCTGAGATAAAATCAAATAAGAAACCTACAAAAATACCTTCAAAACCTTTCACACATCTGATGATTTTATTCGCACATCCCTCGCAGTGCATGTCGACTTTGAAAACCACAGCATTGGGGTTCTGAGCCTCCTTCTTCCCTCCCCCTCCGCCTCCACCTCCACCTCCACCTCCACCTCCACCTCCATCTCCATCTCCTCCCTTCTTCTCCCCTTCGTCGTCGTTCTTTTTCTTCTTCTACAACCCACAAAAACAATCATTAACAGAAAGAGATGGAGAAAGAAAACTAGACAAGAAAAACTCACCGCGCCCATTATAAAGCAGGCAGTTATCTGTGAAAAGGAAGAATTAGGCGAAGAGGGAGGAGTATTTATAGTGAGAAAGTCAAGAATCCGAATGGGGGAAAGGAGTAGGGAGAAGAAGGTGGCTAGAGCTATGGATACGAGACGAATGAGTGGAAATCGGTTGGATCACGTCGTGTTTGGCTACATTTAATGCGCTCCCACATTCAATCAATCATACATAGTAAAAAAAACTTCATTTTTACTCAAAATTGACTCAATCCAAGCAAGCCATATCAAACGTTATTAACACAATACTAATTAAGCAACTTCCACTTCAATCACCACCTAAGTTTACTCTTTTTATTTAAGCATAATTAATATAATAAATTATAAATAATTAATTTATTACATTAATAATATTAATTATTATTTTATAAATCTAGAATAAAAAAATAAATATATCAATATTTTTTATTATTAAAAATTAAAAAATATTACTTTTGGCATTTAATGATACATTTTAATCTATTTTGTAACTCTTCTGCCACATTTCAAATCCAAGAGTCCCAACTCATTGAAAAAACACCGACAAAGTCTAAAAATCACATTAACTATTAGAAATCAAATTAAAATAATTCATTAAATAAAAAATGTATTATATAATTATAAAAATTAATGACAATATTTAAATAACTAATACTTGAAAGATGAAAGATCTGATTATTAAAAAACATTATGATATGGATTGTATTATACTAAAATCATAACAAAGTAGAAGTTAAAAATGAGGAGAGTAGTAAAGAGGGAAGGAGGTGGCGTAGGTGAGTGGGCGATGACTGCTCTTCACATACTCTATTTTTTGTCTCTATATTTAATTTGTATTTAATTCCTGCCCCCTGCCCCCTGCCCCTCAAGTAACAGCCAATATTTTGTATGCATAAGACATGATTTATATTATGGGACCCATCTCTCTATAATTTTGATTCCCTCTTTTTATTGCTTTCCCCGCCAAAAACATATTATTATTTTTTTCAAATAATGATAATGTTTCAAATTGGGCTTCTTGTTATTGATGAACTCAATTTTGGGAATATAATGTTATTGTTTCCCCCCTTTTTTAATTACTACGGTGACATAATTAATCAAATATTTTTATTTTATTTTACCATCTTAAATTACTTGTTAAAATGCCAAATAATTATTGATGTAAAAAATATAATAAATTAATTATTTATAATTTATTATAATAATTACTCACATAATTATTTAACACATTAATTATATTTTAAGAGAATAAATATAATATTATTGTAGTGTAATAATGTTATTACTCTCTTAAATTATATTATGTGTCAACTAAATTACTAGTATAATTAGTATGATATAACTTATTATATTAATTATATCGCTTATCATTTAAAATGTTAAGTTAAATAAGAGAATAAACTTAATGTTATTGTTGTTGAAATTAGTATTTTAAAATTTATAGATTTAATTTGGAGTGGCAGCAAGAAATCGTTGTCTTTCACCGAGACGAGGGTGTAATCATATTTATGGTTATAATTATTAATAGCTGATAATTCTGTACTTTTTAGTAATAATTTTATAGTAGTTTCTTTAATAGTTTATGTAGTAAAAGCTGTTTTTAGTGGGGTTCATTCTGCCTTTAGTTATGAAAAGAGTGATTATTCTATAATTTAATTAACATAAAATAGAGTTGTTAAACATATTTGAGAGAACCTACACTCAGAGGGGACAACAACGGATCGAGTATTGAGAACCAGACCAGATCGAGTATCAAGAACCGAATTGGATCGAAGGTTTTGATTTGGGCCCGCTATGCAGGGGGTTCTCGGATCCAGACCGATCCTCCTATTAGTTTTTGTGGTGGGACTCGATTCGGTCCGCAGCTCCGATGAAAAAATCCCAAAAAACGGAACGGACTTAGATTGAAATTAAAATTTAAAACACAGCACAGAGCCGAGTTACAGACCACAGTTCGGATTTCGGAACTTGAGATTTCATTTCAGAATCAGTTCCAGACTTCGGTCGTCCGCGCTCGCTCGCCCTCAGCAGTCAGTGTGCCAGTTTAATCTAGCATGGATTGAAGACGTTGACAGAAAGTATGGAGATAAGACGACTCCAAATCTTTCTTCAGCAAAAGCTCCCTCAACCTCCCATCGTTCCCTCTCACTTCTTCTCCTATTTCACTGTCCTTCCCCCATCACTGCTCTTATAGCTCTGCTGAACAACCCATCTTCTTCTCCCTTTCTCCAACTCCACTCCCGCCTTCAAATTATTGCTCATCATCCTCGCATTCACTGCCTGATCCCCCACTTGCGGCAGAAGCACCAATTGGCATTTGTTGAGCAGTGCCTCAGACAGAGACCCCGACCCACAATGCGTGACCAAGCACCCCACCGATGGGTGCTCCAAAATCAGCTGCTGCTGAACCCATCCGCCATGGACGATCCCTCTTCCTTCAACCCTATTCGCAAATCCTTTTGGTAAGGCAACTTCAGTTGACTCTTTTCCTGATGGCGGTTTAACTGCCGCCATGAAAGGCCGACCTCAAAGCTCTAAACCCATAACTAGTTCTTCGAATTGATCTTTCTTTAGGATGCACTCACTGCCTAAGGCGCAGTAAGTTACCGAGTCAGCCACTTCACCCATTTTTCTTCTAATTTAGACGCCAGTGGCTCTGGTATGACTGGGCCATTAAGCATCACAAGCTTGGCAGACTGGCTCGGACATTTCTAATTATTTTTTAATTAAAAAAATATCCATAATTATAATTACGGTGAAAGAAATAGAGACCACACCAAGATCGGATCAAGATTTTTGGTCCGATTCTAGTCCCTCACACGGCCGGTTTCGACATTTAGGATAAAACTCCAAAAATTTTAGTCCAGCCTCAGAATCGGACCAGAATCGGACCCACTTAAACGTAGTCCACTCTACCTACAATGGTCTTATGAAATTGAGACTATAACTCTCTAATAATAAATGGTGAAATTATTATTTTGTTTATTATGGATTAAGCAAATTACAATCTCGTTTATACACATTAGTTTTAGTTATATTATTTCATATACTTTAAAATCAATAATATTTATCTTTAACCATTTTTAATGTGTTTTATAATAATAAATATAACGTATAATACATAATATACAGCTACATCGATATAATAAAATTATACCAACAATAAAATCGAATAAAAAAAGAAAAGTATCATACCATAGAAGTGTAAATTTCATAATAGAATAATTGTGAAAAATTAAGTGACGGGTGACAATCACAATAATTAAAAAACTGAGACTTTACATCTTCTTTTTTATAACATGTTTGTTATATTATGCACACATTTTTTTTTTCTGTATAAACCTTTATTTAAGAGTACACATTTATTTTTGCAGATCAATTTGATCGGCCTAAATTAAATTTGATCAATTCATGTGTGATTTTTTTTTGTCACGTGCATTTATACATTGTAAGATGTGTTTCTTTGTTAACTAAAATAATACGACAACTTAATTTGTATAACGATAATAGTAGGCTATTAGATTCTCTCACGAGTGAGGTCTTTTTTCTGTTCTGATTCAAGCCCTTGAGAGAGTGTGCGGACTAACATCAAGAATCACGGCCTACCAGACAAAAACAATTTTATAAATTCTATGAAAAAAGGGCCGAAAGCAAAACACCAAGCAAGCGACGGGGGCCAGAAAAGGCTAAAAAAATGGGCATTACTCAGTCAGGTGAGGAGTGTTTCAGTCTGTCATTCTTCCAAGAGCAGAAAGATTAGTCCATGGGTCCCATGTACAGTACAGCTCGTCTCCTGTCTTTTATTTTGTTGTTTATTAAATCCTGTCACGAAATTTATCCCCAATTTCCATGATTTTTTAGAATTATTGCAAAATCATAGTTTTTCAACATGTAAGATTCAATTTGCTTGTGGGTACTTGTGTTAGTTGCGCATCATTCTGAATTTAACGTAAAAATATAAGCAAATTAGGTTCGTGGGAGCTAAATGTAGGATAAATATTTAGTGGACTAAATATATTTAATTATAATTATCATCGTTGACTATCATAACATTATGTCTGATCGAGTGATCAAATAAATATGAGTTTTAACATTTAATTAAAATGTAATGTCTAATCGTGTAGATATTGATCGTCAAAACTTTGTTCGTTAAAGTGCAAACTTAAGCACGATTCGTATTTTTCAAAAACAAGATTGCGAACCATGGGTCAAACAATTATTCGTCTTTAGTTTTCTTAATTTTTTATCTATTTAAATAATACGTTGAGTGCAAGTTTAAAAAAAAAAATCACGATGACTTAGAAAATCACAGTAACAAATTCCAAATTCAATCTAACACTAGTAATATATCGTGTATAGTTCCTTTATATTAACCACGTTAAACATATTTTCAAAACGAAGGTTTAATTTCGCCTTTTTTTGAATATATTTTAACTTAAAATTAATAAATATGTAATAGACTTTTCTTATTAGACAAAATTAGTTGGAACAGTAATGCACTGAAATGATGGGTGATGGCATCTACGTCGGTGTTGTTTATGGGTAATCCACTCTTAATTGCAGAAAGCAAGCAGTTGGTGGGTCCCACAAATGAGGAACACAGAAATATACTGACGTGTACAATGTTGGGTGGTTTCGATGGGGCCCTCTAAAAAAGGATCTTTAGGGGGAGAACCACGAGGGAGCCCAGAGCTTTTCAGGTGGGAACTGACGGGTGGCAACATATGATTGAGTGAAACCAGATAGTCCACGTGGAGATGAGTGTGTAGTTCACGTGGGCATTGCCAAGTGGGCCGAAGTTGTAGGATTAGGACAGGCAAGGGGCGTCTTCTGTCTTGTGCTGTTTGCTGGAGGAGACTTTTGCGTTGGGATAACCCTAACCCTAACCCTAATAATTGAGTTTTAGGTCAAATCCTTATTTTTCTTTATTTTTTCCTAATTTCTCACTAATTATTATTTCTTTTTTAATTAAATAAAAAATATCTCTTTTTTTTTTTTTTTTTTTAATAAAAGGAGCAAAGAATATCCTACCGGTCATCCACTAATTTATTTATTATTACATTTGAAGAATAACCAATGCGACCGATATAACACTGCTGTCCAAAATTTTGGGTACATGGAGAGCCAAAGGCCAGTTTCTGAAAACCCTACATTTGCATTTATGATAAATTAATTTAGTTTTCGTAGTTTGGACGATTAATTCGAGTTTATCTGTGTGAAGCTTGAAGGCTTAAGTGGAAAGTGGAAGGTCAAGTTGAAATCGTGGGACCAGAAACAAAAATAAAAAAGTAAAAAAATAATATTTTCTTTGATATTTAGAAGATCTTGCTTGTCTGGTGTAACCTGTGAACTGCGTGTATATATCGAAGTGAGAAGGAAAGAGGTTGCTTGCAGTGAGTCTAGGTCTGATGTTCTTTCTTTTAAAGAGATGGTCGCCATTGGAGCTTAGCTTTGCCAATATGTCGCCTTGACCTGCATTTGCACCTGCACCTTTTCTTCTGTTCCGGCTCTGACGATCAAGCTTTCTTTGAGCTTCTTCGTTAATGGCGGACCGAAAGGTGCAGATGCTTGTGCAGGTGAATGCCATCTTGGCTCTCGCTTGCTGTGGTTTCCGGGTTTTCGTTTTGCAGATTTCGCTCGATGGTTTTGTGTGGTTGCTTGAGTAGATTTTCTCTCAACACTGTTTTTTTTTTTTGCTCTTTTCCTTTTCGTTAGTCCTCCTGATATCAAAGACTTATTAGTGCAGATGCAATCTTTGAAGCTCATATAAATCTCTCTGTCTCTCTTTAATGATATGCCTTTTTGTTGTGGGTTTCAAAAGATCTACTAACTACGATAAAAATCTCTAGTTTAAGAGGTCTGATCCGCAATAGAACTGAACCACACATGGATTACTGGCAATGTAGTTTCTGCAAGGAGAAAAAATTCTGTTGAAGCTTCAGAAATTACATTTTCTTGAGGTAAACAAAACTCCTCAAAATTTTATCTTTTTCAAAGCATGCGATAAGAGCGTAGACAGTACAAATGGCAAGCATAATTTCACGCCACGTTCTTCTGATAAGCTTTCATTTAGTCTTCTTCTTTATCAACTTGAGTTTATTTTTGATAGAAACTAACTCGTTTTAAAAACTTGCTCGAAGATCGAGGATTTTTTTTGTATTTATGGAGGATCTTTTAACTTTGGTCGGTTGACTTGCGTGACATGTTTTCTTTTTTCCATGTCTAACGTATTTTTTATCATCCTCGTATGGTAGGAACTTAGTTATTATGAAAATAAAAAATGAGAAGGTGAAATGCATTCTAAAAATTAAATCGAAAATTGGGTGAATCTACTCATATTTGTACAAGATTTTTTGTTTTAATTGGTGGACTTGGGACAACATATTTTGGTCGAATCATGTTTTCTTGCGTTTTTTTTAGACTAATCTTGTCTCTAATTCGGCCGATTAAGTATACATTTTTCTTCAGAATACGAGTTTGATTGACATAGACTGGAAATCACACCGCAAAATTAATTATCATTCATCGTCTGTAAGTTATTCTCAATTTTTAATTTCTCTAGAAATTTCATTTATTTCGTTCTATCCTTTGCATCTGTTGGCATAAAAAATGAAGAAGCAGACAAAAACAACATCAACCAGATAACCTTGAATTCCAAGATTGAACAAAAGAGTTCAAAGTTCATCATTGACGAATGACAATTTCCTCTTAAGTTTCCTTTTCAAATTCATCATTTAATCTTCTGATTTTTAGCCCATCAAGAATCGAGGGTAGGCTTGTTTTGTAATCTAGGAGATGGGGATTGAAAAATGAAAAGAGAAATATCCGATACTTGGAATCGAGATGGATTAAACTAATGTTATGTGGATAAAACCAAATTCAGGTTCAATAATTCAATCATGTATTATTAGATCTTACACCTAGAAATAATTAGCCATTTAGATTAATCGATGAAGTGGGGAGATTAGCTGAAAGGGATTCTCAACATGGAGTAGCTAGGTCATAAATAAGAAAGTTGAATATGAAGATAAGAACAAAGTAAAATGCGTCCACTAGCTTGAATGGATTTGTGTGATACTAATATAGGATTTTGATAGACACTACCATTTTTTATTATGATCTCGATAATCTATTTTAGATATGAACTTATGCCGGCTGGTTTTCGGTTTTGATGAGATAATATCCCAATGATGAATCAATATTAGAGCAATCCGGGAGGATCTAACTCTGAGTAGATTTGTTGCATTGCTCCACCTCAAACAATATGAAATTGTACTAAACTCTTATGGTCTAGGCTTCTGCATATTATCTTGATTTTGGTCATTCTACACGAACATGAGGAGTTGCCACAAGTTTAGTCGATTATATTTGATAATTATTTTGACTAGGAACGTTTGTTTCTAAACTTGACTTTGCAAACTAATCCACATTAAAACCGCCATGAAAAGACCGGTTACTTCAGTTAATATTGGAAGAGTTGCACAATCATAAACGAGTTGAGGGTATAAAGAGTTCTCTCCATAACCTAACGAGACCTTTTTTGACATAAAAATTTGAGAACAAATATGTACATTATAGTCTCAAAATAGATAACAGGGTAATTATCAATTATAATCTTGTATTATGCACTTTATTTTTGTTAGCTTACTAAAAAAATCAGCCAACTAAATCCTGTACTTTGATTCTGTTATCAGTTTTGACTTTCTATCAACAATTTCGTTAAACCTTCATTTAAAAAATTACCAAACGATATTAGATTCACTTGAAATTTTCAAATAAATTCAATATTTTTTGATATTTTTTTAAAATTAATCTCAGTTTTTTATTTATTTTATAAATTAATTTTTTAAAAAATACAAAAGAATATTAGATTTATTTGAAAAAATTTTCACATGTTCACCCATCATGTAGGGGTGATCGTGGTCCGGGCCCAGTCTGATTTTTGGATACACTAAAACCGGACTACTAAAATTCAATTTTTAAATTTTTGCATCAATAAACTTAAAAAAATTTTCAAAACCGGACCAGAACCAGACCTAGTCCTCCTTGGTATTTTATTATTATTATTATTATTATAATACTCGACTGCTAGAGCACAATAGATTGCAAAATATCAAAGGGCATGTATAATTCCAAGACAAAGCAAAACATTTAGGAAAGTGAAGAAGGAAAAATCACAACAGAACTTTATGAACTGAAAAAAAAAAAAAAAAAAAATCTATTAAGAGGTGCGTATAAAGAAAGTAATAGATCGCACAATCATCAACTAACTTAAAAGTAAAAAAACTCTTTCAATGTGGAATATTCACACATCATTAAACCCCAAGACATCGCCTAAAAATATAAAATTTCCAGCAATGTAAACTCACCTGACCATCACCAAGAAGAGAATAAACCAAACAGATAGAGATCAAGGGTGATGATAGAATATCAGCAGGTACCAACCTGGTTCTTTTTGCTGCATTTCAATCTGAGACTTCATTTCAGCAATTATTTTAAAACAATACTCACTACACTCATGGCAAGGATTTGAAGCATTTCTGCAATCTCGGTGTACCATTCCTTCTCTTGACATTTTTTTTGCAAGGTTGTCGTACTATCCAAAAAGAGACTACCAATCGAGCAAAGAGCCCCAAAAATTAACCTTGATTCCTGCATACAGAAATTCATCCCATAAAATCATAGTTTCTTTTCATAATTTGAATTGACAATGTAAAATAAACCGAGAATATTTATTGAACTTTGCAGGAAAAGAAAAAAACACAACACAAGATCAACAAATGATGTACATTGACTTCAAAACAGAAAAAGAAAAAAAAAAAACACAAAATCAATACAACACACATTTTCCATTTCGGTTAAACCATATCACAAAAGGATTAACCGATTAGAAAATAACAAAACAACATGGAAACTTATATATGGAAACTCTATTCCATCGTCAAAGAGCAGAAAACTTACCTTCGTCGAAGAGGGGGTCGAAGTCTCGAAGAGAGAGTGCGACGGTAACCGGTAGTGTCGCAGGGCCGAGAGGCGTCTGTACGTTGTCGACTGTCAAGGCGGTATTGTCGCAGGGCGGTAGCCAACTAGCTGGTAGCGTCGCGGAGTCGCGGCGACTGCGAGGGGTCCAGAGAGATTGAAGGACAGACGCTCGACATTTAGAACCAGAATGCCATATAGGGCATATTGTGGTCCGGGTCGGTTCTTTTGGGTTTTGTCTTCAAAACCGAGAACCGAACCAGTTCTTTCGGTCTGCCCTTGGCAGAACCGAAAACAGTTTAAAATTTTTACAAAACCGACCAGAACCGGGTGAATTAGCTCAATTCTGGTCTGGTTTTCAGTTTTGGTCAGTTTTTGCTCACCCCAAGCATCATGGGTAAATAATAAAAAATTTCGTAAAATTTGTAAGATTTATTATAATATTTTTATAAATTACTAAAATAAAATTACCATAAATCGTACATATGTTAAAAAATCACGAAAATTTTCAGATTATCTTCTCATTAAGTATCGAACATGCAGTAAAAATTTTAAATAACTCTAATATCGTTTGGTAATTTTTTAAATGAGGGTTTAACGAAACTATTGATAAAATGTCAAAACTGATAACAGAATTAAAATACAAGATTTGGTTTGTCATTTTTTTTAGTACAATGAGCTAACTGAAATAAAGTGTATAATACAGAGTTAAAATCGATAATTACCCGAAATAATATCACATCGAGTAGAGGAAATTTTATAGATGGTACTGGAACCAAAACCCATCTAAAAGTATAGCCAAGGGGGATGATAAAGGTCGGCGAGAATTGTTAAAAACTATTATTGCAGACCTACCCAATATCAAGAAACTTGAGGCTTACATCTTTGGGAAGAAAGGAAGGAATCGATATATAACTTGAATTTTTTCTCAAACTAACAAGAAGTGTTTTCCAGCAAGAATTTGTTTGTGAGTGGAACTAAGTGATGAAGAATAAAACCAGAGGCAATAAAGTAGGATAGCGAGGAGATTACGACAGTCCACCGTGCACGAAGGTAGAACCTGAGCTGTCACATCAACTGAGAGGAGTGAATTTCATCAAAACCCTAAATTCCGAGCCGTACGCATAATGCAATGTTGGATTTCAACGTATTATGCATCGTTCCTTGCTGATTTTAAGATTTTTTGTTGTCTTGTTGCTGTTCTTGTCGGGTTTAATTTCTGACTTGCGAATGTTTTTATTAGAGGTCATTTTTTAATGCAAGAAACAACTATTTCTCAAATTATCGAAATATTATGACATAATCTGAATAGATTGATTAATTTGAAGCACTACAAATATTGATTCATTTACTTTTCTTCCACGTTTGAATTTTAGCAAAATTAAGTGTCTCTTTCAGAAGATATATGAGAGGACAACTTAACCAGCCATGTCTCAGATTTTGGATCGAACTTTCTCGATCAGCTCTCGCCGCAGGATCTTCCCAGAAGCCGACTTAGGCACGCTGTTCACGAATGTTACGCGTCGTATTCTCTTGAACGGTGCCACCTGCATTGGAGGAAAAAAATGACAAACTGATCTCTCATAATGTGTAAGAATATAATTCAGTCTCTTAGTGCAAATCTGTAAATTTTTCTTTTACCAGTTTGGAAATGAATTTGATTATGTCTTCTTCTGTGAGTGAACTATTCGGAGAGCGAACTACGAACGCGATAGGGACCTCGCCGGCTTCAGCATCCGGGAATCTGTAGATTTCACACTTCAGAAATGTAGAAAAGATGCCATCTAAATTAACACTAACGAAATGTTTGATTCGAACTCACGGGATGACAACAGAATCTAATATTTCCGGGTGAGAAACTAGCAGCCCTTCGAGCTCGGCTGGTGCAATCTGGAAAGAAATAAGAAACCATCGAGATCGTAAAGATGGAAATATCTTCAATAGCAAAGTTCACAATGGGAATTCAAGAGAAACACCTGAAAACCTTTGAACTTAATAAGCTCTTTGATTCGATCGAGCACAAAGAGACGTCCACTTTCGTCAAAATATCCGAGATCTCCTGTGTGTACCCAGCCACTTTGATCAATGGTCTGGATCGTGGCCTGAGGATTGTTGAAATAACCTGAAATAATAAAATCAAAGTAAAACAGACTTCAATCAGGAAGATCCAAAAACATAATCACTCAAATGAAGAATTCCAATTTTAAGGCACTAAACTAAGGTTAACTCAAATCAATCTGCACATAAATTTAGCTGAAAAACGTCACAAAGAGAGGAGAAAACAATAAAACTAATGCTATGAACTCGAAAGAATCGATTACCTTGCATCATATTAGGCCCTCTAACCCTTATCTCTCCAGTTTGATTAGGAGGGAGAGGCTTCAATGTATCAACACTGATAATTTGTGCCTCAACTCCTCCGACAAGTTTTCCAGCCGTACCCGAATTTCGAACTCCCACTCGTGGGTTCTCTAACGAAATAATTCCGCAAGTTTCAGTCATACCATATCCCTGAAACAACCATAGAACCCTCCTTAAGTCATAGTAAGAAACTCTAAAGATCAATATGATTTACTCATTAAAAGCTCTCTGCACTCTAACAATCTATGCAATTTATGACATCACTGGCCGACTGCGTGATGCCCTCAGGTCATCTGCAGTTATTTTTTTGGTCGACCACACCTGGTGGTTCCCTCCTGTTTGTCTGCACAATGGTTTGTGACAATTTACAGAGTTGAGAGCATTTTCTCAATCTTAATTTCATCTAACGAGTCTAATTCCTGCACATTTTGTCTTCAATAGCACTGAATCTTCAGTACTTGAACTCACCGAACAGTATTTTTGATCATTCGATGCTAAAGTTTGTCCCATGAATCTACTTGAAACATATTTTCACTCAAACAACACTCAACACTCGATATTTGCTTGAATATTTTAACAAATATCGGGCGTATTTTGATTAGCGATTGACGAGAAAGTACCTGAATAACCCGAGCACTAGGAATGTTCTTAGCACACTCGTCCATTAAGTCTTTGCCCAAAGGTGCAGCCCCGGAACCAATATGCCTCAACGAGGAAAGATTATACTTTTTAACCACCCTTTGCTTGGCCAAAGCCAGCACGATTGGAGGCACAACCCACACATCAGTAACCTTATACTTCTCGATGGCCGAGATAAACTTTTCTAAATTGAATTTAGACATTAACACGATCGGATTGCCTATCTGAAGCTGTGCAAATGTAACACAAGACAGTCCAAAAACATGGAAAAGAGGCAAAACATTGAGATAAACGTTGTGCATTTCTCCCGCCATTTGTTGGTCCTGTGTGATCATTAGAGACGCCGCTATGAAATTTCTGTGAGAGAGAATCACGCCCTTACTCGTACCTGTTGTTCCCGATGAGTACAGAAGAACGGCTGTGTCCGTTTGCTTCACTTTCACCGCCGGAAAATGGGTCTCCGACCGTCCCCATTGGACCAAGTCGTGGAAGTTTAGTATCGTCGAATTCATCGACGGCGGAGATGATCCTTCTGGTCCGAGTAACACTGTCGGGAGATTCAAATTCATCGCTTTGTCCCATAACTCAGAGACGGTGATTACAAGCTTCGGTTTCGAATCTTTGGTTTGCTTTGTCAGTTCAGAGACTGTGTAAGTCGGATTACAAGTGGTCGCAATAGCTCCGATGGCTATAATTCCGAGGAAACAGATTGGAAATTGGATTGAATTGGGAGCGAAAATCAGAACAACGTCGTTCTTCTTAATACCCAAATGAAGTAAGCCATGGGAGACCTTAATCACCATGGATTTGAGCAGGGAAAATGAGAGGGTCTCAGAACAATCGGCGTCGATCAGGGCGGGTTTGTGTGAGTAAGAAGAGGAGTTTCTGAAGAGGAAGGAGACCATAGACAGGTCAGGGTCTTGGGGAACGGAAAGTGCGGGTCTGAGAGACCTGTAAACGCCGTCGCGCCCATACCCAGATTTCTCCATCGAAGACGGAACAGAAAGCTTTAATGGGTAAAAAGATTTGAGGGGAAATGGAGAGGAATTTGGGAAGATGATTGCAGGGAGATCGCGGAATTGAGATTGGGTTTTTGTAAAGATTTTGATTTTTTACTCTTCAGTGTCAAGTTGACACTGGCTTCTTTTTTATTTCTCTTATAATTTAATTTTTTTTTTTATCTTTATCTATATATTGATGATTTCAATTTTTGGAAAATATCTTCAAATAAAATTCGATACTTACCGTATGTTTTGGGGTTAAAACCAATTTCACCCTCTAATATGATTTTACCTTTAAAAAAATCACCAAATATTAATCCTAACAAATTAAATCTTAAACTATCAAAAATTTAATAATTTAACCTTTTGCGATCGATCGCTATTCTTTTTTTTTTTTGGTATTTTATACATAGAATGGGGGACCGTGCTAAAAAGAACGATCCCTCATTCCATGCAGAAGTGAAGAACTCCCAAGCATGTGTAGGGCGTGTTCTAAATGGACGGGTGGCCATTCATTTAGAACAGTCCTCCGTTCTCTCTAGCGTAGCATGTTATTAATCACAAATAGGAGAATGGAGGACTGTTTTCCCTCAGCGCAACCCGTGATCAGCCAATGATTGATCACGGACAGGAAAATGAGGGGCTGCTCTGGGAGACCGGTCTCCTTTGATCTCCCAACGCAGCTCGTGACAGTCAATGATTGATCACGCACAGAAGAACAGGGAACCGCTATAGGAGCACAGTCTCTCGTTCTCCCCCATTATTTAAAGAACCACCCTTCACCCTCCATTCCAACCCCACACTTTGCAAAAATTCTAAAACTTCATCGCTCAGAAGAATTTTCTTTACATTATCGACGACGACGAATTCTGATTAAATAGATCGGATTGATTTAAGATAATTTCTCCAGCAATGACAACGACAATGAAGGTGAAGAATTTTCTTTGTATTAGCGACGACAATTTCACCCTCTATGGATTGCCGCCTTTTAGAACGGTATCACATTCTAAGAACACTTGTGATGAGTAGTCTTAGAACATATAACTATTCTAAATGAAGGGTACCCCGTATAAAGAATACTCGTCATAGGGGTTCTTCAAACGGGGGACCGTTCTCCTGCCCGTGATCACTAACTAATTGCGCTAGGGAGAACAGGGTACCGTTCTAAATGAACGACTGTCCATCCATTTAAAACGTACTCTGCAAGTGCGCGAGAGGTTCTCCACCTCCAATTTAATCCCGTGTGGAATGGGGGATCGTTCTTTTTTGATCGGTCACCTATTCTCTCTATATGTTGCGTGTGAAGAATGCCCTGGACAGAACGAGAGGCTAGCGGTAGACCGTAAGAGGTTAAATTGTTAGGTTTTTTTTATAATTTAAGTTTTAATTTGTTAGAGTTAATAATTTAAGAATTTTGTTTAAAGTAAAAAAAATAAAAAAAAATGATGAAATTGGCTTTAATCCTATATTTTAACGTCAATTGCAAATTATTAATCTATAATTGATAAACTAATTTACTATGATTTTGAGTGCTAATAAAAAATATTGATTTTATGTTTATTTTATTATCATGTTTTGTTAAAATAATCTGTCAAATAAATACGAAAGTAATTAACAATGTAATTAAATAACGAATATTTTAAGAGATTTGATGGAGAGACCGTGTCTAATGAATATACGTAAGCGGGAGTAGGTAATGTCTTCCATCTTGTCTTAAATGTTTGATGACGTGTATGAGCTTGAAATTATCAAAATAGCAGATAACGTTATTGACTAAATTATAAACAATTACGTCTGGAACTGGATGAGCGGTCTGATTTTTGCTGTCAATTGTGGCCTCGCTTAATATTCATTTGAAAAGTCAACCTTCAATCTACGTAAGTGTAAGACAAATAAGTGCAAGGACAATCAAATATCTAAACTTTCTGAGAAAGTCAAATTTATTATTTTAATTTAAATCTTCATTTATTCTCTTATTTATTATTTTAATTTTATTTCTTTAATTTCATCTACCACCGGAGAGATTCATAATTTTCTAAAATAAAAGACACATAAGTAAGTTGTGGCAGTCCAAATGATGAACAAGCGTGAAGGTCTAACACACATAAGTGATGCCGCGTAATAACACATTATTCACAATAGAACAAAATAAATTATTTATGCGTAGAATTTTGTATCTTACTTGACCATTAACTTTTAGTTGAGTTTAAGAATGAAATCACGTGAATTTCTGTCCAAAACTAATAATATTGTATTAAGAAATTCCATGATGTTGCGTAATAAGTAAAAAAATCTTATTTCTATTACTTTATATTCTAATTAATTTGAATGAGCCCGACTAGTTTGAATGAATTTTAAGAGAGATTTGTTCAATCGAGTCTTAAAAGACGTAGACAAATTATATAATTTTTAGAAACGGTTAACTTAGTTGTAATATAAGATAAGTTTTATGTTGCATCTATAAAATATAATTGAACCCTAAAAGTATGTGTTTTAATTTGAAATAATACTTAAAATAAAAATTTTAACAACTAAATCTTAAACTATTCTGTCGTCTTTAAAATTTGGAGGTAGAAAACAGAGGTTGAGCCAGGGCAATGACCATGTTCTTATGCCTTATTTTTAAAACGTGGGGCTAATATGAGGTGGCGATTCTTCGTTCTAAAATCACTTGTTATGCACGTAGAACGAGAGATTATCACTCCGACCTTGACTCTTCGATTAAATATGTCCAACCTCACGTAAACATTGGACAGATTAGTGAGCCGATATTTTAGATCGCCTCCCCAATCTTGGCATAGATTGAAAACGAAAGGTAATCATTCTCCTGTCAAAGGGATAATCCACCTTTCTTTTTCATCAAAGAACCACTTTTTTTTTTCAGTTCTTCTGAAGCAGGCTGGGAAAGATCTGGTTCGGAGAATGATCTCTGAAACTCTTTTGATTTCTTCTTTTCCAATGAGGATTCCCTGTCCCTTCAAAATTTTTTTGGCTCTTTCTTTTCTCTTCTGCTCAGTTTGCTCTATCTATCTATCTTGTGTTTGAGATTTTCACACTGATTCAAGAAAGTCAAAATATATATATATATGTTTGAGGTTTTCACACTGATTCAAGAAAGTCAAAAAGATTGCTTCTCGCTCTACCCTTGCGCCTCTAAAGACCAAAGACCTCTCTCTCTGTGGAAAAATTTCATTTTGATCGTTGAATGGTCTGTACTGGTTTCTTTCCTACCATTATTAGCTAATATTTTTCATTAAAAATGACTGTTTTTGTTTGGCTCGAACTAGTCAGTCTGATCTAAGGGTTTAAACGATTGTCTTGTCAATCAGCTGTAATGGTTGAAAACTGACATTACACATCACCCTGCAGTTATGGTAGTGAACAGTTATGATCGATCATTCAGTGGTATACAGAACAGAAGCGGCCAAGCCAACTCACTCCCGTGAATTTTTCTCAGCGCAATTGCACGTACGCTTACCCAGGGAAAATGATGTCTTCTCCATTTTAGAGATTTCAACTTGCTTGTGTAATAAATATCATGTCACTTTGTGAAACTAAGTTTCACCCTTTTGGGTAAAATACAGGAGAGTGCATAATTCAACTTGCTTGTGTAACGAAAATAGATCTGTATATAAGATCCCTCTATATAAGTAGCCACGTTTAGGGTAAAACTTGAGATCAAAATCATGCTGAATTCGACGTAAAGCAAACAGTGTATTAGGTTTTTACTATGGTATGAGAACCAAGAAGACAAAAGCGAAGTGCAAAGACAGCCAAAGAGCAAGACAAAGCACAATTCTACTTTGTTTTGTTGAGATTAATGTGAGTTATTTATCAACAAAATTATTTTTTAAAATAATATGATATATTTTAATATAAACAATAACAAAATTATAAATAATTCAATTCAAAACACGTAATATTATATTAATTATCGGTTTACATAATAAAGTTCTCATTAAGATGCACGTAAATCTCAATAACTCAATATTTGGTTGTCTTTAAAGACCACTGTTTAGCTACTTATATTGACTTAATATTTGGGCAATTTTATAGGTTATTGAAAATTAAAAATGGTGTCTAGTTGTCATAATCTTTTTTGAGTTAGCCATGAACGTACAAAATGACATAATATCATCGTTCCCATCAATTCCCAGATAGAGACGCAGAAAAATACAGTCGGAACAAAATCAGATTATCATTCGACAAAACAACACAAACCCACATGAAAATCTGTCTTTTCTCAATCCTCCACCTTACCCCATCAAATCTCTCTGATTTTCACTTACATTCAGTCAGCAATAAATCTAGGTACTCATAATAGTACACCGGATTCTCCCCTCTCTTGTTTTCATCAACTTTTAATCAACTGTTTAAACCATTATTAACATCACTACTAATCAACTGATTAAGATAATCAAGATCATAATCCAACGATCTTGTTTCTTCTAACCTATTACTCCGTGGATTTGAATCATACCCCGTTTTGCTACTGTAGTTCATCATCTGGGTAAAAAGTGCATGCGACGAACTGCAACTTCCTTCACTTGATCCAACGGTCTGGAAACTTTCGTTCAAAGTTGGTGGGTAATAATAGTTAATGGAATGGAGCAAATTTTCTTGGGTTTTGAAAAGAGAGGTCTCGGTTGCCAAACAAGAGGAGTTTGAAAAACTGGGTCGGATTGAAACAGGAGGTAATTCCCACTGGTAATGATTGGAGCTCCAATGAGACGAAAATGGCGGATCAGCACATACAAATGGGCTGGAATTTCTTTGAGAAGAAGACATGAATGCTGCTAGCGCTAGTTTCTTCTTTAGCTTTGTGTTCCAGTAATTTTTTATATCGTTATCTGTTCTTCCGGGTAATTGAGCAGCTATTATTGACCACCTGTTATCGAATAAATTCCAGGTTCTATAAGAACAAACTTCAACTCAGACAACCCTAACCTATAATACCGTTTTCCATATTTATTTCCATCTTTTTTCCTTCGATAGATGATGTTATCGGACCAGAAAAACAGTTTCTTAAATTCAGTCTAAAATTTATGTACCTGCTTCCAATGTTAGCAAAGAGGGTACAAATGATTCTATCTTCTTCATAAGTAAACTCTCCATGTTTAATGTTGGGTCTCAGATAGTTCAGCCATCTTAATCTGCAGCTCTTTCCACATCTTTTTAGACCTAATTTCAACTCCAAATAAAGAAAATGTGTGAGAGAGAGAGAGAGAGAGAGAGAGAGAGAGAGAGAGAGAGAGAGAGAAGCTATACCAGCTTTTTGGGGAAGAGAAATCCAATTACCACCAGTTCCATACTTCTCTATGAAGGCTTTAAGCTTCACATCTTCTTCAGACGACCATGGCCCTTTCTTCACATTGGCCTTGACACAGCAAGGAGCTCTTCTCATCTCTCTCTCTCTCTCTCTAGAGGCAGTACCTTCTAAATGAGACTTTTGGGGAGGGAAGAGAGTCTATTAGAAGAGGTGTAGAGGCTCAAAAAATATGTACTTGGAAAAGAATAGAGATTAGTGAGAGAGTTTGTGAGAAGATAAGGTTAGAACTTTCCATCTGATTACACACTCTTAGTTTTCTTCCATTAAAACTGTCCAAAGTCTTGGGTTCAGAAAAACACAGAGCCATTGATTTGGTAGCTGAGCTTTTTCCTTATAACTTCATTTTGACCTTTTCCTAACTTCAGACCAAGACCAAATAATTTAATTAATTAATATTTCCCAGTTGCCTTCTTTTGACTTTTTACAAAAATAACAATAAAAATCATGATTATACAAATTCAAATACTGTTAAATGTAGTGGCCATTGATCATAGCCATGATCTAAATTTTGAAACAATTCTAACAATAAATTGAAGTAAATTGAAATTACAAAAGAATTCCACTACACGACATGTTCCCCTTGAGATATGCTGAAGTGAGTTTAAAGTATTGAATCGTCTACAATAATAATAATGATGCGTTAATTCTCTAATTCTATAAAATGACATGACAAGCTTTGAAATTACAAAAGATTTCCACTAGAAGACATGTTGCTCTGGAGGTTTGCTGAAGTGTGTTTAAAGTATTGAATCTTCTCTAATAATAGTAATAATACGTGTACTCTTTAATTCTATATCATGATATAACAATATTATCAGTCATTGTTTATCGAATTAAAATGTATGATTAGATAGTACAAATAACATTATTTATTCCAATAATTAACGAAGATTTTTTAATAATCTTGACAATTAAGAGAACTAAGGTCACTTGTTGGGATTAGGGAGGAAGATATGACCCTAAATTAACAAATAATAAATTATTTTTCTTTGTCTTCCTCTTCATCTTCTTCTGGTTGATTCTTTATAATATCTAATAAACAATTATATTATTCAATTAAGTCAAGTATTTTAAAATGTAAAGGATAAAAATCAATTTTAACCCTAAAGTATTAGGTTAATTTGAAACAATCCGTAAACTAAACCTTTAACTATCTAAAATGCAACAAATTAAATCATAGTCGGTGGCCGATCACCTCTCGCTCTATCTAGTACTTACATGGCACTGGACATGTTAGGTATGAGGTCGATTTTAGGGTGGAGATACACTGTTCAATGTGCACCGCACTTGGTTCGAGAACGGGAAATCACAGCCCTATAACGACCCTCCATTCTTTGCACCCAAATTTTACAGGTATTTGAGAATGTGTGGTTGCTGCCTTAGAATGGCCCCTTGTTCCTTGCCTTTTCATTTTAGGGGGTGGTTGGAAACGAGATGTCTCTGCCCCAGAACGACTCCTCGTTCCCTGCCTCACCCAATTTTAGGGATTGCTCTGAACAAGAGGTCACCACCTCAGATCAGTCCCTCATTATTAGCCCTACTTTTCGGTATGAGTGAGAAAGGGGGGTCCCTACCCTTGAACAGCCCCCGTTCTTAACTATTACGCTTAAGAATGGGGAGCCGTTCTCCGATGCTATATAAGAAAATGACTCTTCTTTTTGACCTTTTGATCATTTTTTGCTCCGGCGAATTTTCTCTATATTAAGAATGTTGATGAATTTTGATTCGAGTATATCAGTTGTTTTGGATGAGACAACAACTTGTAATGCGAATGTGGACTAATATTTGTACTCATTACCCATATATGGTGATTTTCAAGCATTCAATTACCTAGAAGGTGATGAAGAAATAGATGCACATTCGATTACCTAGAAGGTGATGAAGAAATAGATACGCATTTGACTTCGAAAACTCTATACGATGAGATTCGAACACCAATTGACTAGGAAGATGATGAGCTTGAAAGAATACCGTTAAGGGAAGAAATTTTGATGAGATTTTATTTAGGAAAAAAATATAGTTTTTTAAAGGCAATTAAAGAATAAATAGTAGAATATACTTTGAATATTGATTAATGAATGAAATTCATTAAAGTTGAATATCGATGACTGCTGGCAATATGAAGGCGAATGTGATTGGCGACTGTATGGTTCAAAAATGTAAAATGAACTTACGTTACAAATAAAGAATTTCAATTATTTTCACAATTATTCAAAGAAAATTGAGAATCGAAATGCTACTGCAAAATGAATGGTAGAGGGCTCGATTTCTTATATAACGTCCGTAATCGGGGTCTCGTTCCGGGGCAACAACCTCCTTTCTCAAAATTAGGGCTTAGAAAGGGGAATCATTGCCCCAGATTAGTTTCCCGTTCTCAAACGTAATGTTTAAGAATAGAAAATTGTGTCAGGACATGGACCCTCCGTTCTCACACCCAAAAAAAAAAATTAGAGCACAGATGTGGGGTCTTTGCTCTGACACAATCCCTTGTTATTAAACATTATGTTTGAGAACGGGAAGCCAATCTATGATAGTGACCCCTGTTCTAGAGCAACCCCTAAAATTGGTTAGGCATGGAACATGAGACCATTCTGGGCAGCGAATCCCGTTCATGACCACCCCTTAAAATAGGGAGGCAGAGAACTAAAGGGCATTTTGGAGGAGAGACCCCTTGTTTTTGAACATCCTAAAATTTGAATTCAAAAAATAAAGTGCCGTTTTGGGGCGGTGACTTTCAGTTCTCGAATCTCGTGCGATGCAAGTTGAACGAGGGGCTTCCATCCTTACATCGACTCACGACCCAAATATATATAGTATCACGTAAGCACTAGATAGAACGGAGAATGATCAGCCCCCCATTCTCAACGTAAGTTCAAAACAAGGGTTGATCGGCCATCTGTCAGATTTAATTTGTTATATTTTAAATAATTTAAAATTTTAATAGTTAGAGTTTTTAGTTTAGGAGTTTATTCTAATTGATTTTTATCCACGTATAAAACTGATTTATTTCTTTATAGAAAGATTGAACGAAGGGAGACAAGAACTGTTGCGTTGACCCTTTCACTCAAATAGTTGCCAAACTAATTAGGAAAATTTAACACTCTCCTTCCCTTACATCGGAACGCGTCCTCTCCGCGGTACGTCGGCGGCGCGGCTTCACCACTGTAGCAGAATTCAGAGCAGAGTCGCTCCTGTCTGTCTTCATTGAACAAGCCCGGGCTTTATGCTACACAAACAATAATGGGTTTTATCCGGTTTACAACCTGGGCCGGGCTCGGACATGGCATTGAGCTTCTTCGTCTTCCTCAGGTTAAAAACAGGGAAGACTGAAACTATAATGGCGGTTTGCACCTTCCAACTAGTTTTCTCATGCATGGAACTACTTTTACCATAACAAAAAGTGAGGAGAAAAAGGACATAAATCACAAATTCTGCATTCTGTGTAAAATCAACACGCTTTTTGTCTCCATTCCTCATCTTGTCGTATTTCACAGAATTCAATCTCGGCCTTGAACCAGAGCTTCTCTTCTTCTCTTCCATGGCTTTCTTTCTCTCTCTTATTTTCTCTCTCATCATCTCCTCAGGCAATGCTCAAGGCCCACCCTCTCCTGGCTACTCACCGAATTCCAAAGTAAACTCCATCGATTTTGATCAAGGTTTTAGAAACCTCTGGGGTTCACAACATCAGAGAGTAGACAAAGACTCGCTCACGATCTGGCTAGACAACAGCTCAGGTCTATCCGTAAACTGAGTTAGCCGAGTTAACCACTAATAGCTATTTTTTTACGTAATTACTTGGGCTTTATTTTTCTGGCTTAACACAGGAAGTGGGTTCAAGTCACTTCATCCCTACCGATCTGGTTATTTCAGTTCAGCAATGAAGCTCCACCCTGGTTATACTGCCGGAGTTATTACATGTTTTTACGTGAGAATCCCACAATTATTTTCAGTGTATTACTTATTTTAACGATTCAAAAGTGATGACTTATGTGTTGTGATAGCTCTCGAATAATGAAGATTTTCCGGGATACCACGACGAAATAGACATAGAGTTTCTGGGCACGACGCCGGATAAGCCGTACACTTTGCAGACTAATGTGTTCATGAGAGGAAGCGGCGACGTCAACATCATCGGAAGAGAAATGAGATTCCATCTCTGGTTTGATCCAACGTTAGATTTTCACCACTACGCCATTCTCTGGAATCCATTGGAAATAATGTAAGCTCCACCTATCATTACGTAAAATCGCGTAGAACAATTTTATAACGAAGGTGACGAAGATTACAGAAAAAGAAAACTATATTTTCGTCTTTATAGAGCGTATATCATGCAGATTTCTAGTGGACGACATACCCATAAGGAGGTACGAAAGGAAGAACGAAGCTACTTTTCCGGTCAGGCCAATGTGGATTTACGGGTCTATCTGGGACGCATCGTCATGGGCAACGGAGGACGGAAAATACAAGGCCGACTACAGATACCAACCCTTTATCGGAAGGTACAACAACTTCAAACTGGGTGGCTGCACGGTGGATGATACGACGGCCTGCGAGCCGCCGACAGCGTCAGAATCTACGTTCGGGGGGTTGAATCAGCAGCAGAAGACGGCGATGGAGTGGGCTCAGAAGAATTACTTGGTCTATGACTATTGTCATGATCCTAAGAGAGATCACACCCTCACACCTGAGTGTTGACCGCCATTGTTGGTCCTGGCTTGACTGTGATGGCGGTGATGTACTTGAGCATTCTTTGAATAAATTCGTTCACGGGGATTCCACAAAATGTCAAGCCTACTATCTGTTTGAGGAAATGTCAGAGAGAGAGACGGTTCTGCTATCTCCTCTCCCGTGAATGTGGTTGTTTTCTTTTACGCCCGTGATGGAATGGGATGCATGTGGCCCGTGGAATTACTTGTATAAATAATAGCAAAAAATAAAAAAATAAACATTTTATTTATTACATAAATATATATATTTTAATATTATTATGTTCAATAACATCGAAGTACTTAATGATATTATTGAGTAAATTTTGTAGCTCTTAAATTTGGGGTCAAACACAACTTATATACTAAACTATTTTTGTTTTTTTAACAAATCTATTCATGTACTTTGGATTTTTAGTAAAGCGGTTCACGTTTTGATAAAATTCGCTAATGTATAATGTTTTCTGTATAAGATGGTTGTTTTATTTTAACTTACAATGGTTGCAGTGAATTTTTTACACATACTTGATATGAAAAGAAAATTTAAAAACTCAAAGATAAACAAACTAGTGTCTGTATCGAAAATCAAGTACGAAATTGAGTGTGTACTAAAATCGAATGAATCAACGTTATTAGGATAAGTTAAAATGACGATTGCTCGAAAATATAACATTTGAGAAATTTTGTCGTTGCATGAGCTGTTTTGTTCATTATAAGACAATTTTGCTCAAAAAATTATTTCACCGTATCATTTTCATTTATCCTCTAAATTTGAGGACAAAGTTGCACTTTTTTTTAAAGATTATATTGACCAACGCAGGTCACACAACCCGTTTCAAAATACCCGGACTCACCTGGTTAAAATGCCCGGCTCCAAGGCCCAACCCTGCCCCATTTAGATCTCGTTGATCATCCCATGCAATGGCGTCCGACTGTGAACTCAACTAGATTACAAGTGTTTGATTTGTGTTTTTTCTTGGTGAGAAGATAGTGTACCGGGAAAGAAAACCAACCGTCCGGCATTTGAAGCCAAGGCCATCGATTTCCCCATTCCTGAAATCTGGAGGACGGAATAGGGAACGGCGAGTGAGATGAATGACGCCATGGACTTGGATGGTCCTCTTGATTTCGAGTCGGAAGACCTACTTCTCAATTCTCCCGTCGTTAATCAGAAAAGGTTTTCAAGTTTTATCTTTTCCCTGCAATTTCTATTTTCAGCATTGATTTCATTCTGGGTATTTTGTTTTATCTTCCCGTTCCCTGTAATTTTCTCCCTTTTCAGTTGTTGAATTAAATAGACTAGTAGTTATCATGCTTCAGCATTTTTCTGAAGGGTGGACTACTTTTCATGCATATAATCCTTACTAGTTTCTCTCCGGCATTGAACTACATTTCAAACGTAAATTTGGTGGTTTCGTAGGTTTGGGGATTTGGGTACCTTTTCTTTTGCACCATTAAAGTAGTAATTTCATATCAAGATCATAAATTTTCCTTGCATATTTTTGTTTCAAGGGACTCATTTTTCGATTTAAATTGCACAGTATTTTCTTTTCTCATCCTTTCGTAATGATAGTTGATCAATCTTGTACCGTGGTTTACAGTTGCTTCTTAGGCTACATAATTTTCTCGAAGTTGACATTTTATCAATTTAAGATAGTGAAAGCATTAATTATATCCGGATTGGATGACCACTATTATCATTTGTTAATTTTCCTTGTATTGTGATATAGTAACTGCAATAAAGGCGGAGCCCAAGTGTAACATTTTCTTCCATGTGAGGGGCAAGTACGTTTAATTCTTACCTGTGATTTGTCATTTGATGCAAACTAGGAAAAAAGTTATTGGTTTGGATGATCTTTTGACCGATTATTACAAGGAGAAGAGCAAACTTATTGAAAAGGAGTCTAAACGGACTAAGGCCAAGAAAAATTACAATTCAGATGAGGATGAATACAGCAAGGAAGCTAAGGTGTCCAGGGTTGTTGACGAATGCCAAACTAAAGTACGGACTATTCGCAATAACAGATTTTAATGGCTATTGTCATGCTATGGGAGTTATTTTTTTGTGTGTGCAAACATATTTGTAGATGAAACAACTTGGAGGTGAGGAAGATATATCGGCATGGGGAATGCAGGTTTTCGGTGATCAGGTTTTTTATCAAATGATTTAGTTTGATGCAGTGATAGATATATAATGAATTAATTTCAGATAATTCATTGAAACTAATTTGTTCTATATCTTTATGAATTGCAGAAAATTCCATCTCTTGAATTTCCCGAGATTAAAAGTTGCTACCTTTTACTGACTTTCATGAATAATGAGCTTAACTCTTTGGTGGAACTGACTGAAGAAGAGGGTGCTTATTCTTTTTACTATGGCCTTGATTTTTTCTTTTATTTTTACTTTAATTTTTTTTTTTATGTATTTAATTGAATTTAATTGTGGGATAGTGATGGACTACTGATGATGTTGACATTATCTGTCCATTTTTTTTGTAGGTAATGTCTTCCTCGAAAATCTATTGATAAATGGTTGGCTACAGAAACTGGTTGTTAGTGCTGGTCATGTTGAAAAGTTGATAGCCATATGGACCTTTAACTTGAGTGAGTCTATTCATCTACTGGTGCCCATCTTGGTCTTAATTATTCCTTCTTCAAATGTTCATACTTAAATTTCAGTGTTATACTCTTCAAGAGAAGATGTGACAAGGTCAGCGTTTGATTTCTGGTTGGCCATTTTATCTGTGGAAAATGAGGTAAACTTGATTGGTTTGTGTATCCAAAATTGATTTTTTATAATGTGTGGTTTATACATCACAATCATCACTCTTTTACCAGGTTGAACACAGAAGTCTCAAAATTGATTGGTTTCCTGAGTGCGGGGAGTTGAGGAAAGCTCTTGAAAACTATGGATACTTGTCCACTTCTTTACAAAACACCAAGACCATAGGTCAACCTTTTCACTTTCTCTTCCTTTTTCGAAAGCTAAACAGTATCGATTGGCAAGGCGTAAATATTTTTATTTTTTTTGCGGTATTTGTTTTCTAGCTTATGTGGGCTTTGATATATGAAATACAAAGTATATTGTTTTAGTGCTATGGAAGATGGGTATTTATTGCAAAACTTTGTGGAGGGAGATTCAGTTTATTGTTCACTATTTTAAGGATAGGAACTTGGGTGTTACTTCCTTTTTGCTATAAATTTTGCTATATGGTCTTTATTGTATATCATCAAAGTTTATATCAGAGGCAATGATATAATCATATAATGGTTAAAATTGTGCTTTTTCAGTTAGACAGCATCTGACAGCATGCATCTCTCTGTTTGTGTGCCTTTTAGATTCTAGTTGCGAAGGGCCTCCTCAGAATATTGGAACTTGGATCAAATTAGTTTCCATATGTTGTCAACTAAGGTGCGTAAGAAATGAAAATGGAAATGAAAGTAGACTGAATTTTTCTGACTTTATCTTTGAAGCTTCACAGACTTGCCTTGTTGAAAAATGACAAGGGTATTATGAAAAATACTGTTTTGTGTTTTTCTGATGATGGCAGGAGTAAAAAACCTATTTTTTCAACTACAGAAGCCGAGGAGCTAGTCGAAGTGATTGTTTGGCTATCATTAGACCGCTTGCTTCAAGGCCTAATGATTGATTTGTATGAATCCATGCAATCCCTCATCAGTTACTTCAGCGACAAAGAATGGGTTACCTCCTGTGATAGAATCGCAAAATCTCTTGCTTCTAGGTTCGTCACTCTTGTAGTTGTTCAGCCATGTCTTGTTTCTGATATTTAAAAAATGAATTTAGCAATATGCATAGCAGTGTTTTGATTGGACTTGTCATCCATTTAGTATTATGGTAGTTTGTATCGAGTCTTTGTTGGCACGATACCAAAACTTCTTGGCATTAAAGATAGATAAATTTTTTTCATAAAATTTCTCATCTTCCCTTTCTTCCCTTCATCTTTCTTCTTCTTTCTACTTGTTTACGAAAAATGCAGAGTTCCTCAGGATCTTAACTGCTTGAGGTCAGTCGAGTGTATTTCCCGTGCCAATCCCCGAAGCAAACATCTAAGAAGTAGGGTTGCCTATCAAATTCTTCTTACTTGTTTTCAGAATAAGGTACACCCAGAAATTTTCCCATTTCTCTCTCTCTCTATATATATGTATATGTGTGTGTGCGTGTTCAGATAATATACATAGTGAGAGTTCATGGATTTTGAAAATTTCCCAGCTCTCTCTATATGTGTGTGTATGTTGAGATAATATACATAGAGAGTCATGATCTTTTAGCTTAGCAGCAATGAAAATTCCTGAACGATCGACCGAATTACATGTTTTATCAGGCTACAGACGAAGAAGAGATCTTGAGATTACTCATCTCCATCAACATCAAAGACAAAAGTTGTGATCTTTTCAAGGTGTACATTTACTTAGTTTTGACCGAAAATTGGCTCGTACTGCATCAAATGCTCGAAGAGAAGCCGATATTGAGTGAAATGTGGGGTCTTTTCCGTAGAAACTGCTCTTGCCAGATCACCAGCACCGATTTAAGATCTTATGCACCAAAGGTGACAAATTTAACCTAGTATTTTCTCGTCAAATCCTTTAGCGATTGCAATTGATTATAATTGTCAAATGCCCTCCCTATTTCAGGTCCGAAATAAGGCAGCCTTTGCATTACAGGACTTGTTCGGAAAATAACTGTCCGACGATCATGGCTTTGTTATAACTGGTGGCCTGTAAGTTATTCGGGTTTTTTCACGTAGATTCTGGGTGTTTTGAAAAGAATTATAGGGATTATCTGTTAATAATCTAGTGATTAACTGGCTGTAATACGCTGATTAAATTAATGAATGATTAAAGTGAAACCGCCAGCAGAAGCCTTTTCCTCGTACTGAAATATAGCCGTTAGATTCAAAACAAGGTTCAGAATGGGGTGGTCAAACCCGATCCAGAACGGGAACCAATGGATGCGGTCCGAATTGGGTCGGTTTCAGCATTCAAAGAACCAGATATCAGTTCCTTTTTTTTTTGGGAACTAACTTAACTGGTTCAGTTTTTGAATTTGCATATTTAAATCCGGAACAAACTCATTAAAAATAACAACTCTAAAAAATACTTTTTATTATTATATTTTCATTTTATTTAGAGATACATAAAATGTTTTTTTTTTCTTTGTCAGGATGAATAAATTATATTTTTAACTAGGATGGATTGAAATTTTACAATAAAATTTTATTTCAATTGAGAAATTCGTAATTTTTGCATGGATTGTTATAATATAATTGAGTTATTTTTTTAGATATATTAATAAAAATTAAATTTATTATGAGTAGAACTGGAATCGAACCAAAACTTGGTTCGGTCTGGGTTGGTTTTTACTATGTAAAATTCCGGTTCTGATTCTAAAATTAATAGAACCGACATATATTGGTTCTGTTAGGATCTACCATAAACCCATCAACAACCTCGTTTGGAACCTTCTCTGGAATTCAAATGAGGTTCGGTCATTGTACATAACTTCGAGATTCGGTTCGGAAAGCTGTTGTGATACCGAGCCTAGTCCGCTGACTCGTCTCTTTCAATTTCCCTGTCATTTGCCTCACTTTCAACCAATCGATTCGAAACGTAAGGCTGTAAGAGAGCGGGAGGCAGAGATGGTTGAACGTTTGTGGAGAGAAAAAGGAATTAGGGTTTTCACAGAGCCTCGTAGCCTTTTTCTTTCTAAGTTGTTCTTCTCAGTCTTAGATTTACCTTCCTCGCTTACAGTTTTTCTTACCCGTAAGCCGTTGTCGCTGTAAATCCTTTCAATTTCATTGGGACTCCATTAAATTTCTTGGTTTTCCCTTCCTCCTTTTAATTGGAACACCATTTCTCGGAGAGTGTGGATTTTCTTGGATGATTGGGTGGTCTGAGAGGTGAAGGATGAGAAAAAGATCGTCAATTCGCAGTATTATAGGGAAAAGATTATCCGATATCACTAACTTGCAGATGACTAAGGTCGCCGTGGAAGATGGAAAGCTGCCGGATCTGATTTAATTTACCATTTGTAATTTTGGATGTTATTTTTAACTGTGAACACGATTGTTTAATCAGGAAAAGGTGACTTTGACGAAACTCATCGTCGAGAGGAAGTATCCATCGATTGTTCTTTTACTTCTTTGTTCTTTGTTTCTTAGTTTCCTGTTTGGTGTCTTAGAAAATGCACAGAAAGAGTGGAGTTTTCCTTTGATTCGTTAAAACAGTAAAATCAATGAACTTAGTGGAGCAGAGTTGCATAATCTGCGAGTTACTCTTCAGAAATTGCAAATGCAGAATCGGCATCTAACTCAATCCAACAGCAGGATTTTAGGGGTATGATTCAATTTACACTCTTCACGAAATATCTCTTTACACGAAACTAAGTTCTATTCATTTTCATTTGCAGGAGCTTAATTTAGGAAAAGAGAAGGTAAGCTTATGAAACTTTGAATGTTTAAGGCTTTGATTAATAAAATGTAGTGTTGATTTACGCCTTATCATTGCTAATTCTAGTTGAGAACACTACAACATGAGATTGCAGGTAAAGATGCCTTGCTAAAAGATAAGAATTTTGAACTTGAGGTTAGCTCAAATTCTATCTTGTAGCTTTATACTTTCTGGGAAATTCTCGATCTTCTAAATTCCATGTCCTTTGTCTAATCGTGTACTGCTGAATGAAGAAGTAAAGGCATTAGGACCAGCTACTCAAACTACTAACAATGGCAGCGTTGGCAAAGCCGGGGCCAGAAAGGGGAGAAGAAGAATACAATGTAATTGCTTAAATTGCAAAGAAAATGTTTACCTGAATCATTTTTTTTTCTTCATATATTGTACTCAATTTAAAAATATTTTTCAGCTTTGGCTCCTTCTACTTGCCAAATTGCAGCAGACAAAGAAAAAGTTGAAACTAAAAGGTATGCAAATTATTCGCATACGCCCAGTCTATACAGTGTTTTTACTGATCTATATAGGCGTTGTTTGAGGAGACAGTCTGCTAGATTCAAAGTCCCAGAAGAAGAAAAATCAAGAGAACTTGTAGATAGAAGATGCTAAGTTTTCTCCTGGTCAATCCTTTGCACTCTAATGGAAGAACACGGGGCTGCAATGGTGAAACTTTGGACCCACCTTATCAATGAAGTTTTTTTTTTCCCTCATGCAGCTCACTCTTCAGCAAGATTCGATCTTGTCGATGAGTGTCCTCTTGTGAAGAACATTAGAGTTCCTAATAGAAGAAAGTTTCTTTTGTGAGCAAAAAAGAGAGGAAATAGAGAGAATTTATGGGAGAGAAAAGAAAGATAGTGAGAAAAAATAGGTGATGTACTTTTAAGTACAGTGGAAATTCTAAGAGAGATAATTTATCTTAATAAATATTTTTTACAATATTTGATATTTAGAAAAATATTGTAAATCTTATTTTTCATAATAAAATTTTTTTGGACTCAGGCCTCGTGAATTTTTACGTAAAAATTCTCGATGTTCATTTTAACTATTATTTCTATTACTTCTTGGCTGTTATACAGATCGCATCTGTAAGAAAAATATTCCTAATATTTTACGGATCGCATCTGTTATCACTGCTTATTTAGTTGTGTAATTATACTGTGTAAGTGAATTTTGTTTAGGAGACTGAATTTTAAATGGAACCGTTTGTGATGCTTCAATCATTTCTTGGAAACTTAATTGAAAAATAATTATGTCTAGGAGATTGTCAAGTGTTGTCTTTCTTAAGAATTATTCTGATTAGTATTGTCCACGTTTTACAGCGGTGACATTATTATTGTTCTTGCTAATTTTTATTCCCAACAAGTGGTATCATAGGCTCTTGATTATAGTTAAAAGATTGAAATTGAAACATTCAACGGAAATAATTTCTCACCGTGGTGGAAACTAAAAATAAAAACTCTTTTGCAGATAGATGGTCGTGTTATGGCCATTGATGACATGCCGACGAACATTGAAGATGAGAAATTGAACAAAGCAAATGAGGATGCTATAGTCATTTTGCATCTTACTCTAGCGGATAAAATTTTATCAAGTATTTCAGAAATGATATATGTTAAATAGATTTGGGATACGTTGACAAAACTATATGAGAAGAAGCCATGGTATAATAACATTTTCATGAAAAGAAAATTGTGTACTTTTCGGATGTCAGAATCGATAACAATGACTAACCACATCAATACTCTCAACATATTATTTTCTCAACTTACAGCAAGAAAGCACAAAATCGAAAAAAATAAAAGAGTTGAATATTTATTTCAAAGTTTGCCAGATTCATATGATTACCTCATTATAAATTTGTTCAACGATACTGCAAAAATAACATTGATAGTTAATGATATTGCAACTGCGATTTTTGACAAAGAAAGTAGATAAAAGAACAAAGAACACTCTTCTGTGGAGACTTTATTAGTAATGAGAGAGAGATCAAAGGAACGTGGAGCCTTTGAAGCCAACACGTTAAGAAGAACTAAGTCGAAAAGCAAAAAGGGCGTTAAGTGCTATCATTGGGCAAGATTGATCACATAAAAAAAGATTGCTAGAAATTGAAGAAAGAACAAGATACCGAAAATGTTAAAGGAGAAACGAAGAGTATGACTACAATTGTCTCTGAGGGTGAAGATGTCATTATATGTGAAGATGCTGTCAATCTCATGATGAATGAATTACGTTGAGTGTGACTCTGGACCATCTTATTATGTCATTTCAAAAGTGGAATATTTTTTTCATCTTACACCAGAGATGATTTGACATTGTTGAAATAGAGAATAATCACGTTTCTAAAATAATTAAAAAAGGAGATGTATGTATTCAGACAAACACAAGATGTGAGTTTGTTCTTAAAGATGTTAAACATGTTTCTAATATTAGAGTAAATCTAATATTAGTCGGTATTCTTGATGAGTCTGATTACAAGAGCAAATTTGATAGCGAAAAATAGGAGCTCAACAAAGGCTCGGTAATCATAGAAAAAAGAATCAAAGAATTTAGTTTGTATGTGGTTCAAGTAACTATGAAGGAAGAATTAGTAAATGCTGCACAAGATGACTCGTCCATTGAGTTATGGCGCAAACGACTTGGTTACATGAGTAAAAAAAAACTTCTATTATTTGGCAAAAGAGATCGTTTGTCACATTTCAAAAATGAACATCTGTCAATTTATGTTCATTATTTGGTGGGAAAACAACACAAAGTTCCCTTCGGAAGAATTCTGCATCAAGGAAACCAGATGTGTTAGAAGTTATTTATTCAAATGTCTGCAATATTACATCAACGAAAACGTTAGGAGATGCCCAATACATGTTCACATTTATTGATGACCACTCAAGAAAAGTTTGGACTTATGCACTCAAGACTAAAGATGGAGTGTTGACGTTTTCAAAAAGTTTCATGCTTTCAAAAAGTGAGAAACTAGGAAGAAGTTAAAATGCGTTCACATAGACCATGATGGTAAATATATGAGGTTATTTGACGAATATTGCAAAATGCACGGGATCAGACACGAAAGATCTATTCCAAAGATTTCGCAACAAAATGGCGTTGTAGAAAAAATGAACAGAACAATCGTGAAGAAAAGAATGTGCATATTATCATATTCAAAACTTCAAATAACATTCTAGGGATAAACAATGAATACTGCAGTAAATGTCATCAACTTGTCTCCATCAGCACCTCTAAGTGAAGAAGTGTCAAATAGACTATGAACAGAAAATGACGTCTCCTATAAACATCTAATGGTGTTTAGATGTAGAGCATTCGTCTATATTCCTAAAGATGACTGATTCAAACTAGATAACAAAACTAAGTAATGTATATTTCTCGGATACGGAAGTGATGCATTTTGATATAGGCTTTGGGATCCAATTAACAAGAAGATTGTTAGAAGCCGAGATATTGTCTTATTTGAAGATCAAACCATTGAAGACAAGAAGAAATATATGGAAATCACTGATGAACATCTAGTAAAAGTTGATAGGTTAAATCAACTTTTGACAGGAGAGTTACTGGCAAATCTAATAATCAAACAACTATGGATGTTGACCATGAAGAAACAGAGAATTCTCCTGAGCCAGTTGCAAAACAAAATTAACAAGAAATTGTCGTCCATCAAGAAGATACTCTGTAAACGAGTATGCAATGATAACTAATGGCAATGAACTTGAGTACTATGAGGAAGTTATGGAACATCAATAAAAGAAGAACTGGTTGTATGCAATGCAAGATGAGATAAAATCATGGCATGAGAACTATACTTATGAGTTGGTTCAGCTTCCAAAGAGAAGAAAAACATTGAAGAAGAAATGATTATACTGACTTAAAGAAGAAAATTCGCAACTAAAGTATAAGGCACGAGTGATCGCGAAATGCTTTGATAAGAAGAATGAGGTTGATGAAATTCTTTCACATGTCGTGAAAATGTCATTCATACGAGTTGTACTTGAATTAGCCTCAAGTTTCAATTTGGAGATCGAGCAACTCGATGGCAAGACAACCTTCTTGCATGGTGAATTAGAAGAAGAAATTTATATAGAACGACCAGAAGGATTCGTTGTCAAGGAAAATGAACATCTGACATGTTGATTGAAGAAGAGTCTGCATGAATTAGAACAAGCTCCAAGGCAATGGTACAAAAAGTTTGATTTCTTTATGCGAAATTAAGGATACATGAAAACTTCCTCAGACTATTGTCTGTTCATAAAAAAGTTCACGGATGGTACATTTAAAATCTTCCTATACTTATGAATTGGTTCAGCTTCTAAAATGAAGAAAGACATTGAAGAACAAATGGGTATACAGATTCAAAGAAGAAAATTCGCAACCAAAGTATAAGACGATGATCCTGAAAGACTTTGGTCAAAAGAATGAGATTGATGAACTTTTTTCACCTGTCGTGAAAATGTCAATCATACAAGTTGTACTTGGATTATCCTCAAGTCTCAATTTGAAAATTGAGCAACTTGATGGTAAGACAACCTTCTTACATGGTGAATTAGAAGAAGAAATTTATATGGAACAGCCAAAAAAGTTCGTAGTCAAGGGAAATGAATATCTAACATGTAGATTGAAGAAAAGTCTACATGGATTAAAGCAAACTACAAGACAATGGTACAAAAAGTTTGATTTCTTTATGGGAAACAATGATACATGAAAACTTCCTCAGACCATTGTCTGTTCGTAAAAAAGTTCACGAATGGTATATTTAAAATCTTCCTACTTTATGTTGGCGACATATTGGTTATGGGCCCAAACAGATGAAAAATTGTTTAGCTATAAAAAATAAGGTTAACAAGTTTTTCGCCATAAAAGACTTAGAAACAGTTGCCTGGAATGAGTATCACTCGTAATAGAAAAAATGAAAAATTATGACTATCACAGAAGAAATATATCAAGAAAATTCTCAGCTAATTCTTATGAATAAGGCGAAGCCGGTTAGTACTCCAATTGCTAAACATTTCAAAGTTACTTCCAAACAAAGTTCTTCCACTAGAGAAGAAAAAACATAAATGCAAAGAATTCCATATGTCTCAGCAGTGGACAGCTTGATGTATGTCATGATTTGTACGATATCTAATATTTCACATTTTGTTAGAGTAATCTGCTAATTTCTAACAAATTCAGGTAGAGAACATTGCAATGTTGTCTTATGAATGTTTGGTATTTCCTTTAATTCAGTTTCTTGACGTTCTATTCCAATTATGTGTTGAGCAAATTATTATTGTTCTTATTGTCTGATCAACAATAGCACATTCGTAGAGACCGAGAGGTAATAATCTGTTAATTGGTTAAGTTTGTCAATACTTAAGAGAGATTGATAAGTATATTTGTGAAATTGTCATCAATACATAAAAATAGATATTAACAAATTGGATTAAGAATATTAAATATGATGATTAATTTAGGTGAAATCATAAACCTTATAGTTTTTTCCTATTATATTCTACAATTTTATTTAATTTTTTGTTATTTAATTATGTTTTCTTGTTTTCTTTTAAATCAAAATTATCTAAGTTTTGATATTCATCTATAATTAGAATTAAATTCGTTTGATAATTAGTGGAAATAGTCCTTGTGAATTCGAGAGAGATTTATTCACTTTATTAGTTTTGCGACACGTACACTTGCTTAGTATTTGTTCCCAACAAGATCATCTAGCCGAAGGAAAAAGTTTCTTCTAGGAGAAAAAGAACTAGAAATAGAGAGAATTTATGGGTAATAAAAGAAAATAGATGAGGAAAAATAGATGATGTACTTTTGAATAGAGTGAAAATTTTAAGAGAGATGATTTCTTTTGGTGAATATTTTTTGGAATATTTAATATCTAAAAAAATATTGTAAATTCTATTTTCTATAGTAAGATTTTTCTAGACTCGGTCCCGTGATTTTTTTCTCAATTTGAATTTTCACGTAAAAATTTTTGTGTTCTTATTTCTATTACTTCTTGACCGTTATATTTTTTACAGCGTGAGAAAAATATTCTTAGTATTTTTTGGATCGCATCTGCTATCGTTTATCGTACCACTTATTTAGTGGTGTAATTGGACTATATAAATGAATTTTATCTAAGAAACTGAATTCTAAGTAGAACCGCTTATTTAGTGGTGTAATTGTACTGTTTGTGATTCATCTAGTATTTCTTGATAACTTACTTGAAACAGTAATTATGAGTAGGAGATTGTCTAGTACAGTCTTTTCTAAAAATTATCTTGATCAGTAGTCTCTACATTGACATTATTATTATTATCATAAATTTTTTTTCTCAACAAAAATTCTTTTTTGAGAAGAACCAAAGAATTGAAGCAGCCGTTGCTTTACCGAGATCTTCTATGGAAAGGCCATTGAGAAAAGCAGCAGAGAAGGTTCACAGTTACAAAGAAGTTCTTCTTTATAACAAAATGAGAAGAAAAGAGGGAGCTACTCTCCTCTTTAGTAGCATCTAAACGTGCGACTTGAATCAAGTCATGGCCAACTTAGACCCAAATTCGAAAATCGTGACAAGATAGAAGCCTAAATACAAAATAAAAGGATCTCAGATTTGATATAATTATAATTTTCCTTAACGTGGGAAGCTTGCTGGATCGTTCATTGAAAGTTTACTACAATTCTATCTATCAATGGCGAGATTGATTTGTGTTGATTTCAAAGAATGATTATTCAAGGTTTGAATTTTAAAAGCAACGTTCAAAGATGATGGAAAATGTTATGAAATGATAATTATTTTAATGGCCAAATAAAAGGAAGCTATTGGGCCAGGTGGCAGTAACGGAAATGGAAATGACGAAAAGGCCCTCAAAAGTGTTGACAAAAATAAAGGGGTTATTGGATTCCAAAGGGGTAGGAAATGATGATAATATGTTTGGAGGTGGATTTGACGACCCACCTAATGATTGTATTACAATTAGAAATTAACGAGGTTTGGAACTTAATTAATTAGGTGCTAATTACTATTGAATGGACCCACACGTTTTAAAAGTAGGCTAGCATCTATGACTACCATGGGGCCCACTCCGACAGGTAGTAGCCGTTGAGGACCCACTGAGTTGAACTTATGGCTCTTTATTACAGTTGATGCTTTACTAACCTATGAATATTCATGATCATGATTATTATATGCTTGATGAACTTCATTTAATTTGTTGTGCCATGTGAAATTTTTTGTGTCAAGTGACATTGTATTTGGTAAAACACGCTATTTTCTTGTTGGAGTTGATGAAATTTGAGAATAACAAAGGTCTATTGACCACCCAGATCGTACTCTGTCAATGAATCCTATTGTGTGTTTTATTACTTTGAGTCGATAACGCGTTGCTCATACGATTTGTGGGGGTCCTTATCCTTCCTATTAGTAAAATAAAAATATTTAAAATGTTTGATACAAAGAAAAACACTACGACTAAAAGGTCCTTTAAACCAAACGTCTCTTTCAGAAAAGATACACTATCGTGTTGAGATTGTTAAAATTTAGAAGGAATTGAATAAAGAACAAACATACATGGCTAGCAATATTTTCAATGTATCTACAACTAATCTAAATGCTTTAAGTTCGATTGTTACTTCTAACATAACACATCAATGCAACGTCGCACGCCAAGTTTTCATGTTTTTAATTAGATAAATTGCAATAGTAGTACCCCTCGTTTGGTTAATTGCATATGATGTTTCAAAGAAGTGAAATATTTAATTGAAAACAAATGCATTTCTTCCTATAATATATACACGCTTATACATTATAAAAAATAACTAGAAATGGAGCAAAATTGTTACCATGCATTAGTTGTCGCGTTTTCTAGATTGGGCACTCATTCAGGTTATGTGAAAAAGTTAATATCATTGCAAAGATGGTGGGGATACCTGAGCCCTACCTATTTAAAAATTATAATACTTATATATAGTCAATATCATTAAATCTTTAAATAATAATAATTCTAATTAATATTTATTAGACCTAAAGTTAAAATTAGATCCATAAGAACATACATTGTGGCAAGAATGTTTTGTTCTCGTTAGAATCTTCAAATGCAGAATTAAGTTATATTATTTTTAGTAAGTTACTTTATTAATTTTAAAACTACCCTTAAATCACGTATCAAAGACAAATTTGATTGATTAAGTGCGGCTTTGAACTAAATATCGCACAATTTTATTTTGGGGCTAATTTAAAATGCATATAAATGATTAACTTGTTACATTTTCAAGTTACGTATATAATTTAGGTCTAAACAATGAACAAAATTTTAGAACAGATTAGCTATCACAGTGAGAGAGGAGACAGAGAGTTTAACTGTGTCAAATCAAAACGCTCTCTTTCAAAGATGACCTTGCTATTCAACGGGGTGGTCCATAACCTTTTCTGGGGAGAATTTGGTCACCGGCTTCCTTTTCATGACCAAAATATTGACTCTTCTACCAAAATAACACAATTTGCAATTGATATTCTTATATACTATAATGTTTCAAATTAATTTAAGTTCATTAATTGTAGTGAAATTGGAGAATTCTTAGTTAATAATGAGTGGAAGGTAATCATAACTCCCATGGTAATAATTTCAGTTTGACAATTAACATAGGATTATAACACCCTTCCAAGTATTCTTCTAAAACTCACCCACTCTAGTTTTCCTTTTTTTTTTTTTTTTTTTTTTCAATAAATTTGTTAATTAAATATTGAAATTTATTCGCGTAGAGAAAAGTCGATGCGTTTTATTCAGACCAATCTAATCAATTACGAAGAAGTAATATAAATTAATGAGTTTTGATTTACCACACAGAAGATGGCAGCCTATGTGAAAGAAAATAAATATTTATTTTTATTTTCAAATAATAGATTATTTACAATTTCTTTTCTAATATATATATACACATTCAAGGGTAAACTAGGATTAAATATTAATAATGATAATTTTTTTTAAGTGATGTTGTGTTTATTATTTAACCATACATTGTAACCTTATCTTTTGATTTGATGCTATTAATAACTATGGTTAGAAATTGAACGATTACCAAAACAATAAAATATTAAATATTAAATTTACATAAAAAAATTATTTTATAAAAAAAAATAGATAATAATATCACTGAAAAAAATATATAAATTTATAAAAAAAAAAAACAATTTTAATGATATTCTCAATATTGATCCAGCCGACACCTAAATACAGTTCATGTCATATTAAACCTAACAAATATAATTAAAAAAATTCGTAATTATTATATTAATCAACGACCACGTGTCAATACATAAAATTACAGTTTACATATATATATATATATATATATTTTTTTTTTTTTGCAATACTCATGAAAATGGGAGGAAAGGCAAATTGAGAAACATAATGACAGAAAACCTACGTGGGTCAAAGCCAAATAAACATCCATCCTCGGCGGGATCAAAAGTAAGAATAAACTTTATTATTTAGATTAAAATTAGTATATTTTATTTGGATTGAAAATAATTAATCAAGATATTATCGCCGTTGGATTGGTTTCTTCCTCCCGCTTTTACCGCTGAAATCCAATTCCCATCCCACCTGAGTAAAGTTTCTTCTCCAGAGAGTGTACAAAAGACCTAGCACATCTAGAGAGAGAGAGAGAGAGAGGGATTTTGAGCTTTTCGTCCTTTCTGCTTTTGCCCGAGCCTAAGCGAGAATAGAAACAGGGTAATCTAAGAAACTTCAGACTTCCTTATAACAAGTGACCTACTTCTCATAATCCACCACTTTCTCTTTCTCTCTCTACAATTTACCGAACATGGAAAACCACCGTAACCCTTTTCTAACCTGGGCTTGTTTCTTTCAGGAAATGGTGAGGTTTTTAATCAATTACCCTTCATTTTCTCTGCATTTTCCGAGCTGGGTCAATTTGATTTGCTTCGTGGGTGGTTTTTTGATTTTGCAGAGTACGGAAGAGCTGATGCATTCTCTGTCATGCATCAACGGCGAGCTAGAACAGACGAGGATTACGGCGGAAGAGGAGCTGAGGAA
This sequence comes from Begonia peltatifolia, assembly GCA_022433055.1. Classification (NCBI taxonomy): domain Eukaryota; kingdom Viridiplantae; phylum Streptophyta; class Magnoliopsida; order Cucurbitales; family Begoniaceae; genus Begonia; species Begonia peltatifolia. The sequence goes on from CM039527.1 coordinate 6,182,318, forward strand.
GAGGGACGAACGGCTGGATTATCTTAAGACTTTGCTAAAACACACACTCAGAGAAAGAGACGAAGCCAACAAAAGATATCAAAGATTTCTTGTGGAAAAGCTTCTACTGCAGAAGAATAATGCTCCTCTTTCTGCAATTTCTAGTGTCGAAGATGAACCGGGAAGAGGAGTTGAGTCTAACAATGGCTTCTCTTCCTCAGACTGCGAAGAAAGCATCGTCTCTTCTCCAACAATTGACGCAAACCCACCTCTGCAACAACCTCCGCCGTTAATGGCTGTCGAGAACGTCAACATTCTTCCGGAGAAGCCATTGCCGGAAAAGGGTCATCTTTTGGAAGCTGTAATGAAAGCCGGCCCTCTTCTGCAGACTCTGCTTTTGGCCGGACCTCTTCCTCAATGGAGACACCCTCCTCCGCCATTAGAGACATTCGAAATACCTCCTGTAACCATTCCTTCCCAAATTCACAACCAAAGCTCTCCGACCACCTTCAATGGTGGAATCAAGAAAAGATTTCTCGGCGAAACCTCCGAACCTCCGTCAGAAACCAAGTTTCAGAAAATTTCCCTCCTCAATTGACTAGAGTAATCTCCTTAGATACATAACCTTAGTCCAGTTCCACTGAAATTGATAGATGGGTACATTGACTTAGCCTCCTCACTCAAAATCGAAAGACGGCTGCGTGAATCGCCGCAGATTTAGAGTGTGTACAGTAATTTCGGGTTAAATTAAGCTTAACTAGAGCTTTCTTCCTCAGATTAAGAAAATGAGGTTGCGTTTTCTGCCATTGTTGAACTCTATAAAGAAGCTCGGTGATTTGTGTGTGAGAGTGAGAGTGTCAGGGACAGAGTAAGTTAGGATTTGTGGGTGTGGAGTAGTTGGAGTGGTGTAGAGGTAGACGACGACCAGAATGCAAAAACAGCCCCATTCTTGTCGAACAGAGTAGGTCCCACAAATCAGAATCAGGATCTGCTACTTATGTCATGTAAATGTGAATGATAATGTTAATGGTCTTTTGTTTCTTACAATCCAATCCACTTCCTAGTTGCTCTATTTTAACATAACACATTACGTTACCTAAAATCCAAGCCGAGACTCGATCATTGATCATTCAGCCCAAGGTCAGCCACTGGTCCAGACCAAGTTTGATCATCATATTATTTCAAATTGATTTTAAACAACTTAATTGTAAAATGAAGGCTAGCCTGGCCGTGAGTCAGATTTCCACGTACCAGGCCGACTTAGGCTAGCTTAGCTTAGTCCACTATCAAAATTAAGTGAAATAATTTAAAGGATAGCTATTAAGCCTAGTAACAGACCATAGTTTAGAAAATGAATAAGGTGTCACGGGGTAGACCTATGATAAAATAGAAATTATCCATTAATAAGTAAATGATTAAGCAAATGACAATGATGAGAGTGGGCATAGGCTCGTGTCAACATTGTTGTTCCATCCCTAGCCTCTCCCAAGAAGTAGCTCGGCCGTACACATTCACCATAAACTAATACTTCGGATGTCACAAATTAAAACATGTACTAAAAATCTTCGATAAATTAGACACCACGTCACGCTTCCAATCACAACTTGCTACCTACCCATTTTTTGTATAATTAGAAAATTAAAGGTCAGTTAGCTCAATTTTAATTATTTAGTGCCGAATTGCTGATGATCTACCTAGTAATACTAATTATTGACAAATCCTATGGAATCTTAGTGATATAAAGATGATTACCCTTCTTTTCTAATTATTGACAAATCCTATGGAACATTAGTTTTATAAAGATGATTACCCTTCTTTTCTTAATCATAATTTACCCGAATGATGATTGGAATGGTTAGTAAATTATTCAAGTTAATTAAAATACAGTCTAGATTTACCAAAATTGAAGTATATTACCACCAGGATTACCAATTTTGATTAACTAAATAATATTATGTTTACATTCTATTTTTTTTATATAATTTTACTTTTTAATCTATTAAACACGGATGGAGGTAATTAATGATTAATTTTTAATTATTTATAATTTATTAAATTAATTATATCATTAATATTTGCCATAACTAGAAGTAGGAATAGATATTAAATGTAGTGCTACTTCTAAATAATTATATTATGATATGCTGTGAAACTTCCTCATTATTCATTCATTACATGCACTCCAGGGGTGGGTGTTGTCCAATTTCAAGCCAGAACTGTAACTGGAGTCGGAATCGGATCGCGCCGTTTCAAGATTTTATAAAGGTTTTCGAAACTAGCTATGGGAGGAACCAGGATTGGATTGAGACTAGGTCAAATTTTTCGGTCCTATCTGGTCCAAGTTCTTCCCAAATAATTTTAAATTTTTTTACAATTTCCAAACAATTAGAAATAAATCGAACAAACTCAATCCAACATCCAAAATTAATGTAATACTTTAAAAACCAAATGATATAGTAAATTCAATTAAATTATCTAACAATTTACATACAAACTAAATCCAATAATGCAACATTAAAATAAAATTTAAGAATTTAAATTTAATATCCAAAATTAATCTAGTAGACAATAACTTTAAAAATACAAATCAAATAGTTGGAACCATATTAAAACATTGATGTGTTATCTTCTTCAAACTTTTCATCCATAGCGAAATCTGCAAAATGAAAATATTAAACACATTAGTAAATCATTAAAGATAAACATGTGAAACAAATAAATATTAAATGTTCAAACCTTCTTCAATAGTCGAAATTCTTTCATCATCGAAATCGTCGTCAATGTTTTTAGAAATTTTAAAAGGATTAAATGTTTTCAGCCAACTTTGAACACATATAAGAGTTTCAATACTTTTGGGAAAGTTAGAGAACTGCAAAATACATCAAGAATACGACTACCACAACTAAAAACAGATTCTGACGTCACCGTAGAAATTAAAATGATCAATATATTTTTCGCAATTGCACTTAAAACTTGATATTATTATAATTCCTCTTTCACCAAAATAATATGTCAGTACTCTCTGAAAAATTCTCTAATTTTTCAAACAATATTTATCAATATATGACATATTACTTTCATCATTCCCCTCAAAAGAATTTCCAGACCAATAAAATAAAGAATACACTGCAGTTGAACGAGTTTGCACAAATATACTCATTGACTTTGAATATCTTTTGTTGACTATCGATGCTACTTGGAGTCTGGTTTTTATTAGTTGTATCACCTTTATATTCGATTTATAACTTTTCAATTACATCATCCACTTGCTTTGAGTATTGTGCAACTCTTTTACTCTCAAATAAAATAACTAAACAATGCCTTAAAAATATTGTTTTGCAACTTAGATCAAGAACAACAACATATACAAGTATGTTTATTTTCTCAAAATATCCCCAATATTTAGCAAAAGGCTTGTTTATTTTCTCAAAATATCCTCAATATTTAGCAAACTCCTTTTGCATCTCGATTACCATTCTTCTTAGCGTCATATTATCACCGTTAGCATATGTGTCAATAGCAATTTTCAAATTACAGACTTCACCTACGTACATATTTAATTTAATATGCAGAGAAACAGAAACATTAATTGTCGTAGTATGAAATGTTTTTGATAATTTTATGTATTCTCGAATGTATGACCAATTTTCAGTTGTGGGTGAACTTTGTCCTCCCATTGCATGCAAAAAAGAGTTATTATTCTTTGCTAATTTTTCAAACGTTGTTTTATACTTATCAGCGCTTTACAATATCAAATACGTAGAGTTTCAATGAGTATGAACGTCGAGCGACAAAGTACTTTTACAAGTAATTTTAACCACATCAATGCACACTTTAAATTATTACAATCTTCCCGGAGAAGACCTTACGTACTTAACACTTTTTGTACCCCTGCTATGAATTCGTGATGTTCTTTCAATCAATCTGAAACGATCAAATTTAGGACACGTGCAAAACATCTTATGTGTATATGATCGCCATTTAAAATCAACCATTTCCAATCTCGAATTGTCTTCGTCAAATAAAAAATAGCAACGACGCATTGTCAAAAGCTACGGTTGTAATATTTTTAATCTCCAAATTAAGCAAATATTTTTCAACTTTTTTACCAATAGATTCCCCTTGATGGTTCGAAATCAAACAAAAACTCAATATCTTCTTTTGCACTTTTCACTCTTGATCAATATAATGACATGTAAGGATCGTGTAATTCAAATTTTGAATTGTCCATGTATTAGTGGTCAAACATACCCTCTGTGACGTCATAAAAAAATACTCATTCAACTAACTTCTTTCTGTCTGAAATATCTTACAAATATCTATTGCAATTGTTTATCTAGATGGCATAACGAACTTGGGATTGAGACACAGACGAAATGTCCTAAAACTAAGTCTTTAAACTACTTTTAGTGGCAATTCATCTAATATAATCATCTTTACGACAAATTCTTGAACAACCATTATTGTAAATGTGGGTACACCAACAAACTTACTCTCATTAGGTCTAAAGCTCAGAGTTTTTTTGTTTACTGTCTAAATTTTGTTGAAAATTTTTGGATACTTTAATATACTTTATTAAATTTGAAGTTCTATTTTTTGCAATTGTGTTGCATAAATTTGCTCACAATAATTAAATTTAGTTGAATCGGTGTTCGGTACTCTATTGTGTAGAGTTAATTTTTTTTTTAGTCCACATGCAAATTTTCACTACAAGAAGAATTCATGATATCGTCGCACCTAGAGCGAAAATCTATTTTATATGAATGCACATGCGATAGGCCTTGAAATTCAACAAACATAAATTTATGCAAAAAAAAAAAAAAACACACATCTATTCAGAACAATAATAAAAGTTACAAAATCATCCTCAAACAGATTAAAATCACAAAATGTCTAGTAAATAAATTATCAATAATTGAACGACTTTGCCCTTCTCCATTAATTGGCTATCATATCATCACTTTATCAGCAGCAAACACAAAACTTCTGTGTTTACGGAATAGGATCAACAACAAACACAAAACTTAAAAACGTACATAAGCATCAATTACATTCTAGTAAGTACAACAACAAACACAAAAGTTCCCTAAGTGCTATTTTTAACCGATGACAAAATTGGCTATCATAAGCATCAACTACATTCTAATTTTCTAGCCATTAGAAAATCAAGTTGATTCAAGTGAATAAAAATATTTGTTCTTACGGAAGGGCAGCACTTGCGAGGTGGGAAGAGTAGCACGAAGGTGGGAAGAGTACCGCGAAGGGCAGTGCCTGCGAGGTGGGAAGAGCAGCATGAAAGGTAGCATCTGCGAGGTGGGAAGACTAGTGCAAAAATTCGGACTTCGGCACACTGCGAGGAGCAAAGGGCAGCACAAACGCGAAGATTCAGACTTCCAAGATTTAGACTTCAGTTCCACCACTCTGCACAATGCAATTTGGTTTTGCAAAGAACAGTGCACTGAAAATTTAAAGTGGAAATCAATTTTTTTAATTTTATATGGTTCGGATAGTATCCCATAGTTTCATGGTGTGTAGGGCTGATACCAAACTAGGCTACTTTGAATACGGACCAAAATCGGACAAAAATACCTAGTTGGTTCCTCAGTCTTGGTCCCAAACTGGTTCGGTCCACCCATAGTGCACAGAATCTAGACTATGTTTGACAACCCAAATACAATAATAGTTTATATGTTATAAAATATGAAATTTAATTAACTTGACTCGTTAATATTTAAAATAAAGCTCATCTAAACCTTCTCAAATCCAAGGCCAACTGACATTAAATAATAAATTTGATGACATACTAATAAAATAAGTTTTTATGAGAGTTGACTCCAATAATTTCTTTCGAGTTTCAACTTTAATGAAACTCACAATCACGGTGGAAATGTGGTCGGCTGTGGGATCGTTAAACCTGAACCAAAGTCCTCCCCCACCTGCGGCTACAGAAACTTAAGACTATCTCTCGAACTATTCTCACTGCTGGCTCAAACCATTAAAAAATAGACATTTTCTTTTCTTTTTTTTTTCACTTTTCTCTTGCTTCCTTTCTGCTTTAAAAATTTTAATTTTGAGGATGAACTATTGTCATTCTCGAATTTTATTGCATGAAAGGGGCAGGAGACATCAAAATGGAAGGAAAATAATGAAGAACTGAGATTTTCATGCAACAAAAAGTAATTACCAAATTATTTTCCTTTTAATTAAGACTATTAATATTTTCGAATTTAAAAAATGTTAAATTTATAAGCCTGTACATTTGGATTTTGGCTCCATTAGTAGTTTAATGCCTCTTAAAAAACATGACCTTTCGAAAGGTTAAGTTAACCCAAAACCATTCTTTTATAAATTTTATTATAATGTCAAACTCCTTTAAAAATGAGCTTCTGAACGTCTAGATGCTCCTTTTGATTCCTTTTACACACTGCTTTTGTCCTCTTCGCCGATTCGATATATATTACAGTCGATGTAGCTTTCAAGCATCCAAAAATCGCCATGTTTAATCAGTTCAAAGCTTCTGCAAACCCTATAATGCAGCTCCAAGGTTTTGAAGTGGAGCTTCATGATTTCATCGAGAATTCTGATTTCGACCAGTTCGTCGATCTAATCAGGGGAGAAGACGAAAACCCGCTTCTCAATTTCGATCGGGATCTCATCACAAATGGGTGTTGTTTAGATGATCAGTTTGGTTCATCAAACGGAAGAGATGTCTTGGACTTCAATGGCGTTGCTGGATCAGACAGCCCAGAGTTCATGATGTTTAACAGATCGGAGAAATTTGACGACGGAGAAGTGATCGGAGGAGGTGAAGAAGACGTTGGAGAGGATTCTTCTGCTACAACTACGACAGGGACGAATAACACGACGACGAAGAGGGATAAGGTTGATAGATCGAGAACTTTGATTTCAGAGAGAAGAAGAAGAGGAAGGATGAAAGAGAAGCTTTATGCATTGCGTTCTTTGGTTCCAAACATAACCAAGGTTTGCTTTCATTTCGCTGATACGATGGCGTTTAATCGCGTTTACTTTCTTTCACGTTGTCAACGTTATATTTACTCCTTGCCAAGTTCATTTAACAACGTTAGAATGATTAGTGGCAATCTTACAAAAATTATTAATAGATTATGTTTGTATAATTTTCAATTTCACGCACACAATATTGTTGTGTTATTAAAAACCGAAGTGTGCGTGCAATACAATGGTCATCTTTGTGAGGGCTTTGTTGAGGTCTAAGGACAAAGTTATCGTTACCACGATCTCCTACTAGAAATTTGTGTTTTTATAATACACTATAATGTGGAGTCTTTTCATTATAACGAGGGACTCACTTCGTAACTAAGTGCAAAAGGAAATTTTTTTCTTTTCGTATTGCATTCTTCAACAAGATTTTTTTATGGTGATTGTCCTTCTGTGAAGAACTCTTTGTATAAATAGAGGGTTACTGATGAAGAAAAATTTATCCAAGCAGCAAAAAAAAAGTTGAAAAGAGTTTCTTTTGTGAGAATAAAGAGTGAAAATAGAGAGAATTTGTGAGAGAGAAAAAAAAAAGGGGTTAAGAAAAAATTGATGAGCTACTTTTGAGTACAATGAAAATTTTAATAATAGTGATTTCTCTTAATGAATATTTTTTTAAATATTGATATCTTAAAATATATTGTAAATCTTATTTTTCATAGTGAGATCTTTCTGGATTCGGTCATTTAGGTTTTTTCTCGATTTGAGTTTTCACGTAAATATTATGAGTGTTCATTTTAGCCATTATTTCTCTTATTTTTTTGTCATTATATTTTTACGATGTGAAAAAATATTCATGATATTTTTTGTATCGCATTTGATATTGTTTTTTATATCGCTTATTTAGTTATATAATTATACTTAGTAAGCGAGTTTTGTCTAGGAGACTAGATTTTAAATAGAACCGTTCGTAATCCTTACAACCTTTCATATAAACTTAATTTGAAAGATAATTTTGTCTAGAAAATTATCTAATACAATCTTTTTTGAGAATTAACCTCATCAATTCTCTCTACGTTTTACAGCAGTAACATTATTATTGTTACCACTTATTATTATTCTTAAATATAATTGTGTAACATTACATCTTTATTATTGCATGACCTTTTAAGTAAAACCTAAGAACAAAACTATTAGAGTTAGAGTTAGATGTTATCCAATTCTTTTTGGTTTGAGCTAGCTAGATTTGCGTTGTGATTTCAATTTAATATTTTAGATATATATTTGAGTTTGCAAAATTCGTTAATTTTGAGATAGCATATTTTTCAATGCAAGTGGTTTTCCTTCTGGGTTTTCTACTTAAATTATATTATACAGTTCAGTTTATTACATTTTTTTTCCAATTTCCCGTTTGATTTTCTAACAAAAATCTATGGGATTTGATGAGATGGGTAGACATCATATAACAATGCTCGTGAACAAACTTCATGTTTTGGTTGTTTTGGCAGATGGATAAAGCCTCCATTGTCGGAGATGCTGTATTATACGTACAAGAGCTGCAAATGCAGGCGAAAAAACTCAAGACTGAGATAAAAGGCATCGAAGCATCAATGGAAAGAGCAGACAGATATCAAGTAAGTCAAAACAACCGTAAGAAGATTCATCATCCTCCTAACTCTACCTGCTTGGCTTCAAAGAAAATCATACAGGTTAGCTCGATTGCCCTAGAATCTCCCCTTACCCGTACCAGCAAAACTTTGAACGGTTACTTCATTGAAACTAATCACTACCTTATGCAAATGGGTTTTGCAGATGGACATTTTTCAAGTAGAGGAAAGAGGGTTTTACTTGAGAATAGTGTGCGACAAAGGTTATGGAGTCGCCTTGTCTCTTTATAAAGTTCTTGAATCTATGATGGGTTTTGATGTTCAGAGCTCGAATTTGATGACGACTGCTGAAAGATTTGTTTTAGCTGCAACTCTCAATGTAAGATTCAATAAATCAATTAATATTTTGAGTTTATTGAAGGTTGTCTTGATCAATTTGTGTGTGTGAATCTGCAGGTGATGAAAGATTGCGAGCAGGAGATGAATTTGCCAAAGTTGAAGCTTTGGTTGACTGGAGCTCTTCTTAGCCATGGATTTGAGTTTTAATCTCTTTCTCTCTCTATCAAACACTAACCCATTAGACAATACGGGCTTAATACACTTAAGCCTATCAACAAATGTTGTTTGACTTGGCTCCTCCAACTTTAGTCCTTAATGAAACATCGAAGAGTCGCCCAATTGTTACATGGGCCTATGAATTTACTAGACACCATTTTCAAAATTATCCCGATTGAGTTAAATTTGATAATTTTAGAGCTATGATGCCTTTTCATAATTATCCCTTTTTCACACCCGTTTCAAACTTGTTCTACCATGGAGGGATGGTGTATGGTCACCTCGTCCATGATTAAGATCATATGTACCCTCATAGACTGGGTCTTCGTCCGGATCAGAGCCAAACTCAAACAACTTGAATTTGGGTGGGCTCAGGTCTTGGTCTCCCACAAGCCCAGTCAGTCAGTCCGACTAGAACTTTGTTTCAGCGGGTTGGGCCAGACGTGGTGGATATGATTTAGAGCTACGATGCAAATTGAGGTAGAATTGTTTTAAGAGGTTAAGGCCTAAGTACTATAGTTTGCACAGGAGTAGTAGGTGGGGGGATTAACCTTAGTCATAACCTATGGGCAGTATCTTAAAAGGTAAGGCAAAATTTCTGTTGGTAACTGTGTAGACAAAAATAACAATATTAGGTAGGATTGGACGACGTCTGAAGAGAAAGTGTTGGCTTGATCTAACCAACATCCATTATTTTGATTCACAGCTTTTCCACTAGTAAAAGGCTGTTATAACTCTCTCTCTCTCTCTCTCTCTCTCTCTCTCTCTCTCTCTCTCTCTC
>CM039527.1:6192203-6268087 GCA_022433055.1 Begonia peltatifolia
CTCTCTCTCTCTCTCTCTCTCTCTCTCTCTCTCTCTCTCTCTCTCTCTCTCGTCAAAATGTCGGTATCAGAATAACGCTTAACTCAAATCGTTTGGGTGTATCTGAAGTGAATGTAAATAAGTTTACTCTCCAAGTTAGAACAACGCGTTTTTTATTTGAACTTGAAAACAAAATCGTGTAAACTTTGATTCCAAGCAAAAAGTATCACAATAACATAATGAGTTTTTAGATTTGTGGTCTTCTGTGTTTAGTGTAACATTACTCAGCTAGTAATAGATAATTGAGGCATAGAGCCTCCAGCCCCACCAGACAGTGCATATATCCATGAAACTAACGTGGGGGGAAGACTAAGTTTGTTTAGTTGTTTAAGCCAACCCACATTTCACCACCTAATTACCTAATTGAAAATAATTAGTGTTGAGGGTGGGTAATTCCCTAGCTAGTTCTATGGATATACTCTACTGCCTCCCATTTTTTGCCAATCATTTCTTGGGTACGTGAAGAAGATGCTGACCCATTACTTTGTATACTTTTAATTTTAATGTATTTTTCAAGATTTCAATGCTAAGATTTACTTTATCTAATCCGACTATTTTCTGCTCTTTATACTTGAATTCCCCACTACTTTCTGTAGATTCCAAAAAATGTCTGTTGGGATGGCGAAGACGATGATAATGACAAAGAAAAATAATTGTTGTAGTTGATCATCGTGGGTGCTTTGTTGGGGTTTAATACCGAGTGATCTCACGTTGAAAATTTATGTTCTTGTAAAACTGTACGTGACATTCAATTTTCAACTAGTACAAAATCTTTTAAGATAAAAAGATAAAGAGTAAAATTGTGTAAGTTTTAATCCAAAATAGACATTATTGTATTACTCAATAGAATTTTGATTACTACGTTAATGACACAGAGCGAGATGATAGATACTTTGGGCCTTTTGAGAGAGGAATTGTGGTAACCCATCGTTGTGAAACTTTGTTGGAGCTCAAAATCAAATAACTTGAACACAATCCTCTGTTGAAAATTTGTGATCTTCGACTATGTGTAACATTCTATCTACAACTAGTACAAATCTACTAGAACAAAACTCAAGAGCAGAATTAAAATTCAGTTCAAAACACACAATATTGTATTGTTCAATAGAGTACGAAATGTTTCAGTACACGAGCAATTATAAAAACAGAGTGGACACCATGTTGATTAGTCATAGTCTATGGGCAATCACCTCATCACTCGTCAATCTAGGTGGAGTCGTTCTATCCGAGTTGTGTTAAGCAAGAACCAAGTGAAAACCATCCAAATTGTAGGTTTTTCGACCAACTTGCAATGAGAGGCCCTAACGTTTTTCTCTACTACTGACGTCTCAACTGTTGGGACATGATACCCAACTTGGACCATGCCTTAATGAGCTTGTATTTAAATATATTTTTTTCTATATACTACACTCCCAATTTCTCCAATTAGATGCTCTTTTTAGGCACTAAAAAATGTATGGTTACATTCGGATATTCAATTTCCAAGACTTTATTATGATATAATATAAAGATAAGTCTTAGCGTTGATGCTAATTTCTCGTGATAAAAAGACAGTGTATGATCGAATAAAAGACAGAATCACATGATCTACTTTTTCATAAAGGAAGAGTCATAGACGTAGCTCATAGCTAAAATCTGGTAAAGGTCAATAAAAAATTCCCTTTGCTCAATAAATTTTAGTTGTTAGGCCTTAATTTGATGGAAGTGAGATTGTATTTCGTACATTTTGCAAGTAATTGAAGCTTTAGGCTATAGTAATACTTCAGAATTTGGTTAAGCACCAATAATTTTTTAAATTTATGCTTTGAACACTTACTTTTATTGAACAGATAATAATTATAGTCCGCTCAGAGATTGCAATTATTATTTTTTTTTTACAAAATGAACCTTCAACTTTTTGCTGTTAGCAATTTAGATTTTACGATCAATTTATTTTATAAATTCAATATTTTTCTTATTTAATAATATATTTTAACACAATTTCTAACATTGATGATTTCAACCTCTCGACGGAGTTTGGAGTTGGTTTAAAATTTATTAAGAATGTTAAAAATCAAACTAAAGCATGTGATCAAATAAATAACATAGTATATAAATATTAAATTTAATAATTAAATTGACAACCATATCTAAATTTCAAATAACTAAAATATAGACGGTTCGTTCGCAAAACAAAAAACTTAAGTCTAACCGTCATCTTCCAAGTCCAACTTTACCTTAACTTTTAGGGTTGGAATCATCGGAATATTAGATAAACTATTAAGTATATGAGTAATGAGCATCTAGAAAAGGAAATGGATAATAATTGTTCACAAGATGCTCGACCATGTGTCAGATAGTTAAGCGATAAACAAACACTGACCAGGCCTTAACCTAAAACCCACTTGCCAAGAACAACTGCGTCCTTTAATCAATTTCTTCTTTCTTTCTTTATTATTATTTTTTTTTTCTGGTTGAAACCGAGGAATTGGTGCACCAAATTAAAACATTGTTTCCGCAGGGGTTTAGGTCAGTTAGACAATAGCTGAGGTTAAAAAGGAATGTTATTTGTTAATTAAATAATAAATAAATAACCATAAAAAATGTGACGGTCGGATGAATGCAAAGGACGGTCCAAGATTATGTTAATAATGAGAGTCTCGCCCATACAGTAGTAGTACACAATCTCACGTCATTTTGGAGAGTAAAAATTGAATACTTTATAAGTAAAATTTATCTTTTTATCTAGTATTATATGTTTTTGATCAACCATAAAAATAAATTTTTACGAATTCTGACCTAAACAGAATAATACTGTACCGGAAACTTCAGAACACATATCTCTTCAATGAATTGGTAGTTTAGGTTTGTGGGAATTAATTTATTGTTTTTAACTTCTGAGAAACATGGAGAGAATGAGGATGAGATAGCTTTAAACGTGGACATTCCTCTTTTCTTCTAATGGGTTTGTGTATATTCGTGACTTGGTTTGTCAATACTCTCCCAAAGAGTGCGAATCTTATCAGTCTAAAACCCTCTACTTTTCTTAAGCCCATCATTCTCTCTCTCTCTCTCTCTCTCTCTCTCTCTCTCTCTCTCTCCTTGTTGTCGCTTTACTTCTCTTAACAGGCAAAACTGACAAGGGTAAGGGTATGAAACTTGGAAGAAGATATAACGTTCGAACATGCTTAAAAACAATCCTTAAGCGGACTGTAGTCTGCCACTCTACCGTTGCCCTATACATGACGATCTTACTGTTAGTTTTATGAAACTATTAAAAAGTTAGTTGCTTAACCTGTACATCTTTGAACGAAAACACGGGGAAGTGTTAGATAGAGAATTTGAATGAAAGTGAGAACAAAAGTGCATGATTTGGGTTGGATCTGCTGAAGAGGAGGGAGAGAGAGAGAGAGAGAGAGAGTTAGGGTAAAAAAATAGGAAATGAAGTGAGAAAATGGAAAAGGAGAAGAAGGGTGTAAGGAAGGAAAGGGTTTGGTTGAAGAAAAAAGAATGTGACGTAGAGCATTTAAAGCGCGTGAAAAAGGAAGAACCTTTTTCTTTGTTAGCAAACACTTTGAAGGTTGGCAATGCAAGCAAGAATTGGGTGGCAACAGATGAGTCTTTCTCACTGTAATTGCTCACGGTTGGCCGGCTTTTAACCTCCATTAAAATTTGCATATTCCCTTTTCTTAATTTTCATCATTTCTTATATATTACCATCTCCCACCTCCTTGTCTCACTACCCTTTTCATCTTTCGGCAGAATTCTCCTGCTTTGTTCCAGTTTTGTTTGATTCTATGGAGGTTGTGAGAGGGAAGAGGACTAAAAGGCTGAGCCTTTCGAGCTCCTTTGGCTATGGCGGTGCTTCGGCTTTAACGTCTAGCTCGGGTAGTGAGGCCTGTGATGGAGGAAAAGAAGATTTTCGTTTGGTTTCTTCTGCAACTGTTTCTGGGGAGGAAGAAGAAGACATGGCTAATTGCTTGATTCTCTTAGCTCAAGGCCATGGCTCGACCCAACTGGACAGACTCGAGGATAAGTCTGGTTTTTATGTCTACGAAAGCAAGACGTGTAATAGAACTTTCCCTTCTTTTCAGTCACTCGGTGGCCATCGAGCCAGCCACAAAAGGCCAAAGCAAACCGCCATTGGAGTGGAGAAAAAAGCTTCTAGTTATACCCTCGAGTCTCTGCAATCCAACAAGAACAGCTATACCCCTCCTCCTACTGCAAAGGGTTCTCCGATTAACAAAGGTAAAATTCACGAGTGTTCGATTTGTGGGTTAGAGTTCACTTCCGGCCAAGCGCTTGGCGGCCACATGAGGAGGCACAGAGCTATTTCGACGGGAGAAAGCCGTTCAAACGTCGGTCAAGAAACTGTAGGGACGGAAATAAAGCAGAGAAATCTGCTACAGTTAGACCTGAACCTGCCGGCGCCGGAGGAAGATCTCCGGGACACCAAGTTTCAATTTGTTCGAACTCAACAACCACTTGTTTTCTCCACACCTGCTCTAGTCGATTGCCATTACTGAAAAGCTGTTATTTGGGTCGTAAATCATATACCAAAATCAATTCTTTAAGAATTTCAAGCATAAATTTTCAGTTTTTAAGTTCCTTTGATTCACCAAATACTTTGAGTGAGTGGTACTCAGTGTTTTCCTTAGCTTTCATTCACGAAAAGAGTCTTTCTTTAACTTCAATTTTCCCAATAATAATACAACTGTATTCTTTTAGAGAGAGAGAGAGAGAGAGAGAGAAAGAGATCTCCACTGTTTATCAGACTCTTGGATTAGGTTCTGTTCCACCTGATTATCCAACTAAGCCATATTGAACTCAGTTGGGAGATGGTCTGAGTCATGAATATCCTCCCCCTCGTCTCCACAAAAAATATTAGTTTTTATTCTTATCTGCGGTCCATATGACATCGACTCACCTCTTCACCTTTCTTGTGGCTGCTGGCCAGCAAACAATGGAATCACTAGCCACTCTGCCATTTTGGGTATTGTTCAAACTCATCTTCTCCCTGATTTCTCCTTGGATAAGAGCGATCGAACAGAATATGCGGTAATTATTCTGCAAAATAGGATTAAATACAGACATATATACATGCACGAGAGAGAGAGAGAGAGAGGCGGCATACATATATACAAATGTATTATGATGTATTGGCCTCTTTTTTTTTATGTGTGGACGGAAGCAGACTGTTTCGGCTAGTGTCCGAGAAATGGTTTAGAAAGTTAATTCAGCAGGCCATTGTTGCTTCAACGATACTGATGGAGCCTTCTACTTTTGATTTTGGCAAGATATTAGGTATCAAAACATAATTTTCCCATGTTCATGTCTCTCTCTCTCTCTCTATCTCGACCTCTCTCTACACAAAACTCTTTCATTCAATGACCTTAATCAGATTAAAGTAATGCAAACTTACAAAGCTATCTTTCTCAAGGGATTACTGATGTTTACCAGATAAGAGATTTCGCCATTAATACAGTCTACAGAGTCTTAAATTACAGACTGTTTACACCAACCCATTGATCCATGAAGTCCATAATTAATGTGAGCTTCCTGCATTTACCAAAATAAGAGGGATAAGAACTGGTGTTAAAAAAAAACAATTTGGGATGACATTCTAATGCTTTCATCAAGGCTTTTTGTAGTTTGTCAGAAATTTGGGTCTTTCTCTGTTTTTTCAAGAAGAAACCAAAATGGATAAGCAATATATCAGTTTAATTTTCCACAATACTACTGAATGCAACTGCAAAAATATTGCTCTGTGAATATTGCAACTATATTTATGAACTTAAAGGACAGAGAAATATCCAAGCTCCTTGATAATATTTGTGTAAGACGCGGATAGTAATTTTAAAGTCCTTTCCCATCTCAGGCTTTTTAGGACGATACCTTTACGTAAGAGGCTTGAATGCCTTACAATAGTGTGTTCTTAAAGAACTTGTACATTGAGAGATCAATCATTTTCGCTCCCTATCAGCTTGCAAAGACAATTCAATTTTACTTGAAATACTACTTCCGGTTGTCGCTTCAGCCCTGCAGACATGCAAAGATCACAGTGATGCAATGAAAATGACACTACAGCTAAATCCCTCAGAATAGAACTGCAAATGGTTTTTTACATTCTATGATCCACACATTTAGATCGAATTATAATACAGAAATGTAGCCATGCTTCCTTACTAAAATATTGAAACCAAAAGATTTGAAAAATCCATAGATTTCTAATTAAAAAGGCCGAGAAAAAGAGAGTAGAGGACTATATTCTGGAACAGCAGTGAGTTCTCATTCTGCTATAAAAAAAAAAAAGAGTTTTCTGGAAGGCTCTGCCACAATAAATTACAGAAGCAAAAGTGATGACATTATATGCTTAATTCAAGTACCTCTGAAATTGCCTTGATTATATCAACAAGATCTTGCATAGATACTCTGCCAAACTAAGAATGTGTTAGAAATATATGAAAGAAATGTAGGTGTAATTGCAATAAATGTGAATTGTACTGGATCCAACTCACATCCCGAAAATTTGTTTTCCTTTTCCACCTCTCCTCTTCACTTTGAAGGCTCCAACAGTTTCCAAGATGATGTGCCTCCACTTTACCAATAGAAACAAGTTACTTTCGCTCATACAGGTATCTTTAATTATTAAAATAAAGTTTTATAGAATAGTTTCTGCTATGGAAATGGAATTTAAGGATCTGTACTAAGAGATTCATTTCCATAGACAAAACTTTAAAGTGTACAATGGTAAGATCCTTTTAAAGCATGATGATGATCCATTAGAGACAATGTAAATGGTTCAAGACTGCAAACGTTAAGTCCCTGAGGATAATTTAAGGTTAAAATAACAAAAATCACATAAGCTCTACGAAGAGGTTCTATCTTCAAGTCACATACTTCAATTGATCTCAAACAAGTCAAATATCTTGATCTATCAGTCTTAGAAAATATAATCTAATAGGAGATCATTAACCAAATTTTAATTGTGTCAAGACAGAACAGTCTCTAGAGACGTACTGCCTCTCAGTCCACAAAATGGCTGTGCTGACTATTAGTCTCATCGGCATTTCACCATTACCTTTTATTTTCAGCCACATCCCTAAAAAAACTCTCTTTTTAATTCATAAAACTAGAAACTGTAACAAGTAATTAATTCTTCAACCGAACAAAAAAAGACAGTGGCTGGACAAGTAAGGATCTGCAGCCAAGTCCATACAAGACATAATCAACTCAAACTATATAAAATTCTAATAAAATCATCAACAACATTAACAATAAAGCATGAAAAATGAGTCCAATGGTCGGCTAAAAATTGAACTAACGATCCATTAAGAGGCGATTTCCACATAAAATGAACTTAACAAAAGAATGAACGTGACAATGAAAAACAAAGTGAGCTTGACAAATATACACATACATTACTTGAGCAAAATTGGAGTGACAATCTGAGCCTTGCCCATAGGAAACAAATAGTTCTTGTAAAACCTAGCTTTCACGTCGAGAAGCTCCCTTTTTCTCCCCAATTGTTCAACATCATCCTCCTCCATCAATAAGAAGAAAGAATCCACTTAAAATGACATAACTAAGCTCTCGTCAAAATTAGAACAAAATCAAGCACAATTATACACATCCACCTAGTAAATGATGCTTTCCAAACCTTCCCTAGAAAAGTAAAAAAAAAGCGCATTACCTTTCGAGTCTTCTTTGCTTTCTTCTGCGCCAAAATCACCATGTTTGTTCTTCCCTACGAAAATTTGGTAGCGTCGAAAAGATTTCCTCCCAAAAACCCCATTTCAACAATCGACGACCTCCCCGAAAGAGCTGTCGCTGAAGACGCCAGTGCCCTGCTCACAAAAACCAATATTGCTTGTAGATCAATTCTTACGACAACATTTGCCTCCTTTGCGCTCTATCAAATCTAGCCCTCTACGACGCAAAATCTCTAGAACGACCATTACACGTCCATGATTGAGATTTTCAACTTCTTAAATTCTATTGTTAACTGGGCCGTTCTAATATCGATCCAGGCCCAATTTGTAGGCCTGCTCCTTTTTACTAATTATAATTATAAAAAATAATAGTTATCCAACCATACTAATAACTAATGTATATGTTTGTCACATTAGTTGAATTAATAAAAGATACAACAATAAACGGGCTCGGGAACATGCGTAGGACATGACGAGAATGTAGACTACTCATTATCTTGTTTTAGTCGCTATACCCGTCACAACAATTAAATTATTAAAAGTTGTATAATTTTAATCTTTTTTTTGTCGTTTGTCATTTTCTTTTCGTTTCCTGATTTTCATTTTAGTTTTAAACTTTTTATTAAACTCTTAAATAATCCTCTAATTATTTTTTTATAAATTTAGGGACAAATATCATGTAATTTTATTTTTTTATCGAAGTCAACACATTATATGATATCCACGAGAATATCTCATCTGGCTAAATAAAATTTGTAAGGGCAATCTGGAGCCTTAAGAGTGGTCAGCGTTGCTATCAGTTGCAAAACTTTGACACAAGGCTCAGAAATTGCTGCCCTGAGCCTAGCCCTTCGTGGAGTCCCCAATCATCCCAGTATAGTATAGTATAGTGCATTGTGGATCAAAATTTGTACATATTTATTTTGGACATTAACTTAAAATGTGTTGCATTATATATAAGGAATGAAACTCTACTTAACAATCATTTTTTTTCTATTCTCTCAAGTGTTGTGAAATTATATAATATCATTGGTATGGGTTGAAATCTGACAATCAATATAATATTATGTGGTACTACTAATATAATATTGTCTGTTTTGGAACACATATTTTTTTTTAGGGTTTTCAAAAAATTCGATTAATAAATCATTCATTTTTCACTGTTACAAACGATGCATAATTTTACACCTCAACTTGTATGAATTAAACAATCACAATCAATCAAATATTAAATCAGATAAATTATTTATGTGTTTATTCCTTCGCTCCATAAAATTTTTGGTCCTTTTCTCACGGCGTGACAACTAAGAAATTGAGGCACTTAAATAAATAAGATTCATCAAATCAGAATGATTCACCTGGAATAGATTGCAGCTTGTCTATGACTTGGTAAAACATTATAAAAATGCAAGTCAAGTCAGCTAGGTTGAATAGAATATTCAAGAACCCTAACTCTACCACTAAATCTTATTTTATCATTAACAGCCAATAAAAACAGAAATGATTAATAAAACTCCATGATAATGAATTAAAGCTAAAATCATCCACAGATTCACAAAACAACTTGTTCAGGTAACCTAGTTGATACATTCTAGTATTGCTAGGAATTAGAGATATTAATCACAAATTTAAGATCTTAAAATGTTTGTAACATATGGATATATCGTATAAAATTTATCAAGTTTTTGAGTATTGAAGTTTATTAACATAATTTTGTTAGCATCATTACCAACCATCTGGATTGTTTACAACATAAAGCATGCGTAGATAAAACCCACCCTACGTGTCAGAATTTCCATTTATTATGGGATATATGAATATTAGCAGCATTATTAATGATTGGAATTTTTAAATTTATGAAAATGGTAGATAATATTGCTACTCTTACACTTGCTCTTGTTTGTCACGGTACAATCCAAATCACTCGAGTGATCTAAAAGTTGAATTATCCTCCAACGCAGTGCAATGTATTTTGAGATGAAATTTAAAAATAAAATTATACGAGTTTTAACATAAGATAAATAATATAGTATTAGCAAAACTGACACTAAAAAAATAGTATCGTGATAAAAAGCGTAATCAAAAGTGTATGTTACTGGAACATCAGTCTCTAATTAGAGAAGATTTTGCTAGTTTACTTTGAAGATAAGAATAGACCAAAATCAAGTAATATAATGGTGAAATCATACTAGAAAAATAAATATGAATGTTTATTCTAATGTCACTCAGAGCTCTAAATACAATGTTATTCACTTAGGATCGGAGCGTAGATTTGTTCTAAGAGTTAACGCAAAACGTATTGCAGTAGGTAAGGAAGAAATTTTTGTTTATAAATAATGTATTTTTCACTTTCACAAATCTCAAACGATTTAAAGTTGTCCATTCCAACTTATATGAGTTAGATTTCACACTCAGTGTTCATTGATTTCTCGCAGGGGCTGTCACATTTATAAATTGGGTTTCTACCCTGCCTAATACATCTTAAGTTGAGAAAAAATTTGAAGAACAAGACTGTCAAGAATTCAAGAAGATAACATTATACTACCAACTCTGGACAATCCCACCCTCCTTTATTTATTATTACGAAGGAATTATCCAAACCTGAGATGAGTACAGTATGGTGAAGGTTTTACATGGGGATGGCATAACCCTGAGTTGACCTCTCTCTCTCTCTCTCTCTCTCTCTCTCTCTCTCTCTCACCATAGGATTCATACAAGATAGCAAAACAACAAATCGGCCAAAACAAAAGTTTGAAATCATGATTCCGGAGGTAATATCGTGCTTCCCCGGCGCAGGTCAGGATCTACGAATCTACTCCATTTCAGAAGATCAGACGAACTCAAAAGCAGAAACTCATCACTCGAGCTCTCTCCTTTACAGTCTCTCTATTCTCAAAGACAAGGTTCATCAGGTCGAATCTGTAGTCACCCTCTTTCTCTCTCAAGATCAAGTAAATCCAGATTCATCTTCATTAGCAATCGCCAGCATAAACTCGCTGATTCAAGACGTCATCTTGACTGCTTCTTCCATGCTGTTAACTCCTCCAGAAACAGCTCCGTCTGGTTCTAACCCTTGTAATATGATCAACGTCGATGAATCAAACCCCTTCCAAGCAATTCATGGGAAAGAGTTCCATCCAAGTGAAACGATGTCACTTAACTGGTGCGCAACCGGAAGCTTCAGCAATGGCGGCCTAACAATTAACGGTCAGAATTACGATGAAAAGAAAGAAGAGCGTCAAAATCTTTCTCCTAAGAACGATGATATCATAGAATTTGATGTCGCACATCTATTAGCAAAGTACACCCATTATTGCCAAGTCTGCGGAAAAGGATTCAAACGTGATGCGAATTTAAGAATGCATATGAGAGCACATGGCGAAGAGTATAAAACCAGTGCAGCTTTAAGCAACCCAGCGAAAAACAACAAAGAGTGGAAGACGATAGAGGATTTTCCGGGAAAATTGCCGAGAAAATACTCATGTCCACAACAAGGGTGCAGGTGGAATCAAAAACATCCCAAGTTTCAGCCTCTTAAGTCGATGATTTGCTTGAAGAATCACTACAAGAGAAGCCATTGCCCTAAAATGTACGTCTGCAAGAGGTGCAACAGAAAGCAATTTTCAGTTCTGTCTGATCTGAGAACCCACGAGAAGCACTGCGGAGATCTGAAATGGCAGTGTTCTTGCGGAACTACGTTTTCCAGAAAAGATAAGTTAGTGTGTCACGTTGCTCTGTTTGTCGGTCATTCGCCATTGATGAGTTCTCGAAGGTCTGAGAGCCAAACAACTAATTTGCAGCCAGATAATGCATGAAACTTCTTGTAGGTTTTGAATAAATTCTCGAAAAAGTTCACGATGCAACTTCAAAAGTATGATTATTTACTGTTTAGCTTTTCTTTAATGTGGCTTTTAAATGATTAGGGATCAAAATTAGAGATTAGTTATGTTGTCAAGCTTACTAAGAGTAATTAATTTGGATGGATGTAAGTCAAACACTTAACTTTGACTATTTTATTTACAGCGTGGCACTGTCATCCTCTCCCTTAATCTCTCTCAACATCGAACCGTCCACATCAGCAATCCGCGTCCCTATGAATCCACCAATAAAATATCGTCTTCTTTCTTTATATAGTACAAATTTCCGCCTCGATTAACATCTTCGCACCCAGTCTACGCTCTTCCTTCGTCTCTCTCTCCCTGTGACTCGTCACAGAGCCAGCCCTATCGTCAATGGCGCCGAAGGCAGATAAGAAGCCGGCAGAGAAGAAGCCAGCGGCGGAGGAGAAGAAGGCCGAGAAAGCGCCGGCGGCTGAGAAGAAGCCGCGAGCGGAGAAGAAACTTCCAAAGGAATCCTCGGATAAGAAGAAGAAGAGGCAGAAGAAGAGCGTGGAGACCTACAAGATCTACATCTTCAAGGTTCTGAAACAAGTTCACCCGGACATCGGAATCTCGAGCAAGGCTATGGGGATTATGAACAGCTTCATCAATGATATTTTCGAGAAGCTCGCTCAACAATCCTCTCGCCTTGCTCGATATAACAAGAAGCCTACCATTACTTCCAGGGAGATTCAGACCGCCGTACGACTTGTTCTTCCCGGTGAGTTGGCTAAGCATGCAGTGTCAGAAGGCACCAAGGCCGTCACAAAGTTTACCAGCTCGTAGATTTAAATCCATAGTTTGCATTTAGTCCAGATTTTATGGTTTCTTTTGCTGTAAAGAAATGTCTGTGATTCATGCATTTGTACTTTTTCCGGGCCGTAACCAAAATCTGAGCTTTTGCTTGCCATTGATGGAAATCAAGATCTTAATTTCAGTCGCAAATCACAATGAAAGCTGGAAATTCTACGGGCAAACTTCGTATAAATAAGAATTCAAACTACATTTTTACATCTCTTTTCAATTAATCAATATCTGCATGAACGTAATCAACAAATACAAAATTCTTTTCAAGTTTGTTCAATGCATAAGCAGAGGCAGCACTGATGAGAGCAAGTCCAGCCAAGAGAATTCGCAAGTTCAATTCTGAAGGTATCCCAGCCGTTGCAGAACAGGAAACTGTAACACCGATGAGAGCCTTTTGCAGAGTTTGAAAAGTTGAAAATGCTGCTTTACATGAAGAACACTTGAGGGTGTGTTGCTCAAATCTATCCAACATCTACATAAAAAATATTAAATACAACAGCTGCGAAGAATGTTTGTGCAGTTGTATGTGTTTATAATGAATTGCCTTTAGATTTGGTACCTGGCGTTTGGTCAAGATTGTCGACGGCAAAGGTTGTTGGGTGCCCGTTGTGAACCAATCGGGTTGGCCATTTCCATGGCGTCTCAGCCAATTCCGAAAGGCCAAGACAAGTCGATCAGCTTGTGTTGGTGTAAATGTGATTTTGCTATATTGCTTATTCACATCTGCATAATTGTCTTTAAATTCTGAGAGGAAAATCTTTTCTTGACCCTGAAGAACAATCATGTCTCCATCATATACCTTGTTTGAAGTCCAGTGCTCATGCCATCTAGGAACTAGCTGGAAAAACAAGAGGTTTGGGTATAAGATCCAATCCCATAGAAATGCAATAATTAAATAGAATGTACTTAAAATACAACATTTTCCCATGATTGAAAGATCATAAAAAGTGATGAGAGAAAGGTTTTCGTCCACAAAATTCTTAAATTGTCAAAAAAATAAAGGGTGAAGAATTTACCTGCCACCAAGCAGGTCCAGGCATGGTGAATTGAAAGAAGTTTCGAGCACTGCAAACAATAGAACGGGTCTTTCCAGGGGCCATCGGAACATTGAAGGAACAAATCCATATGACCCATTTTTGATCACCAGCAATTGGAAGCTTTGTGTCAATCTCTATTCTAGGGAAGATAGGTCAAGTTTTAATCACGAGTACAAGCAACAGAGCTTTACCAACTAGGAAGCAATCTAAAGGAATATAATCTTTTTTCATTAAAAAAATGGACACAGTAGTGAAATCAAAGCACTGATAAAACAATAATAAATTGTGCGCAGAAAATGGTCAAGATTCAATGCAATACAAAGAGATTGAAGGGGAAAATGCAGTCATATCATTAATGTACCGGTCAATCCGAAGATTATTATGAATTCAATGTTTATATGAATATAGACAGTAATCTTCTTACTTGTTGATATAGTAACATGGTGCCATAAACTCTGCACTGATTCGCGGGTTGCCCTCATTTGCTCCTGCAAAACCCCATGGACCACTACCATCCAACTTAAATGGCAGAGGCTTTGCTCTGTCTCTACGTCCGGTAACCTGTTCAGTGATTTCTTATTTATTAAATTATCAAGAATAAGTCTAGAGCTAGTTAAGTATTGCACTTACTTTTATTTTTTGCCAATAGAAGAAGACGAATAAGATCTCCAATATTCGAAATGGCTATTTAAAATATTGCATATCGAAAAAAATATTACGTCAAAAAAATAATGGAAGTTATTTTTATCTTCCCTAATGTGAGGAATAAAAAGTAAACTAAAAATTTCATTAAAACTTAAAAACAAAAAACAAAAAACCTTTCTAGAAGTACTTCTAAAAGAGCTTTTAAGAGACTAAATAGGTTTTACTGTTTTACCAAAAATAAATAGCTCAAAAGCTCCTTTCAAACCTAAGAATAACAATTGGCATCCATCAGCAAGTGTTATTGTCCCAGTTCGAGCTAGCGGGTAGCTATTAATCCCTGGCACTTTATACCAAAAGTTGATGTGGAGAAAAAAATACATCAACGCTATTCCAATCACGCTCATTATACCTTGTGATGAGCAAAATCAATGTGGGACGGATCTGAAACATTTTCCATGAGAGTATCGTAGCCATAGAACAGATCCCGCTGAATTGTTACTGATGAAAACTCAGGTTTATCAAAATCATCTGGTAGCCTAAGCAGTATCAATTATAATCAAAACGTCATAAAAACAAGAGGACGTTTCAATATAAATACATAAAATTATAATTCACAACCTTCTATTGCTCTACTGTATAAACAATGTTAGCAAAAAAATTCAGAAATTAAAACATTTAGCAATACCTATAAGGTTTGGTGGCATTAGCTCTTTCCCAACCATTGTCATCTGGCCAAACAAAGAGCAGGCCTTGAGAAACCAGCGTAGGGAATCTTTTCGCACACGCTCTTGGGGATTTAAGAGCTCGAGCTTCCAGACCTTCAGAAGATGCCTGAGGTATTCTAACACAGGATCCACTCCCATTAAAAGACCAGCCGTGGTATGAGCACTGTAAGTTTCCATCTTCATCTATCCTCCCTTCCTACGAAATCACATCTAATTGGATTAATCAACGTTTTCACAACACATTTCCTCTCACTCAACAAAATATAATGCTTGATGGATGTAGCCTAATTATAAAGTTGACACCAAGCAATACAAGTATCAATGCCCCAGACAAATTTCTACTTAAGTTAATTGAAAAGCAGCCAACGGCAGCAAATTTTTGATTACGTACGTGGCTGTCTTTTTGCAGTCTTGGTACTATAATGGCTTTTAGAGGGAATTCCAGTGAAATGTTTGATAAACCCAACTCGCAGGCATCAGTCAATCAACTAAGGCTTACAGAAAGATCTACCTTAGTTACTTAAAAAGCAGCCCGCGATACAAAAATTATGTTTATATTCTTCGTTGTCTATTGCAGTCATTAGTAGTTTAATTGCTTTTCGAGGGAATTCGAGTGAATGTTTGATCATCTATAATTTATCGAGAGTTATAGCATGTCAAAGCTTACAGATAAGGGGGCAAGCCGGTGAGGACATCTATCGTCGAAAGCAACCCATTCGCCTTCTGATTTATCAAACCAGAGAACGATATCTCTGCCCAAAAGTTGAAAAGGCGTTGGCAAAGAAGGGTCCAAATCTTCAATCAACGAAACGGGATACCAGTGATCCCTCCAAGAGAACTTGGAAGAAGGGCTCGCTTCTTGGGATTCATCCTCCACTTCTCGAATCTGATCCGACTGCGTATACGGCTCAAGTTCCGAGGTCGAAGGTGAGGTCGGGGGAGACGCTACCCGAAGAGGAGCTACACCCCTCTCAGCACCACTCAACGCGGTTGTTGAGAAGGAACAAGTGAAGAAAACTGTTCTGAGAAACTGTTTAGAAGTCGGCAACGGAGAAGACGGTAAAGCAGATGCACAAGAAGAGAGAAGCAACGCCATAAATCTAGCAGCGTCTCTTCCCCCTACCACTTCAATTTCAACAAAGCAGAGCTTAGCTTGTGTAAACAGACAAAAAATCTTTGAAGCAACGTGAACTATTGCGTGTGGGAATTGAATAGGAATGCTGGTGTCTTCCGGGAGAAAATGAGGATGCCGAGAGTAATCCAGTGAGGTATCGCCTATCTCACCAAATAAGTACTCATACTACGAATCGGAAATCAGAGTGAGAGGAAATGTACGTGTCAAGATCTTGGCGGATGAGGACAAATACTTGTTGACCATGAAGAATCACTTTCACATATTCCGAACGAGAATGGACGGTGGAGCTTAATTTCCAACCATTGGACTTAACAATTTAAATGAAGATTAAAAATAAAAATTTTGTCAAAAGAGAGAATACGGACTACGGAGAAGGAAAAACAAAATAACTAGATTTGGAAAATCATCCTTCAATCAATGCTTAAACTCAAAATGAAGAACAATAGAGTACTCGATGATACTCCCGTATAAAAAATTTAGGAAGTGATGATTAGTTGGATTTAAACCAACACAAACTATAAATTCAAAAAACAGGAAGTACCCTTGATCATAACACCAATCTAATACACGGAGTATGATTTGTCTAAAGGGTTGCAGATTTGATCAATTGAAAACTCTCACTCTGCAAGAATGTCTAGCTGACATCTATTCTTCTGCTGGTGTTGGTAGTTCAGTGTCCCCCTGAATAACATGATGTGAGGCTCAAAACGATGAATCGCGTAGTGCACCCACCCAAGACTCTGCTGAACCCCGATTGCTCGCCATTCATTCTGCAAACCAAGTATAATATCAAATATGGCGTACTGTTTCTGAGAATCGACGAATCGAACTATCCCCATCGGAATGAAAAATCAAAAGCTATGGAGGTAGATTCAATCTCCAACTCAAAGCAAGGAATTCACACGCTAGTTTCTAATCTGATTGCTACAATCAGAGTCATGTAAGCGTTTCAAATGAAATTAGTTGCAGCAGAAGAATCTCTTCATTCAAATATTTACCCGATGTTGAATCCCTATTTTCTTAAATTTAGAATCTGATCGATAGAAATTCAAATCAACAGAAACGCCTTGTACTTACTTCGGAGAGAAGACGATTCTTGGTAAGCAATTTGGAAACCTCAGGCGGAAGCACAACATGTCTACACGAATCAAATACAGGAAAAAAAAACCCTAGAAATCAACCATAACGAACAGTTGCAACAAAAACTAAATCGATCGAGAAAGGAAGAGTAGAAGCAAAAAAGAAAGACGAAACCTACAGCACCTGTACTGGTTTGTGTCATGGAAATACTTCTCGGAATACTGAATTTGTCCCATCTTCACTGCACGATACAGACGCCAGAGAAACTCAATGGAGAGTCGACTTTCTTGAAGTATTCAAGGATTTCAAACTTCAAAGTTTGAAACTTTCCCGCTTCATTCCAAGAGTTCATCTTATTTAGCCATTTTATTTAATCGTGATTAAAGATAAAAACAACAATTACCTTAGTTAGATCGATTAACTATTAAGACTATTGTGAATAAATAAGAGAATTATCTAAATATTTACACACTGGGGTAATTATTTAATTTTGAATAATACTAGGTTCACTTATTAATTCTACAATCTAATTTTACAAAATGATGGACTGATAATTAATTAGTGCAATTAATGTATTGTTTTAGTTATTCATAATTTTTTATTAAACTAATTAATGACTGACATGCAAGGAGTGTGTCACGACGTAATATTATAGTATAAAATATCAAATTTACTATGAGATGACGGAGAGAGATCGAATCTCTCTCTTCTGACGATGATTGGAGATATAGACGTTAACATATTAGAATTACTTGTTGGCCCGATTGACAAATAATTGGTAGCATTATTGACTTAAGTATGATTAACATAGAAAATTAATAAAAACAGCATTGAAAAGGTATATAAAATGAAAATTCAACTTTTGTAGTTAAATAATACTTTGTGAAGTTTAGCACAATATTCATTAACGCATCAGACAATGATTAAAATAATTAAAATGAGAAATAATTGACATTTTCCTTGCAAAAACAAGGAAACATTCGTAATGGATTTGGTATTCCTTGGTGTCAAAGCAAACAGCTATTCCCATTTTCATCTTTTTGTGTTTCCAAAGACTACTCTCTCTTGATTGTGTCAAAGATGTGTAAAATATCAAAAACCAGCCAACTAACTACACTTTAACTCTGCCTAATCTGTATATGGTCTGAGCTTCAAGAAAAGAACAATCCAAGAACGTGAAACATCCCTCGGATTTCTTGAGTTTCATGCAAGAAATCAAAAAGACTTAAAAAAAAAAAAAAAGAAAAGAAAAAAGCAATAGATGCAAAATAATCCTTAAAAGTTTCTTATATCATACCTTCATTTGAATACTTAATCCCCCCACTTCTCTTCATCTTTCTCTCGTCGTTTTTGGCTCAAAACAAGTTCCTCCATAAATGGCTGCGGCCCCCTCACAACCTCCGCAAGTCCCTGGTCCGAGACGGCGCCCCATATTGAGATGTTTTACTTATCTTAATCGCCCTTGTAGGCCTTTCTGTGCTCATCACTTGGGTCGCTATTAGACCCAAGCGGCTCATTTACACTGTTGAAACCGCCTTAGTTGAAAACTTCACGTTATCTAAAGATCATCTCGATGCTACTTTTGACTTTGTTATTAGATCTTATAACCCTAATTCTAAGGTTTCTATATATTATGATACTATTGAAGTTTCTGTGGCTTGCAACGATCAGACTATGGCATTTGGAGTGCTACAACCCTTTTTTCAACCTCATCGAAATGCAACTCAATTGGACGCTAGTCTTTCCACTCGAAATGTGACATTATTCGATCAAGTGTCGAAGGATCTCGCCCTCGAAAAAACTTCTTGTAAGATTGGATTGCACGTTTGGATTAAAGCAAGTATTCGATTTAAGGTTGGTTTGTGGAAGTCACGAGATCGAACGCTAAGAGTTTCATGCTCTCCGGTGGCCGTACAAATTTCAAAGACCAAGAGTTTCGACCAGACTCATTGCTTTGTCGAACTTTGACCAAGAATTTCAAAGACCAAGAGTTTCTACCGGACTCATTAGTCAATTAACACATAATCATGTAACTTAAAATATGTCAATTTAAGTGTTCCAATTTATGGTGGCTTATTTTTGTGACAGGTTTGTTGGAACCAAATGATGTGAATACAATCCAACATTGAAAAAATGTGATTTTGAGCTGCACTTTATATGTAGCATTTTATCTCCAACATTTATAATACATTCTGGGTAAACTCTATAGCAAAGTGCATGTCTCAGCCCAAAGCATATAATATAGTTATCCTCGATGGAGCTTGAGACGTGACATGGTTGTGTTACTTCTTTGATAAAATAACAATATCATATTCTTCAAAAGACAACAAAGAAGAAACATTTGCTCCGTGGAACAAGTTGAAATGGATAAACCCAATAAAGAAGATGGGATTTGACTGCATAGAATATCTAATTCCATGCTACGACATTTCATGATCTTCCAAATTAATGAGAATCCAAGAAAAAAGTGAGCAAATAATTTGACACGAGACTTACCTAACACAATTTCTTATGTGTGTCACTATCTCCAACTCAGATTCTAACATAAACTTCTCATTATTTTTATGTTTCCTTAATAATCATATGATGCATTAAAGAGAGAACCATTTATTCATGTATTATAATGTAAAAAAATATACAAATGGGTCTTCGTAAGAAGTTAGATTTATGGAGTCTCTCAGTACTTCCAGTACAATATTATTTCTTTATGGATCGGAAATTGTACAAATTTATTTTTGAATTTAACTTAAAATAAGTTGTACTAGGTAGGAAAAAAAATTCTATTTATAAACTATTCATTTTCAAATATCTTAAATGATGTGAGATTGTATATCCCACTAGTATGGGCTGGATTCTCATAATCAATAGAATTTTCGATCATTCTTTACGTCATATGACAGATTATCACAAATTCTCTTAATTATTACAAAATTAATGAGTTGTTTTTAAAAAGTTGTCATCTGAAACGTTTCAAAGGTTGAAAATTTATGGGAGAGAACCTTAAAAAAAGGGCAAACATAGAAAGAGCAAGAAAATCAAACAAGTTATGGGATTGTTGGTAATGGGGTCGTATTGGAATTAAAAGTTTTAGCCACCCATTTTGCACATGATAACTTTTCTTGGTGAAAGCTAACTTATCCTTTACATTACCACAAGTTTGCATGAAATCTCATTCCCTCCCTTATATCTATATATCTTCATCGTCTCCATCTCCTTCTCACCAATCTCTGCACTGTAATATGCTGTGAAGCAGATAGCTCTGGAGGCAGTGACATGGTTTTCTTCTCTCTTTTTTTATCATACTTTTATATCGATCGCAGTCGATTCCATCCGTAGTATATGAATCGAATATTATAGTGACGCACTCTTTTGTTGCAGAAAAGTTTGAAGAAGCAATGACAGTTTAAGCATGCTTTGGATTTTGACAGAATTCAACATTCTTACATTTCATTGTCGAAGATGAACTGAGAGACTTAGAGAAATGGCCATTATTGATGGTCTGCGCAATCGTGGACAGGAAAGTAGTCATGAACTATTTCTTCAAAGGCGTGATCGATCAGTTTGTCATCCTATTTCTGATCTGCATGAAAGCAACGCTAATGCCCAGTTAGTAACTTCCCGGAATTTCGTCGACGCCGATGACGATCATAGCCATGGTCAATACGAGAAATCTTGTGGTTTAAGGGAAATCGAAAGAAAGAAAATCAGACAAATATTTCAGGAATGGAAAAGAACTGGCATGACAGCAAATAAAACTAACATGTCCTTCATTAACAACAACTCAAACCCTGACTGGCTGGGAGAATCTGAGCAGGAGAGGGTCAGAATCATCACAGAATGCAGAGAGATCAGAAAGGATCATCATGAATATCAGAGAGAGAATGTGAAGAGGACTAATCAGAAGTTATGCGGTAGACAAGCTCTGGTAGACATGTTGAAGAAGGCCGAAAGAGAGAGGCGAGAAGAAATTCAACTTCTGTTAAAGCACCGACCCGTATCGTGCTTTTCTCATCGGAAACTAATTCAGGTGGATTTTCCGATGGCTTCATTTATTTATTTTTGTTATTGCTGATTATTTGTTCATAAAAAAACACAGAATTTGACGTCAATGGCATTGATGTACACAATCTTTCGTCACTAATCCAATGATTTTACGTAAATTGTTTTCGGGTTGTTGCAGTCGTTACTTAAAAGTCGATTCTTGCGAAACGATAGATTGGCCGACAGTCCGAGATTGGCTACTTCAACAGAAGGGGAACTGAACAGCCTGAGGGGGAGGCATTCTGTGTCTGGTTTGAGGTACTTTCATAATCTTAAAAACTCCAATCCTTTGTCTGAAGATGATATGTTTCTTTAAACATTAAGTTCAGAAGTTGAACGGCAACCTGAAAAAGAAAATACACCACTTAGTTTGGAGAAATTTTTAAGCAAAAATATTGTAGAAAAAGAATAAATTTATTATAAAAATTAAAATACAATTATGAGATTTATGATTATATTTTATGTGAATTTATAAGAAAACAAAAATTTAATAAAATTTCCAATGTGCCGGGATAAAATTTGGGTGACAGCGAAATCTAAGGCATTATCAAACTTGTTTTTTGATGCAGAAAAGGATTTCTATTGCAATTGGATCATTCTGTCTGTCTGCAGCCTAGCATCAATCATCTCAATACCACATCTAACAGTGAAAAAGTCACTCGTTTAATGACTGAACAAGGTCAAGTAAGCTGCGACGAGATTCTCCATGATTGTCATAAACAATCTGTGGGAATTGACATGAACAGTATTGATGGAATAAACACTGTCCCTAAAAAAGCTGGACAGATGCATGAAGATGATTATCAAGAAACCATACAAAATGGGATTGAAGAGCCTCCAAATCGAGAGTTGCAGACATTGGATGAAAACGATTACCCTTTGGAAATCCAAGAACTACTAAGAAGGTAATTACATATTTATTGGTTAACTGATACTAACTTTACGATACAGTGACGTAAAGTGATTTATTGGGGTTTAGATGATCATAACTTTCACTATCAATATCAAAATTGCTATTATAATATGCTTAGTCGAAATTACATAGAGGCCCACAACTTGTCATCACTCATAACCAATAATTTCCGAGGTCAAAATCAGACGATTTAGATCTCAATTTTGCAGTTGAAGTTTACTCTCGAATGATTTTTTAATTTATATTTTATTTTTGCAAAATCTTAGTTTGAATTCTGTTTTTTAAACCATAGGATCTTTATTTTGATTGTTTCTTGGTATTTGGATTTCATTCAATTCTACTCTAAAAATTTTTATAATTAGATCTCTCTCAAATTGAGATCTTTTATTTTCTGCATCTCGCTGCATCACTTTCAATGCATCATTTGTTCATCCTGAAATTGTTCATTTTGCAGGCGTATCGTATCGACTCTTCTTAATAGTTCTTTTTGCGTTAGACTGGAGCAGTTACTAAGATCATACTTGGCAAAGCAAGGCCATGCTTCAAGCAAATTTGATCTGGACAGTACAATCCCAGCTGAAAAGGAAGATTTTGATAGGCTGACTGAAGATGAGAGTGTAGATCAGGGAAGTACAGTTGAAAATCCTCCTCTTGATTTGAATTCTCCATCAAAACCTCCACTCCCGTGGTGGCAAGACCGTAGATCAGAAATTGTGAGTGCACTTCACTTTTCCGGCACCGGAAATTGAATGACAAAATAAGTAAAAATAGTTATTTTCTTCCGAAATTTGGCACTCGAAAGCTTTCAAGGTTGTTAATTCAAGCCAGCGCTGTTGTGCAGGATTGGGACATCATCAATTCTATGAAAAATGACATTGCCAGACTGCAGCAAAGGATGAGTTGCTTGCAGGAGATGGTAGAATCCTGCATGGATATGCAGCTCCAGTTGCAGCGCTTGATTACTCGTTGAAGTGAGCAGCGCTTATCTAATGTTTTGACTGTGAATGTAAGAATAAACTATTTGAATTTACAAATCATAGCTTTTGGTCATCTAATTATGCCCCGTTCTTTTGAGAATTGATTATCACACAGGACCAAGTAATAAAATCACAATTTCATATTATTAGAACGTGGTATCAGAGTGTAAGAATAAATGTGTACGAAGCTCAACTTAAACGAGATAATATTATATTATTTGGTGAATAAAAGAAATGAATTCTAAATAATCCTACCAAAAAGAGGACGAGGGCAAAATGAATTAAAAAAAAAAAAAAAAGAAAAGACAACTTCTTGACTGAACTTTCGTGTCATAATGCATTACTTCGATGTCTGGATTAGATTACAAAATCTGAGATTTTCATTTCTCCACCCACACTAAACTTCCATTAACGATTTACCCGTCAAAAGCTTTGCTTTAATTATATATAACTAATTAATTACTCGAATCAAACTTGGTCACTTGCTAAGAAGACGCCCATTCGAAGATAGTGCAGTGCCTACTCGATTAGCATTAACAACTCTTTTTAAGTTACTCATACACTAATCTCTTTTATGGTTTTAAAACGCCGTCTGAATCTGTGATTTGAGTGAAAAGCTGTTTGAATAATGTATTATTTGTTTGTTAATTAACTCTTAACTTCTAATCATGGTCTAATCATTTACACGTGTGCCGTTTCAAAAACTGCATGTTCTGGGCAAGGACAATGATGCTCGCCCTGTGAAGCTTGTGCAGCTGCTGATTCTCCTCGTTCCGTTCCCGAGTGATCCTATGTTTATCCGCGTGTCGTTATTCTCGGTCGTTGATCTTTCTCCACCGTCTCTCAGGCCGGGCCGAGGGTCCTCCTTCGCCTGACCTGATCCGCCA
Source organism: Begonia peltatifolia (assembly GCA_022433055.1). Taxonomy (NCBI): domain Eukaryota; kingdom Viridiplantae; phylum Streptophyta; class Magnoliopsida; order Cucurbitales; family Begoniaceae; genus Begonia; species Begonia peltatifolia. The sequence goes on from CM039527.1 coordinate 6,216,059, forward strand.
TTGGCGACGTCTTTGTCGGCGTCGAATAACCGGGTCGATCTGCAAACGGGGCAGGACACGTGGGAGAAAAGCCACGTGTCGATACATTCTGCGTGGAATACGTGTTTGCAGAACGGAATGAGTTTGACCGTTTCGTTTTCGCTGAACTCGCTCAAGCATATGGCGCAATCCATCTGGTACTTCGCTGCGCCGTTGTAATCGTAGACCGGCAGTGATAGGACGGTGGAGCGGTCTACTCCTTTTCCTGAAGAAGGCGCGCGAGGTTGACGGCAGTTGGCGAAGTAACGAAGGTAGATTGCGAAGAGTGCGAAGAAGATGACGGCGGCGACGAACGATGCAACGGTGAATTCGTTAGTGGTGTTGGACGGGGAGGCTTCAGGCGAGTAGGGCCATCCCGATGAAGTCTGCATCGACGGAGATGATTTTACAGTGACGGATGGAAGAGGAAGAAGGGCGTGAATGGGGTGGAGTTCCGTGTGACGAAGAATCTGTATCTGCCGATAGTTCATCACGTAAGGCTTAGAGAGAGAGAGAGAGAGAGAGAGAGAGAGAGAGAGAGAGTGGGGGTTTACGGTGAAGAGAGTGAGAAGTTGGAGGAGGGTTTTATAAGGATGCAGAGGAGCAAATCGGATAAGATGATGAGGTCGGAGTGGCAGAAGAGGTGGCCCACCATAGATTTCGGGAAATTCTTTGGAGAGTTTCCTTCTTGAATTTAGACAAATATTTCTAGTGTTTTTTTATGGACGAGGTGTTATCTAAGATGTTAAATCACTGTTGGAACATCTTTAAATTACTATTTATCACGTGGACAATTAGATCGTGACCCTAAAAATACAAAATAAAAAAGGAGCAAAAAAGGTTCGTCCCACAATACGTTACAGGTATCTGGTATGATGAACATCCCACAACATAGATTTAAATTTAGGTTTAATAAACAACATTAGATTTAAATATTTGGTGCCGGATATGGAGAGAGAGGATAAGACTGGAGAATGTCGGCTGACCTAATAACAGCCTGCTCAAGTATTTTGTTTGCTTCTATGTTGTTGGATAAAATTGATGTTATTTTCACCTTCAATATATTAGAAAAAAAATGCTAAAAAAGAATTCAAATTGTATTTATTTTCCCAGTTCACGTTTTTATTCCAAAAAGATATATATATATATATATATATATATATCCAAATTGAATTTGGGTTTGGGCTACTGCAACAACAGTCTAGCTTTCCCTCGTGGGGTTCTAGATCCAACAGTGAGTTTTTAAGTAATTTTATGTGTGAACATTTATCGTTTTCTTTTGAGTTTGAGTTTCTAATTTTGGTATCAGATTCATTCATGATCTCCAACATGTGACCTGAATTCTAATTATATCAGACCGCATTAAAAATCAACTGTGCAAACAACATAAAATTTTATGGAAATAGAAGCTAACCTAGTCTGATAATATCATCCCCATTCCATCTTATCTACACAACCTAACAAAAATTGGAATGAGTTATATCACTAAAGCTTTATCTAGTTTTCTTTTTCAGCCTTCAACCATTTTTCCATCTTTATACTTCTTCCTAGGGGGAGAGAGAGAGAGAGAGAGAGCAAAGAAGACTAGGACTTATTTGTATCATATGCTATAAAAGTAGATATAGCTTTAGCTCCCTCGGCAATGGCGTGTTTTCCGAGGTCTCCCGGCAGAACAAGTTTCACAGCTCCTTGAATTTCTCTAGACGACATTATCTTCTTCCCCGAATACTTCGATAGCTTGGCAGCTTCATCTGCCAGTCGTTCGAACATATCTGTCATCAAGTTGTTCAAAATAGTCATGGCTTTTGAAGAAATCCCCATCCCTAGATGCACCTGCTTCAAAACCCTAAATACATATATTTTGTATCCTTCTCTCCTCCCTCTCTCTCCTCTTCTAACCCTTCTCTTTCTTCGCTTATTCAATCCAGTTTTCTCCTTCTTTTGCTCTTTTTCTTTCTCGGTTGGCTCTTCTGCTTGATCTTCAGTGCCTTCTTCAGTTTCTTGGGCGTCAGTCTGGTCTTTCTGCTCTGGTTCCTTTTCTGCCGTTTGAGTTTCTGAATCATCTTGAGCTCGAGCTTTTTGCACTGTTTCTGGAGATTTGTGTTCTACAATAATGGTTTTTACTGGTTCCTGAAATGGGCCACGAGAATCGATAATCTCTTCCCGTTCGATTTCATTTCCTGCGACCTGGATTGTATCTTCGTTGTTGTCCACGACTGCTACTTCCACAGTTTCTTGCACTACTATTCTGGTAGTCTTTACCACAGCCGCCTTCTTTTTCTTTGGAGCCATCGTTTTTTCTTCTTCTTTCTTGCTTCTCTCTCTAGAATTTCTGCGTTTCCCTATCTGAGAAACTGTTCATTAAAATAGAAGAGGAAGAAGAAGAAAAAGAGTAAAAATTGGAATTACAAGAAATGGACAGGTAGAGGACAAGTGTCATTTGCCTTGACAGGGAGCAGCTACGTGGGTTAAAAGTGAATAGTTACTGTAAGAGTAGTCTCGGCATCCTTGGCCAGAACTTTGACCGGTTCATTGTACAGAGGAGTTCCGTTGACCATTCTCGTTGTAAAAGTACTGTTAGAGAACCAAACTAAATCAAATGGTAACTGATAAATTTCGTCTCAGGCCCATTCCAAACACGACAAAATGCAAAATTCACACATCCAATCTGGACAAACCTGCCAAATTCAATCCTAAACATATCTTTTAACGAAATTAGTTTTAATGACCAAATTGTGAAATATGGTCTGGTTCTTAACATGCACGGTTCTTATTCCAAAACCAGGCCGAACAACGTGATCATATCCATAATCTCGTTCAATCTCTTCTAATTTCTAGCTTAAAAGAAGTTAGGGATGATAATACAGAGCTATTTGGGAAGGTAGGACAAGCTAGTGGTGGTTGTCATATTAATGGAAGATTATAATACTACATATTATATAAGGGTCTTTATTCCAACTTGGACCACACACATGGGACCTAGTAAAATTCTTAACTAGGACGAAAACAGTCTGGCCTAAGTCCCAAGCAAAGGGCATTAATGACATTAAATGCCAACTTCAACGGAGTTTCTCCTTTGCTGACACTAAAACGACTTATCGTTGAAGTGGTGCAAGACCCTTGAATTTGTGTGCATTTTGCCTTCTTCTGCACTGCACCGCCGTTGGAACTTGCAAAAAAACTCTGGTTTTTTATTTCAGTCAGCAGTTACAGTTTATCTCAGAAAATCTCCATAGCCAAAGCTTACCATATAATGCACTAGTGAAGTAGAAAATTGAATGTTGAACAAACTTTATTAACAAAATAATTATTAAATTATTTTCAATAACAAACTCAATCTTCTTCATAAGTTGAGGGCCAAGATAAAAAATATTATAGAAAAATATTTCAAAAAGTGAACTTTTAAAATTCAAGACAGACTTCAAAAAAGGAAAAGAAAATAATAGTGTATGATCTGTTTAGACGCCGGTTCTTATATTTGAATCTCTGCTTTCAATTATAACAGGAAAGACAAATTTATTGAGGAAGAATAATTTAATAATTAATTTGCTAATGAAATTAGTTTAATAGTTAGATTTTTGCATAATTTAAAGATTTTTTAAATTTTAGCTTTAAAAATGTTGCAAGCGGGTGGATGAGATATTGAAGAAAAATGGAATTAGCCTGCATTTACCAACGGCACAGTGGGTCGGAAATGGACCAGCTGAGCTGAACTGAAGGTCTCCTCGAGAATTGAAGTTCGTCAGGTGGAAGCCTATAAATGAGTACGCACGAACTTTATTTTTATTGCAATTAAATTTGATTATAAATATGGACGATGTTACAGCACTAATCATTTCTCTCTTTATAATAAATATTTATTCTCATCTCCACCCTCCACATCCCTACCTTAACAGCTTAACTAGACAACGCTTTTGTCCCTAAAATCAGATAAATAGAAAATAATAAAAAAAAAGCTCATCCATGGCTGAAATCAACCATATACATCAAAAGAAGACTGGCCCGGGAATGCAATGGAAATGATTTTGAGTAGAGTCGTCGCCTCTAATTAGTAGAGTGTGTTTTCGACAGATTCTAAGAATAAAATTGTATGATCCAAACCGAATAATATTATAATACAATTGGTTGAATAAATATATATAATTAAACAAACGTAGAGGGATGTGTATATAAACCAATATCAGAAAAGTTATGTTCGAAAGAATTTACAGAGACAGAAATGGGGAGAGAGAGAACTGAAAGCTTCAATTCATATACTGGTACATCTTCTTTTAGCACGAAGAGAAGAAACCCTAGAATAGGAATCGAAGAAGGTTTCAACCTCTTCACGCCCTGTGTCTTCATAGAACCCTAACTCAGGAAATTTCCTTTTCTGCAGATGATGTTTCTTCTTAGGAGTAGGTGGGCAGCTTTGAATTTTGGGAATTTTATTTCTGGGAGAAGTAGGTGTTCTACAGCTATCTTCGTAATCGTACGCTTTTGTCGCCTCCATTAGTACTTCTTCTTCTTCTCCTTCTTCTTCTCTTTCTTCTGGTTTGACAGCTTGTGGTGGAGGTAGGAGTTCTGACAAGGTTTTCTGAGAAAAGTTATGAACTTTAGACATTGATGAGGTTGAGCTGCGGAGGGTCGAAGATTTTTAGAGAGAAAACTGGAAGAGGAGAGAGAGAGAGACGCTTTGGAAGATTAGATACCTTGCTCCCTTATCTTCTGAAAGACATATTAATGCTGATTTTACACCTTCCTTCGTCCGTTTCATCTGTTGTCAGTATTTTGATCTTCCATTTCACGTCAAACCAACTGTTCAATTTTATAGAAATAATAAATTAAGTAATTAAAACCTAAAATAAGAATAGAAGAGCTTTAAGCTTTGATGTTAATGTGAACCCTTCGTTTTTTACTATTAGGGTTTTTTTTTCTTTGAATTTGTGCTTTGATCTTCTATCTGACCTTTTTTTACTGGGCATTCTCCTGTAATTTTTAAGAAACTATATATTAAAATGTTTGTCAAAGTTCTACATAAATTTAGATAGATTGAGACTAATATTCAATATCAATATTTTTTAATTTACTTTATACATTGTTGCTTTAGTTTCAAAACAAAACTCACATGGAGCTTAGTTTGGGTGGTGAATTTTTCATTTTTTTGTTATTTTTTTTAACGTAAATTTTGGTCTGCGTATTTTCGTTTGCCGATTATCATTCGATTTTCCACCATGTTTGTGCAGACTTTATTAACAAAATTCACAAAGTTTTTAAGATAAAAAATCATTTGGTATATTTACGTTATTACTTGATCACTTTTACAAAACTAAGGAAATGATAGGTAAAATTCAAAACTTGAAGAGTTCTAACTTCTAAGAGTTACCCACGTATTCAAATACTTGGCCCTCACCTTGGCTCTCTTCATCTGTCCATTTTCTCTCTCTAGATTCTCTCTCATACTAATTGTTTGCACAGGAGGAGCTTGAGTTGCATAATGCATAGGATGCCATTTTTCAATTGGGGCTGTGGAAAATAATGTCGATGATATGGACGTGGAATTGGGAGGCACAAATCGCAAGCGACAACACATTACGTCTTACCCTGATAATCTTAGCATGAATATCAGGGCCCCACTTCCGCCATTGTTGAAGAGTTTTAGCTTGTGCACTTTTCCATTCTGGATTGAAATTGGTAGCTTTAGTTCTTTGAGCTTTTTAAAACTTTCTTAAACGGATCGGGGCCGAAATGGGCCTCTTTTGCTCAGTGTATACAAAAAGATAGATCTCGCTTAGGTTATTGAAGCAACTGGCTCGATCTATATTCGTTTAACGTAGAGATTCAGAAATATAACATTATGGTTTTTTTAATAGTGAAGAGAAATTAGAGTCCGTTAAGAGGTTTTCGTCCTCTCTTGACCCTAGTTGGTTTTTCTTGCAATCAAAGAATTATGTTACCGATGAAGACGAGAGAGATAAATCGAGATTCTAGTGTTCGTCAACTGTCGTTGTGCGCAAAAAGTTTGTTGCTATGTGCAGAAATTTCAGAGGTACAATGATTAAACTAATGGATCAATATATATATTATTGATATTGATCGTGCTCACAGAGCCAACCAGAGTTATTTAGATATTTTTACGTGTTAATCATTAATTAATATAATAATTAAAATAATTTATAAAAAAATAAAAGAATGTATTAATTGCATTAATAAATAATCGACATCTTATTAGATAAAATTATAGTGCATAATTAAAAAATAAAACTATTCTTACTTGTTCACAAGAAAGCGATATTGACTAAGTGAATTTCTATATAAAAAAAAACTAAAATAAATAAGAATATAAAAACTTGTGCAAACATTTTGTGCCAAACATTATAGGATAATTGGAAAGAACATTAAATATTGTGATGAAAAAGAAAATAAATATGCATTGAATTGTACTGGAATTTAGGTAGAATGTGAACTCCCCATTATAAATATTGCGGTTGTTGATTTAAATAACAAATGTAGCTTCACATTATAATATAGAGCCAGGTTGTCCAAATTAATATAATATAGACTTTAGTTGCACTCAAAGTTGAATACATTGTCACTGACAATTTAATTTCGGAAAAGATAAGAATAAACCAACCAAACCAAACCAGACCCATCACCTCTATTTAGATTCATATCGTAATTCATCAATGTCGGTCGAGATTAGGGTGAAATCTAGCGCCGTTTCTTGTTAAGTTAAGCACATGAACAACAAGTTTGACTCGAATTTAAGGTTTGTTTGGAATTACTTTTGGAAAACTAAAGATGCTTATTTCATCGTCTTTATCCAACAAAAAATAATTGTTTTTTAATGACTTGCAACAATTTTTTTTTTAATAATATGAATTTAATTATAAAACTAAAATTAATAACACTTTAATGTTATTTCTGTTATTCTCTCTCAATTTTGTTGTCTTTTTATGTATTTTAACAGTGTAACAATAAATAAATATAACAATTTGTCAAACAAATGAAATTCATCGACAAATCACTGTCGAGATTAATTTATCAAATAGTCATTTTGGACAAGCAGCCCGTCCTAATAGGTGGGTTTTGTCCTTCCTGCGTTGCACAAGCAACTGTAAATGTTATTGGTAGATTCCAATGCACAAAGAAGCTGTCATTGATTATTACGTTAGACCCTCGGGGTTGCTCTAACGTCTTAATTTTATCAAAATGACATATTACATTTTTAAGAGACTATGCAATACAATAATATAATAAGAATATCGTTTGTTTACTTAATATTCATGCACTCTTATCTTATTTTATGGGTCACGCTTATGATGTAATTAATGTTTTATTTGAGTTATTTATAATTTATCTTATTTATTGTATTAATCAATAATTAACGTATAAACGTTATAGTATTTTGTTAAATTAATCTGAAATACAATATGAGATGACGAATAATGTCTCTCCGTCTCTTGAGAGTCGAGAAAAGGTTCTAAATGTCTACATAAATGATCTCTAATTTCAAACACAGAGAACAAGGTATGAAAAGAAAGTGAAGGACAGCATATAAAGGAAAACGTGAGATAATTGAAAGTTCTTTCGTGGGTAATGGTAGTGCTCGTGGGGCTTTGACTGCCAAAGTGAAGTTGATGTGATTTCAATCACCCACCATTCAATTTGAAACTTCTCCTTGGCCCGGATTTGCTCTTATCGTAGACTCAGAGTTAGAGTAGGTCAATGGGAGGCCTCTCTCTCTCTCTCTCTCTCTCTGTCTCCTCTTTCGTGATCTATAACTTCCTCCTCTTTTGCTGGATCTCCCATATCTAACTTACTTATTTAAAGGATATGATTGTCCAAGGTCTTAGTAACCCCCTTAGAGAGAGAGAGAGAGAGAGAGAGAGAGAGAGAGAGAGAGTCTTCTTCCTTTTCCAAACTCATTGAAGTTATCCAGCTCAGACTTACCAAGTAAACGAGAAGTGAGAACAGTGTCAGCCATTGATTTTAATTTATTTTGCTGTACATAATTGTATCCATCTTTCAACTCTTTCCCTTTCTCTCTAGTCTTTGGCCTTTTTTGGATAAACAAGTTGCAGAAAATTTGATTTCTTCTTCTTTATGCCTCGTGGATTTTCATATTTGTCATTTGACAGCTCTTTTGAGCCATGAAAATGACGCCCATTTTAAAAACAAAAAACCATAATTGAACGCTTTCTTTTCTTGATTATCTGAAAACTTTCATTTTTCTTTTATTCAGATTGGAGCCAAATCTTATGTTATCTGTTGAAATTTCCGCCATTTTTCTTGTTTTATTTGTAGCTTAATCTCCCTGGTGTTCTGCCATTGGCTTTAGGAATGGAGAAGTTTTTCTTTCTCCTTTCTCTATCTCTCCTCTCCTTCTCTCACCTCGTTCATGGCGGATCAGAGGAATGGGGATACGTTCCAGTGAGACCCAGTAAGCCAAAATGCTGTGAAGAGAGTAGTATCAATTTTTCGAGAATATTCACTATTGGTTTTTTTTTGTCATACAGAAGCTCATATGTTTTGGTGGCATTATAAGAGTCCATACAGAGTCGAAGATCCTTCAAAGCCATGGCCGATCATTCTCTGGTTGCAGGGTGGACCCGTAAGTTCGAATTAATTCTCATAATTTTCTGGAAAAATGAAAACTACCCAGATTTCTATTTATAAAACATTACAATTTTTACTATCAGGGCGCTTCAGGAGTTGGTCTGGGAAATTTCGAAGAAATAGGGCCATTAGACGCTTTCTTGAAACCACGAAACTCAACCTGGTTGAAAATGGCGGATCTTCTCTTCGTGGTAACACCATTGTTGCTCCAAAACGGAGCTTGATAACCAAAAATTGGAGATCTTTTTAAAAGTTAAGAAATTTTATCTTCAGGATAATCCAGTCGGAACAGGATATAGTTTCGTGGAAGAAGATGATCTGTTCGTTAAAAGCGATGTAGAAGCAGCGGCTGATCTGACCACATTATTGGAGCAGCTTTTCAATGGCAACGAGATGCTTCAGAAAAGTCCTCTGTACATAGTTGGAGAGTCTTACGGTGGAAAATTCGCTGTAACTCTTGGGTTATCTGCTTTGTCCGCCATTGAAGCAGGAAGATTGAAGCTTAAACTCGGCGGTAAATACATTTTTAACATTAGATTGAATCAAGTATGCAGAAAGTTCGTACTTTTTAACTTTGGTTTCTTATTTGCAGGAGTGGCTTTAGGAAACAGTTGGATCTCCCCGGAAGATTTCACTGTGCGTTTATTCAAAATTTTAATTTATCTTAAATAATTTTTTCTGGGTAATAAAAAATCTTTGATTGGATAAAGTTTAATTAATTTAATTATGTTATTACGAGGCAGTCTTCCTGGGGTCCTCTGCTCAAAGATCTGTCCAGGCTGGACGACAACGGATTGGAAAAATCAAACAGGTCAATAGTCAACGTCGTCCATTAATTACGTAATTAGATTTAAATCATTTTGTTCTTCGATGAAAAAATATTTTTTTTGGGAAATTAAATTACACAGTGTTGCTGAGAAGATAAAGAAGGAAATAAGAGAAGGCCGATATGTCGAGGCCGTTAATTCCTGGAGCGAACTGGAAGGAGTGATCAGTGAGGAATCTAACAATGTGGTAATTTAATTTCTTAAATATTAATTGTCAAAGTATGATTACGACATGTCATCTTGTGTCTTTCTCTGCAGGATTTTTATAATTTTCTAGTGGATTCCGGGATGGACGGGGTGTCGGCGATGGAATTATCCGACGAGAAAACAAGGCGTCGGAGCTACGCTTCGTATCTGAGTAGTAAACCAGGAGGCAGAGCAGATCTGGATAGCTTGATGAACGGTGTGATTAAGAAGAAACTTGGGATTATCCCACCAAACGTGACGTAAGCATTAATTAATTAATTAATTGGGTTATATTCTTAATTAAAGATTAGTTTAGATGATATTTTGGGTTATTATGTTTTTGATAGATGGGGAGGACAATCTGATTCGGTGTTCACAGTTCTTGGAGGAGATTTTATGAGACCCAGGATTGACGAGGTAATTAATCAATTTTATAGATTAATTCATTATAGGGTAAGTATCAAAACAAGCCTTAAAAGCATGGGGTATCTTTCAACTGATAATTTAAATTTTTAATTTAATCAATTTGGAGTAGTTTTAAGTATTAGCAAAAAGATACTTTGTCCATATTGTTTTCATTAACCCTTTTAATAAATCTTAAAAAATAATTATTTTATTCCTCAATTTTATTTTTATTGATTATATTTATAAATAATAATTTATTAATGATAATTTTGTCTGATATTAATTATGTTTTAACTAGTAGTATTTATTTGAGAAAAATTATTCTTAATTAATAAATTTTTTTAAAATTTTCTAAGATTAATCATCTCGGAGACAAAAATGACTGTTCGTTACGAAGGCTTGAAATGTGAATTTTTAACTGATGAAATTAAAAATTTAAGACTTATTGTCGTATATATCCTTCATTGTATTAGTAAATAAAAGATAATTAATTGTGGCAGGTTGACGAGCTTCTTGGCAAAGGAGTAAATGTGACGGTGTATAATGGGCAAGTGAGTGTAGGAAAGATGGACCACAATTTGCCTTAAATATTGCTCTATTGAAGTCATGAGCTGACTTGGAGCTTCGTTTTTCAGATTGATCTAATTTGTGCAACCAAGGGAGTGGACGCATGGGTTCATAAGCTCAAGTCTGTCTCTCTCTCTCTTTCTAGATCTCTTTCTCTCTCTAGAAGAAAGGGTGGTAAAATGTTTGTTTCAGGTGGGAAGGGCTGCAGAGTTTTGTGAGGACAGAGAGAAAAGCTGTGTACTGTGGTGGGGAGGAAGGAGGGACCAAAGCCTTCGCAAAATCCTACAAAAACCTTCACTTTTATTGGATTCTTGGCGCTGGCCACTATGTAAGTCAAACCCTGATCCCTTTTTCTACTCCTCAGTTTTTGTGGCCCTGTCACTTCACTCTGACCATTCCTTCTATTTTACTCATCCTTGCCTCAAAACATACCAGATCAAATCCTTTTCCTTCCTTACACACATAACAGAGAACAGTCCTTAAGAAATCCAATAAATTCTATTTAATATATGCTTAAACATGTAACGTGTGGAGGAAGACACAGCATGAACTGTGAAAATCTGACATTAATTGTGTAAGAAAGTGAGACCTTTCCCTGTCTATTGATGATGTCACAGGTGCCTGTTGATCAGCCCTGCGTTGCTTTGGAGATGGTGGGAGCCATCACGCAGAGCCCAGCTTCTGTTTCTTCTACCATTTAAACCTTCTTCACCAACTCCAGCTTCGAAGGACAGAGGAAGAAGATGACAAGATTACAGATAAACAAGCTAGAGAGAGAGAGAGAAAAAATGCTCTCCTCTTGCTTTTGCAATTTCCTGTTTACACACTTGTTAACCTTGATAACGAAAAACAAAACACAAGATCCAGATTATTTAATAACAGGATGATGTCTTTTCTGATGTTTAAAAGAGGACCCTTCTGTCTTTTTTTTTTTTTCTCAATCTAGATTATTGGGTTCATTGGTTGGTGGGATGCATTCAATTGCTTGCAATTACTCTCTGTTCATATGCCGTCTCGAACCAGTTCTAGCATTCTTACTTTGCCTAAAGAAAGAGTATATTTTCTTCGAAGAACTAAAAGAACAGAAGTGCAGAATAAGCCCAATATAACAAACAAGCAAACTAGAGAAGGAAAAATACACTACCAAGGTAGAGTTGCCTTTTCTAATGCCTTACCTCTAGTACAGATATGGTTGCTTATAAGAAAAAAGTGAAGAGATTATAGCACACTATTGATGTATAGCACCAGAGTGATAGAGCGAGGCAGAAGCCTGCTCAACCAATGGCCAGATCGTCCTACATTAGAGCTGGCAGATAGCTCCAAAGCAACGTGAATAAGCTTCCGAATGACTAATCACCGAACAAAAAATAAAAATTGAAAGCCCAGATTTGTGGAGCTCAGTATGTTTAAGAGAGAAATAATAAATTGATTGATACAAAAGAAGTGGATAAAACTTTTGTCGAGGAAACAAGTCTGATAACATTCAATAGGAGATTCAAGATTGATCCTTGATCGAGCAAGCGAGACTCAGTTCAGTAACCGACACTGCCACAAAAGTCAGACATGATCGAAGAAGTTAGTTTGACCCAAGAAACAACACAGTTAAAACGACCGACAAAGCTCATCTATCAATTTATTCAGACATCATCAAATGGAAATGAAAACATTATCCACAACAAGTGCGTGACCCAACAAAACCAGAAATTGAAATCTGACTAGAATCAGAGTTGGAGCTTGTGAATTGATTGATGAAAAGCAATCAGAATCAAAAGCCAAACCATATGTGTAGTGCATATATGAACTGGAAAATAAATAAATAAATAAATTAATCAATTAAAAGGGTAGGAGCCCATGATGAAGAGTAGAAACTGGGAGGATTGGAGACACGTGGCACTATCTCTCTTTGTTGTCTTGCAAATAAATAACCAAAGGCAACAATATAATTGCTATTCGGTAAAAAGCTTTGCACTTTTGGATCTCTTCCTTCCGTATTCAAGACGAACCTCCTGGATAACAGAAGGAATCAGAGGTACATAATCATGGCTCCGATTCCCTCCGAGAATGGAGTCGAAGGAGACGACGAGAGGGAGGAGGATGAAGAGGAGGAAGACGACGAGGAATTAGAAGAGGAGGAGGAGGAGGAAGAGGAGGAGGAGGAGGGGGAGCCGAGGCTTAAGTATCAGAGGATGGGGGGAAGTATACCTTCCCTGCTGGCCAGCGATGCGGCATCCTGCGTTGCGGTCGCCGAGCGGATGATTGCTCTGGGGACTCATGGCGGAACCGTCCATATTCTTGATTTTCTCGGCAATCAGGTTGGCTATGAGCTCCTAACTGTTTAAGGCGAGTTATATGCTTTCGACGCTTGACATTAGAGTGTGAATTTGCTGGACTGTGGTATCTTTTTTGTTGATATCTTTCTCAATTGGGATCCCGTCGTTAGAACCAGAGCTTCTTTTATGTGTACAGAGATCGTATCTCTGTGCTAATTGAGCTTATATATTGTATTCGTATCTCTGTGATAAATGAGCTGTGACTTATCTCAAAGGGGATGAAATCAATTACAGGGAACATTGTCATTGTATCTTTTGTTTCGCTTAGAAATGGAATGTGCACATTTAAACTCAGTTTTTAAGCGTATTTTAGATATCACTTATATATATTTAAGTGACTAGCCTCTATCTGTTGAAGTTTTTACACCTTCTATTCTCTCAATCCCTGTTATTTGTTTTCACTGAAAACGTAGCTTGTAGCGCAAAAGGAGAACAGTCTTCCTTTGGTCAACATATTATTTCTCGTATTTCTTTTTGAAGTATTTTTCCATCTTGTTACCTAATAAATTGAAATTGTTAGGATTCTAGAAATAGTATTTCCTTTTCCAACTAAAAATCCATACAAAAGGATTCTGCTTTCTTGTTAAAGCGCTTCTAGAAATAATTGCACCTCCAAAACGGGGCGTTGGTGAGGGTAATAAAAAATATTTCTGCTTGCAAATATTGTTAACTTTTCGCATAGGTTGCTGAACCAGTTTTAATCAAATTTTCATTGTTTCATTTTCACTCGCTAATCTCCCTACTGCCATCTTTTCCCCTTTTATATTTTGATAATACAATTTGGGAATTAGGGGGCTATTGATTTTAATTTTTAATAATACACAGTCGTGTATATCCAGCAAGTCCGAAAAATGTCTAGATTTTTTTTTTTTGTTAGATTGAATTCCCTTTTATATACTTTGATACTTTTGTTTGTTGTTTCTTTTTTGAGTCATCTTTTCGATCTTGACAATTGTATGGCTTTTATGGTATACCTTGGAGCCTCAAGTGGGGTGTTAAGCATGAAAAATGTTTTACACTTCCCTATTATCTCTGGGAGAGCAGAAGCGAAGTAGTTGTTTTAGAATAAATTTTGATCCATTTAAACATGTAAGTTTCTTGTCGTACTAAACTATTGCAAATTGATTCCTCTCCCAATTTTTCAACAACCATATTAGAGTTTTTTTGTTAGAAAAATTCATTTAATATGGTCTCGAATGTGTTAATTTATTTTCCTAACCATCTATCGATCATTTCTTATTATGTGAATTAACCATTCATTTCTTTTTTTACAGGTTAAAGAATTTCCTGCTCACACTGCTGTAGTTAATGACCTTAGCTTTGACATAGAAGGTGAATTTATAGGAAGTTGCGCCGATGATGGATCTGTTGTAATAAACAGCCTTTTCACTGATGAGAAAATGAAATTCGAGTATCACCGCCCAATGAAGGCCATTGCAGTAGATCCAGATTATTCAAGAAAAGCATCTAGAAGATTCGTAACGGGTGGTTTAGCTGGTCATCTATATTTAAATTCAAAAAAATGGCTTGGTTATCGAGACCAGGTTAGTGCTTTTTTAGTGCCACTAGTTTGTTACTGTAAACAAGCAATTTTTTTAGTTTCTTGATGGAAAACATTTACCTGTTTTTTAGGTTTTGCATTCTGGTGAAGGTCCAATACATGCAGTCAAATGGAGAACAAGCCTAATTGCTTGGGCAAATGATGAAGGCGTGAAAGTCTATGATGCCGCCAATGACCAACGTATAACATTTATTGAGAGACCACGAGGAAGCCCACGGCCAGAACTCTTGCTCCCTCAATTAGTTTGGCAGGTCAGTAGAGATTGAGATCGTTGCTGTTTTGCGCTGTGAAAATACCCCCCACATAATTGCGATGGTTCTGGGTGTCAAATTAGCAATCACAGATTGAAAAATGTTTTGTATACTAGGAGTTGAGTAAATAATTGCAATGTAATTGTCTCTCCTCTTTTTAACTTCATCTATTTTTAGTCCATTTAATTTCTACGAGGATTGCTTCTTTATGAGAAGGATAAAATTGTATTGTATAATTTTTATTACCCTAATAGACTATTAGATTCCTCAATTTGTGTCTATAATTACTATCTTCTTTGAAACATTAGGGTGATACTCTTTTGGTTATTGGATGGGGAACATCAGTGAAGATTGCTTCCGTAAGAACAAATCAGAATAAAGCAGCAACAAATGGGACTTATAAAAATGTTCCTATGTCTAGTATGAACCAGGTGGACATTGTGGCGTCTTTTCAAACCAACTATTTCATTACAGGAATTGCTCCATTTGGTGATTCTTTGGTTGTTCTCGCCTATATTCCTGGCGAAGAAGACAGTGAAAAGGATTTTAGTAGCACTGCTCCATCTAGGCAGGTGTGTTCAAAACTTACATACAAGTTGCGAATTCCGTGACTGAATTTAACACATTTGCCATTGCTTATATTTTCTTCAGAAGGACAGTCATCACAATCAATCAAATGATTATTCTTTAATTTTCAACAAAGTGGTCACGCTCTATTTTATTTTGAGGGGTATATGTAAACATAATACACTATTTTTGAAATGCAAATTTTTGTAGTTTTGTACCACCGTAACTTCTCATATGGCATAGAGTTAAATATTTTGGCTTATATGTTTTGATTTTACTCAACTAATAGCTTTCTGGCTTGGAATTTGAGTATTGACCTTGTTTTTCCTCATTTGGCTCTGAAAGTGCCTAAGTTTCTTTGTCCTTTTGTTATGTTCAAAAAGCTATGTTTGTCTAAATTACGATTGGTGGTTTCAAGAAGGGAAATGCACAAAGACCAGAAGTACGTATAGTGACTTGGAACAATGAGGAACTCTCAACAGATGCTCTACCTGTACATGGTTTTGAGCATTATAAATCAAAGGATTATTCTCTGGCACATGCTCCTTTCTCAGGTTAATGTATTTTCAAAAAAAAAAAAACCCTATCCTTTCACATACTAATTAATCAACATCTATATTAAATAACTTTTGTGTTAATTTAGGTAGCAGCTATGCTGGCGGTCAGTGGGCTGCTGGTGATGAGCCATTATACTACGTCGTATCCCCAAAAGATGTAGTAATTGCCAAACCTAGGTTGGTAATGGTTTTTTTAGTACTAGTAATATTATTGATATAGTGTTCCAGCAGAATATATAATCACATTATATCATTTAATAGTGCAGCCGTAGCGTTTTCTAATGTTTACATATTGTGGATAATTTATGCATTCTGGAAGTCTTAAGACCACCAAAGTACATGCTCATTTGTTAAGCTAGGTCTGAGGCTTGCATTGCAATTCTGTGTCTTTAGGGATGCTGAAGATCATATTGCTTGGCTACTTGAACACGGTTGGCATGAAAAAGCATTGGCAGCTGTCGAGGCAGGTCAGGGTCGTAGTGAGCTCCTTGATGAGGTATGCTTTTTTTGTTGTGTTTGCTCATTCGCTCTTTCTCTCTGTCTAAAGTGTCTTTTTTTTTTTTAACCTTTACAAGGTTTTCAATGTGTAAATTGATTAGTAATGCACTTTATTTACGGACGTTGTGATGATGAAATGAAATGTTTTCTGAACTTTGAGGATGCAATAGTCATGAATCCTTTGTGGCACAAAGTCAAGGAAGTGCAAGATGTTCAATCGTGCATCCTTCGAAATGGTGGTTATAACAGATATTATGGCTCAAACAGAAACATTTAAATACTGGTTATAATAGATATTTTCTAATAAAAAACTTCAAACTTTTTAATCCTATGATTTAATTCAATCTTTTTTCTCAAATACTAAGAATAAAAATCCAAAACATCTTTTTTTATTTACTTTTTTGCCTTTAATTTATCTTATTATTATTTATCTGTGAGTAATGGGATTGTACTCTTGTATTCTTTATCATTTATGGATAGGAAATTATTTGATAAATGCGAAAAGTGATGGTTAAATCATTTTGTAATATATACAAGAGTTTTTGGGATTAAAGGTCAAAACAAAACCATGAGAGTTAGATTGATAGTAGATATAATTTCATTTGATGGAGATTGACTCCTTAATGGGTTTGTGTGCCTACTCGTTTTATCATTGTACTAGTATGTGAGTTGTTCTCAGGGAATATAGAATTCGGTAATATGAAATAAATATGGATGTTCATCTCTGAATTGTGCTTCTGTTCATGATTGGTTTGAGTCATTATCATCTGGTGTGTAAACTAATGGCATTGCATTAATGGCATAAAATGAAAATTGGCGATATTTTATTTGCCCGTAGGATAAGTCCTTCTATTGTAGAGTCAGGAGATAGACGCACATGGATGGAAATGAAATATAATATTTCTTATGTATCAATTTTTTGGGAGACTTATTATATATTTATTCAGGCCGCCACTCAGGTCCAGTGGGATGCTTGCATTTGATTCATTGATATTTGAAATATGACAAAATTCTTCTTTATTTTGCTTCACGTTTTTGTACATGTTTTGATTGACGTTGATTGAGTAGCCACTTTGCAACTGTTTATCTAGGTTGGATCTAGGTACCTTGATCATTTGATTGTAGAAAGGAAATACGCTGAAGCTGCATCTTTGTGTCCCAAATTATTACGCGGATCTGCCTCTGCTTGGGAGAGGTATGTAGTAAACATTATAATTTCTTATTTTTTTTATTTTTTAAAATACTTAGGCCTTTTGTTCAACAGATGGGTTTTTCATTTTGCTCATCTCCGCCAGCTTCCTGTGTTGGTTCCATTTATACCAACAAAAAACCCTAGACTGCGTGATACTGCTTATGAGGTATGGTTGTTATATTGAAAACTAATATCTTTCCCGGCTTTAAGTTTTGGATATCTTAATATTTCCGGGCTACAGGTTGCCCTTGTAGCTCTTGCTACAAACCCAGTGTTTCATAAAGATCTATTATCAACTGTAAAGACTTGGCCGCGGGTAATTTATTCTGTGTTGCCTGTTATCTCGGCCATAGAACCCCAGCTTAAAACTTCATCAATGACTGATGCACTTAAAGAGGTGAGCAAGAAGATATATATCTTGACCACATAACTTTTTCAACACCTTAATTTATTCTATCGTGCATTTATCTTTTGATTCAGGCATTGGCAGAATTATATGTAATCGACGGGCAATATGAGAAGGCGTTTTCCTTCTATGCAGATGTAAGTGTTTGCATGTGCATTTGCTTAATTCAACGAGTTTATTCATCAATCCTGACAATCTTATGTCTTTAACTTCAGGCTCACTGTTTATGTGATTTGCTTTGAAATAAATGATATGCATAACTATTTCTTGGTCTAACGTAGATTTTTCTATATCACTTTAGGCTTACTCATTTTATATTATTTTGTTATTTTCAGCTTCTGAAGCCAGATATATTTGAGTTCATTGAAAAACACAATTTACATGAAGCCATTCGTGAGAAGGTATGGCAATTCGTGATCAGGTGAACTTTTAAATCTGGATCCATTCCTGATTTTTGAAAATAGATGTTGAAGCTTTTTGGTTTTTTTTTTTTCTCGACATTTATGTCACCTGAATAATCAAGTTTATAACGTAGTTATTACCAGATGAAGTTGGCACTGCAACACATACCTGGAAAGGTCCAGATTCAGAATTTTGAGATTACATTTTACTAATTTTTAGCACGAGATAAATTTGCTGTCACTCTCATTTGACAATGGTTATTAGTCAATAGGCCACCGTTATGTTCCACTTATATAGAATGACAAAGTAAGCCCTGTCATTCCTTTTTCGTTGGACGGGAGAGAATCGGTTCTTACTGTATACTAGCAGATTTCAATCTGTTTTTATGATGTTAAGTTCATAATTTCTAATTGACCTTTTTTTTGCAGGTTGTTCAACTTATGATGCTAGACTACAAACGTGCTGTTCCATTACTAATCCAAAACAGGGATATAATTACTCCCGAAGATGTTGTTTCGCAACTGCTTGATGCCAAGAATACCTGTAATTTCAGATATTTTTTACATATGTATCTGCATTCATTATTTGAAGTTAGCCCGCATGCTGGAAAGGAATTCCATGATATGCAGGTAGGGAGATCTGCTACTAGATTTCGGATTTTTTGTCGCTATTATGTCACTTATATACTGCCATTGTGATTGAACCTGTCCCTTTTTTTTTTACCTCAATTTAGATTACTATTCAGGTACGTTTGCTTTCCTACAGAAATAGTTGAGTTCTTTGAATCTTTCTGGGTATAGACATTGAGTACTTTGGGCGTTTTGTGGGGGGATTAGATTTAACCTTCAGTGAAGAAATGATGTTAGACTTGATTGTAATCCAACCAGTTTATATAGAAGATAAATCAAATTTACTATTTTACCCATCTCAAACTTATTATTCTAAAGTTAGGCTGCTGAATATAACAACGTTCACTATCTCTTTTGTCTCTATATGTAGGTAGAACTTTATGCAGAGTTTGATTCCAAGATGCTGCTTCCATTTCTTCGTAGTAGTCAACATTATACACTTGAGAAGGTTAGAATACTGAATTACCCATCCAAGCTTCAAGTTATCTTTTTATTAAATTTCTTGAAAATTATCTCAGGCATATGATGTCTGTATCAAAAAAGATCTCTTAAGGGAGCAAGTTTTCATTCTTGGGCGAATGGGAAATTCAAAACAAGCCCTTGCAGTGATCATAAATAAATTAGGAGATATAGAGGAGGTATTTATATTTTTTTTTTCTATAAAATAAATGGATATTGTTGTTTTATCGAGTTTCCTCATTCTTTTTGAAGCTTGCTGACGATGAAACCTCTTTTATATGTTGCAGGCTGTTGAGTTTGTTAGTATGCAACACGATGACGACTTATGGGAAGAATTAATAAAGCAATGTCTTCATAAGCCTGAAATGGTTAATATTTGAGAATTTAATTGCTAGTATATTTAGAGACACTTGTAGTCAGAAGTATATTTACATGCTAATGGCAGGTTGGCATGCTTTTGGAACACACAGTTGGCAATCTTGATCCTCTATATATAGTGAACATTGTACCAAATGGCTTGGAGATTCCTCGGTCAGTATGTTTCTTTTGTAACCTAACCATAAAATGTACAATAATACATCGGTGGATCTTTTTTTAATGACTTGCTGTACGAAAACACTGTTTACGATTTGCTGTAGTGATTTGGTTTAGGAGATTTTTTACTGTTAGATTTGTGGGTAATCTCTGTTTTCTTTTTGTGTGTTTATTCAGGCTTAGAGATCGGCTAGTCAAAGTCATCACAGACTATAGGACTGAAACATCGCTTCGACATGGATGCAATGATATCCTTAAGGTACCACTGTCCTTCAGACGCATCCTCTTTTTTTTTTCACTTAATTTGACAACTATATTTAGTCAAACATTTGACCTTCTATTTATAAAGTATAACGTTGTTTCTATTAATCTAAGTTATAACCAAAGATTAAAAATGTTTTTTAGAGCAGTACTTTTTATAGAGGATATTTGACATGTAAGCAAATAAGTTTTAACACCAGTCTCCTTGTTGAACACAAAGCATTAAAAAATGAAAAAAAAGCTGTCAAGTTTCGATTCAAAAATCCTTAATGGATGATTGTGGAACAGGCCGACTGTGTGAACTTGTTGGTAAAGTACTACAATGAGGCTAGACATGGAATTTTTATGGGCAACGAAGAGGAAGAAGCGCGGGCAAAGAGACATGAGACTAAGGCTTCGCAATCACCCGAGAAATCATCAACCTCGCAAGCAATCAAAGTGAAGTCGAAAACTAGGGGAGGTGGGAGGTGTTGTATGTGTTTTGACCCTTTTTCAATACAAAATGTATCAGTTATTGTGTTCTTTTGTTGTCACGCATATCATATTAGCTGCCTCATGGATTCAACCCATAATCTCGATTCAAAGACAAAAAAGGAATCAAGTTCCCAACCGAAAAACGATTACTTTTACACCCAAGACGAGGATGAGGATGAGGAAGAGAAAGAAGTCGAGTCAGGTAGCTCTAGAATGCGATGTATTCTATGCACTACTGCCTCTGCTTAGAGAATATGTTGTATTTGCTTCGGGCTGTTGTGTTGTGTTATTTCAGGTTTCATTCTTTGTATATCAGAGTGGGTGGTTTTCTTTGATGTGTAATTTTA
Organism: Begonia peltatifolia; assembly: GCA_022433055.1. Taxonomy (NCBI): domain Eukaryota; kingdom Viridiplantae; phylum Streptophyta; class Magnoliopsida; order Cucurbitales; family Begoniaceae; genus Begonia; species Begonia peltatifolia. Next base: position 6,237,128 of record CM039527.1, read on the forward strand.
TTTGTGAATTTTGATTGATTTTATTTTTTTGTATTTTCTTAAATGTAATTTCCTTTTTTTTTTTTTTATTGTGATTGGCGAGATTAGGAAAAGTCAATGCATGTTTTAACTAGAACTTTGCTCGATGAGACTGACTTGGCTTAAACCATTTTTGAAGTGAATTTTTTGTTGAAGCTTTTAAAAACCCTTGCAATTCTTTTATTTGTCAATTACAGCCATGTAAGAATCAGGCGAAGTCATAGGCTTGGCGTGGACTGTGTCCCTGAGGGTAAGAGGTTGGAGTTAGGCTTAATCATTGCATTAGCATGCAGTCCTTTTCAAGTTTATGGATTTAGATAAATAATTGAAACAATATATGGATTTTCTGATATGAAATTATAAACGAAGCAATTTGTTAAGAAATTCATCCGATTTGGGTCATTATTATAGTTCGTTTAATAAAACAATTAACATTATCAATAAAAAAAAAAAAGTAAAAAATTGATCCATGATCGTATTATAGTAGTGGTACTCAGCCAGTAAACACAATATGAAATTTACTTAAAAGGACCTTCATCTCATTGTTTTAGTAAACGACAAGAAATAGTGTGACACTGCTGGACTCGCTCTTTGGGTTTTCAAGTTCGAGTGCTGATGTTTAATAGCGTAGTACTAGTTTTCGTTAATGTTTATACACGTACCTTCTTAAATTGAGACACTAGACAGAACATCAATTTGGTATTAAATTGGTGGATTACAACGTTTACTAGTTCCCCCAACAACCCAATTTTTAAGTTTAGATATTCGAGTAATTTTTGAAGTGACATATTTGTATGAAAATTAATAATATAAAATATTAAAAAAATTATTTTGGGAAGAGCAGGATGCGACATTGCAGCAAAGTGGACCCCGGAAAAAAGATGATGGGTCCCATAGAACCGTGCTAGCTGGGAGGATTTGAATCCCGATGAAACCTCTGACCATGGTTCTTTTCCACTTTTCCTCTTTTCCTCTTTTCCTCTTTTCCTCTTTTCCACCAACTCGCGCGGTGTTCTTGCCACGTGTCCCTTTTGGGAACTTTCTAAAACTGTTTTCAAATTCAATTAAATAATATTCGAAAATGTATTAGTTAAATTAAATATAATAATAAGTTGAAATAAGCACGTATCCAAAATGACCAATCAGAGCATTGGATATGAACTTTCCTTTTCCTTCTTTGAAGTATCTGTTTAACTGCAGTGGACGCATTCTCTCGACAGTATTACATTGATAAGAACTAAGAAGAGGGTAATATCGTAGACCAACTTTTTCTACTTTTAAACCGGGGTAAAAAAACAATATGAACCCACCTTAATTTTAAACACTATATCTAGACTAATTATCTAAAATATAACAAATTAAATTATTACGAGAAACATAATCGATCGCCCTCTTTTTGAATTTAAGTCTTGAACGAAAGATTTTCGCCCTAAACTAGACCATCATTCCCTACCTCCCAATTTTTGGAGTTGCTCCAGAACGGGGTCCTCGCATTGGTTCTTTGCCTTCTCAAATTTAAGGGTGCTCTAAAACGAAATTCTCTATCTCAGAACGACATTTCATTCTTAACTCTAATTTTTAGACGCCATAAGAATAAGGGTTCTAGTCCCAGAATAGTGCTCGATTTCAAATATTTTGCTCGAGAACGAGAGTTGATAATCAAAAAAAATAATTATTTTGCTTGAGAATGGAAGGCCGTTTTGAGACGGATACTCTTGTTCTCGAAAACCTCCAAATGAGAGAGATTGAGAACATGTGCTGGTTCAAGCACCTCCAAAATTAAGGTGCAAGGAAGGCCGTTCTGAAACAAGAACTCATTGTTCTCAAATCACATATCCTCACATCAACCTTTGATTAATATGTTTAGTGTGATATAAGTACGGGATAGAAAAGGAGGTGCATAGAGGGTGATCGGCCTCCCTAGGAGAGTTTGAACTATTACTTAGTTGTTAAGACTTCTAATTGATGGTTGATAGCAGGTGTTTCAAATTAATCAATGCTTTTTGCTCAAATTAGTTTTTACCCTTTAAACATTCCCTACTTTAACTACACGTCTTCTTTGCCGCCGCCCAGTTTCTTTTACTAGACCTCACTCACTGCTGCGACTTTCCTTCTTCTCTCTCTCTGTGCATCTCTCCTTCCTGCAACCGCTTCTCCTGTGTAGTGTAGCAATCATACAATGCCTCGACGTGGAGGCAGTAGTCGTGGAGGCGGTAGTCGTGGAGGCGGTCGTCGAGGAGCCTATTCCCATCGCGATCAACCGTCTTCTGCGATGAATCAGTCGGCCGATGAGCGAACTGGGAGAGGAAGCGATGCTGGAATATCCGTAGACAGCCGTGGTGCTTCTTCTGGTGTAAGTGGAAGCAGTGTTGGAAAAACTTCCGGCAGCGGTGGTGGGAGTGATGCGAAACGACCTTCTCAATCTGTTGTTGTTACTGCTTCTAAGGAATCTCCCACTGTGCCTACCTTGAGATCTGAACCTTCTTCTTCACGTCCGCAAACGTCCACTGATGCTGCTGAAATGAATTTGCTGATTAGAAAAGTTGAAAAGGCTACATTGCAGCCCGATCCACCACCTCCTGTTTCTTCCAAGGCTCTGAGCGTTCCAAGAAGACCGGGATATGGTACAGTGGGCAAAAAGATAGTTGTCCGAGCGAATCATTTTCTAGTGGAAGTTTCGGACAAAGATATCCATCATTACGATGTACATTTTAATCTTTTCTGTTTGATTTTTTTGCCAAATTTGAAAAAGAAACGTTTAAATTTTTTTTAATACTGGTTTGATAACTTCAACAATTTTAGGTTTCAATCAAACCAGAAATCTTGTCTAAGAAGGTATGTAGATCCGTCATCAAGCGCCTCGAAGATATATACAAGGAGTCACACTTGAACAAAAGAATGTTGGCTTATGATGGAAGCAAAAGCCTATATACCGCCGGGGCGCTTCCATTTCAATCTAAGGAATTAGTTGTTGAGTTACCTGACAATCGATCTGAAACTTCTGCTTCTACTTCTACTAGGTTATCCAATATCTTACTCTTTTACAAAATTTTTAGTTTTTGACATATCTAATTTTCTTTCTCCTCTGTTTTCTTTTATCACAGAAGAGAACGCAAATTCACTGTGACAATTAACTATGCTTCAAAACCAGATATACATCATCTACAACAGTTTATTCGTGGTAGACAGTTGGATGTTCCTCAGGAAACAATACAAATGCTTGATGTTGTCCTAAGAGCATCACCATCCGCAGAGTAACCACCAATAACTGTTGCAACTTAACATAATGTTTCTGCTTCACACTACAGATCTTTTTATTTAACAGTTTTTTATACCTCTAATTTTGTTTAACTGCACTACTGCAGCTATACAGTTGTTGGTCGATCTTTTTTCTCGTTACAATTGGGACCTAAGGGTGAACTTGGGGATGGAGTGGAATATTGGAAGGGGTATTATCAGAGCCTTCGACCAACGCAGATGGGATTGTCCCTGAACATAGGTATAGACTCCACTCTCCTTTTGTATGCTCGACGATACTATTATTTGTTGCTTGTGTTTTGAAGTTGGTGTTGGTATTCAGATATCTCAGCACGGTCCTTCTACGAACAAATCCTGGTGACTGATTTTGTTGCAAAATATTTTAATCTTAGAGATTTTTCGAGGCCATTATCTGACCAAGAACGTCTTAAGGTTCTTTTCTAGATTTTGTATTTGTTAATTTGTTCTTGTAATTGTGTTTTGTCAATAGCTGTTGGGAAATTGAACATAAATGTGGTGATCTAGTGTAAATAATTGTTTGATTGTTAGAATCATTTATGTGATGTTACTTTGCTTATCTCACGTGGGCCAAATGACAGAAAATGCTCTCTATTAGTGTTTATCCTTATCATCCCCTCATAGTTTTGATTGGTGCTTGATTGGTTTTGCTTTTGAATACAGAAGAATTATGCGTTTGATTATTTGTAGTGTTTTTTCTTAGATTAAAAAAGCTCTTAGAGGAATTAAGGTGCGAATCACGTACAGCGAACATGCAAGAACATATAAAGTTACTGGAATTACCGCACAATCAATTAGCCAACTCGGGTGAGCTTCAATTATACTAGTTGCGGAAAGCATTTTTGAAGACACGAATAACATGTATTATTATTTACAGTGCCATTTCTGGATCTTTACTGTGTGGAATTGTCACTACAAAAAAAATTTGTAGTATAAATTAGAAGTTATTTTTTGATGATCTAATATTTGTTTACTAAGAAAATATTACATGGTCATCTATTACTCAACTTCGAAACGTTTGAGCATCTTCAGCTGATTCACCTTAACTCTTTTATGGGCTGTTGTTACTTTTTGTCTCCCTTGTTAGGTTTCCTCTTGGCGATGATACAAAAAAAACATCAATTTTGCAATACTTCCAAGATAGATACGGCATTGGCTTGAAATATCTTACTTTGCCAGCATTGCAAGCTGGAAATGATCCATCGAATCCTATTTACTTGCCTATGGAGGTTTATGCTTTTCCCTTTTTCTTTTTTTGAATGCTATATTGAAATTCTGACATGCTTGATTGTGAACTTTTTTAATTTCAGCTATGTGAGATTGTTGGTGGGCAAAGATATACGAAGAAGTTAAATGAACGCCAAGTTACTGCTCTTTTAAGAGCAACGTGTCAGCGCCCACCACAACGTGAAGATGGTATAAAGAAGGTATCAATATTTTAATATAATTGACATGGCTATATTTTTGTTTTTCCTTTTTGTGCAATGTTGTTCCTTGTATTGTTTATTTCTCAGATAGTTCAGAATAATAAGTACGGAGGAGACAAGCTTGTAAATAAAGAGTTTGAGATTAAAGTGAGAGAGGACCTGACTTCCGTAGATGCTCGTGTCCTACCTCCTCCAATGGTAATTTTTATGGGTATTTATTTGAAATGTTGGTTCTCTATTTCAACATCATCTAACTTTTTGTTTGGATAGATTAAATATCATGATACAGGTAAAGAAACACGAGTAGACCCTAAGATGGGACAATGGAATATGATCAACAAGGTGAACATTTCATGTTTCTATTGTTGGATTTTCTATATACACTACTAATGATTTTCTGGCACAATAATGCTATAAATATCTTGTCAAGAATTTGAAAGAAAATTTTTCTGACCCAATAAGTTCGTGGAGGCATTTAGCGCATCATTAAGCTACTGTTATGAGTTTAAAAGTTATTTATTATATTTTTTGAAATTCTTAATTTTAAATATTGTGTTGTGTTTAATCTTTTTTTTTTTTTTATGTTGTAGAAAATGGTAAACGGAGGCAGAGTAGAGTTGTGGACTTGTGTAAACTTCTCTTCACGTATAAATAGAAACTTGCCATTCGATTTCTGTCAGCAATTGATAGAGATGTGCAATAGTAAAGGAATGGTATGATCATATTTTTCTGTACTTGTTAAGAGTCTATATGTGTTCATATATCTTAATTGAGTTATTGACACTTGTCTTATTTTCAAATGTCTTGGAAGGATTTCAACCCAAATCCATTGATTCCAATAACTTTTGCCCAGTCTTCTCAAATTGAAAGGACACTTGGAGAAGTTCACAAAAAATCACAAGAAAGACTGAAAAATCTAAAGCGGGATGGTGATCGTTTACAGTTGTTAATTATTATTCTACCTGATTTTAGTGGATCTTATGGCAAGTACATTATGTGGCTAAATTATCTATGATGTCACTCTTGTCAAATTAGTCAACTTCTTTAATTGCTCTATTTTGTAATTATGACATGAATTATACTTGGCAGGAAAGATAAAACGTGTGTGTGAAACTGAACTCGGAATAGTTTCTCAATGTTGTCAACCAAAGCAAGCCTCAAAAATGAGTATACAGTATTTTGAAAATGTTGCACTTAAAATCAATGTGAAGGTTCGTTTTAAATGTTTTACATCAATCATCTACACCTTTCTTTCTCTATATAAATTATGTTTATATCGGAATGTTAATTTTTTAGGTGGGAGGAAGAAATAGTGTATTAAATGATGCAATTCTCAGAAAAATTCCTTTTGTTTCTGATATGCCGACGATTGTCTTTGGTGCTGATGTGACGCATCCCGCGCCAGGCGAAGACTCGAGCCCGTCCATAGCAGCTGTACATGTTTACACATTTTCATTTCAAATCATTCTTTCATGAAATGATGTAGATTTTATATTTGTAGGTTGTCGCCTCTATGGATTGGCCGGAAGTTACTAAGTATAAAGGACTTATTTCTTCTCAATCACATCGGGAAGAAATTATTCAAGATCTATACAAGTTAGTCCAAGATCCTCAACGAGGATTAGTGCATGGTGGAATGATCAGGTAAGTTGTCAATCTTTTACAATTCCAATGCTTGAACTTTTAGTGTAAACATTTCATTTTAGTTGTTTACTCAAACTAACATATTTTGCAGGGAACTTTTGGTCTCTTTTTATAAATCTACTGGTCTAAAGCCCCACAGAATTTTATTTTACAGGTTCTATTCTTTCATGATGTGTCATAGCAATAACTAAATTTTTTAGATTCATACAAGTCATAACTACCTATTTTTCATTTACTTTACATTGCAGAGATGGAGTAAGTGAGGGTCAATTCAATCAGGTTTTGTTATATGAGATGGATGCCATCCGAAAGGTAATACCATTGCTGGATGGGAATTTGGACTCTTAACTCTTTTTGGCTACTTGCTATAGTTATATGTTTGAGATTGTGCAGGCATGTGCCGCACTACAGGAAGGATATCAACCTCCAGTTACTTTTATTGTGGTGCAAAAGAGACATCATACACGATTATTTCCAGCTGATAATCGCAACCTTGATCGAAGTGGAAATATACTACCAGGTTTTTGAAAGTTTTTTCTTAATAAATGTTATATAAATTTTCAATCCTGTGGTAGAGCTACTCCTTGTATGCTACATGTTTAAATCTAGGCACTGTCGTAGACACAAAAATTTGTCATCCCACAGAATTTGATTTTTACCTCAACAGCCATGCTGGCATTCAGGTAAAATCATTATATCATCTTAAGCACTCTTTAAGGTAGCTCATCATTGTAAGTGAAGACATTTTTTTTATCTTTCAGGGAACAAGCCGACCAGCGCATTATCATGTGTTGTACGACGAGAACAAATTTACTGCAGATTCGCTGCAATTGCTAACTAATAACTTGTGTTACACGTAAGCCATCTGGATTTTTGTCTATTGACTGTTGGGTTTTAATGTCATGCCATTCATATAAGTTGATGAATGTTGCAATTGCTTTATTTAGGTATTCAAGGTGCACTAGATCTGTTTCCATAGGTGTGACCCTTTTTTTTTTTTTTTTTGAGTATTTATTTAATTGAACTACTATTTTATTACTCTTCCTGCTCGAACCTGTGTTTCAGTGCCTCCTGCTTATTATGCGCATTTAGTCGCTTTTAGAGCACGGTATTATATCGAGGGGGAGTTTTCCGAAAGTGGGTCAACAAGCGAAAGCAGGAGTGGGGAGGTCAGGCCTCTCCCTGTCGTCAAGGACAACGTGAAAGAAGTGATGTTCTATTGCTGAATATAAGTAGAATATCTTTTTGTTGGTGTGGATGGTTAAGTATATAGTTTACTTCAACAGAGAAAAGGTACACACTACACACCCAAATACACGAAGACTCTTTTTCTAGAGAGAGAAGCCAGAAAAAGGAAACTGTTTTGCTTTAGGAAACTACACTTTTTGAAGTGCTGTGATTCTGTCTGAACTCATATTGCAGTAACTGTTGTTTTTTTTTTCGGGGACAAGCACTGGCGTTTTGGGGCAATACAAAGAAACTTTTGTTGATGCCTTTTAAGTATATCGAAGCAAACAATTAGGTTTGGTTTGAATTTTGAAAAAACTTATTTTGGAACCGAACTGAACTTTTGGTTCAGGTTATTTTTTTACAGAATTTGGAATTGAATTTAAACGAATCGATTTTACTCACAATCACCACTGGAGTTTCTGGGAACGCTCGGCTCACCAAAGTTTAAAGACGTCTATTCGTTGGACAAAAGGATATGTGGGGGTCCACAGCCACTCTTCTCTAATTTTTTTGTAATCTTAAAAGTAAATCTCTGGGCGCCTTTCCCGAGCCTAGTCCAGTCAGACCACTTTGTGGGCCCACAGCGTATCCTAATTCCTATGATGATTTGGCTATTCCTCTGCGGTTTACCGATTATGCCCTCCCCGTCTGATCGAAGCAAAATGCTTTATTATGTCGTTGGGTTTAAAAATCATTGCAAAACACACGCGCACACAAAGCTGCAATAAAATAATAACAGTCTTCTCCCTACACTCTGCAAATATACAGAAACATCGATAGATGTACAAAGAGTGCAGTCAGACCCAAATGGAGGCTAACAACAACCTTCTTCGTCGAGCTGTTGTCGCCCGTTGGACCTATGTTCACATATTTAGTTGAAATTCCGGACACATTTACCGGCATCGAACCTGAAAAACAAAATCATGAATTGTTTGTTATTTTCATATTTGGCCAGAAGCTCTCCTACCTTACAGAGTTTGTAGAGATCTCGAACTTACAATCATAGTTGGTCCATCCAATCCTCTGTCCAGCTAAATCATACACCACGATTTTGTCTTTAAGAACAAGGTCTGAAATGAAAATTGGTAGTTTAGAAGATGGTAGTAATTTATTTTCAGCAATTAATTAAAAAATAGAAATTAAAGACCTCCTAGAATCGTGAATCCTTGGCCCTCAATCCTTTGAAAACCAATGCACCAAATAGAAGCACCACTCTGCATTAAAAGTTCAATCCCACTTTATATGCCCATAAAAAAAAACATTACCACTGAAGTAGTTAAATTTAGCTCTCAAAGCCAGACCAAAATCATGAAGCCGAATGAATACACTTTCCGATGTATAACATTTTGGAATGTCAACATAATATTCATATTTTAGATTCGATTATATTCTATAATCATTATTTGAAACATAAGCAAATATTGTCCTATATATATATTTTTTTTCTATTTTTATTCTCTAAATAGATTATCTCGAACCGTGAATACCGACTCCACTTCAAGAGAAAGGCAGGGAAAGGAAGTTTACTCACCGCAGAAGTTTGCTCGATTAGGTAATCTTGAGGTCGTAAAATCATGGAAGCACCACCGGCAAAATTCAGACCAACTTCCGGGAATACATCTGAGACACTAAAATACACATCCAAAATTCATTTTATAGCTTTCTGTCGAAAAGGTTTAACGAGATGTAAGATTAAGGATCCAATTTGTTAACCTGGAGACTATTGCATAACACTGACTTCCCTGGGAAACAACAGATTGAGTTGATTGTGAAACTGTATTTGTGATCTAAATGACAAAAAATATGCCTCAGCAAATCATCAACCACCGCCATGGACTAAAACAACTTAAATTCATTTTTTTTACAAACTGTACAATCTTTTTGTTGTTAGCAATATATTTATTAAATTTAGAGCGTGCATACAAATTTTTCTATTTAATTAGGTGTTTTAACTAAATTTCTAACCCCTCTGTCGATTACAAACTCGATTTTCAACTTTGTCGATCTATTAAATATCGTCAAAGAAGAGGCCGACAAAATTCAAAATCGGGTTATAAATTGTTTGAAAGGTTAGAAATCAAGTTAACATTTGATCGCATGGAAAATGTAGTAATTAGATGCTGAATTTAATAGATAAATTAACGACATAATACAAATTGATAATAACTGAAATGAAGAAATTCAATTCATCAAAAAACAAATTAAGGTATAATGTGTAAATGACTCTACAAGTAAGAGTTTAAATTACAATTTATCAAAAAAAAAAAAAAATTCCTCTTTAATTCTTGAACCATAATAATCATAAGAATGAAGCGTCACTTGAATACCTATTCAAACGATGATACATTGAAACATACCGAGGTGATGAAAGTGTCGTAAGCTCCTTCAGCGAGATATGCCAATGTCGTTCCAGAATCAACGATGGTTCCCCCGGTAGTTGATGTAGAAAATACAGTTGGATTGATGGACAATGATTGGCCATTCACAGAAATGCTCAGAAGATTCAAGTTATAATGAGGCCTGAAAACATAAAGCAACGGATAAATCTTTCATCTGCCTACGAAATAGAGAGGTCATTTGCCTAATTGCCGGACTCAGTCTCAGCCTCTGAACTTTTCCTCTGGCTAAATCTTTATCGAGCTCAATGTACCATAAAAAGAAAGAAGAAAAGAGAGAAAATTACTGTGAAGGGACAAGGGGACTATAGACTATACTTGGGTGGACAATTTGGCCGAGAACCAGAATCCCACCACCATTGTTATCTCCTCTCAAGCAATGGGAGAATACTTTTGGTGTGATTCCTTTCGAAGAAAGTTGAGAGATGACGGACATGTTTTGTTGACCAAATCCAAAAATTCCATCAACTGCTCTATCTGTTTTTGTCAAGTCCCCAGTCTGTGATTTGCTACATCTGCTCAATTTTTCAAATCCATAGTGAACAAAACTTCGACTTTTAATGAAAATTCGATGAATGAAAAAAATAAACTTACCCAAAAACGACGGATGCCGATGAATTCGAAGTAGTGAAGTCACTGACAATCGTATCGAAATGCATCAAGTCCGAGACATAATAGCCTGATGTTCCACTTCCATCGCCATATTGAAAGGCATAAATGCATTCATTATTTTGCGCAGAACAAGTGGAATCTGAAGATTGAAATCCAAGAATGCATATTTGATCCGAACAAGAGACCAACGAAGAGGAAGATGAGCTTCCGGGATCAAAGAAATTGAGATCAATCTGTCAAAATAATGTAAAGAAAAACAGGCAACGAAATTGAATCGACAATTGTTCTGTCATGCTTGTCAAATTGGTTCAGCTTTGTAGCTCAGACCTGATTTTAGTCTAAATTGAAGACCATATTATGAACACAAACAATACAAAATACAATGGGATGGATTTAAACAACGATGCGAGGGAATTAGCGTAAGAAAAAAGAAGGATAAATTACATGGAGACCACTAGATTGTGGGCAGCCAGTGCAGGAGGCGCAACTGACCCAAAGAACATCACTTCCTGTATCAATCTGGACATGGAAATCCTTTGGAGGAGTTCCCAGTTGTACTTTCGTATAATAAAGCCTAAACGAAAAGCAAGATTCAGTATAAATCCATAACTAATCGAATCAATTTCAAGTTGAATTGTGTTGATATATCAAGAAAAATCAGAGCAATTAAGAAATCTGGAAATGGATATCCAATTTTGATTATCCAACAGATGAATTTAGTAATGCCAATGATAGGAAACTAATCAGAAATGGCAAGAAGAAGAAATATAATAAAAGAATTAAGATCAAGAAGTAATTGAAGTTTATCTATTACCCAACTTTGAAAGGGTTGTAAGTTCCAGAAAGAGAGAAATCGATGACACCCTCAGAAGACTGCAATAATCTACCATGTCTGATTCTATCTCGAGCTCTGAGTTGACTCAGCTCGACTCCATGATTCGTCGGAAAATCTCTTTCAAGGGTAAGTGTGACACAAAACACCACAGCCGCCTGGATCAACAGCACAGCGGCTGCAATCAAAATTCCGGGAACAAAGGCTACTTCCATTGCCGTGCCTCTGCTTGAATCCGCTAAAGAAATATATGTGGATGCCAAGAATTTCAAGTTCAACTGCTAAATTATTAAAACAGAGGGTGAAAGGAAGGTAGGAGGCAAAGACCCAATACGTGTAATTGTTTTTCATCGCAGAAGATAGTGACAACGACCTGTTTGAGAGAGTCTAATCAACAGCAGATGAGAGAATTGAATTAAAAAAAAAAAGAAAAAAGAAAAACATAAATGTGCGAATTGACATTCCGGACGGCAACCGTCCGAATTTCACTGATAAAACGACGTTGATTTCACCGCTAGAGTTTAAGAAACAGACAGAAGCTGCAAACATTCGCATTATCCAGGAAGCAGAAAACATTCGCTGTCAATTTATGTTGGATAAAAAAAGACATTAATTCATTAAAAATAAAAATTAACTTCAAATTAATATAATCAATTATAAATAATATTAATTACTGAATACTCAATAAAAGAATAAATTTAATATTATTTTTATTACACGTTATAAAAATAGGTAGTAAAAAAAGAACAAAACAAAGTAGGCCAAAATACGAAGTAAGAAAGTGGAGTGGTTGAACAATGTTTTGGTATTAAAAGGGTATTTAAATACAGACAGCTGTTTTAGCACGTGACATAATATTCTAAGTTTACGTCGTTAACATTATTTGTGGTAATATCTGACTTGTAAACACGAGTTTGAATCTTCTAGAAAATGAAGTGAGAATGGGTCAACAGCTACTTTTGATCCAATCTGGTTCCTTTTGTGCTGCATCTAGTTCAATTGGGTTGGGTCTGGTTCACAGGGTCACACTTTTTGAGCCTAGATTGGACTTGATCCATTTACGTCTCCTTCTTCCTCCGCATCATGGGCGTAGATGTAAGCAACGGTGAAAGCGGGGGGGCTCCTGGGCGTCTAACTTAGGCTTCGTTGCCCGACGGAGGAAATCGGGCGACGGTTTAGAGGCGGGGTTCCTCCTTCGGACTCCGAGCCTTGCTGCTTGAAGAACAATTCTGATTTTCAAAGTCGAGAGCAAGAATTAGTTCATAATTACTTAATATTATGATATAACTACACATAAATATGTCACGTTTGCTTTAAATCAAAGATGGTTAACACAGGTTTGTTTGGCAAAGCATCAAGCGAGAGAAGAGTCTTTAGCTTCAACAGTTTTTTGGAACCTGAAGTTTCTAACAAATCTTGACTGCGCCTCTCAGAATCGCCATGCTTTAAAACCAACTTCAGTCTATCAAAGTTCATATTTGCCCCGCTCGTTATGGCCACTACATTTTCGTCTTCCAGCTCATAGTACTTGCAGTATGCCTTCGCCCCGGCCATGGCTAGAGCACCGGCGGGTTCGAGAATGCTTCTTTTCTCCTCGAACATATCCTAACACCAAGATAATTAGCTTATTTCTGTTCAAAACCATGTTTAAAATGGGTTATTTTGGATTTATGAGACTGAGATTAGAAGCTAACTTTTATTGATGTACAGATATCGCCATGGCTGACAAGAACTATGCCGTCGACTAGTTTTTGGCATAGTTGGAAAGTTTCTTCCCCGACCACCTTCATTGCTACACCTTCTGCGAATTCTCCGACTGGATCTAGCGTAATTCTCTCCCTGTGATGTAGCGAGAGAGCCATTGAATTTGCATCGTACGGCTCGACCCCGATAATCTTCACCTGCAATGAAGTAGATGGATGGTACAAGAACTTTACGATGATTTCTGATAGTTTTAATATTGAATAACAAATGAAACTCTATTGAAGGTTCTCCATGTAAACATAATTTAGAATAGTAACCTCAAAAAACAAAGGGTTTTGTGCAAAATTCCTTGCTTAAAAACAAAAGGTTTTTAACCTCGTACACTGTTGAAATCGAACAATAATACTAAAAAAGATGCATACCTCGGGACAAACACTCTTTACATAGGCAGCTATTCCAGCTATAAGTCCACCACCACCAACAGGTACAAAAATGGCATGCAAAGAATCTGGCATTTGACGCAGGATTTCCATCCCCACTGTTCCCTGTCCTGCTATAACATCTGGGTGATCAAAACCTGGAACAAAAGTTCTTCCTTCATAAATGGCCCGCTCTTTTGCATATGCTTGCGCTTCATCGTAAGAGTCGCCCACTAGAACAACTTCAGCGCCCAGCCTCTCCACTGTCTCCCTCTAAACAAAAGCTATAAATCAAATGCTTTAGACCATGAATGTCTGTGAAATAGTGTTGTGATTTTTCGAGAAAGGGACGATGATAATGTACTTTGATTTCGGGAACGGTAATGGGCATGGCAATCACAGCTGTGCAGCCTAGTTTTTGTGCAGATAATGCAACTCCTTGAGCGTGATTTCCTGCGGAACAGCATATTACTCCTTTACCCAATTGTTCCTTTGGAAGTTTTGCCATCATATTGTAAGCTCCACGCAGCTTGAAAGAGAAAATCTATGTATAGAAAAAACATGAAGATTGAATAATCTCAACTAGAAGACCAAGATTTGAAGTGAATAGCACATCATTGACGAAGACAAAATCAAATAGAACACTTACGGGCTGCAGATCTTCTCTTTTGAGCCAGAGACGGACTCCAAGCTTTCCAGATAGCCTTGAAGCAAGTTCCAATGGCGACTCCACTGCGACATCATAGACCTTTGCAGATAATATCTTTCTCAAGTAAGGGACGGCACATGGGAAACAATATTCCTCTTGTGTAGGTTCCACTGCCAACTTCTCCCGTGGAACTCCGAGAAAGCCACTCTCGTAATGAAGCGAGTCGCTCGAGACTTTCATCAAACAGTTGGTGTTCGCAATATCAGATCGCTTGGGAGTATGAAATTTGTGGGCACCTCCATTCGTTGACGTCGCAGAAAGTAGCGATCGCAAACTGCGGTGATTGTAACTCATTTGCTTGTTTAGCCAAAAACCAGACGGAGAATGAGTGAATCCGAACCCGACGACCTCCATTGTTGAGCGCTTCTTACGATCAAGACTCTCACAGCTATGAAAAACAAAGAGCAATGGCCGCCTGTATTTAAAAACAACGCTCGAACGTCTGCGTAAGCAGCATTCGCCATTTTAATAACAGAAAATTAGCTGGAGAATAGATTGCTTGGCCCGTTCGAAAACATATCGATCTGATCAACACGTCAATCATTATCCCATGATACGAGTTTGAACAGAGACGTTCAGAGTTTATAAATTTTCCAACTTTGCTTCTTCAGAACAGCGTAGGATAATGACGACTCCTTTCAGTTTGCTTGTCTTCAAATTGATAATTATGTTTAAGTTAATTAACTAATTGCTACGTGGTGTCTGTAATGCAGTACTTAATCATGAATTAATTTCATTTATTTATTTTTTATAAACAAATATGTCACTGATGATTAAATTAAAAAAATTAGCTGACTTGTCAATACGTGATTGGTTTACAAGTCAAAATCTAGAAGACATGTTATTGGCCTAAAAAAAAATGAGACGTTGAATTTAGCCACAAGAACTCAAAATAGGTAATTCTTTTTGTACTTAGAAGATTAAAATAATGCAAACGTGACATATCAAAGTTATACTCAAAATCTTATCGGCTAGAATATCTCGTATATTCTTGATTCCATTGAATTATTTGTATTTATATGCGTCAGGAAATAAACATATTCATTGAATGTTACGAAATATGTTACGTACACACCTAATTAATTAAACAATGATAAAGAAACTAATAATGTTATAGATAAAAACTTCAATATCAACATATAATGCGATAACTTGATAAAAATTATTGAATATTATTTGTTAAATGATCTTTTTGAATTTAGTCTTGAGCTTAATTCAAAAAATACGATTATGCAAAGATCCATGTATAATTTTTTTACACGAGCTCAAGGCGTGCGGTATGAGTTTTTGGCTCAAAATATACGGTATTTTAATTTGTAGCCTCCTAGTATTAGATAATATTTTTATAGTTGAGAGTGGTTTATGATGACAGAGCAAGCTCTCTAATTAACATTTGGAGAAGTTAAGCTATATCTAACTCACCTGTACCATGACACTAACCTTTTTTGTATTATTAATGTCCTATAATTCGAACATAATCAATCAATGATTGACCCTCTTAGTTGTCACATTTTTTATTTGACAAAATTGACCCTGCAATATATGTATATAATTATATAAATCACTCTTAAATTATTTTCGTTTGAAAACTTGTACTTAAAATATATTATGTGAACAAATTAATATTTGGCAAATTTTTTGTCACTACAAACGAACTGTCGATCTTTTATTTTTATTTTTTAAACACGTGTAATCAAGAACATGAGCCCGCTCAACTTCGACCGGGATCTCTTTCTCCCGTAGAAATTGGGTTGGCTCTCGTTTTCGATTACACATGTTTAACAAAAAATGAAGATCGATGGTCGGCTTTGAAGAGACTAAAGTTTGCCGAGGGTTAATTTGTTCACGTCACGAGATATATTATTTGATCCCACACCTTTCTTATCCTATAAATAAGTAGGCTTTTGTAGTAATTGTCAATCTTATCTTCCGACTTCCTCTCCTACTACTACTGTTGCCTGCAACAATCCAGCTGCAGACGGGAACGGAGACTGATTAAAAATGGCGTCGGGTGCGAGAGTTGATCTGGATGGAAATCCAATTAAGCCGATGACGATATGCATGATTGGTGCTGGTGGATTCATTGGGTCACACCTTTGTGAGAAGCTGATGAACGAGACGCCGCACAAAGTGCTTGCGTTGGACGTTTACAACGACAAGATAAGACACCTTCTCGAGCCCGATTCTCTACCATGGGCTGGCCGTATTCAGTTTCACCGTCTCAACATTAAGCATGATTCCAGGCTCGAGGGGCTCATCAAGATGGCAGATCTGGTCCCGCCTTTTTCCTTTATTTTTCTCTTTTATTTCGTTAGAAAATAGGGTTATTGGATTGGATTTAGGCTTTCTTTGGTAATTTTTTTTTGGTTTATGTTCGGAAATTGTGAAAAACGTTCGTTTTGTTTCAGTAAAGTAAAAGCTTTGAAGTGATTTGTGATGCGTAATGCCAATTTTTACGGTGCGGACGATAAATCTTGCGGCAATTTGCACTCCGGCGGATTATAATACTAGCCCGCTGGACACAATATACAGCAATTTCATCGATGCGCTACCAGTGGTGTGTTTTAATTTCATCACTCTCTATTTCTCTTGAAGATAATGTGACTCTTTCCAGTGATTGTAAATCGATTGTGCATTGTTCAATTGAATTCGGAATTTTACTCTTTGATTATGTGATTATTTGGATGGTTAAGGTTAAATACTGTTCGGAAAACAACAAGCGTCTCATTCACTTTTCCACCTGTGAAGTGTATGGGAAAACGATTGGAAGCTTTCTTCCTAAAGATAGTCCTCTTCGTAAGGTGTGTTCCTTTTCCTCCTTTCTATGTCTGATTTAAGTTCTCTTTTTCTCCCTGGATGTCATTTAGATTTTATTTTGTTGGGTTTGAACTTCTGTTGATAACTTGATAGATCTTTATTTCAACTCTACATATTTTCTCCAGTAAAATTCAATTGATCGTTGCATGTTTAAGATTCATGTTCAATATATGAAGAGATCCGAAATCCAGACTTGTGCAATCTAGTTGTCCATATTTGAATAATGGGGTAGAAGGTCTTGAGAGAAGGATGGCAATGGCCTTCTGTTAGTCATGACTAGATGTAGGATGTGTGATCTAGCTGGTCCATATTTGAATAATTGGAGAAAAGGTCTGGAGAGAGAGAGAGAGAGAGCCATTAATATATTGCTTTCTTTGCACGATCCCTGGCTACTAATATGTATTTGGCTAATTCTTGCAGGACCCTGAATATTTTGTTCTGAAGGAAGATACTTCCCCTTGCATTTTTGGTTCTATAGAGAAACAGAGATGGTCTTATGCTTGTGCAAAGCAATTGATAGAGAGGTAAATATATGGTGAGCAGCAATTAATAGTTGGTGGTTGCAGGTTTTGCTCAAAGAATTTCATTTGAATGCTTGTTTTTATATCAATTTCAGCTGAGGGTGCAGAAAATGGATTGGAGTTTACAATAGTTAGACCTTTTAACTGGAGATTTTATACCTGGCATTGATGGTCCGAGCGAAGGTGTTCCAAGGGTTTTGGCTTGTTTCAGTAATGTAAGTATAGCTTTTATTGTAGTTAATATCAATTGAAGTGATTTATTTTGTTCTAATCGTGCTCTCTTGTTCCAGAATCTCTTACGCGGGGAACCATTAAAGCTAGTAGATGGAGGCCAATCGCAGAGAACTTTTATTTACATAAAGGATGCCATTGAAGTCGTTTTGTTAATGATCGTATGTTTCCCATTTGCCACTCATTCCTCGTTTTCATTAAGAATACTAAATTAGCTGAATTTCGAGATCCTCTTCCAGGAAAATCCAGTTCGGGCCGATGGCCACATTTTCAATGTTGGCAACCCCGATAATGAAGTGACTGTTAAGCAGCTAGCCGAAATGATGATCGAGGTGTGATTTATGGCCTACAGTGAAATCCTGACTAGTCTAAATTACCCTCGTGACAAAGTCTCTGGAATATTCTTAATCATACTTTTTTTTTGGGTCTATCACATTCCTCCTAATTGTGTTAGATCTATTTTGTTGGAATACATGTACTTAGTGCAAAAATTGGTGCAGGTTTATTCAAAGGTGAGTGGCGAAGCTTCGCTAGAGGTCCCCACAGTTGATGTGAGCTCAGTCGAATTTTATGGTGTTGGATATGATGATAGTGATAAGAGAATTCCCGATATGACCACAATCAACCGACAACTGGGTTATTTTTGCTTACTCTTGACCCCTTTTATAGCTCTTTCTTTCTTTGCCTATGGTTAACTAAAATCTTGCAATTCATATGAAATTTTGTGGATTAGATCAAATCAACTAGTAATGAAAAATATTTGACTTGGATTTATTACTTCTCTTTGGAAAATTGTTTTTGGAAAGCAATGCAAATTTGATCTCGGTTCGATCGCAGGGTGGAATCCGAAGACATCGCTGTGGGACTTGCTGGAATCGACCCTCACCTACCAACACAGAACATATGCTGAGGCAGTGAAGAAGGCCATTTCTAAACCTGCTACCACCAGCTAAAGAAAACATTGGATTTAGTTGCAGAGTTCTAAAGAAGGCGATTCTTTCTTAGTTTTCCCATTCTATCTTTCAAGTTTTACAAGCATTGTACAAGGAAAGCTGTTGCTCTATCGCTTTCTTCAGCTCACTGTTTTTCAAATAATTTTTATTTAGTTTTATAAAAATATATAATATATGTATGTATTTTACATTGCTCTTCAATCTTGTGTAGAGAGAGAGAGAGAGAGAGAGAGAGAGAGAGAGAGAGAGAGAGAGACTGAAGTCAAAGATAAATATGATCTTAATTTAGATATCAACAAGTAAAAGCATTATATCTTTTATAAACATTAAACTGAAAATTCAAAATTAGTCACTCGAACTCGAGGATACCTGAGTGAGACAAATTGAAATTATTCTTAGCCTTTTTACGTTCTATTTTACTTTATAATCGGACCGGACTAAGTTACCCCGATCTATAGACCTTGACTTGGACAAAAATCCGGACTTAGGCGGACCCATCCCTTTTTAAAAGGGTTCAAAGTTAGGTGACTTAATTCAATAACATGTTAAACAAAAATTAATGTAATTAATATATAATTATTATAATAAATTATAAATAATAAATTTATTATATTAATTATATTTATCATTATTTAGTACGTCATTAAATATATAATATCATAAAATAAAAAAATAAAGATAACGTGATTCGTCTTGAAATACATATTAATCTCGTTTTATTTATTTTCTAGATTGTCTTAAGCTATGACATGTCATTCAATTGTGTAAGTAAAACATTTTTAAAATTATTTATCATTTATTAAAATATAAAATCATAATATTATAATAACATTTTCCATTTAAAATAAAGTTGTCCAAACAGTTCTTTATTTGACTAGGGAAGTCTTTGTCCCGGCTTGGGTATAGCACAATCCCTCACCCAAACACCCTCCGTCATAAGAGTTTCTGGCCATAAGTTTCCCAAAAAAAAAAACGTAAACCTAGAAACGGATCTCTCTTTGATCTGGTGTTTCGGGTTCTCCTTCGACCCTGCGTAGAAACGGCAGGTTTCGTTTTACTGTCTCAAAAGATTTTAAAAAATCTCTAACTTTTTCAGGTAAAATCAAATCATCAGGCTTCTCTTCTCTGTTCTCTGTTAGTGACATACATGGCTCTCAGAAACTTCTATTACTTTATTCATTTGACTTTCTCCAGATGTTCATATTTATCTCCTTCTGTATGCGCTTCGATAATTAACAGCTAGGAGAATGAAGGGAAGCAAGCTGTATGATGATTGTCAAGTACGATCTTTCTTGAGTTTTTAGGAATGCGTGATAACAATGTGAGATCAGTGGTGATAGAAATACGAATGCTGTGTGGGTGGCACTAATTTTACAGCAATTTCTTCATGATTAGCATTATATTATTTTCTGGGAGAATATTATTAGATTATCCAGTTGAACGCCAAATAAAGGGAAGATTTATAACTAGAAGCAGCTTGCGAATGGCTATCGTTGGCTGGAGATGTTGAACTTGTTGAGCTTCGAGAACTTTGAGGTTCAATCGCCATTTGAAAAAAATATGATTAATGTTACGTTTTCTTTATGGAAGGAAGAGGATTTATTTTGTTTCCTTTGTCTTTTTACTGTCTGCATCAGAACCTTTGATATTGCCATCTTTAATAGGCCATTTCCAGCTTTGAGGCGGATATGCTTATTTTCTACCTTGTATAGTTCAGTAAGAAAGCAAACTTAGATTACTTCAAATGTTTGTGTGGTGGTTAAAATATTCCTTGATTTCAGGTTTGTTACTCAATTTCTCAAGTATGCCATCTGAAACTGATAAATGGGGATGGAAACATGTCAGTATATATGGTGGTTTCGACAAGGGAGGTGGTACAAAGAGGTGGAAATGCAACCACTGTAATTTACGATATAACGGGTCTTATTCTCGGGTTAGAGCTCACCTTCTTGGATTTACAGGTGCCGGGGTCAAAAGTTGCCCGGCCGTAGATAATACTTTAAGAGAAGCATTTCAAGTTTTGGAGGAGGAGCGCTCTCGGAAAAAAAAGACAATCTCTTTTGGTCGGATGGCTAGCCAACGCATTCAAACATGTCAACAAAATCTTACCTTTCCATCTAAAGAAGATGTAGACAATGTAGTGGCAAGATTTTTCATAGCTGACGGATCGAATCTCTATGGTGTCAACTCTCCTTATTTTCATGAGATGGTGAAAGCAATTGCTGCGTTTGGCCCTGGATATGAACCTCCAACAGCTAATGCAATATCAACTTCCTTCTTAAATAAAGAGAGAGTAAAGATTGATAGATACGTGGCTTTGGTTAGGGAGTCTTGGTCCCATACAGGCTGCACAGCCTTATGTATTGGCCAGGCACATTCAACACTTGGATATCTACGCATTGATATATTAATTTCAAGCCCGAGGGGGTTGGTATTTCTGAAGCAAGTAGATGTAAACTGTATTGAAGAGTTGGATAGTTTGCTAACTAGTGTCCTGAGTGATGTTATCAAGGACGTTGGACCCTCAAATGTATTTCAGATTATCTCACATCTCGATCCTCCCAATAAATATTTTTCATCCTTGATATTACAAAAGTATCCTCATATCTTTTGGTCACCCTGCACTTCACATTCTATACGGATGTTGATGGAAGAAATTGCCGAATTTGATTCAATGAAACCCATTATCTTATGTACTAGAGAGATTGAGCAATGTATAGAATCATATCAACCTGCTAAATGTATGCTAACTCAAACTTCGAAAGGAGATCTGGACCCGCTTTCCTCTATGTTTGCACCTTCCTATGCTTTTGTTCAGAAAATTTTTGAGCTAAAGCAATCTCTTCAAGAGGTAGTTGTGAGTGAAGGGTGGAAACAATGGAAGCGTCATGTTTCAGATGATATTCAGAATATTGAATCTGCTATTTTAGGGGATGAGTATTGGAATAGTGCTCATTTGTTTTTGAAATTATGCGAGCCTTTTATAAAATCACTTTCAAAGTATAATGTCGACAAGTTTGTCATGGGTGATGCTTGTGATTGGTGGATTCAGGCTTTTGAAGCCTTGAAAAGCAAGGGGATTGATGGCAATGCAGTAAATGAGATAGATCAACTAATTGAGAGCAAATGGGATGTGTTTTTCTCTCCTCTTCATCCTGCAGGTTATATATTGAATCCTCAATATTTCGGTAAAGGCCAAACGAAGGATAAAATAGTAATGAGGGGCTGGAAAGTTACTCTTGAAAAATATCAAAGTGAAATAACAGGAAGGCGAGTTCTTAGAGAGCAATTGAGCTCTTATTGGCACTCAGAGGGGTCTTTTGGAGATGAAGATGCGATTGATTGCAGGGATAAAATAGATCCAGTTGCATGGTGGGAGAACTTTGGCTTTGAAACGCCAGAGTTGCAAGCGCTAGCCGTGAAAGTATTGAGTCAGGTGTCAAATGTTGAATCGTGTCGAGGTATATGGCACAATGATGACTTTCCAAATTGTCAAACAAGCAACAAATTTGGAGTGGAGAAGGGAGAAGATCTTGTTTTCGTGAAAAAGAACCTCAGGCTTTCTGTCTTGCGAAATGGGATTACCAACCCTCTTTCTGGACAAAAGAGTGTTAATTCCGACACCTCACCAAGATTCAAGACGTTAGATATTGCTCATATTGAATAAGCAAATGAGATAATGAATATCCATGACAAATTTTAATGGATTTGCAGGCAGGGAATTGTTGGAGATGTTATTTTATTTTCTTCAAGTCATCAAGTTGAGTTTTTTACCATAAAGGCTGAGAGAGTAGTGATTAGGCTGCTAAAGAGCTTGGTCAAATCATACTACAAAATTCTGCCATGATAATGTATTATTTTTGGAGTTTTCCAGGTTAATAACTATGACGATGCAAAAAGCTGCTTATCGAAAAGGTCTCCACAATATCATGCAACCAGAAGAGTCAATAGTCAGTCTAGAGAAGCCTCTTATTATTGTATCAACACATGACTTCTCTGGTGGTAGATAAGGACACTTCACAAAAGTGGTTGAGATTTGCTGAATAGATCTGTAAGTAACGAAAGATAGGAAATTTCTTTTTCAAGCAAATCATAATAGTTGATTCTAATCTTTTGCTTCTTTATTGTCCTGATCTTTCTTCTCTTTGAATGACGGGACGAGTTTATACGGTGCCTAATTCTATACCATTACTTACAAATTTAAGAAAAGATAGACTATGAAAAAATAAGTATGGCCCGGAGAAGATCCATGCATGGTCAGTGAAGAGTTTGTTACTTTTTATGATGATAAGCTAGATGAAAACCCTAGTCAAACTTTGGTGGTATAGAATTATGGTTTTTACGAAAACTTTGGTGTAAAATCTGGGGTCTTGGCATTTTCAAATGCTCGCCCACATGTAGATATTTATTTTGGGTTTGAATTAGTATGCTTTCTGATTAATGATAAATAATAGTTGATAATCTGAGCATATATGGTACTTGGTAGTGAAGTGTGAATAGTTAATAATCTAGTATATGATCCAATAGGGAAGAATTCGATCCTTCCTTATGTCAAACAGTTGTTGCAATTCATTATTAAAGTTGTTGGTCATATGATACATTGCCTGGCCATATCAACCAACCTATGTGAGGTTAACCAGCTTGCTGGCATAGAATGATTAGCAGCTGCGAGTTCATTAGCCAGCCATATGAAATTAATTTCTTTAATATATAGTTTTGTAGAATTGTGTTGCAAAAGGGTTGTGAAAATGCGTTGTTTCAATTTTGGTTTTTCTGCAATAGTTTTGTTGTTTCTGCACTTTTTTCACCGCGTTTGTCCCCAGAGTGCTGGTTTGGAGAAGAATTTGGAAGAGAAGGGTAGACGAGAATTGGAAAGGGTTGAAAGATGGCAAAACAAGTCATAATTTTCTCCCTAAAAAAAGAGTATATTAGAATATGCTTTGGTTGGAAGTAATTGCTTCTTCCATCAAATCTTGGTTTTTTCGTGTTTCCTCTGTAGAACATGTTACTCTCTTTCTCTCTCGTTCTTTCTTTTTCTCTCTCTACTTTTGCACATGCAGCAGGACAGATTAAATTAGTAAAAAAATCAGTGGAAGATGACAAAAAAATGCGTTGGTGGCTCCTTATCAGAAAGATAAACAAAAGGAGACGTTTATTTCGACTAACACTTGCTTCTTAATCCTTCTTTTCCGGCATTAAAGATTGATGAAGGACTAATCATGGTTAAGTTAATATGGGTTTCAGTGTGCAACGGGGAAGAACAGAAGGGTATCATCAGATCAGCCATCAGGTTCGATTACTTGTTCAGCAGTCGAAAACGGTGTATAAATTTAATTAAAAAAAATAGATGATTTGGAGAAGAATTGCAAGAAACAGGTCTCTTTTATCTTATGATAGCTGGTAAAAGCTGGGTAATGCAAGATTGGATGAATCATTGAGTTTACTGACTTAAATTACTATTTTTTATTTAAAAGTTTTATACTTTCTTCACCGACAGAACAAATCGTAGAGACTAATTTGTCAAACAGTTTGTTCTTTATTTAGCTTTTAGGTTTGGAGAGCTCAAGAGTGTCGGCTGGGCAGTACCAAAAAACTCTCCACCAACTAATGATGCCGATGATGCTATCAACCAAAAATTTCAAACTCCCAAGTCAAAGTTTCTACCCATTTACAAATTTGATGCCATTAACTCCTCCAGTTAAGGTTTCTTAAGCTCTCCCTCTCCTCACATGGCTCCATCCTGAAAACATGCATCTCTCTCTCTCTATCTCTCTAGAAAATCTGCATTAGTTTTGTTTATAAATGAAGGCGTAATAAATGAAACTGCGCTGTTGGATGAGAGTTTCTCTGAGTCATTTTATAACGTCTGTATACAGTTGAAACTATCCCATGATTATATATATCTATATTTTAGTGGTTAATTATAATAATATTGATTCTCTGTGTGCTAGTTGAAATGTAAGCGATGTAGATGTCGAAACCAACGTTAAAAAATGACTAGAAAATTGAACGCATCAGTAAATCAACGGGCCAAAATGGAGCTAAACAGACTATAAAGTGACCCTTGTAATCTCTCTCTATTCAGAGCTTCAGCTTTCTCTCTTCACAACTCCCATTTCTTGGCTTCAACTGGTAGCTGGAGAGGCCAGAGGAGCTTGCATTTTGTTTTGGAGAGAGAAAGCCCGAGAGAAAGAGAAGCAGTGAACTGAAAAGCAGAGGCTTTCCATTGTCTTCTCCTCTGTTTTGAAGCTCTGTGGAGAGACAACAATGGCGGAAAGTTCCTCCAAAATTCTGCTACCAGAAGCTTTTATGTGGAGAAGAGATGATATTTCTGCCCAAATTTGGTTAATGTGGGAGAATATAAAAGTGCCATTGATAATTCCTCTGCTTACACTCGGTGTTTACATATGCTTGGCTATGTCTCTAATGCTCTTTATGGAGAGGCTGTATATGGGTGTCGTCATCATCCTCGTCAAGCTATTCTGGAAAAAACCAGATAAACGATACAACTACGAGCTCATTCAGGACGATTTGGAAATGGGATCCTCCAATTTCCCGGTAGTTCTCATCCAAATCCCCATGTTCAATGAAAAAGAGGTTCGTTCTGCTTGTTAATTCTATATTTTGTTTGATTTATGAGCTTTCGACTGTTTCTCCATTTAGGCAGCTGAAAAAGGTACCCAAATGTTAATGCGCTTCAGAATCTGACTTTCATTTTTGACACTTTCTGCGTTCGGGTTTCGGAAAATCCGCCAAAGTTTGATGCTTTTTCTACTTTACAGTAACGCGATTGATTTGTTCAGGTCTACAAGATCTCCATTGGAGCAGCTTGTGGACTATCATGGCCGTCTGATCGCCTTGTGATTCAAGTTCTTGACGATTCAACTGATCCTGTAATTAAGGTAATCCCAATATAAAACTACTCAGTTTCTGATTCCAGTTGCTCTATTACTCGAAATGTCGGCATTTTCTCGGGAAACAAACAGACCCAAAAAATTTTATACACGTAGCTTGTTCCAAATTAAGGCCATTAAAAACAATAAATTTGCAGCAAATGGTGGAGTTGGAGTGCCAGAGATGGGCGAGCAAAGGAATAAACGTAGTATATCAAATCAGAGAGACGAGAGGAGGTTACAAAGCAGGAGCTCTAAAAGAAGGACTTAAACGTAGCTACGTAAAACACTGTGAATACGTCGCTATTTTCGACGCAGATTTCCGACCAGAGCCGGATTTCCTCCGGCGAGCTATTCCGTTCTTGATCAACAATTCCGACATTGCTCTGGTTCAAGCTCGCTGGAGATTCGGTACGCTCTTTTTTTTTTTCTTAAACTTTCTAATTCCCGCCATTGATGAGCTTCATTTGCCAGTTTCAGAGCTCCCCAGAGTGTCGGTAATAATTAAAAATTATTGATTCGCTTTCATTACTTTTCCTGATTCTGTTTCCCGTCGCCGGATCAGAAGAAGCTTAAACTGTTGACGATGGGGTCCGCTCCTAAAGAAACCCATCAATCACGGCTTAGCCATTGCAAACTGCGTCACCAGAGCTTACTTACATCCACGTTCTGCCACGTGTCTGTCATCTTTGTAACATTAATGGATCTGCTAATTAAATTGTCTTAAACACTCCGTCTCATGAAACTTCACGTCGATGACCTCTGACCGGCAAATGACTTAAATATTCTCTTCTTCCGCCGCGAAAGCGCCGTTTAGAAGGGGTATTTTTGTCATTAGAGGGAGACAAGAAACTCGAATACCCGGATTGTACGGGGAAATGTCGACTTCTACTCGCGAAGGGTAAACTTGTCATTTTCGTGCACGCGGCACATGATATTCGCATAATAAAACATTAGACCGACGCTTGATTTGTCGTCTATCCATTAGGCCATGTGCAGGGAGAAAAGGGTAACTTTATAACAACAGTTTGTCGTTAGCTTAATCACTTGATTACGTACGTCTATCTGGTTTAAGATTTGATTTTCTTTTCGTTTTTTAATAATTTTATTTATTAATGCAGTAAATGCCGACGAGTGCTTGTTGACAAGGATGCAAGAGATGTCATTAGACTACCATTTTACAGTCGAACAAGAAGTTGGGTCAGCCACCCATGCATTCTTCGGCTTCAATGGTAATTCTTAATTTTTGTGTTAAATTATGATATAATTATTCTTAATTTTTCGTGGGTTATGATTTGCAGGCACTGCTGGGGTGTGGAGAATTGCTGCCATCAACGAGGCCGGCGGGTGGAAGGATCGGACCACGGTAGAGGACATGGACCTCGCCGTCCGAGCCAGTCTGAGAGGCTGGAAGTTTGTCTACCTCGGTGATCTGCACGTAAAAAGTGAACTTCCGAGCACTTTCAAAGCGTTCCGGTTCCAGCAGCATAGATGGTCTTGCGGTCCTGCAAATCTGTTCAGAAAGATGGTGATGGAGATAGTTAAAAATAAGGTCATAATCATAACTAAATTTTGTTTTTCTAAGTTCTTCAATTTGTCTGACGAGGGTTTTGGTCTGCAGAAAGTGAAGTTCTGGAAGAAAGTTTATGTGATTTACAGCTTCTTCTTTGTTCGAAAGATCATTGCTCATATGGTGACATTCATCTTCTACTGCGTCGTTCTTCCCCTCACCATTTTAGTTCCTGAAGTTTATGTTCCGATCTGGGGAGCTGTTTATATTCCTTCAATCATCACCATTCTTAACTCAGTCGGGACTCCGAGGTTTGCACCATTTTATTATCTTCTTCAATGGCTTTTACCTGAATTCTTAATTAGGTCAGAAACTTACAACCCTATCCATTACAGGTCGATTCATCTTTTATTCTACTGGATTCTCTTCGAGAATGTGATGTCATTGCACAGAACAAAGGCGACTTTGATAGGCTTGTTAGAAGCTGGAAGAGCCAATGAATGGGTCGTTACTGAAAAACTAGGAGATGCTCTCAAAAATAAAGCAGCCGATTCTGCTAAGAACAAGACAAACTCCATAAGTCCAATACTACGATTCAGGTTCAAGCTTGGTGACAGGTAAATTTTCCATTTTTATTCACACCCTTTTCTGCAAATTTACACAGAATTAATCTACGTAAGATTTTTCATACCCTTTTCTCCAAATTTACACAGAATCAATACGCTAGAGCTCGGATTTGCAGTTTTTCTTTTCATCTGCGGTTGCTACGACTTCAACCACGGGAAGAACAGCTATTTTATTTACCTTTTTCTCCAAACCCTTTCCTTCACAATCACGGGATTTGGCTATGTCGGCACTATAATCCCCAGCTAAACCTCAGTTCAAGCCACCTTTCTCTTTCTCTGCAGAAACTTTGAAAAGTTCAGCTAATTCATTTCTATCATCATGGATTGGAGTAAGAACAATACATTGCGAAGAAAGAAGACTAAGAACGGAGTGTGGTAGTGTTACGTGAACACGTTTTACATCGTAAATTTCAAAAACAAGGAAGCCAAAACAACCTTGGATTATAGAACAGAAACCAAATCATTGCTGCTGTTTTCTTATTAAGATGTATGTAATCGTGATTCTTTTTTTTTTTTTGGTTCATTTTTTTTTTTTTTTTTTTTTTTTGTGAGGAATAAGGTCGTGGCTTGAAGACTGGTACTACTATTGAATGTCTTCTTTTTGTATTTTGCTAGACTCTTGTGCATATAAAGATAGATCCACGTTTTTTACTGAAAGAATGCCTCTTTTTTACTGTCATAATTGTGGCAACTCACGGAATATGATCTAATATTTAATTGATTGTGATGACTTAGTTCATATTAGTAAGAACAGACAATTCCACGTGGTTTGGAATAATGAAAATTTAGTGTTTACAAGCAGAATTTAATTCTTACCTAATATAATGTGTTTTGAACTAACTCAAAAACAAATTGGTGCTGGATTCAGGTTCAAAGTGATCAATATTGTCACGAGAGTACTTAGAAGACTCTAGAATAATAACACTCTTGATATTCAAAATAATTAACTATTACACTTGAAATCAATCTATCCTAATCTAATCTGGATGGATTTCAATAAACACTAGTGCAATTATTTGAAAGAATTGAATTCCTTCCTGAGAGAATTTGTCTACTTATTTGCTTGGAAAACATGTTCACTTAACCTAATATCTGTCCTAAACCTTGTCATTAACCAAAGTATTATACTAAAACATGTTTTTATTTTTGCTTTTTGCCAGTCAACTATTTGTGGACACAAACTAAAGAACTTTAGAACCTTTGAAAAGCCGTCTTATCTCCAAAACAAAAAATAAATAAATAAATAAAATGAAGGGATGGTTGTAGAAAAGTTGATGTTTCATTTTTTGGACATGTTCTCGGCTGAACACTGTTTGTACAAGGCCCATACTTTTTGTTGATTATTTGGAATAATATTCGAAACTATGTAATATAACTTATTTGATCAATCATGGTGTTTCTAATGAAGCCAAAATAATACAGCAGATGAAAGCTCAGCACGACCCCATTTCTCATGTCCTCCTAACTGGAAAGTGGAATCTGCCAAATGAAATAATCTCCTCGCCAAAATCTAAGGTTGCCTGTCCAATTGCCAACGACTCTTTTTGTAATCATTGATACAAATGAAACTTTAATAATATTTAAACGTATTAATGTCACATGTAAACTCCGAGTTACGGTTTGTCGTGTTATTATGTTAATTTTTCTCAACTTAGAGGTTCATGGACAACTGATACATTAAACTATTTGAGCAAAAATTGCTCTTGTACTTTGTGTGTAATTAGCAAAAAGGGCCAATGTCATATAAAAAATTTAGCAAATGTCTCGTATTTTTTTGTTTATTCAGTCATTCTGACCTAACATAATTGTTGTGTTTCACTCGACACTCAATTTTACAATTGACTTCGAAGATTTGAAGACATGTCAACTGAGTTTTGTGTTTGAAATCGAGGATAAAATTAAATATATACGTGAAATCGAGTGAATTAAGATTAAATTAAAATGATCATTACAAATGAAATACTTGAGACAAACTTTACTAAGTTATCAAATATTTTGCTAATCACTCAAAATACAATAGTAGTTTTACTTTAAAAAAAAAAAAAAATCTATTCTCTTACTACCCTTAAGCTCTTAGGATAATTACATTTTGGCCCATATAATATATCATAGTTAGAGTTTAGGATAATAGTATAAAACTATAATGTAATCTTCAACTGCTTCCATTTTTGAAAACATGAGCATTGAAGTGGGTTTTATTGATTATTCAAGTCATAGGATTCTCACGTGGCGTTGGATATGATGAGTGAATGAGGGGCTGTTTTCTTGACATTGTGCAGTCTTTTTCCATCAATTTGTTGCTTGATTTCATTTTCTGTTGCTCAAGTTTAGATTTTGAGTTTGACCCACCCACTCAAACACTAAATGCCTCTCAAGGCTTAAAAAAAAATAATAAAAATACATTTTTTATTTTTTAATTCTTATTTATTGACGTGACAAACACTGATTGATTCAATTATTGTAACAAATTACCAATCATTAAAATATATATTATTAATTAATCAATCAATATTTGATATGTCAATAAATAAGAACATATAGTAAAAATGATGTGTAAACATAATATTATTTGTTTTTAAATCATTAGAATAGACTGGTATCTACGACAACCTAATAAAATACAAATAAATAAATAAAAGAAATCCTACTTAAATTACGAAAATCATCATAAGCTTTTGCCTCGGCGCAGTGTTTAAAGTTTCTATAATTTAAAAAGCCAAGGATTTAAAAGAAAGCCGGTCCGGATTTGCAACGGCCCGGCCCAATAGAATATCAGTTTCGTCCTACTTTGTATCTACATCTATATATTTTAGCTTCGTTTCGTCACCATCTTCAAGTCTTTTGATGGGTGTCCTATCTGAATTTGGAAATCTGAAACTCTTTCCTGCAAGTGATGTCAAGGGGGGAAATCTGAGAGTGACGACTGTATTTTTTTTCACCTTGTAACTCTAAAATGCAGTTGAAACATGACTCTTAATTGTCTGATTCGACCTCCCCAACAAACTATTCATTAATTTGCTTTAATGTCCAATCCAGAATTCAACGACCCAAAGTTTTAAGCTTCTTCATCGACTGATAATGCAGTTTGATTTGAACTGAACCTCTCTCTCTCTCTCTCTCTCTCTCTCTCTCTCTCTCTCTC
>CM039527.1:6268913-6362431 GCA_022433055.1 Begonia peltatifolia
AGAGAGAGAGAGAGAGAGAGAGAGAGAGAGAGAGAGAGAGAGAGAGGACGAGCGAAGAAAATTGAGTTTAGGTTGGGGAGTTAGAGTTGGAAGCAGGAAGAAGAGAGAGTTATATATATATCGAAAAAGCAGTCATCTCCCTTCTATTCACATGAAGAAAGCAAACAAAACAAAGACTTACAGTCCATTTTTTAATATTATTGTCTTGTGAACTGTATTTCATGTTTGAGCGACACCACCACTACATAAAAAATGTGATCTTTTTATTCACGGTCTGCCAAGGTGGTCCAGGCAAAGTCCAACACAGTCCGAACTTCAAAGCAATTAGTGATTGACAGTTTCAACAAGTCAACCATTTCGTACTACTTAACAGCTGTTCCCCATACTCGCATGTTTTGTCTGCGAGCTTGACAGTCTCTCGCCACCTCTCTCTCTCTCTCTCTCTCTCTCTGGTATGGTTTACGTTTCATTTGTGATTCTATTCCAGATTATCTAAATGGGTTCTGGGTAGTAAGATTATCTATACCCACTACAGAAATGTTTTAATTAGATGGATGACACATAAGTTTTCATCTGCATCGCCATTTTCAGCTTTTTTAAATGTTCTTATGTCTATATTTTATACCTGCAAAACACTAATAGTGATCATTCTTTATTGGAAGCAAAGATTAGGATTCGCTTTTCCAAGATTTGAAATGTATCTCCTTTTTTAGTTTCATTTTAAAAGCTTTAAGGTAGTAGTCAAAGAGTAGATACAATACAAAATTCTATTGATTGTAAAATTATTGTTCATGTTAGTGAGAATACTCAATTCAGGAGAGTAGAAGTTATGTAGTTTATAAATAGACTTTTTGATCTATACCTAAAACAATGCGTTTTATATTGCCTAATACAACGTGTTTTATATTATTTTCAATAACAAATCCATGCAGGGAACTCCACATTGTCTATTTTTATGGTTTTTAAATTCAGTTGCTAGTAATCTTCTAATTTCAAGGGTTTATTCTTTCCTTCACAATAACTAAAAGCTTAGAAGGAAGTACAATTATTGGTCCATTTACAAATAAACTTTTATTTTAGAAATCTAGACTACTGTTTAATGTCTAGCACTTGAAAACGAACAACTCCACTTCAGATTATTTAATGGCGATGAGATTCATATTAGGTTACAAAGTGGATTTTGCATGTTATATTAGGAGTAGCACCAAAATGGGTCTGTGGGTGGGTGATCCAGCACTGCTTTTTTGTGTTGGCATGTCTGAATTAAAAAAAAAAAATCTGATGAATTCCATGTCCAAAACATGCTTGTATTACTTGTTTTCTATGGATTCATATGCTTAAACAACGTTGGAAAACTCTGCCGAGAAAAATTAAATGTAGAGACGAACGAAGATCCGAGTACAATCGTAAGTTTTATAATTATAATTTACATAGAACGAAACAAAATTCTAATTGAAATTGATAATGCCATAATATCGTACTGAACCAAAATACACTAGAATATAGGTTTTTGATAATAATTTTTGAAGGACAAATATAATTAGCAATCCGTTGATCATCGTTCCACAAACCCTAATATTTATTATTCTCTGCACAGGCATACGATTGTTTGAGGTGGTCCTCGTCCTCTTGTTGACTTGTAAGACTGTAAAAACTCAAGTTTATCAGGTTGCATAGTTCTCGTCGAATGAAAACTCTTGAATATTTTAGTGTTTTTGACGGTTAGACTTCAAAGCAAATGACTTTTAGACTGACTTTTTCGATATGATTTGCAATATTTTAGGTAATATATTTGTTGATATGGATTACTGGTACAATAATTGGACATGAGAGCAATGAGCTATGGACCACGCATACTTCCTAGAAAATAGAAATGCACCAGTTTGCTTTACGCGCACTAATCAATACTTTAGAGAACATTTTGAAGATTTAATTATGATCAATATGGGTTGCAAAATAGTGGGGATTTGGCCAACTTTACAGAAATATCATTTGAATTGCTTAGTTTAAACTTACAGGTTATGCTGACTCAAAAGGGAAGGACTCTCTCTCTCTCTCTCCCCTCTTATTTTACTTCTTGCGTTGATCCAAGAGCAAAAGCTCTTCTGACTCTGCCCTAAATTGGTTATTTTTGTTGTGGGTTTTACTTTAAGAATCTGTCAGTCAACTAAAGTAAGAACAGAGGAATATGCTTTGGCCGTGACTCCTACTTTTTTCTGCTGTTCTTGCGCTGTGTAGCCTACTTTCGATATAAAGGAAGGTTAAGTTAAGAACCAATTGAACTTCCAAAAGCTTTAGCAAATTCATGGGAGAACAAAGGAACACATGTAAAGTTTACCTTTTGACCTACTCCATTTTCTCTTTTACTTTCTCCTGCGTGTGCGTGGTGCCAGCCAACCTGGTGTAGTTTTAAACTATAACAGTCATTTTGTGAAGAAAGTACAGCGAAAAATACTTGCAAGAGATGTACAATCTTTTCGAGAAATTGAAAAATAAATGATTTATAAGAATAGTTTTAAAGTAAATGATTTATTATAACATGTTTTGAGCTAATTTCTAAGTAAAACCATGCTAGTTTTGACCGAGTAAACATTATGAAAGGTGTTGCAGTCTCGTCGAAAGTCGTCCACATGTTGAGATGGCCGAGTTGGTCTAAGGCGCCAGATTAAGGTTCTGGTCCGAAAGGGCGTGGGTTCAAATCCCACTCTCAACATTTATTTTCGTAATTTACATTTAGGATATCAGGCAGGCCCAGTAATATCCCATTTTTATAAATGGCCCAACAATTAGAGCCGATGTGAATCAGTAATCGCACCCATTCCACAAAATTGAATTTTCCCAGAAAATACTGAACTTTCCAGGAAAATCGCAAAGAAGATTCCAAGAAAATACTTGCATTCTCCCGGGCCTCGCAAGAAGTTTCCATCAAGCTGCTGAGATCATCAATGCCAGCCAGAGACGTCAACAAGGACTCACACCAACATACCAGTCTCTATACATAAACTACGACTAAACTTGAAGAAATTATTTTAAAATAGTCTATTTAATTGATAATACACAGTGACATACAGACTAATCATATATTATAAAAATATTAATATTAATCATCAAATAATTTAAAGAAAAAAGAAAAAATGAAAGCGCCGACGTGCGTCATCGTCGTGAATGCCGGGTGAGGGGTCTCCCGATGGACTGCGGTGAAGTTAGCTTCTATCAACTCCACAGAAGCACAACTCTACCTAACCCACCTACTCTCTCCCTCTACACTTTAATTCTCAGCCTACCCATCAATTATTTAATACATTAAACTCGTGTGTTTTACTTTATAAAACGTGACACCGCCAAAAATTCAAATTAAGATGCGGTAGACTCGAATCTTTCTCAACCTAGATACTGTAATGGTTATGTTAATTTCATTAACGTTAATTTAATGTGGAACATATTAAGACAAAGAAAATCTCTTTGTAATATTATATCAATCCTCCAGATAATGAGTGTCCACTAAAGATCTAGGTTGTGTCAGTATAAATATATAATTTCATATCACTTTGGAAAGTGGAAAAAATATGTTTTAAGACTAGGGTTTCTTTTTTTATTTAGTAATACGTGTTTTGGACTGACCTTAATAACAAATTGATGCACTTTTTGATTCAAAACATACAATATTATAGTTACAGCATTAAGAGACGTTACAAATATAAATTCTGAAATTCATTGTCAAATTTGGTATTAATGGTTGGGATTTCCACATCAGAACAACTTTCTACGAAGAAATTCCTAACCCTCTGTATTCTCCAAGTTGATAAGAATGTGAGAATAAAAATATTTGATCATTTGACCTATCAACCATAATTATTAATATATAACTTATTATTAATAATTCAGTTTGATTAGTCATCAAACTAAAATCTAGACACAAGACATTAACGTATTAAAATCTGATACATTATTAGATATAACACATTTGATCACTTTGATGTGCTTGCATTGTATACAATTATTTTTAGATACACAAATACACAATATAATTATCCAACATGTACTATGAATCGAAGTTATGTTGACTCTGTTGGACGGTGACGGTATACTCTCGAAACTCAACCTTCCTTTACTTCTACACGTGTGTGATTCGTTAATGTATATATAGTTGTATGAGTTGATAAGAAATGTGGGAGAGCGAGTTAGCTACTTGAAAATATGGAGTACACTACAAGATGGGTTGGTTGGCATGAGCCTAAACCATAAATAAATAATTAAAAAACGGCACGTGCCATGCAAGTGTACCATCTAGATTCACCGGCGGCCAGAAGCTACTAATCTCCAACTACCACAAACATTACAATACAAGCAATGCTCTAAGTCTATGCCCTTGTAATTTGAACTAAATCATTGAGATGATAATCTTTAATACTTTCGAAAATAGAAGGATAATTTCAGATAATTAAAAAATAATTATACGTCTATTTTCTTAAAATATTTAATAACATAGTTAATATACTAAATTAACTATTTGTAAATTATCAAGTCAATTCATCATTCAAAATTTGGACAACACGTGTAACGAAAGAGTGGTAGACCACGTCGTTTAGCGAAACAAAAAAGCAAATTAAATGCGTAGGACAGGAACTGGGCTCGTGTCGGAAAGAATCGGAAAAAGGATCGAAAATGATCCGAGCAAGATATAATTATTAAATAATAATGAGGCAGCGGAGAGGACGAAGACGATCCAGTCGGATCTCAAAAATGAACTTTGTAGATTGTCACCCGTAAATTATTGTACATTAAAATATCAATTTTTACTCGATTAAAACATAATATGTGCTTTACATGAATCAATTCATAAACAAGCAGGACCTCGTTTTCCTTTCGAGGGGATTTTTATCAAAAAAGGAAAAAAAATTTAGACACAGGAATCAATTTAAATTCCACCGTGAATGGGTAATCATGCAGTTGCAGAGGGAAAGCCGAAAGTTATGATCTTGAAGGAGACCATGGCGTCATGTCCATCGGGTAGCTACCTAAGACTCTTAAGAAGGAGGTGAATTCCTGAACTTCTGCTAAAGCGTTCTGAGCCCTGACTTCCGCCATCGATGCCTCGAAATCCACGTAAAAAATGTACTCGAAATGCTTCGCCGTTCCTACGTTCGCATCGTCGACCAGTCTGATCGGTCTGTTCCGGTGAGGCCTCGATTCGATCTTCGTTAAGCTTATGTTCCTGAAAGCGAACGCCGATAAGACCTTGAATAGGACCGAGGTTCCCTTCTCGTGGGCGAAAACGATGCTCGTTTTGAACGGCCGATCTGTTCGAGGAATTATCGGCTCTCGCGCAAGCATCACGAATCGAGTTACGTTGCTCGAATCGTCTTGAATGCCATCCGCCAAGATCTGCATTCCGTACAGTTCGGCAGCGCGTGCACTTGCAATCGCCGCCGTGTCGCGGAGATTTTTGGTCGCGACGTATTCGGCGGCGCCGGCAGTATCGTCAACTGCCTCGCGAGAGACGTTGAGGCCTAATTTGGTCAGTGTATGCTCGCATTGAGAGAGGGCTTGCGGATGAGAAATGACTCGGGTCAAGTATTCTTTTCGGACTCCGGGTAGGGCCAAGAGGCAGTGATGGACAGGAAACTGCACTTCGCCGACTATATGCAGCCGGTGACGGAGTAGGAGATCGTAGTTCCGGTGGATTGAACCGCCAAGGGAGTTTTCGACAGGAAGCACAGCTCTATCGGCTAACCACAGCTCGACCGCTTGAAACACCACATCAAATTGATCGCAGGGAATAGTTTCGCAGTTAGGGTAGGCTTTACCGGCAGCGGCTTCAGAATAAGCGCCGGGAACTCCTTGGTACGCCACCCGGAGCTGCGAACCGTGCATCGGAGCGGGAGAAAAATCTGCAATTGTGAGCGGCTTCGGTTGCAGTTTGTTATTTTGTTCGGCGTGTTTTATAGGGACAAGATCCAGGCTTTCCACATTAGTCTTGTGACCGTTGACGGCGAAGACGTGATCCGCTCCTCCGGCTGGTTTATCGATATTTTGCTCTAGAGCCACGACATGGCTGGAGAGAATCGCGCAGGAGCTCTGCCAGTCGGAACGGTTAGATCCCACGCCATTGGGAAATCCGACGGAGTCAGATCTGTAAACGCATTGAACAACCCGAGCGGCGCCAACTCTGACCGGCGCCGGGGGAGACCAAACGATCGATTTCAGATTGTGCATACCAGACGGTGGTGCGAGAGACTGCATCGCGAAATGAGTTCGAACTTGGCGAAACAGAGAGGTGAAGGGAAGGAAAAGCTTGGAGTTCTCTGAGGAAGGGAACGTCAAGCTGAGGGAATGAGGAAGGAGGGGGTAGAATATATATGCGAAGAATGAAGAAGATGACGAAAGGCCAAGTAGAGAAAAGTCAGAGAGAGAGAGAGCTATGTCGCTCTAACCTACCCTGCTGCCCTTGACTCCTTCGAGTTTTTATTTAAATAATAAATAATAGGATTAAAATTTTCAATACCTCTTTTTACACCATCTAAAAAAATAAAGAAAATTATTAAGATTCAATATTATGGGCCAAATTTTATTTATTGATAATTATACAAAATAATATTAGTATTTTGCAGTCGCAACTCAATAATTATTCATTTGCCTTTATTTTGAAAATCAAAACCAAGCACCATGAACAAAAAATTGAACTGGCCACTAAACAAGTGGAACATCACCATAATATTTATTGATTCCTATAATTTATTAAATAAATTATTTATATTAAATTACCTTAACGAATGATTGATAGGTAAATGACACATTATATAACATGGTATTAGAATGTATAAGTAACACTACTTTTGTTTTTGATAATCTTACATTTATATTTTAATTTTATACCATAACATACTTACGTATCATTTGATTCATATAATATATTTATTTATATTATAATAATTTTATGATGACGAATGATGCATCAACGATACGTCATAGTATGAGATTAGACTATAACTTTAGAGTGTAATGACTACTTTGACTCAATAAATAACGTCTCCATATAATAATTGATGTACAACTAGGCAGCAATAACCATCATAATTCAAGCAAAATTTGTGTACCAAATAAACCTGAGTTTGGTTGTTAAATGAGATCACCCTGCAGAAGGGTGCAATTCGTTTTGCTGGCCCTTTAAATAACCCCACGAAATTCAGAATGGAAACATAAGGAAGGTTGTTGAAGTGAAGTCATGTCTAATAAAAACGTCATTTCTTCAGTTCTTTATTTATTTAAATTAAAATTAAATTAACCCGTAATTCACTAAATAAATTATTAAAAAAAATGTAATATTTGATAAATAAATTATTTGAAGCCGATAGTTTAGTTACACAGGTCGGGCAATGACTTATTTTTATTATTATTTTTTTTTTTCAGTTTAGCCTCCTTTTTAATTAAAAAAAATTAATAATTAATTAAAAAATATATAATAATATTAAATTTATTTAAAAATTTTACCAGCGATCTATGTAAAAGGCCATTCATTTTCCTGCCCCTATAAATAACCGACAAAATTCAGAATGATTAAGGTTGTTGAAGTGAAGTCATGTCTAATAAAAACGTCATTTCGTCATTTATTTAAATTAAAATGAAAATAACCTGTAATTCACTAAATAAACTTTCTTTTACATTTATATTGTAATATTCTATTAAATATGATATTTATTTTTTAAATTAAAACATATGATATAAGATTTCAAAAACAAACTTAAGGATGAATTTTTTTAAAAAAATTCTCAAAATTTATTATAATTAAAAAAATTTTAAATTTTGATAAATAATCAATTTGAACTTAAAAAAGAGGATAAAGAGGCTGAGCTGACAGTTAGTCTAGTTGGATAGGTACGGCAGAGTCTATTTGTATATTTTTTTTAGTTCGACTCCCTGTAAAAAAAATTAATAATTAATTTAAAAAAAATATATAATAATTTTATATTTAATTGAGAATTTTAATCCAGGTATCACAGAATTACAGGAAGATAACGTAAAAGAGTGCCATTCATTTTCCTGCCCCTATAAATAACCGACAAAATTCAGAAGGGAAACATCAGAAAGGTTGTTGAAGTGAAGTCATGTCTAATAAAAACGGTGCCGTTCATTAAATAAACTTTCTTTTGCATTTATATTACAATATTCTATCAAATATGATTTTTATTTTTTAATTAAAACATATAATATAAGTTTAAAAAAAATCTTAAAATATGAATTTAAAAAAAAAAATTCTCAAAATTTACTATCATTAAAAAAAATCTTAAATTTTGATCAATAAACAATTTGAACCTAGACGGGAGGGTGAGTAGGCCGGCCTCTCCACAGAGGACGATTGGTTTAGTTGGACAGGCCGTCCAGAGGCCTATTTGTATTTTTTTTTTAATTTGGCTCCGTTTTGTATCAAAAGAAAATTAATAATTAATTCAAAAAAAATGTAATTATATTAAATTTACTTGAAAATTTTACTACAAGTACACTATATTATAGGAAGATACTGTAAAAATTTTCGGGACTTTCTAATACTTGTATGATTTATTATAATTTTTTTGCCTCGGTTTATGAAATAATTCACTAAAATTACAATATATCGTACAAATGTTACAAAATCACGAAACTTTTCAGGTTATTTTCTCATGATGTGTTAAACATGTGGTAAAATTTTCAAATAAGTTCACTATTATCTTATATAGAAAACAATAATCAACTATTCAAAATAGTTGAGTATTTATTTGAAAATTTTACTACATGCTTAACACATAATGGGAATATAAGTTAAAAAGTTTCGTAATATTGTAGCATTTGTACGATTTATTGTAATTTTAATGAATTATTTCATAAAATTAATGTAAAATAATTATAATAAATCGTATAACTGTTATAAAGTCATGAAATGTTTTATATTATCTTTCCATAATGTAGTGTACATGTGATAAAATTTTTAAGTAAATCCAACACCATTACGTATTTTTTTCAAATTAATTATTAATTATTATTTTAATAGATTGTGAGGCTGAATTAAAAAAAAAAAAAATACAAATAGATCAACAGTCCTATCCACAGAGATTGGCCTCCTCAATCCCCTAGTTCAAATTACTTATTTATTAACCTTTAAATTTATTTTTAATAAATAATAAATTTTGAAAGTTTTTAAAAAAAAGAATTCATACTTTAAGGAATTTTTTTTTTAAAAACCCTGTAATATAATGAAATAAGGAAATGAATTTCAAGTCCCATTTTCATCAAAGAAGTTATTTGGAAGGAAGTAAAATGGAGAGAAAATATATACATTATATGAAAATTTTCAAAACTATATACTTTTGCATATAATCTAAGGTTACAAAGGAAGAGGATTATTCTAGGTCAACAAATTTATCTGCTAATAAGGTTTACGTGACAACTCGACATGTGAAGACAAATCGACTAAGTGAGATAAGAGTAAAAATAAATAGTTTATAAGCAGTGTTTTTGCTAATTCAAAAAAAAAAAAAAAATAAAATCAAGTTTTAGATATTTTTATTGTTTATTTTTGGAAAATAAAATCAAGCTAGGTTATTAAACAATCTAATTATTACTAAAAGAATTGTTGTATTTTCAATCCCTTTTAAAGGCCCAAATTATGATAAAGGAAATCCACACAACGGTGGGCCTATAAATATGTAAGAAAGGCTCGAATCAAATCAATGTAATCTCAATCCTTGATCATGGAGGTTCTAGCAAGGTGGTAGGGTTTTGGAAGGAGAGACGAAGAGATGACAGCTTCTGCTGCTGGAACATTGACGTATCTTCGAATGATGTGTAGGATATCCATGAGTTCAGGTACCACTGGACTATTAATTTCTCCGGGGCGTTCTTCGATTCAGGGCAATTTGTTTCATAGAGGACTCCATTTTCCAATTCTTCTTGTAGGTACTACAACTTCGTCGTCTTTAAAATTCGAGTTGATTTTGTAGTTCTGTATCTGGTATGAAGTAATCAGGCTGTTGCGACGAGAATTGAGCTCTCTTCGACCCTTCCACAGCGCCATTGCCTCCTTGTCTCTAGGCTTCCCACGGAGATCACTTCCTCAACTGAAGGTCACTCTCGCTCATTCTATCCCTGGTCATTTTACTTTCTTTAATTCTCTCTTTACTTTATTCCCAGATTGTGATGGTAATCATATTACTTTAAGCTGAATTATCTTCTTTGCTTTTCAATCACAAAATGGATCTGGATTTCATTGTAGCAATGATTTCTCTGTCAATGATCGTAGATATAGTTGAAATCGTTGAAAATTAGGACAAACTAAAAATAGAGTGATATTGATAAACTTGTAAGGTCTATTAATCTGGTAATTAGGTTTTGTAAAAGGCTTGATTTCTTTTATAAGGTGAAATATTTGCAAAGAAGAAGGTTAGACACTGGTTGCTGGTACCGTCTGCAGGGACTTAAGTCTATTTAGTGTTAACTGTTAAGGTTCACATACTCTTTACAGTGAAAATGTTCCTTGAGACCCTTATAAAAAGATTTTTTTCCTCATAAGATGGAAAACAAGAAGAGATTTGAGGTAGAAAGTTAATTGAAAAAAATGTCAAGATTAG
The DNA here is from genome assembly GCA_022433055.1 of Begonia peltatifolia. Classification (NCBI taxonomy): domain Eukaryota; kingdom Viridiplantae; phylum Streptophyta; class Magnoliopsida; order Cucurbitales; family Begoniaceae; genus Begonia; species Begonia peltatifolia. Next base: position 6,279,515 of record CM039527.1, read on the forward strand.
GTTTTTTGCTCTGAGGTTTCAGCTCATTAACAACCTTTGTTCCTCTAAAAAAATTATTTTTCTAGGTGCAGAAATTTCTATATATTAATTTGTGGATTATTAACAGTGAAGTAAGAATCTAAAGAATAGCAAAGTTGTAGTTAGTATGTTTGATTATCCTATTCTGAAGATTCATTAACGGTAAAGTAATAGTCTAAAGTAGTGACAAAGACGGAGTTAGCTTGTATGGACAGTTATTCTATTCGAAAGGTGCATTCATCTGATATCTCTCTTTTTGGATTTGTAAAAATTTTATTGAGAAGTTATGACGTTTGGCTTGACTCGTGTAACTCCTGCTTAGGATATTGTTCTGATTGCCTTGTTTGTACTTACGAAATTTCATGATAATTAATTAGCAATTGATCTGTTTTTTTTGTTTTTCCTTGTATTTATTCTGTTGGCTATCTGGTAACCTGGAGTTGGAGTGACTAGATTTCATTTTTGTCAAGAGGGTAATAAAAAAATAAAGGACTGAAAATATTGGCTGCTTTGCTCGATTACATTTATGAAGTAGTTTTGTATTACTTGGAAAAATCTTTTACTGTCTTTTTGCAACCCGAGAACAGGTAGATTTGCCAACTATCTCAGTCCTATCTAACAGTGGATGGCCACAGAAGTTAAAGAATTTTCCTCTGTTGTCTTGAATAGCTAATCTTTCAGAATTGAAGACACGTTCTTTGGTGATGCCATTTTATTTTTCTTTACTGATGATTTTTTGCCTGAGTTTAGCCGGTCAATATATTTATGTTTACAATAAGTAGAAATTTTTGCTATCAATTAACAATCTTTACTCTTATGTTAAGAACTGGCTTTTAAGTTTTCATGATTTCATATAATATTTAGTTCTCTTCATCTTTAGTACTTTTAAATCATGTTAGTTATGATACTTGAATACATACTAATGAATCAGGATGCCGGATTATGTTGATGCACATCTACCTTTTTTAAAGCAATCTAGAACAGTCTCCCGTGTGATTAGATCTAGCTTTTATAATAATGTTTTTCAGCATAGCATGCATAAAATCGAAATTATTTGAACCAAACCAGTTCTGGACGCCGATAAAGCTATATGTTGAGATCTCCTCATGAAGCAATATCAAGCATGTACATAATTAGTTGATCTACGTGTATCAAATTCATTGTCTACTTTTTTCTGCGTTAAACTTCAAGTCCACTTTCAACATCTCATATCATCACCGCTCTCCCATTGTTTGATCAATAAATTTTAGAGCTGAGGTGAGGGAGTTGCAGAGTCCCATTAAAAGAACCACACTGACTGCATGTTGGTGTTAAGAATTCAAATTTTTTCGTTTTCAATTCACAAGTATAACAAAAGGGCGAGAATAGACTTTTCAACTCCCGAATGCTATGTAAACCTTTTTGCAAGTATTTGTTTTGAATAATAACTTTGTATAAGTCTTTCTCTTTTGGCTGCTTGAACGTTGAAGTACTCTTTTATATTGGTATTGATATTGATGGATAGTGAAGATGTTTTCTTTTACTCCTTTTATTGCATCTGTACTGGTTCTCTAATCCTTCACACACCCACATTGATGATATATTAAATTCAGCAGGGAATTTTCATATTTGTCTGCATCGATTAAAATATGTACAATTTGTTAGTTATGTAGAAATTCCAAGTTGCAGCAATCCCATCAAACTGAAAGTCTATCTTTCTTCAAGTTCATTTTCATTGACTTTCTTGATTTCTGCTATCGTTCTTGTAAGATACTGCACAATTTTCTTAATTTTCTAATCGAAATTTAGATTGGAAGACCCAAATTTGCACATGGTAGCAGCAGCCTAGATGTCATTTTACATGTGATTAAAAATTCGCATTTTGGTCACTGAATATTGAATAATTTAGTGGGCTTTCTTCAATTTTTGTTACATTCTTTGCAATTGTTTCTGGGGTAATCTTTTATCCACTGAGCTGATTGCTTTAAGTCAACTTCCTTAAAAATTGTTCTTTCAATCTCAAATCCTTCTTGTCATAGTATTCAATGCCTAGTCGGTTGAGCTTTTATTTGCCTCTTCAAGCTGTCAGGGTCATTAAGGTTATATTTATCATAACTGTGCGTTCATGAGGAATCTATCTCGTACTATGTCTGCCATAATTTTATACCCATTAAATTCCACGTGGTTGCTAGTGTTATATTATTGGATTAAAATAGGAGAAGTAACACTGAGTATGTTTTTTAATTTTACACTAATTTTTACGTTTGTTGGGTTGGTTAATTGATGTAATTTAATATTTTATTAAATTATTTTAATTATTATATCAATTAATTATCGACGTATCAAAAGTTAAAAAGTTGTCTAAAATTAGAGAATAAAATTAATATTTCTATTTGAAATACAGTGATTGATAAAAGGAGAGGATTTTGGAAAGAATATAAAAAAGGATAGTTTGTGTGTGTTTATCAAGAAATAATAATTTAGATGAGGTCAAAATGAGGTTGTGGTTAAAATATTAATTAGGTGCCATGTGATTATCATATGGTTTGGAAGCATATTGTTGAAATTTCAGTTGTGTAGCAATCATTGATATGCGGTCATTGTTTATTCTGTTAGAAACCCACCCATAACAATGATTAAATTAAATCTCAGGACGAACGTAATAAACTAACGAATAAATATCGAACTCCTATTTAATTAAATTCTATTTACATTAGAAATATTCTCATTGTATTCATGACTTGATTGTACAATTATTTTTATACCTCTAAACTATACATAGCAGTGAGTGGAATTCCTTAAATAATATTGTTTTTTGGCCAACTAATCAGAATTTGTTACACAACTGAGATAAATAAATAAATAATTATAATTTTGTTTAAGGTGGATCTTATTACCGTGTTAATCATTTGTCGCTGTCACGTCTCAGAAGGATTTATTTTTACGTGATAAAATTTATTATTAAATACAAATTAAACAGTAAACACTAACCCTGTTTTGTGGCACCCACCACTTGTTTCAATAAATGTTATGTTTTGCCTTGTAAGTAACTCCAACTCATTTCTCACATTTGACACCCACGGATCCCCGTTCCATGTGCATGGATTTTAGATGCGTAGTTCGATTTCGTCTACTTTGAACCCCAGATCCCCTGGTTTCGAATTCTAATACTTGTTTTCGGGTATGATTACTGTGAATAATGTGATCCGGCCATTTTCAAGGATTACAAAGTGGGGTGAATTGATGAATAATTGAAGAGGGTGTGGGGTAAGAAATCGAGAAGCACAATGAATACAAGGACTTAGTGTTAGTTATTATGGCTAACATTGCTCATTGTCCATCATATATTTAGTGCCCTTGGCTATGTCATAATTGAGGGAACATCCCTAGCCAAGCTATCCTCTCACATTTATACACACTTACTTTCTCTCTCTTCAACACAAATCCTATTACACTTAACTAACTCTTAGTTATTGTCTCCTCTTCTCTTATTTAATGTCATTAAATTTCATAAATGGATTGTTTTGTTTGTAAGTTTTGCACACAAAATGTCACATTCTCTCGTGGCTTGTCCTCGTTTATACCTCTTTCATTAATTTCATATTTTATGACTTCCTACTTATTTAAGTTTATTAATATATATAAATTAACATATATATTTTTTTTAAATTTATTAATTATATACAGGGAGGAAGAAGAGGATGGTGGTGTGACCCCAAAAACTTAAAAGAATTCATGAGGGCTCCTTCATTATAAATGTACCTTCCTCAATCCTCCCAACTACAAAACCATGATCTATTCTAATAAAGGAAGCAACAGGTTGACCACTTATAATTATAAAAGTCACATTTTCCTTTTATTTTTATTTATTATTTCTATAAAATATTAACACCCTGTTAATTACCAAGTTTAAACGAGATTTCTCATGTTTAGACGTAAGAAATTAAGTTAAAACACATTGCCAAATGAAATATGTAATATACACGTGTATGACTTAACAGATAAAAAGACATTACGAATCAAATTACTGATCGCTGCAACGTAAATATTCAATTTACATTAAAAAAAAATTTTTAGTAGAATTTAGCAATTATTGTAAGAACAAAAAAAGGCCGATTTGTTTTTATGTCGTTTGATCGATAGAAATTAACATAAGCTAAACTATAAAGTATAAAACAGTTAAAAAACATAATTAAGTAAGAAAGATAAGGCAAGGTTTGTCGATCTACTACATCTATGAGTTGCTTTTATTTGTCAAGTAAAAGTTAGTTGGTACTCTCAGTCACCATATTTATTTTGTGGGTCCAAACTTCACAATCACCATCCACCACGTGGCGATTCCTGTACACTTGTTCGTAACACTATCATTATCTCAATTCCAAATCCATCGTAACTTAAAATTATTAATCAAAGAAAAATATTATTAACTTATCACCGTTATATTTATGTTTCCGTGTAATTAATATCTTATTTTAATTATTATAACGATCAATTAAATTCGAGTTAAGAGTTACAATTTATTGTCTAAAAGATAAAGGGTAATATAATGTTAATAATACTTCAAGTGAAGTGTAAATAAATAAGAATATAATTAGTAATTAATATTGACATTTAATATAATTTATATTTAATATTGAGTAGTGTAATTTAACTCCTAATATTTAGACTTATCTGAAGATTAAATATTAAATTATTTTTTTAATAAGTTGAATTATATTTTTGTCACTTATCACCTATTTAGATGTTTTGGTCAATTTATTTGTTAAATACAACATGTGTATATCATGTTTTTAAACATAATTTCTAACCTATTTGACAACTTCTAATCTAATTTCGACCTGTATTGTCTTATTGATATAATTTGAAATTGTCGGAGAAAAGTTTGATAAAATTTGAAATCAAATTAGAATTCTGATGAGAAATAAAAAATTAAATTAAAATATTTAATTAAATAATATATGTGATGTATGTGAGGATAATATTTAAATTGCTAACTGACGAAAGGAACGTTTATCATAATATCCAAGTCTAAGAAGAGTCAAAGAAACCCCCCACGCCATATTGAAGTTTACATTTTTTAATTTTATTTATTTATGTAATAAATAAATAATTATTAATTATTTTTTGTAGTTGTCGAAACTGAAGGATTAAAGAGACAAGAAATGTGGAGTTTCTGCGTTTCTGCGTCCTTCTTCCTTGCTTGCTCTGTTGTCTAATAAGAAGATGAGATATTGAAGGTGAGAGATGAGCCTCATTAATTTTCTCTTTCTATCTCCATCTTCTTCTCTCTCTCATCTCTAAATTCCGATTCTCACAAGAAAACCCAATTTTTCAGATCTCTCTCTCTCTCTCTACAATGAGAGACATAGTGTCTTGTTTCAGCGAAAACTCTGTCAATGTATCTAATCCTTCGTGTTCAAGCTATGCCAATACAGCTTGTATTTCTCCGAATCTCGCTCCGTCGATTCAGAATTCAGTCGTTTGTCTCTACAGAATCACCCTCTCCACCCAGAAGCAGCAGCAAATCAAAGTAACTTGGTCCAAGACCAATACCAGTCAAGGATTGACAATCAGTTTCGGAGAAGGAGACCCGGCTGCGGCGTCTTTCAGGCTAAACACCAGCGCCCGTTTGTTTCGCAAGAAAAAAGGAAGCAAAGTGTACGATTCCGGTGACTCCACGGTAGAGATTTTCTGGGATCTCTCAAACGCCAAGTATGATTCTACAGGGCCCGAACCAGTAGATGGGTATTTCGTTTTAATCGTTATAGATTCAGAAATCGGACTAGTTTTAGGCGAAATGAGGGAAGAAGGGATGTCTAGAAAGTTCAGAACTGGTTTCCCGGCGGCAAAATGCTCTCTGATTTCCCGGCGAGAGCATTTCTCCGGAGATACCCTTTATTCCACTAAAGCTCAGTTTTGCGAGGCCGGAATTTCGCACGAGATTTCAATCAGATGCAGCGGAGAAATTGAAGGGCTAAAACATCCATCTTTATTAGTCTGTATAGATAAGAAAACGGTGATTCGAGTGAAGAGGTTGCACTGGAATTTCAGGGGAAACCAGACCATTTTTGTCGATGGTTTGTTGGTTGATCTGATGTGGGATGTCCATGATTGGTTTTTCAATCCGGCGAACGGGGATGCTGTTTTCATGTTCAGAACAAGAAGTGGGTTGGACAGTAGATTGTGGTTGGAGGAGAAGTTCGTGAAGAAGGACGATGAAAGTGTAGAGTTTTCGTTGTTGATCTCTGCCAGTAGGAGCTGATGACAGAACAGAAATAACAATCAATTGCAATCTCTTACATTTTCTTCGATTATGCTCTTTAATTTTCCCTTTTTTCGTTGAAAATGATTCTTTTCCAATCAAGCTGAGAGAAGAAAATAACTTGCAGTGTCGCAGAAATGAAAAATTACAGTTACTCTCTCTCTCTCTCTCTCTCTCTGCAAATAGAACAAATAGAAGCGATAAAAGCAGGAGGCTATCTCTACTGTTTTCAGGATGGAATTAAGAAAATGGCTTTTTTATTGAGAGAATCTGGTGAGAGAATGATCTGGGCAGTCCACCCACATACTCTGCTTCATCTTCATCAAAAACCCATTTCTCGAAAACTTAAATCCACATAAATGACAGCGCATCCTGGTAAGATTTTCAACTTATTCCATTCAGACCTAAAGGCCGCCATGGATGTTCTGAAACATTTGCTTGGTGTGACTTTGAAGTTACAGTCAAGACACATGAAGACACGGTCAAAAGGCGAGTTAAAAAAGAGAAAGAAACTGGGCATGGAAGATTTGTTGAAAAACCAGAAAGTTTGAAACTCTGGTCTGTAAAAGGAATGGTGGGCTGAGAGTTTGAAAGATGACAGAGCAGAGCCATGGCCCCATTGTCGAAGGAGGAGACAGTATGATTGAAGGGATGATTCAATGGAAGAGAGAATCATATTTATTCCAACAGGCGCGAGCAAGACGCTAAGTTGAGGACGAATGGCCTTCCTAAAGACCGACCTTACCATGCCTTTGTAATCCAGCTTTGAAATTGCTTTTACTGGCTTAAAAAAGTAATTATACATCATATTCTTAATATTTATTAATAATTTATAGTTTAAAAATATTTATTTTTAAGTTACAACAAATTTTTTTCGGGTTTTGATTTTAATATCGGACATCGAAAACAAACAATTAAAAATAAATGCAAGATTTCTCCCTCCAAAAATAAAACAGCGACCATTGTATAAGTCGAACCTAGACAAATTATAATAATTCGTCGTGTAAAGACAAAAAGAGCTTAATGTCATGGCTCATTCTCATACTAGTGATGATGAACAATCTCAAACTATTTAAAATAGTGAAAAATATATAGTTTAAAAGCAAAATTGATTTATCTACAACGAGTTTTGGATTAATCTCAAGAACAAAATCATGTAATTTCTAGCATAAAACGTACAATATTGTAATTAGAGCACTGAAGAATGTTCCACAAACACAATCTGATCCAACTTAAATGACCCAAAAATTGTTGCGGTCCTTTTTTTGGAAAATGAAATAAGAAGAAAGAAAAGGCGTTGAATGAAGTTCTAAATTAGGGTTTGTAGTAGTTGTGGACTATTTCAAAGTTGTGAGCGCATACTTACTGATTAGAGAGTGGCTCATCTCATATCTCATGTAGTGAAAATTGACCTACTCCTACTCCTAGGGCGGTGGGGTTAATAGCATTCTTTAATTATTTAAAACAATTAAATTTGGAGACATCGAAGTAAATGTTTGAAAAATTACATTTATTTTATTTTATTTTTTTAAAATTTTAATGACGTGTTAAATAATTATTAGGGCGTAGTATACGCATAATTATTCATTTAAAAATGTTTTGTATAATATTGTTGATAGAACTCAAATGAGGAGAAAAGGAGAGTTGTTTGTAAAGAAGCTACGTGTAGTTTACACGTAGAGAATGATGGATTAGTACGAATTAATGGGGACTCACTTAAAAGTGTCACGTCTTCGGTCTTCATGCTCGTGGACTGACAATCTAACTACTATTTAACTTAAATATCCAACTCCCAAATGATAACTATCAACCAGCATACGACATGTAGTAGCTTTCCCAGGAAAAATCTCATTTTTTTTTATATTATAATTTTCAAAGTTTTTGTTTTATTTGTATACTAATCAAATATAAATACGAAAAAATCAAAATAATATCAAAATTTGCATAAAAATTTGAAATCATAATATAATACAGAATTGATGCGTGACAAATTATAAAATAAAAAATAGCTTATATTGCAAGATCGACCCCGCCCCTCCGTCGCATCTTGATTCGGGTTGCTATCACAACTTTTAAATAAATCTGTAATTGAATTTTTTTTTTAGGACTGGCAAATAGAATTTGAATTATAGCACGTCCGAAGTTTCTTCCAAATGTTGTCTTCCAACATTTAGTTTCATACCTTAGTAGACACAAATGATTATTATGAGACAAGAAGAGCTTTTATGAAGACTGTAAAATTAACAAAGATGCCTTCGTAACCTACTTGCATTCTAATTTCCCAAAAATTTAAGCCTACAAATAATTGGGCCTAGCAAGTACACTTTCTCATGATATGAGACCATATGGCCAACATATTATAACTAGATCCTTAATATGTTGGCCATGCCGCTGCCGGTGCCGCCACCTCCAGCGGCTGTTCCGGTGCAGGAACAGGCGGAGTTTCCTCCACCACAGCCGCCACTGCTGCGGCTGGCTTGAGAAAAAACGAACGGTAATCAAGGAGAACAATCTTCTCAATCGCTGCAGAAAATGTAGCAGAGAATTCAACGTGCTTAGGATGGGCAACAAACTTCATGAAATCTTCCTTCTTCTCAAACGTCATCAAGAACACGTAGCTAAAGCCTTGCCTCAGCATCTCTTCCCCTTCCATGTCTTTTCCCCTGCAAAATATAAATAAATAAAAACAAAAATAATTCATAAAATTTTCACTCTCTCTCTCTCTCTGGTGTAGATTTCTAGAGAGAGAAAAGGTTTTACCATTCAAAAGATTTAACTTCATCAATGTCTGAAACCAGCTTCTCCATCCCTTTAAGAATCTCTTCAACCTCGACATCTTCCTTAAACTTTGCAATAACCAGGTGCTTGAACTCGGCCATGGCTGCTCAACTCTTCAAGTTTCAAGCAAACAACTCCCCAAACCCCATATAAATAATAAACGCAGGCTGATTGCTGTTCACCTTGTACATAACCGGACAAAAACACAGTAGTGCTGTATAAAAGTCTTCAAAAATTGTCAGATAATTACGAATGCATAGTCATAGGTAGGCACATACATTATTCTTGATGCTAATGTGAATGCTATAATTTGGGCAGATACTTCTTAATCTCCTGAGCTTTTTTATAGGATAAAGTCTAATATAGCTCGTGGTTTATTGGCAGGGACTATTGATACCCTAAACAAATTTGTTTGAGCGTAACAACCATTGTTATTGGCAAAATGACCCATGCGACGATAAAATCCGTTAAATGTTTTATGTTTTTCATGCGTGATAGACAATTTTAACTCACCGTAGTTTCCTCAATCCGTTCAATTTCACTCTCATTTTCAAACACAATTTAGTTACATTGTCTTTACTCTTTGAAATTAAGTATAATATGTGTAGAAAATCAAGGTGATAAAGATAAACATGGTAGGTTAAAGAATCCAGCTAAATCGATCTCTTTTCATAATTCATAGAAACTTGTTTCTCTTTGTTTTGCATCTTTTTAGGATTACATTGAATTTAAAATGAATGACGGAACCTCGATTTACTTTTGGGAGGACGAATGAATGAGAGACGCGCCTCATGCGTTGGATTTCCAGATAGTTATCGTCTCTCTCGTGACAAAAATCAATCTATTGCCATCCTCTATAACACGCCATAATTGTATAGTAACCCTTGGGTGTTGACCTTTTCAAGAGATGACCAACACAAAATTAAGCAACATGGATCGTTTCCAACCGGCTATCAATTCCTTTGAAGCCTTGTGCTAATTTCTCATATCAGTGCGTGTTGCTTGAGTTTCGGTTAAAGAAAAGTTGTTCACAAATGATTAGACTCAAAAGAGCAATCAATCTAGAGTCATTTGACTACATTGTTGTCATTTTTGTAAAGCCGAGAGTAAAACTAACAATTACATTCCAATCCAAATGTGTAGTGTCAAGACAGTGGTGGACGTGTTTCTTTTCTTCTTTCAACAAGTCAATGAGAAATCACATCAATATTGAGAGCGTGTTTCTTTAACATGCATAATTTTAATTTGGAGACTCAATATTTTAGTTCGAAGAAGTCACTACCTTGATTCATTGGACTAAAATTTTATTTGAAAATAAATTTTTAAATACTGATTTATAAAATAATATTAACTTTCTTTCTACTAATTAAGTTTATATTTTCGAGTATTTTAAAAATTCTTCTTTTAGTTTAATTCACTCAAATTAGAGGAAATTTTTTTTTCCACTAATATTTTAGAGTTATTGCAAGGGAGGATTTCTTTCTGTCGGGAATTTTTGTCAGTTATTTTTTTAATGAATTTCATTTTTTATAAAAAAAATGACAACAAATTTCATTACAAAAAGGACTGTTTAGCTAACGACCCAAAGTACATAACCAGTTTTGTTCAAAAAATTTTATCAAATACGGGGCTACATTGCAATTTAGCATATTTAGGTTTGAGAAATGATATTGCAGCAATTTTCAGAAGGTTGGTGTTTGGGCAGTGACATAACCCAAAAGTTGGTTTAAGCACTCGTGTAGGTGAAGCAAAAGACTCTGAAAAAGGACAGCATCTACAACTTCGAATCTGAAAAGAAGCAAAGAAGCAGGAGGGTAGAAAGAGACAGCAGACCGTGGTGAGCAGAGAGTGAAGCCTGTTTTCTTCTTCCATTGCAAGTAGCCTCTGCCATTTTGCACATTAATGGGGGGCCCCCATTTTTGCTGCATATTTCCAAAGCCCACGCCTTTTTCTTCTTTCGGTACCATTTTTTCTTGCTTTCACCTGCTGTCTCCACTCTACTCCTGTGGCCCTGTTCATCTTATGAGTCTTGCACTCTACACCAGACCAGACCCATCTAAGTCACAAAAACGTCTCCATAAATAACGACATGTTGCTCCGGATATTCATGACTTTTCACCCACAAAAAATACTCCTATAAATAATGATTATACTAGGAAAGACAACTACTTTCGTCATATCCTGTAATCTTGCAAATAATTGAAGCCCAAATACAAAGTTGAAGGAAGAAAGCTTAGAAACAGGATCATTGGATTCGATATCGCACAGCAGAAGCAGAGAATAGTACTGAAGAAAAAGCTCCACCTCCATGTAAGTAAAATCTGGAAGCTAGGATTAGGCTTTAACTTTCCTTTCGTCTTCTTTAGCTACCCCGCACTATTTTCACTGTCCTCAAATTTAGATGAATAGAATCAATCCTAAAGGGGCTCAGAAAATAGATATAACTAGAACTACACCCACACCACACGTGCAATCCAGTGTTAATGATAGAAAGATCAATGGAGAAGGAACATAAGCTGCTCCACTCAGGTTAATCCATTTGGTTATAGCAACAAGCTAGCGAGAACATTTATAAGCAATTTTGGTCAACATAAACATGTAATCTAATATGCTCTCTTTTCTCGTAATGTACTAAATCACTTAAACAAAACATAAGCTTAAAAGGTGTTACCCGTAACTCTGCTCGCCATAAACTTATTTAAGCAAATAATATTTTTTTACATTTTCTTAAAATAGTTTTAGTAAAAGCATAAGCTATAAATAGCAGGTTATAAACCCAGTTATGCAGATATATAATATTAAAGAAAAAAACCTGGACAAAAGAAAAGAGTTATCAGAGTTACAGCAGTTGAAGGTCTGACAAGAGTAAACCATTAGTCTTTCTAAGCCGAGATACACGTTTTCTATGCCGTCGGCCTTGTATATGTTCTTCCCACTCATGTCTTCCTCTAAGTACTCTGTTTCCACAAGCCTGGAAAATAATTTTGAGAAACTGAAAACCAACTCAAGTTTCATTCCCATAAATTATTTCATTTAAGGTTTATACTCTAACCCAAAGATTGCATATTAGGAACTAGAATGAAGAGAGCAGTAGGAGTAAATGTTTTCATCCCATAGATATGAAGTTGAAAGATAATGTTTCCAAGTCAGATCTAGTACCAGATAATTCCACAGTCAAAAACATGGCTGACCTTGCACGTATACTGAGTCCACAAGTCTCGTTGGATAGTTTCCACATCAGAAGTATCTGGGACCCCCAGGTCAGTCACTGATTGGGTGTCCTTATCGAGGAAAGATCTGACTATTTCAATGGCAGGCTCAAGAACTTGCGTAGTCCACGAATGATCTGATATGCCTATGATTTTCATCCATCAAAGTGACAATAAAAATATGTTTGGAAGTTATATATCATAAAAGAAAAAGAAAACATGATGGAAAGAGAAGAGAGGAGATATTTATTCCAGAAGATATACATGCTATTGATTCTGTGGCATCAATGTAATGTATGTTCCACCCAAATAATGTCTGTAGTCTATTTAGTCTCCTCCTCTGAAAAATAAATCATTTTTTTATTAGTAAGCATAGTCATACATTGTTAAATTATTATTCCAACAGGGCGAGCCATCGAACTATTCATGTTACGCTTATAGTTCTATCCAAAACAAAGATTCACAGAAGTATTTTAATAAGTAGCAACAATCCATTCCAGACATTCATATACACCAGAAACGGCAATGAAGCATCAATTTGAATTTCTCAAAAAAATTTGAACTGCATTCATCAGAACATTATGTGTACATATTCTTGTGCTAGTAACTTTTCAAGGACAATTAAAAAACCAAACTTGTTTTCGATGGGACCGGATTAGTTTTCGTAAAGAAGGGACTTTAATGGTAACAGAAATCATGGGAGTGCTTTCCATGTTTGCATGAACAAATGCAGATAAACAAGTTATGTCCATACCTGCCGACGAGCAAGTCTTCTGGTGTTCAACTTTACTTTGGCTATAGCATCTTTTAAGAGTAATTGAGAATAGTTGTCAACCGATGAAGTAAGGAGTACTCTCATTTTCTCTTTCAAAAATTTATGCCTCCCGTTCATCCACTCATCGGTTAATTCAGTCTCTTCATTGCGTCTACCTTCAAATATATAATGTTTCAAAAACTCTTCGAATTCTCGGACACCGATGGCTTGCAGCAAACCTCGAGTATAATCCGCATTAAGATTATAAATATCAAAGACTTCATTAAGTAATCCAGTAGCTACCATGTCATCCACTCTCTGATTCACATGTTGGTCCAGTACAGAGTGAGATACTTCCATACTTATAAAACAACAGTTGTATCGGAAACACTCTGGTCGACCCCAATTCTGCCCTGCCACGTGCACATTTTGTTTCTAAAGTGAGTTTCTTTTAATTATGGTCTTTGTAAAAGATAGAAAAAAGGGAATATTAACTAGAGTAGATCATTGGAAATATCCAAAAAAAAAAAAATATCGTTATTGTAAATATAATACATTTTTTTCTTATTATTTATTTGTACTGGGCAGCAACTTTCACATTTCGCCATGGTGAACTGGTTTTCAATCAATCCCAATCCAAAAAAATAGGTGTCAAAATTTACGATAGAGCAAAAGAAAATATGATTGATGTTCTTTCACATCTAATTAATCATATTGAATTATGTATCTTTGTGTTCCATTAGCTGCGTTAGATATAATGAATTGGGGAAGGAATAAGCTATTTCATCCATGTCCCTAATGAAAGCCATACTATTAGAAATGAGGCACAGAATGAGAAAATCACAAAATTGTTGAACTCATTCAAATTTCATTTTATGAAAGAAAGAATTTCAAGCAGAGGAAAAAGAAACACCAAAGATGTACCTGGTGTAAAAATTTACATATTATCATATGCCGAAATAAAGAAGTCTTTAACAAATATATGTCTATCTGTACATAATTCAGAGAGAATCACTGACCTCCGCAGCCTTTCCCTGAAATATTTTGCTGGGAAGAACACCATAACGGTAATACAAACATAGGTGTTGACGAATCTGCAACATACAAAATTCAATTCAAACTACCCAACTAACATGATTTTAATTCGACATGAACTGTAAGAAAATTAAACAAATGATTCCTCCAGCGAGGTTAGCATGTAGAGAAGGAAAAATGCCAGAAAAGAAAATTGCACAATAATGACATAATGCAATAATCCATTGCGAAAGTGTCATTATGTGTGAACCAATCTAAAAGTTTAGAATTGATGAAAGGTAATATCTGAATGGCTATTAGGTCTTTTTCATACTATGTATTCTAAGTTAGGCAAATATAAATCTTCAATTATCAGATCCAATAGCAAAATACTGCAGCAAATAGTACTTCAAAATGTATCAACTTATAAAGGTGAACTGTTGGGCATCTTTGAATTACTTTTATGTTAATGAAATGATTAATCAGTGAAATCAAGTTGGGCCACTAGAATCGGAGCAAGAAAATTATGATAATTGTGGCGAGGAAGAACGTGTTTAGAAGAATCTGGATCATTTGTTAGAGTTAAATAAATGATTAAAAGAAATTAAAAAGGATCGGCGCCTTTTTATATGTAGATAGATATCAATAATAATACCAAAAATATGAATTGTCAGCCCTACTTTTCTTTTGTCATTGGGATGGATCCTATTTGCAGCGACTGGATCAATCTCTTTAAGATCATTATAACTATAGCTGAAACTGTCTCGTCCAAAATCCAAATCTTTATCTAGCTCTTCGTCTTCTGATGAGAAAATATTATAGAAGATTAATTGAAATTTCAATATTTACGACATACAAAATCAAAGTAATCAGTCACCTAGATCATTTGAGCGGGTTCCATCAACATCTTCTGCTGAATCATCTAGAAGATATGGGCTAACAAGAGCCTGTATAAAGAGGAGATATATAAGAGCAGATATAGATAGACACAAATCTAAGATGGGGGAGAGAGACGGGTTTAACTCAAGTAACAATAGAAATTCCTTTATTTCAAATATAAACCCTATGGGCCTACAGTATCAACAGTAGATAGCAATGAGATCATCGTGCTAAAAGGAGAAATAAAGCAAACTTCTAGCTGGGTACAACTACATGGTGAACACCAAATCAAGGTCTGAGCAGGCTAAAATAATGGGTATAATCTTCACAAGGAACGTTTCCTTGTAGATTATATGTCCTAAATAATAAGCACAAAAATGGGAGTGGAGAAGCATCTTAATTTACAGTAAAATGGCAGTTTGGGATTGACAAAATTTACAGAACAAGATACACAAGGGAAAAGTAGACATATAATATAATATTCAACCGAACATGGTAACAAGATTACAATGCAAGAGTCACACGAAAGACAGCTCCTTGCCTGGATATAGTAATTTGTACCCCCAACTATGACTGGCAGGCAGTTGCGAGATAATATGTCTTCAATGATCTGGGGGGAAAGAAAATTAAAAAACTACCATATGAAACTAAGCTCAATCATTTAATACAGCACTATAGATTTATAACTAATGTCATCGTGGCTTCATCACAATGAATTGAAGTACATAATAACACCACACATGACACAACAAGAAAATAAAGTCCTTTTGCAACTAATCTACCAATCTGACCAAACTAATCAGTACAGGGGCAAAGAATATCAATAATGAAACAATCATGCCACACCACGAAGAGAGAAATCATTTTTTAATAAGAAGAAAATAACCATCAATTGCATCCATAAAGAGAATAAAGAATCCAAGCATCAAATTACGTAATAGGCACCGTGTTTGCAATTTCTAGTGAAATGTGTACTCAAAGGATACTCATTCTTTCAAAGACACAAAAGCCCGAAACATGCGTAACAAAGAGGTTTTTACTTTAGTTAAATTTCATGAGAAAAATACACTAGCCAATACAGTCTAACTTACAGGAATTGCACAATCACGAAACTCTTTTGCTGTGAACTCTACGTTTGTATCAACTGTTCCCAGTAAATGATGAGGGACTCCTATAAAGCAGGACAAACTAATAAGCCATCAACGAGAGAAGAAACAGACGAATTATTACACATTCGCATAGAAAATAAGAAAGAAGATACGGACCCTTTTGGTCAGATTCGGGAACCTTGTTGGTGAGAACGTCGAGACCTCTATAGACCTGCATGGAGTCGGCGTTGATGAGCTCGACAGGGAAGTGGGAAGCTAAATCTATAGCGAGGCGGGACTTCCCTGAACCGGTGGGACCCATTATTACTACGACCATCGGCTTTTCTCTTCCGTTGTCCGAGCTTTCATCTCCCTGCGTTTCAGTATCATCGTTCAACTCCATATCTGTCTCGCCGAAATTCCCTGAGAAACAAAAAGAGGACAGAGAAATCTAAATCATGGTTTTGATGGTGGGAAACCTAAATTTATATAAAATTAAGGAAACAGTTCGTCATTTTGTATCTAACGTCATTTTTTTCTCCCAATCATACTTATGTTATACGACATTTGCAATTCAAATTTTACATTTAATTTTCTATTAAATTGACACATCATCAAGTGATTTTTTTTTATATTTAAAAATTCTAAAAGTTTTAAATTTATAAATTAATTTAAAAAAATAACAATTGAAAATTTTCATCATTTTCTAATACTGCTATGATTTATTATAATTATTTTATAAATTAATTAACTAAAATTATAATAAACTATACAAATATTAAAAAAATTACGAAAATTTTTAAATTATCTTCTTATAATATGCTGAATATATGATAAAAATTTCAAGTAAATTGAATATAGTTGTTTGCCGTAGACATGTGAGAGGTCAGTCGGTTCAATTGGACGGGTCGTCCTCTCACGCTAAATGTTAAATTAATTTTAAAAAAAATAACAAACGATATTCAATTTACTTGAAATTTTTATCACATATTCAGCTCATTATAAGAAGATAATTTAAAAATTTTCCTAGTTTTCTAACACTTGTACGATTTATTATAATTTTAATTAATTAGTTTATAAAATAATTATAATAAATCATACAATTATTAGAAACTTACAAAAATTTTCAGACTATCTGCCTATAATGTGGTAAATATGCGGTAAAAATTTCAAGTAAATTGAATATCGTTTGTTATTTTTTTAAATTAATTTATAACTTTAAAATTTTTAAATATAAAAAAAAGGTCACGTGCTCTACACGTGATTAATTTAACAGAAAATTAAACAGTAAGATTTGAATTGCAAACGACGTATACGATAAGTTATGAATTGAACTTTTTTCTAAAATTAATATAATAATAATTAGTAAATATAAAAACATACAAAAATAACAACAAAGCTGGATTAATTTAAGCTTCTTTAACTTTATTTTGTTAATATAACTATCCTCACTCATAATTGAGAATAGTGGACAAATGAAATTTGATAATTTAAAAGATGACAACTACATTACTATTTTAATTATGATTGATAGTGCATATAATGTTACATTTACGATTTAAAAATTTATTAAAATATTATATAATTATTGATGCAATTAATATAATAAATTATAAAATATAATTTATTAATTTAATTATATTTATCATTGACAAATTTTTTAAAAGAATAAAGAAAAAATATACACGTAAAATTATTAGTTTATAAAAGAAGCCATGAAAAAACATGCCACAAAAAGTAATACTATGACTGTTTTCTATTATTTATTTTTAACGTATTAAAGATTGATAAATATAATTAATTACTTATTTTAATTATTTATAATTTATTCTAATAATTCCCGACACAGTTAAGAATTAAGAATTTATATTATATCAATAAGAACTAAATATAACCCTCGTGATTAAATTGCGTAGCCCAAATGATCATGTAGAAAAACTGCCAAGGAAAGAGTCCAGACTTAATTGGTAAATCTGGGACTACAAGTGCGAGATTATTGAACAAAACAATACTTCAAAGAAACGGAAAATATTGTGAATTCAAAAGCATTAAGCTCAATTATTACACAGTTTCTGCATCATTCCTTCTTGCCGATCCCGTGCGACATGTTGTAAATCCCTCGGCCCTATTTCCGGAGGAAATATATGTATTATTAATAATGCAGGAGATGTAAATCTAATCTAACTTCAATAATCACAGACTTACAATAAGAAATATGGATGAAGCTGCCAATGCCATGGGAATGGCAACAGATGTGACCCTATCGAACGGTCCTTTCAGATACGTATGTTTCTGAATGCTCTGGAAATATTTCTGTTTCTGGATCAGCTTCTCTCGAGGTCTGAATGGCGGTTCGGTCATCCTGTATAATGAATTATAATTTATATCAAAGTTTTTCTTGCATGAAACTGCCTAAGAGTTTATTTTCTAAATGAAATGGCATAAAGTACATATATTCCATGCTTGTTTGAATAATAGCAAGGAAATTCCCCAACATCATGTTAAGAATAGCTAGGATTTCCAAAAAAAGATTTCATGCGATTATTGATAAGAAATAAAAAGGAATATCAAAATTCGAGTGGTTAAACCCGAAACAGCCACTTTTGAAATATCTTAAAGAAACACAACGACCGACTGTATAAAGCCAGAGAGCAGCAAGAAATAAGAATATTTGTGCCACATAGAAAAAGAAGATTGAAATATAGTAAATTAAGTTCATCATCTCAATCCCAAGAACCAAAATGTGCAATTCTTTGTGTAAAGTTCTTGTAAAAGACCAAAATTGCACAAGGAATGCATACCATATAATAACTGCATAAAGAATTACCTCAATGTACACTTCAGAGATAACCACTTGGAAATTGAAGGCAAAAGATACTACACTGATCTGTAGAATCCAAGTAAAACTAGCTCCCACAGACCTCTGATAGGTAATATATATATATTTTCGTTTTCTTTGCCAAAGCAAAAAAGATTCACATTCCAACAGAAAGCCTATAGAAGATGGGGTAAGGATAGGCTCTTGGATGGTGGATATAAGGACAAACAAGGAAACTTCTTATGAGAATAAACAACCACAGTCCAAAGAAATAACGAAGCAAAATCAATCCTTATAAGTTTGAACATCCTTTATGGTCCCCATTGACAGATCTAAACCCTTGCACTCAAAATTAATTCTTATTTTTTAACAAAAATTCAATGTCAGATATTGCAGCTGCCGGACAATAAATTTTTAGAATTACAATTTCTCTGATGTTAAGTGCGCCCAATAAAAAAAGATAGATAAACATAAGGGTCGAACAAAAAATTAATTCTATTAACTTCAATCCCTTCTCACATTCCAGCACCTCAATAACCATTCAGTACAACCCAATTACACAAAAAAGGGGCATTAGAAACCCAATGAAAACTTAACTCTTACATCAAACCGGGAAAAAATTTAAAAAAAAAAACGTAAACACGGCACGTTTAAACTCAGAGATGGCTGAAAGTAAAAGATCCAAGCAACCAAAGGATATGATAACAATACCAAATCAAAAAAATAATAAAATTATACACAGCAGATTTCCAAGTAAATGTTATAAACAACAGAACAAATATCGGAATCCCAAATCAGAAAAGGAAGAGTAATAACATATAGTTCACCTGAAGTTGGGAATTTCCGAGCTGAAGGGCAAGGAATCGCAATTTCGCTCGCCGACAGATGATAGTTCCAACTAAGTACTCGTCGAGGCGGAAAAGGGGACTGAGAGCCCAATCAAGGTTGGGCTTTGTTTAAAAATAAAATTTGTAATTTCATTTATTTAAATTTTTAGTATATTTGCTTTTAATTTCAAGTAACGAGTATATAAGTCAAGTTACTCATGTGATGACGAATATAATACTTTTCAAAATTATATTATTTTATTTTTTCTTTCGATTTTCCTAGTTCCATATGTAGCAAAAATGTTATCATTAATCTATAGATTATGTAATGTTTGTTTTTGTGCAAAATTACATACCAATTGAGGAGATCAATGAATTTTGATTTTGAATGATAAAATTCATCGATGAAGCTACGAAAATATTACAAAATTAAAACTCTCGGCAAAAATAATAGTAATTACAGAAGAATATTCATCGACGTGTCTTCTAAAATCCAAAAATTGATAATCCAATTTCAAAATTTTTCTCTCAACTTAAAAAATGTTCCATAATCAACTTTTGTGATAAGATAAGCCATGAGAACTTGCTCAATCTTTAAGACTTGTGTACGCTTCTCCAGTTGAGTTTTCAATACAATCAAGGCCACAATGAGGTAACTTCTTCGCAAATCTATGCAAGTACAGAGAAAGTGGCAAGTTCCGATGGATTAAGAGCCGAAATGGGTAGCATTCTCTGCCTCGACGCTTTCTAACAGTGATTCACAAGCATCTTCAAGAATGTCCAAAACCTGTCAAATTTATATTGCACAACCATAAGCAATCCTATATATGCTAGCAATCGTTGAGATTTAAAAGTTTCTCGAAGAAAACTCGATTTGTTATTCACCTCAACGAAGTCAAGTACATTTGCTCACAATTTATTTTCTAATCTAGATTGATCCTCACATTGCTTCCAACATTTTTGAAGCACACAAGTGTTTGAGAGGGGGAAATCTCACTTGGGAGTTTGGGGGGATGAATGAGACTCGTAAAGAGATACACCTCTTTCACACATGAAGACTTTTAGAGGACAAAACTTTAAGACTCAGGAGCCAAAGCAGATAGCATAGAGCCAACCCACTATGAAGGCAAACAATAAGTCGGAAACGCATCAACTCAAAATTGACATACCAAGAATAGAAAAGGCAGAAGGAAGCATTTCTTCAATCAAGTAGTAAGTATTGGGATCTTTTAATTTCTTTTTTTAATAACAACAATCGAGATCTTTTACATTAAGGAGCGATATAATCAGTGACTCTTCTTTTCGATAACTTCAATCTTGACATTGAGGAAAATAATCAGTTACTCTTTTTTTTTTTTTTGATAACTTCAATCTTGACATTGATCTTACTTTTCCGACATCACTACTTTTGTAGACTTTTGATAACAAATCATAACTTACTTGATGAACCCATTTATGATAATACTCACATGACTCACATCGATAATCAACTCGCGAGGCAAGATTCTTCCCGAATCGACCACAAAAAAAATCTTAGCGTACAATTACATAAGGTATCATTCATTTTATTAATCAAGCTCATTGCTTCGAATATAAAATTAACCAACTTTCATAGCTTTGTCTGTGCTAGTTTTCATTCTTAAACTCAAAAGAACAATAAACTGTGTAGAGATCTGACCTTCTCAAAGCCTTTTGCTCCGCCATAATAGGGGTCTGGAACTTCGGTTTCATCATGTTTCTTACAATAGGAGCACATTAACTTCACCTGCATTGTAACATATAATTACATAATGGTTTAATCGCTAGCTTGCCAATCAAGGACAAATCTATACATCCTAGGGCTGACCTTTTTGTGTCCATCTGGAGGCAAGGTATCTCTCAGTTTCCATCTATTGAAAGCGTCCAATATATCCTCTATGAGATAGATTAGACGATAAATTTAATAACTAACAAAACGATTAGCAGCCGCCTGTGTAATACTTTCTTAAATTCCAATGGTCATGGATTTTGTATTGTCTTACCTCTGTTTTGCTTATCCATAGCGAGAATAAGATCAAAATCTCTAAAATCTGATGGTCGAATTGGCCTTGATATGGATGTTATTTCTACTCCTCGCTTTTTGGAGGCAGCTCTCATTCTTGGATCAGCTTCATTTCCCTAGTCAATGAAAACAATCAAACGCAAAGTCCGCCAAGAAATACGATACACATCATAGAAAACTACCAATCTAAAGATCAGAAATAAGATAAGACCACAAACAAGAGTTAGAGTCCAAAAACAAAAACCTAAGTAAGGTACCTCGTGATAATTAATTGTGCCAGCAGAATCGATCCTAAATTTCGAATCTAAACCCTTTTTCTTAACCAAATCCGTGAAGACCCCTTCAGCAGCTGGACTTCTACAGATGTTACCAAGACATACGAAAAGAACAGAGAAGCGTTTTGTCTCTGCATCCATGGATGGAGTAGAAGCGGCCATTGAAGCTCTGATTGAAGAACCAAGAGGAAAAGAAAGATAGAATTTACGGGAAATCGGAAGAGACGTGGAATTTCGCAAACATGGAGAGCGGATTATCGAGGGAAGAACCAGAACTAGTGTGTTTGAAGGAGACGAGAATTGAATGGAGTGGCAGAATCGTAAATTAGGATGGATTGCTACGTTCCTGCTCACCGCGCTCATTCCTAGCAGGCTCGGGGGTGGGAGCTTTTAGAGATTTAGAGATGAGGCTACAATTGTGCGACAACGGTTGACCTTATTAAATAATTATAATATATACTTTTTTATTTAATAAAAAATCATATTAATTTGTGTCAAAAATCAAAATTCGAAAAGCTTAGTGTCATTTTTCATAAATCTATGAAATCAACATGGCCTACCTTTGTCATACATTTAACCACCAGCCCATATCTACTTTTAGCCCAGGTCTCATCGTCTTCTTCCTTCAAAATCTCCTTCGGTCGTCTTCTTCCTGGACTCTCTCGCTCTCTGAGGTCATCTCGCACTGTTCCTTATTCTCATTCTCGGAGAATTTTCGTCGCTGTGTTTGTTTATTTAGAGTGGAATGGAGCCGTGGCTCGACGACCTCGCCGATGACCTGCATAGCATTAGTTTCACATCCACAAACACCAATCGCAGCACCAGTTCGGGCTCCGAAACCACTCTCACAGCTTCTTCTTCAGTTCACCTCGGTCCTCTGGCCTCTCTCTCGAACAAACCACACGCACCCTCCTCCGATCCTTGCTGGTCCGCCATTAATCGGATCCACTCCGAATGCCCCACCCGACGCATCGCTCTCTCCGACCTCAAGTTCTCCTACCGTCTTGGTTCCGGTGACATCGGCTCCGTCTACTTAACAGAACTGAAGAGCTCGGGAGCGGAAGGGTGCGTTTTCGCTGCTAAGGTCATGGATAAGAAGGAATTAATGGGCCGGAGCAAAGAAGGACGAGCGAGGACCGAGATGGAAATACTGGAAATGTTGGACCACCCGTTTCTTCCCACGCTCTACGCGAGTATCGACTCGTCTCGGTGGCTCTGCCTCTTGACCGAGTTCTGCCCCGGTGGGGACCTTCACGTTCTCCGGCAACGCCAACTTGACAAACGCTTCGACGAGCCTACTGTCAGGTGCGCATGTTAGCAAACTCACCCTTCCTTTCCCCGCTCACCCCCCTTCATTACTCCCGTTAATTATTCTTAATCATCGAGTTCAATGGAGGCGCCTATTACACGTGGAGTGGTCGCACCATAAATTTTTATGTCGCTATTTTATTTATTTTCTTAATATTTTATGAATTCAATTCTGCCATCAAATCTACAATTCGAAAGTGATTAGCTACGTAAGGATGAAATAGATTTGATTACATATGAGGAATGAATCACTGATTGATCTGGTATAATTAGTAAGATTTCAACTACACTTTCCTTTTGTGGGGATCAACCGTGGGACCTCTGGTAGGTCGTTGATTTAATTCCTTTGGCTTACTCTTACGATGGTGCGCCAGTGCAGTTGATCAATGGGTTTTTGGGTACTGCCGGACTGGGGAGGGGAGGAAGGAAGGAAGGAAACTTCTGATGCGGTGAGGAGCATGTGAGTTGTCTAGTGGGGATGATGGTTCTACTGTTGGGCTCCAATTGGGGAAAGTCAAAACATAATTATGATTAATTCTTGGTTTATTGCCAAAGATATTTGGATCAGCCGGCTAGCCGGCCTTTCCATCTCAATTATGTTAATTTCTCTTTTAATGTTTGTCCCTTAAACCATCAAAGCCGACTAACCATCTCTTCAATTCTCATTTACAGGCTAGAACAATGGGTTTTATGTATTAAATTCATGGGTAAAGATAGAACGGGAATGGTATCAAGAATCTGGTGCAATTTATACCAAAATTTTCATGGGTATTAAGTATAAGGTTGTGTACAAATTGAATGCGAAAATTTTGTTGAATATGTCCTATGCATTTGTGGTTGTTGGATACAATAGGCTATTGTAACTTGGGTTGGTAAGCAATAAACATAAGGTTTAAATGCCAACCCCATCTTTAGTTTAACTTATGGTTTAGGACGATCCATTGTGGGAAGGAGATGGCGATAGACTTTATGCATGAGCGTGAGTGTCCTAGTGGTCCATAAATGCTGAGGATAGGTTGGTGTTTATGCACTTACAAATGTTGGTTGGTTGCAGCAAGAAAGATTTTATGGGGGTTGGACATCTGACTCATCAGCGGTCCCGAGATGACCCGCTGAAACTAGGCCTCTTAGTCTGGCCTGACCGACCTGAGGTGGACCAAGGCCAAAATTTGGGTGGAACCTGCAGTCTTGGACCTCGGCTTGACCGTTGCCGGCCCGATTTTTGCCTCAGTGCTGTGAAATGTAAGCTCGAGGGGCAACCCGCCTCTGTAAAGGTAGGTCTGAGCCGGGCCTTGGACCTGCCAGGAGGCTGGATGATGAGGCTTAGTTGGACAGCTGAAAGATTTTTAAAATGCTTAGTCTTTGTTTTCTAATCTTGTGCCCCTTTTGTTAATCAAATTTTGTTAGTATTATAATGGATGTCTTGATGTCTCTCTTCCTACAGGTTTTATGCGTCAGAGGTATTGGTTGCTTTAGAATACCTCCATATGAAGGGGATAGTTTATCGAGATCTGAAGCCGGAAAACGTGCTGGTTCGATCGGACGGTCATATAATGCTCACGGATTTCGATCTCTCTTTAAAATGTGAAGATTCTACCTCAACACCTCAGGTTATTACCAACCAAAACTCGATAAATTCAGTCCCACAGAAAGGCTACTTTGCTGATCATCATCCGTTTGCATCATCTTCATGCATCATTCCAAACTGCATGTTACCGGCTGTATCTTGCTTCCACCCAAAAGGCAAATGGAAGAAGAAATCGGGCAATCGTAGTGGACCTGAGTTTTTCGCTGAGCCTGTCGATGTCCGTTCAATGTCTTTCGTCGGGACCCATGAGTATTTGGCTCCGGAGATCGTCTCTGGCGAAGGCCATGGCAGTGCAGTAGACTGGTGGACATTAGGAATCTTCATGTTTGAACTCTTCTATGGGGTGACTCCTTTTAAAGGGGTAGACAATGAGCTGACCTTGGCCAACATCGTGGCTCGAGCCCTTGAGTTTCCGAAAGAGCCCACCATTCCGGCCTTGGCCAAGGACCTCATTCTGCAGCTACTTGTTAAAGACCCTGCTTACCGGCTGGGGTCCACGATGGGTTCCTCGCGGATCAAGCACCATCCATTTTTCGAAGGGGTCAATTGGGCATTGCTGAGATGTACGTCACCGCCGTTCATTCCAGCGGCGTATCCTAGAGAAGTTGTATCACACGAAAGTTGCCCCGAGACTCCAATGGATTGTTATTAATGAAATTAAATATTCTTCTTATAATATATTCTAAGATACAATGACTAACTCGAGCTTCTCCGCCATATGAAATAAAACGACATTATCAAGGCTGACCCACGGAATAACTTGTCGAGCTCGCACAACAAGTTAAATTGTTCTTAGCGTTACATGAAATTTGGAGATTGCTATGATGAAAAGTCAAAAAAATGTTGACTTATGGAGTTGATGCAACTGGGAGTGACCGACAAGTAAGTGTGTGAATGTCGAGATCAATGTCTCCAATAACATGCATACCCTGAACATGTAATTTGATTTCTAAATCGGAGAGTTATCTTCCGCTTTCTTGTCCAACTTTCTTATTTGAATTTGTTCATATTTGTGCACTGCTTATGCTTAGATTAATAGTGCGACGGGAAGTGTGACGCATGTATCGTGATCAAATGTAATAAAAAGGGCGTAACACGGTATCAGCAATCGAGAGTGTGTTTTGCTCCAAAAACTACACAGTAGATATTCCAATCGATATAACCAGATAAAGATGCAAATTTTAGACCATCTTCAATTTTTTGTACACCTTCGTTATGTGCTCAATTTTTTTTTTATTAAAATTATAGATGGTAGAATAATTTGAGACGACATTGACCATATTACAGGCAAAGGAGACGGCATTAAACTTGTTAACTCGGAGGACATTAAATTTGTTAATAAAATAATATTCATATTAAACTCAAAGAAGTAAAAGAAGATACAATATAATTAATATACATTTTAAAGAAAGACAAATAGATAAATAAGTGTAAAATCTTCAACTATTTAACTAAAATAAAATAAATACAAATAGTTAAAAGAAAATCAATATCTATACTTTTATAGGATACCTCCAAAAGAATTAACGGGAAGCACAAACGCTATACCTTCTAATAGAGTAATACTATATTTACTATTTATATATCTTGACTTGATAAATATTAATTAGTATAATTAATATAATACTAATTAATATAATAAATTATAAGTAATTAAAATAAATATTAATTATACTAATCAATATTTATTTAACTCTATTAACTTAATAAGAATAAATAATTGATTAAATATTTTATGAATAAAAATTTAAGCATTATTAATAATTAAATATAGGGAAAATTATTTTTTCTGAATGGATAAAGCCCATTAAATATTGGGTCAAAATACAAGCCCATTATGGATAAACCCGACCCGAACTGGCAACCGGTCCTTTTACACGCGGAAGACGAAGTTGCGTTCTGCACTAGAGCTTCGTGCTTGGAGTTGAAGCAAAAGGTGAGATTCGATTCGACACACCTTCTCTGTCGCAGTTCTCACTCTCAGTCTCCGTATTTTGGAAGCTCCAGATTTGGTGAAGATGGAGGGGCCTCTAAGGGGGAATGATGGCTTGATGACGACTCCAGCTGAGGGCGAGGAGGAACAAATGGTAGGACCTGGCCCGGCCCCTCGCGCCCGCCCCAAGCGTCCCCTCCAGTTCGAGAGAGCTTACCTCGATTCACTTCCGTCCGCTAACATGTATTTTTCTGTTCCAACCAGTACGCATTTATCTTTACTGTTTTGGTTTAATAGTTTATTGGCCGTGTAGTTTTTTCGAGACTTAGTTCTTGCACTTTGAACAGGATTACTGTTTAAATTTGAGCTTTGGATGACTAAATGTAAACATATAAATCATTTTGGACGAATTTCGATTGGAATTTAGATTTTTGACAAAGTGGAGTTAAAATTTGGAGTAAGAAATTGCTGCATTTTTTAGTGAGCTGGACAGAAGGTAAAGTTGATTTTCTACTTCGTTGGTTACATTTGGCGGAATGATCAGAATTTCTTATCTTTCAGCTATAATTTTCATTGTCATTACATCTTCAAGTAATTTCCGCAAATGCATGATAAAACATTCAGAGGAGATGATTCATCATAACAAGTTACTTGTTTCATTATCAGGTACGAAAAAAGCTATATGCATCGCGATGTGGTTACTCATGTTGCCATTTCAGCTGCAGATTTTTTTATTACTGGAAGCGTTGATGGTAATTCACATCCCTCAGATACTGAGTACATGCTTGATCAATAAATATATAATGTATAAATGGCGTGAAAAGGAACTGTACAAATGGCATTTACTTATTCATGGTGTTTTTATTGCCATTGCATTTGGAGTTCAACTTTCGCTTTGGTCTTAAGGTCTATAATTTTTTTCTTATCCTGATAAGTTGCACAGTTTTCTCAAGTGCATGGTTACTCGTTTCTCCATTATTTGTGAAAAATTTATGACATATATCAGTACTTGTAACTTTACTCTCTTTTTCCTCCTAAACAAAGGGCATTTGAAGTTTTGGAAGAAAAAAGCTATCGGCATTGAATTTGCTAAACATTTTAGATCTCATCTTGGTCCAATCGAAGGCCTGGCTGTGAGTTTGTTTCACTTTATTTTTTATCATACTTTTTAATTTTAATTCATATTGATCTTTACTCAACTATTGTTACTTTTCAGTTTTCTTGACTTGTTTCATTTATGCAGGTTAGTGTTGACGGATTACTTTGCTGTACAATTTCAAGTGACCGATCAGTGAAGATATATGATGTTGTCAATTATGATATGATAGTCATGATTCGCCTGGAATTTGTTCCTGGTGCTGTGGAATGGGTCTATAAAATCGGAGATGTAAAAGCTAAGCTCGCCATCAGTGATCGAAACTCATCTTTTGTTCACATATATGATGCTCGAGCTGGTTCAAATGAAGCTATAATTTCGAAAGAGGTTAGTTTGTTGCTTTTGGTGAAGCAGTTTGATGCAATACAAAAGTTTTATATTTCAAAGCCATCCATGTTCAACACTCTTAATCAGATCCAAAAGGAAATTAATGCTTTTCATTTATCTGTTTTTCCAGATACACCTATGCCCAGTGAAAGTTATGAAGTTCAATCATGTAGCTGATACAGTTATATCCGCTGATGAAAAGGGGATTATTGAATACTGGAACCCTAACTCACTTCAATTTCCTGAGAATGAGTATGTGATTCTGTTTATTTTTAGTTATTAGAAGAGTATGCTGTAGGATGTCATGATATTAATCTGTGAAGTTAGTGTTGCTTAATCGCACATGCTGCTCAATGTGCTAAATATTTTCATTGAAAATGCAATTTTACGCTACAATATGTGGACCAAAAAAAAGTGAACGAAAAAAAATTCAAATTAATGATGAATTCTAAACGGTTAAACAGGGTTGCAGTTGAAACTTATAGTCTGCCATCACAAAGTTTTTAAGTTGTCCACCATTCTTAGACTACTTGAAAAGACAAAATAAAATAAAGTTCAGATTATACAGTTAGAAAACAGATTGGTGCAGAGGTTGAGTTGAGGGTTCTTCCTTTCCTTGTCCCTTTGCCTTTCGCCTGTGGCTACATCCCAGTGGAAGAATTTTCGGTTCTGTAATGGAAAGATTCAAGGAGCGGATTGCTAGTAGACAAAAAAGCTTTTACTCCCTAGAGACGGGAGACTTACACTGATTAAAATTTATTTGACTAATCTTTCTGTTTTTTGTCATGCTGGAACTTCCTTTGATAGTAGTGAGGAGGTTGAATTTGGATCTTTTTATGCAGTACTTTTTGTGGAGTGGAGAATGGATGGAAATTTCATTTGGTTAAGTGGAATAGTGGGAGGATGTGGATGAGCCCCATTCTTTTGAGTGTTTGGATCGAAGACCTACATCACTTTAATCTTGATTTTCTTTGCAAATGACTTTGGCGATTTCTAAGTAGGATACTATTTGGGGTAGATTGGTGGCAGAAAAGTTCAAGGTGGTGAATCCTTGGTGGTTTCCTGAAAGGAAGTGTGGCAAGTCATTTTGTAGCTTGTAGCACCATATTTAAAAGGAAGAGTAGTTTCTTTGGTAATTGAGCTTATTTATTTTGCTTGAGAGGATGATTCTATCCCAGAGGTGGATTTTTCGCTTTAGTTTCGGATTGAGATGCCAAAGTAGGGTGATGTATTGTGAAGTATTATTGGATGACCCAGGCAGCTGGATAGAATATTTCATTTATATGTCAGTTAAAGGAAGAGCGGATTTCTATGTGGAGGAAGAGCTTGTGGATGTCTAAGGCGTTACCTACTGCTATATGTTTGGCTTAAAATTGTGGTGGGAGGGAGCTATTCTCACGTTCTATTCATTTTTTTAGAATATGGCTTTCGTAAGCTGACTCCCTTTACATGTATAGGTCATATATTAATATAATTTACTGTACCAATAAAAAACATAGCCAAAACTTTAATGGATAAAATTTGGAGCAGACTTTTAGATCCATCCATGCAGTAAAGAATTTTGAAAAAAAAAATGCATGAAAGACGCCAGGCTAATACATCTGCCTTGATTGTAGCATACTAAGTATTGCCACTTCAGGGGATTCATTGATAGTTTACCTTTAAAAAGATTTGATCTAATAAATCATCTGACTATCACATAGCTTTTTTTCTGGAACCTTATACTGGTGTACTGTTACATTTTTTTTCCTCAGGTGACCGAAGTTCTTAGAACAGATTATACATTAACTGTAGTTTGGCATAGCTATTCAAAACTATTACTGTCTGATATGTAAGGAAGCGTGCGCTGTTTCTTAATTCTTATGGATTTTTACATGGATATTTTGGTTTTGCAGGGTTGATTTCAAATTGAAAAGTGACACCGACCTCTTTGAATTTGTGAAATGTAAAACCACTGTATCTGCCATTGAGGTAGCATTCAAGTTTTCTCTTATAATAAAAATTCTATTTCTAATATACTTTGTCTGGTCTATGGTTAGCTTTCAAATCCTTGAGATGTTCAGTAACTAAATGGTTGCATTCACTGGATTGATGTTTTATTTTAGAAGAGGGACTGACAAAAATTGCTTTATTGCTTATCAGATCAGCCCAGATGGCCAACAGTTTTCAATTACATCACCTGATCGCAGAATACGTATCTTTTGGTTCAAAACTGGCAAACTAAGACGAGTTTATGACGAATCTCTTGAGGTAATACTGACTTTAATTTGATTGTTCTTGAATATATAGGATTTTGGGTAGGTAAGTTACAGTTTTGAGTTTTTGTCAATTAGGTGGCCCAAGACTTGCAGAGAAGTGATGTACCCTTATACCGTCTAGAAGCTATTGATTTTGGGCGCCGAATGGCTGTTGAGAAGGAAATTGAGAAGACAGAAAGTGCACCCCAGCCCAACGCAGTATTTGATGAAAGCTCTAATTTTCTCATCTATGCAACCCTACTAGGAATAAAGGTAAGATATGGTCATGTGACTTAGTGGTACCACACCTCTTCCCTGTAACTCCTCTCCAAACTCTTTTCTTCAAAAAAAGATTATGAGTATCATTTGATATTTTCTCTCTCCCCTCTGCTCGAAAGGTTGTAAATTTACACACAAACAAAGTTTCCCGAATACTAGGGAAGGTGGAGAACAATGACAGATTCTTGAGAATTGCATTGTACCAAGGAGATAGAAGTAGTAAAAAAGTTAGAAAAATCCCTTCTGCGGCCGCAAATGCCAACGAAAGCAAAGAACCTTTGTCGGATCCCACTCTGCTATGCTGTGCTTTCAAGAAACATCGAATTTATTTATTCAGGTATCAGAGTATTGTGTTTAACTTTATAAATAGTGTACGAATTTAGCGCTCTTTTCAGAAACTGATGGCCATTTGAGTGTCGTGATAGTTGTTTTCATGTCATATGTTGTTATCCCTAGTGTTAACTCTGATATGAACAAGTAGTTGAACGATGCACCATGGGTTAGAAGATCATCCTGAAATCATGAACTTGAACGATGCAATCTTTTGAAAGTTTGACACTTGAATATTTTAACATTGGCTGCTGAACAAGATGTTTGATAAGTTATTGTCTTTAATTTTGAATTCCTGATAATACATTATGGTCCTTCAGTCGAAGAGAACCGGATGAGCCTGAAGACGCCACTAAAGGGAGGGATGTATTTAATGAAAAACCTCCGGCTGATGAACTACTGGCTGTATCTGATATTGGTAAATCAGCCACAACATCTCTTCCTGACACCCTGGTTAGTATCTCATCCTAAAGACAGTGCGATAGAAGAACTTGCTGTTTAGTAATCATGAAATTTAACGGGTGAAGTTTCACGAAAATGTTATAATACATTCAAAGTGATTGTCCATTGCACTGAACTTTCTTCTTCTAATGTAATGTTTCACTCTCGATTCAAGAGACAAAATTATATAAAAGAGGGGAAAAAGACAGAAATAGTTTAACCTGGGATTATGAAGTTCAAAACTTTAATGTTTCTTAATGTGTGAAATTTTACATGTATTTTTTGGATGGGGATTTCTTCGCATTGATGCCACGCAGACGATGCACACCACAATGGGTGATATTCATATGAAATTGTACCCTGAGGAATGTCCAAAAACTGTGGAGAACTTTACAACACACTGCAGAAATGGCTATTATGATAATCTTATATTTCATCGAGTCATCAAAGGCTTCATGATTCAGACAGGAGATCCTTTGGGAGATGGCACTGGTGGACAATCTATATGGGGAAGAGAGTTTGAGGATGAGTTTCACAAAAGGTAATATATGATCTATTGACCAGTTTTTTTTTTCCATAAGAAACAAACCTCTTCTTTCATGGCCAGTGGCCCATTTTGACGAACATCAAAATAACTTTTGTTTTGCTTTTCTGATCTTTTGAATTGGAAGTGAAAAAACTTTCAAACTTATAATGTCCTTGCAGTTATATATCTCATCGCTTAACAATGTGCACAGCTAATGCTGTTTTTCTTCTGTGCAGTTTACGACATGACAGACCTTTCACGCTGTCCATGGCAAATGCAGGACCAAACACAAATGGTTCTCAGTTCTTTATCACCACAGTGGCCACACCTTGGTTGGATAATAAGCACACAGTTTTTGGCCGAGTTTATAAAGGAATGGATGTCGTGCAGGCAAGTATTCTTATGTTTTCATTCACCAATCTTTCTTGTTCATTTTTTTTTGCAATCTTCTCGCTTCTTGTGGAAAATTTTCTCAACTTAATGTTGTAAAAACTACTCCTAATAGTTTTATTTTTTATATGAAACGCAGATAATGTTAAATAAGATTAGAAATACTCCAAATGCAACAAAATACATCTAGGATGAATTAATGGTTTCCAAGAATATAAAACCAGGGTCAACTGGCGCATTCTGAAGTACTATTTTCCAAAAAAAAAATTTAACTATCTCTCACAATGAAATTAATTTGGGTATCTTATCAAGAAATATAAAATAAAATTTTGGTATAATTTTGATCGTGATCATAGTTGTTAATCTTAGAGCCATTGCAGACACTCTGATAACTTGATGCCTTGGTCATACTAAGTTGTTGGATCTGTATTATCACAAGTGCTTAGTTTCTCTTAATATCAATCCATTCATGAAGACTGATTGTTGACAAAATTGGCAGGCTATAGAGAAAGTGAAGACAGACAAGGGAGACAAGCCATACCAAGATGTGAAAATCCTAAATGTCACTGTCCCCAAGTCTTGACTCGTTTAAAACCACCCCTTCCTCTCGACCCATCGTCTGTGAAAGTTCCAGTCAGGTAAATCTGTCCATTCTGCTATTTCTATCACACAATTTCCATCTCTCCCCCAGGCCCCCAGCCAACCAAAACGGTTGATGAAACTGTAGCACTTGAAAACCACCGTGGATTCAAATACTGTAAGATTTGGAGAAACTACCCTTCCCCCACACACACACACACTCACACTCACACTCAAAAATGATTTGCCATAGATATTTATTCATTTACTTCACTTTTTTTATATTTGATTGTAAAATCGATACGAATTTGATTTTTTTTGGACTGACAAATTGTTGGTCGTCATTGGTGCAGGCTTGAGTTATGCTTTCGCCTGCACGAGAGAGCGATGTTAAGAAGATGGGATCATATGACTGAAGATATTCTATTTGAGATGAAAATCGTGGAGCCTATACATCTTCCAAGAGGAGTCTTTGTATGATAATTTGAGTAATTTTTTAGATTTATGGAGAAAATATAAAGTGATATTTTTTTGGTATTTAAAATTTTTTGGACTTGGATAAAATGGAAAAACAATTTAGAGGAGATAACTGATGGTAATAATAACAACTAGTATTGCTTTAACTAATTAATTTAATTATTCATTTTTGGTAATTTGTTACTCTTGATACCCTGATTTGGATAAATTATTAATATTGAAAACAATAGGTCAGCACTTAATGTCTATACGTCATCGTGTTGTATGGGAAGATTATTCTGAAATCTAGGTAAAAGGTATAATTGCGCATGTCAAAGTGAATATTTATTCATAATAATTACATTATGAATAATTATTCCTTTAATAAAATGATTTATTGCTTTTATCATAATAACTAATCCCATATTAATCAAAATCATAAAAATAAAATAAGGTCATTCAATTCATTTCCTTAATCATCCGCGATGAAGACAAATCATTGTTGTGTGATATTACATAGAACAATCTCATTACTATTTTAACCAAGAAAATGATCTTTGACCAAATTGAAAGGGAAAAGAACTTATCTCGCATTAATTGAGTTCACCACTAAGAAAATATGGTAATTCAATTTATTTCTTTAATTTTTGTCGACAGAGACAATTCATCGTCGTATGACATGGTACAAGACAATCTCTCGTTACTACCACAATGTCGTTGCCCTGCACAACAAAAATATACGACAACACGTTACACAAACTTAATAAAAAAAATGTAAATAAAAATAGAATGTTGCTATATTTATTAGACAATTTTATTTTGTAACAAGAAATATCGACCACTCCCCTGCCGTGACAAAATTATTTAATATAATTATATTTTAAATTATCGTTTATTTGTTATTTATTTTTGAGAAACTACTTGCAAAAAAAAATTAAAACACTAGAAAATTAAATAATTAAACATATTGAGAAAAAAAGAAAGAAATAAAATCTTAATTAAAAAGTGGGAAAAAACTGCTTTCGCCACTGGTAAATTCATTGCAAAACGCATGCTTTATAAAACAGAAAAAGGAGGCTACGGGCCCAGAGATCAATGGAGAAGAGGGCATTGACCACGCGATCAAGAGAGCGTGGGGAGGACGGACGCAAAACCCGGTCTGGAAAAGTACGGTTCGTAACTGTAAGAGGGGAGTCACGAGGTTTCCATGTACAGAGGCGCTAGTAATCGTTTCTTGGTCCACTCTGCGACAAAAACTCTTTGGAACTACTTCGAAAATGGACGCCATAGCTCTCCCGCCTTCTTCTATAAATGAGAGTGAATTAAAGCAAGGTTTCTCCACTATCAGAGAAGATTTCTGCATTTGCTTCCTGTTGCGAAAAACATTCTGAAATGGCGGAGAGTGATGTTGCCAGGGAGCTCAAGAGCTTCGTCTCCTCCTTGAAAAACCAGGTAATCCGATCACTACTCAAATTTCAAGTCTGACGACGTAGAATTTGATATTCCAAACCGTTGCAGTTTGAGAAAATCGAGATTAATCTGAAAAAGAGTACATATTAGGTTGGTTTGATGTTTTGATAATCAGAATCAATGCGTTTTTGCAAATGCAGGGCACTTTGGACGAGTGCTATGATGCACTGGTGAAGTTGAAAGATGATCATTATCCTCAGTTTCTTTTGGAAACCATAACATTGTTCTTCAAGGAAAGCGATATCACAATATACGAAATCCAGCGAGCTATGTATGTTTTTGAATTTCTTGATTTCACAATCATCTTTATTTGTTAACGCCATTTTTCTCACAGTTCAGTTGTTGTCTTCGACGTACTTTCAGGAAGAAGTATCCTATTGAATATTCCAAAGTGGTGAGTAGTGCTAATAAACTCAAGGGAAGTAGCGCCAGGTAATTTTCTCCATTTTAATCCAAGAATTTACGCGGTGTATATCAAAGTTTCTAAGTCCAATTTTGATTTTTTGAAGGGGAGATCATGACATATAGGCTCCATGCTACTTTTGATTTGATTTGATTTGATTTGATTTGTCGTGTTCTAACTTACATGCAAGTAGTAATGACCGTTAAACGTTCACTAACGGCCAAACATAAGTTCGTTAAAGAGAGGAATTATTACTAGCGCCAACATTTGTAATTAATGTTGTCGCATGACATTGTTTTACTAATCATGTTTTAGTGTAACACTTTTTTAAATTTAATGTAATTAGATATAAACTTAATATCACTAATTACTAAAATTATGCAAATACATGTAACATTGCAATTTTTGTGAGGAAAGAAATCCAAAAAGGCAGCAGAGAAAAAGGGATTTTTTTTTTTTGCAGATCAAGTAATTTTTCTTTTTTCTTTTTATATTTTTCCAAATTGGAAACGTAGCATTTTATTTTTTCCTAATCAGTTGTATTTAAAGCTATTTCCATTATAAATAATTATCATGAGTTGATACCTCCCTTGATAGCAAGCCAAAGACCTTTACAATTTAATTACTTCATATGCATTTTGATCACACTGAGATTACAAATGCCTTACCTTCACTGAATTCTTGCTCAAATGATAATATCGCACTTCAATTGCTGCATTTTGGAATTTCAGCGTTGGTGGCAGGAGGATGGCCTCTGCTTGCAGGGAGCTCCGACAAGCAAGTGAAGATGAAAACATGGAAAGGTACTTCAGCCAACAAACTTGTGAAGATAAAGTTTGACATCACTTACCAGCTGCTTTTTATATCAAATAAAACATGATTGAATATAATCTATGATCAATAATTAAGCAAAAGAATCAATAATCAGATCGTTTAGTCATTTAAACATAAGCAGCTAAGCAAATTTTTGTCATGCAGATCAATTGATGCCTTCAGCAAGATGAAATGCGAATATGAGGTGCTGCGTGAAAGCCTTGGTCTCATCGGTCGGGTAAAAAAAATGATACACTCAAATCTCAAACTTTCATGATGGATAAAATAATATAGTAGATTCATCATCATATATTTGTCTAACAAGTATTAATGATTGCACTTTTCCGTGTAGATGGAGCAGAGGATCATCGCTATGAAGGATGGAAGACGAGCCTGAGGTTAGAAGGCATGTTTATGTTTTATCTTGAGATTCTATGTATAATCTCATATGAAACCTACAGTTTTGTTGTGCTCTTTAAGTATGACAATCAATTTATCTATCCTACTTATTAGCCTACATGAGAGTTTCTCTTTTCTTCAAGGTATCACTAGAAATGACCAAAACTCCTCTAGAAATCAGCAAACAAGTCATTTCAAAATGTATGAATCAATTATCACTAAGTAAGTTCATGTGTTTTTCTGCAAAGCCATATCAAAATCTCAAGAAACAAGACTAAAATTATTAACAATATTTGTAAGGTAATATGAAAGAAAACCCCGTCCATTTGAAGACAAAAACAATTCAAAATTCTGCTGATTGTGAAAGTTTATTCTGTAACAATAGTAGAGCGCAAACTCGTCTCGCTTGGAAGAGTGAAACATGAATGATTTATAAGAATAGTTCTCATATTTAGTAGTACAACGCGATTTGAATTAAGTTAAAAAATAACTTCATGTGGACAAGAAGATAATATTATAATGAGTGATAGTTACCAAACGTTGAAAGTAAATAATTAAAGAAAAATTAAATAAATAATAGGAGCTAAAACAAACTTTTTCAGAAGTATTTCTGAAAACACATTGTAAAAAAGATCATATAAACTCATTTTAAGAATTAGAAATTCGAAGTAACAATGAATTAGGATCCGATATATCTCTCATTTCTCACCAACTTCATCACTTACAAAGACATTTCAAATTAAACACCAAGAACAGAAAACCAAAAATCGCAAATGCTCCTTTGACACCCAACAGATTGAATCTTGTACAAGACGAGACCCTATTTCAACCGACTCTATACCTCCTCTTTGGTAGGAAAATGAGTCATCCCAAAAATTTGGATTGGACTAATTAAGCCGCTTGAACAAGTACTGAACTTGCATAAACTCTGTCTTTCTTGAAATTTTATATTAAACAATATTCAATTAACGAAAATTTTTAGATCTTGGTTTTAAATAATTTGAAGTGAAATTATATTTACAATTGCATGTAACAAAAATGAGTGACTTATCTTGACTCGTGTATGCTCGAAAACTTTGATTGTACAACGTTGTACTAGTCCCTAAAATTCATCTAAAGGAGTTGAAGTCCCAACGTTGAATCAATAAAATAATAACGTAGCTAGATTATTGGGTGTGGCTAATTTTTGTTTGGGAATTGTGAATCTAATTATATAAATGAGTAATGGTTGTAGTAAGTTAATTGAATCCCCATCATTTGAACTTGCATCTTGTACATCCAAAAGTCAATTTGAATAACAAATGTTTAAACCTAACTTGTAAAATTGAAGGAACTTCAAAACTAATCATCACAACTCACATCACAAAAAACTAATCGAAAGTTAAGAGTGATTGGGGGAAGAAAAGGCTCAAAAAAGCAGTGTAAGATTGAACATATTGAGGTTGACTTTAAAACGAGCACGTGAAAGATGTTACAAAAACCCTAGATTTCAGGTGACGTGACTTGCAAAACCCTCATAAAAAGCCCTGCAAAAGGACCCATTTGATGCCCTAATTTGAAGACCAACCCAAAATTAGGTTTATCATCCACCTTTCCAATGGCTCCTCGCTTGATTAGCTTAGTTTTAGTGGTTTTGCTAGTTCTTGTGGTGGTCGAGGGTGCTCCTAGGGCTAAAAAAGTTAGATGCAAAGATAAAAGGAACTATTATTATTGTTACACCAACAAAACGATGCGTTGCCCGCAAGAATGTCTTCGCACTTGTGTCGTCGATTGCAGTATTTGTGAACCTGTCTGCACAAGGCCTCCGCCGCCGCCGCCTCCTCCTCCAAGGCAAAGGAGGAGAAGATCACCCCCTCCTCCTCCTCCAATTACTAGTTCTCCGTTGCTGCCGTCGCCACCTCCTCCCAGTGGTGGTTCGCTTTCACCTCCGAGTCCTCCTTCCGAGCTGCCGCTTCCACCGCCACCGCCACCATCGCCGTTGGTGGCCGGACGGACTAGAGTTAGGTGCAGAAACAGGAACTTTACCGATTGCTATGGGATTGAGATGAACTGTCCAAATGACTGTCCTACTCAATGTGAAGTTGATTGCACCATATGCAGCCCTGTTTGCAGTAAGTTGATTAATTATGCGGTACTGTCTCAGCATCTACGTATATTTGCATAAGAAGAGACTTTATTATTAAATATATATTATTGTTTTGAAATCATATTATTAGTGTGTGTGTGTATATATATATATATATATATATATTAAGGATTAAACTTTAATTAAACTAAACTAGATATTGAAATTTTTGTAAATTTGGACACGTGTCAGATTGCAACAGGCCAGGTGCAGTGTGCCAAGACCCACGATTCGTCGGAGGAGATGGGATCACGTTCTACTTTCACGGCCAAAAAGACCGAGATTTTTGCATCCTCGCCGATTCAAACCTCCACATCAACTCCCACTTCATCGGAAAACGGAACGCCGGCATGAAAAGAGATTTCACCTGGGTTCAGTCCTTAGGAATCCTCTTCGACCGTCAAAACCTCTTCGTCGGAGCCAGAAAAACGGCGACGTGGGACGACTCGTTCGATCGACTCTCTCTCGCCTTCAACGGCATCCCCGTTTTCCTCCCCGCCCACGATGGCGCAACGTGGCTATCTACCTCTTCTCCGCCCCTCATCATGACCAGGACCGGCGTAACCAACGCCGTTGAAATTGAAGTCCCTGGAAATTTCAAGATCAAGGCCGTCGTCGTTCCGATAACAGAAGAGGAATCGCTAGTCCACAACTACGGAATCACGCCGGAAGATTGCTTCGCCCATCTCGATCTGAGTTTCAAGTTTTTCTCGCTAAGCAGCGACGTGAATGGAGTCTTGGGTCAAACGTATGCGAGAGATTACGTGAGCCGAGTGAAGATGGGAGTGGCCATGCCGGTTTTGGGTGGCGATAAAGAGTTTTCTTCTTCGTCTCTCTTCGCCACCGACTGTGCTGTTGCGAAGTTCAAAGGTCGTTTCAATGGGGTTCTGAATTACTCTGAGAGTTTGGAGCATGCTGACATGAACTGCGCCGGCGAAATGGAAAGTGGTGGAGTAGTTTGCAAGAGATGAAGAAGATAAAAGATGAAAATGAACATTTCGGAGAGATTGATGAAATAAAGTGGCCATTTGTATAATCAATTCATATTACTGGAAACAACCATTTATGTTCTTTCTTCATGAAATAAAAAAGTAATCTTTACAATCAATTTCATCTTAAACACATCCATTTTTCAGCGTTGTAATTTACGACCAACTCCTTGATCTCATCACAAGTTTGATCTTCCTATTGGGACCAAGGTATGCTCTTTCCCAAGTAGACTGTCAGGATAGTGTGTTGCTTAGTGACCCTCGCTAGCCATGGCCACGGCTCGAGATCGGCATTCTGTCCGGCAACAGCTTTTCTAGCCAATGTCCATGAAAATTTATAGGTGTAATGGCTAGTTTTCATGTCGAGGCCCTAGAGTACACAACCAAGACGCCAAATCAACAACTGCGACGACTGATATGGAAAACACAAAAAAAAAATTCAGGAAGACCAGGCCCGACCACCCAGCGACTCAAAACTACACAGGCCGCTATACCAACGGTACAAGACCAGGCTTCGAATGGATCACTTGGTTAAGGCTTGTGTGCTTAATCTCCATTCGGAATTAGAAAGAGTGAGGCTTGAAGTTATTATTAAAATAATAAAAATTAGGGTCAAGATCAGGCGAGACCAGGGCCGACCACCTTGAGTTGATGGCGGGGAGTGATAGGTCGGCAGCTGAAGAACATCTTTGTCCACGCTTCACAGCTCATCTGAATTTGTTTTTTTCAATAAAAATAAAGTAAATAAATGCATAGAACCAAAAATAAAATCCCCACAAAAGAACAGCCAATTCAAATGGGTTCTCTCGGTCCACCAAAACCCTCCTTAAACTAAAACACACACACACACACACACGCACACGCACACACACACACACACTCTCTCTCTCTCTCTCTCTCTCTCTCTCTCTCTCTCTCTCTCCACGCAGAGTTAATGAGATCATTTGGAAAAATAAGGAACATAATGTCTTAGCATCCTATAGATTGCCTTTAAAAATTTAAAAAAAAAAAAATCAAATCTTAATCGCTATTCAATTTATTAATTACCCTATTATGAATATTTTGTGGTCAAACCCGTATAAATTGAGAGTTTTAGTGTAGTTAAAAATTAAAAAATAATGTTAGGTAAGTCGAAGATACCTCAGATTAGGTGTGGCTAACATTTGTATTTTAGAAAAATCAGTAATCAAAAATTTATTGAATATATAAAATATTATATTATATTTATATATTAAATAAACTAAAATAAAAATGTTATTTTTAAAAGGAGCCAAAGCCCTCTTCAGGAAACATAAGGGAGAGCGCTTAAGCGAAAAGGGAGCTCAAGGGTGAAAACCCGAGCAATTTTTTTTTATGCTGGTTTTGAGTTCATGGCATCTAGTTCTCAATGTTCTACCAACGATCATCAAGGGTATGAAATTTCTAAGACATATCTAGTTAGTTATCGTTTGGATTCGATTTTGAACTGAAAAACTTGAAATCATTGGCTGAAATCAATGTATGTGGATCGATTTTGAGTTCTGAATTCGTTTGCTCAGGTTTTAAGTCATTTTTCTTTTAGATTTTGACGATTTTACAGATTTCAAGCCTATTCTCGAGTGTTTCTTTGACTAAAAAAGAAGGGTAATTGTTGCCAATGTATTTAGTGTTTTTATTGTACTAGATATGCATCGTGATTTTTTGAAAATTCTTATTTTGTTAGCTAACACATATAAAACCCGACATGTACTACTTTAACATCATGTTAATTTTTATTTTATATGTACGTCATTTTAATCGTTTAATTTACGCAGACATGATATTCCTTTATATGTACGTCATTTTAATCGTTTAATTTACGCAGACATGATATTCCTTTACCAGACGAACCTCATGTTGTTTTAGGTCATGCATGGGTCTTTGTTTGCTATATAGTTTTTATTGCATATAAATATTTTGTTTTACCCCACTACATGGTATTAGGATAGTGTTGATGTCGTGTCCTTGAGTTCAAATCCCTAATCTGGCTTTTCTTTCTTTCACTTGCCATGCAGGCATTCGATGTGCAAAGATTTATAAGTGATTTTATTTTAACTAGGGTTGTTTTTTATGAAATATAGTAATAACACTATTTTATTTATAACTACTACATATGAATGTAGCAATCTTTTCAAGACTCGCTCCACTGTTAGATCATGGAGCACGTTTTTATATCAGTTAAAAAGATTTTGATAAATATAAATTCATGTATTATATTTTCTTTATTGACTTATTGTTTTTAAAATAAAATAATGAGACCAATTTTATAATACGTCGGATAATATAAGATTATTTTATGAGTTAGTCACTTATCCAAAAAGAATTCATTTTTTCTCATAAAGATTGTGGTAAGTAGTATTTGTTTTTGAGTTTGTTATCGTCTCTCTCTCTCTATCTCGAGTGTTTTATTTCTTTTCCTTTATGATTACTCTTTTATTTTCTTTGGTATGTCTCAAATATTGGGCGCTAGATATTTCTTCTTTCTTGCCCCAATATTTCTTTCTTGAACTATATTTCATTATGTTTATGTTTTGTGATTATTATGCGAATTTGAACTCATCCCGTGTGTGATAACGTCAACTTTGGTTAAATCTTCCGTTGTAATCTAGGTTTTTGATTGGAATATCAAATGATCTTAAAGGTGGGGTAAGACCCGATATTTCTTTCCAGGCCACCTCTGGATCAAGATAATAAGTATATAATTGGATGTATATTTAATGGCATGAAAATTGAGGATAAAAGGACAAATTCCATGCATTATTTTGTCCCAACCAAAAGCATAATTTAGATCACAGCTAGGTTTTACTTTATGTTTTCCCGTACGTAATATTTAAATAATATTATCTAGCTTTTTTTTTTTATAGAAATAATTCAGAGAAACAATAAAAATATGACACGACAATGCAAGTGCTTGCGTGGAAAATTTGATCTTTTTAAATTATAATATTATAATTTACATGATAATTTAAGAAATTGTCGGTTAATTATTAAAGTTGGTGGTACAGTTTAGTGTGTGTATATATATATATATATAGTCACCGCAACCATAGCAACATACCACATATGTACAGACAATTGAAATGAACGTAAACTAATGAAGTACTGTATTGAATAGTGTAGATGCCCACATTATCCACACCATGGGGTGGGGGAAAAAGCATGTAAACCACTACGGAGAACATTTTTCGTTTCTTCGAGTCACAAGAGTCCGTTCAAATCCACAAGCTTTCGAAATTGATGGCCGTGTTAAGAAATCGGGATATGATAGAAGTCATTATATCATTTTTTGTTCAAATTCGTAAGTTTTATGCTCGCGTTAAGAAACCGGGATATGATAGAAGCCATTATATCATTTTCTAAAGTGTATATTTTGACTTGAAAATAATGAAAGAAAATGTTATATTAATATATTTTACTGTGTATTTCTTACTAAATAAGCACAATAAATGGCAGAGTTCATCCATTGCTGTTTTACGATTGAAGCTCCATTCTTTCTTGGATCTGAACCGGCAACCCACCTCTCAAGTTGGCTGTGAGACCCGGGGCAAATCTCGGAGCTTTGTTCGGCCCGACGACCCTGATTTGAAACCGTTTCACCAGTGAAACCACGACACTTTTCATCTCCATCACAGCCATATCCTTGCCCAAACAAACCCGAGGACCCGCTTGAAACACTGGATACTTAAACGGGTTCTGGGGTGAGAAAAGGTCATTCTTCAGCCATCTTTCCGGTTTGAATTCCAGACAGTCGACGCCCCAGATCCGCTCCATTCGGCCCATTGCATACGGGTGGTATGTGACCCGGGTGCCTTTTCGGACAAAAGTTCCATCTGTAAAAATGGAAGATATTCATATTGAAATTAGAAATTTGTTAGTTTTGAAATTTTCGCTATTTTCATGTCTGAAATTTGATTATTTTCTCTGAAAACTTGGAATTTTTAAGGATTATTACCAGGTAGAATGTCGTCTTCCTCGGCAAACTTTGAATCGAACTGAACAGGGGGAAAAAGCCTCATACTTTCATACAATGCTGCATGGACATAATGCATCTCTCTCATATCTTCAAAGCTAGGAAGCTCCATATTATGACCCATGATCCTGTTTATCTCCTCTAGGATCTTGGATTCCACCTCCGGATTGTTTGACAGTAGCCAGAAAAGACTGGTTAGCGACGCCGCAACAGTGTCCCGTCCGGCCAAGAGGAAACTGATAACGATGTCTCTGAGGTATTGGTCATCGTCGATGG
Organism: Begonia peltatifolia; assembly: GCA_022433055.1. Lineage (NCBI taxonomy): Eukaryota > Viridiplantae > Streptophyta > Magnoliopsida > Cucurbitales > Begoniaceae > Begonia > Begonia peltatifolia. The sequence continues at coordinate 6,323,470 of CM039527.1, forward strand.
AAGACATGAAACGCGACAGAAGGTCTTTGTTCTCGCCGAAACCTAGTTTTCTTCGCTGGGTTATCATCTCATCGGCTACACTTTTGACCATTTTAATGGCTTCTTTCAGCTTTTTTTCTGACCCTAGATTGAGTAACCTCTTGAGCTTCCACACAATCGGAGATTGAGTCATTGCTCGCTCTGCCGATAGTTTCGACGCCAGATCGAACGCCTCCGAGAAATTCGAAATCACAAAGGATAGCTGGAGGCAACCTGGGTCTAATCCGAAAGAGAACTTGCAGTTATTGTCGAAGGAGAATCGACGGAAGACGTCTTGTAAATCCAGAATTTGTTCTTTTTTTTTAGAAACTGAAGAGAGGAGAGGAATCAGCCGGGTCTGAATCTCGCTGGTTACAATCTCGTGAGCGAAAGTTCGAATGGAGACGCTTCCGAGCTCCAAACTAGCCATTTTTCGCTGAAATAACCATTCATGGCCGTCGACGTTGAAAATACCACGGCCGAGAAGATCGCCCAGAATCATGGAGAAAGGTTTCCCTTTTGGGTAATTCTCAAATTTCGTCTTCAGAATATGCTCGACGTTATCAGGATTCGCCGTGATAATGTTTCCGAGGACGTGCACGTGAACAGTACCGCCCGGCGACTTCCGGAGAAGATGAGTGTACCAATCGGAGAAATTGTGAAACTCATTCACCCAATTACAGGATAAGTAACTCCGGCAAACTTCACAGTTACACCAGAGTTTGAGCCTCAAGATGTAAAGAAAGAGAGAAAAAGCAGAGAACAAAGCAGTGAATATGAAGAAGAAGATGCAGAAGGTGGAGGACATGGAAGCCATCATCGACGAAGCTTCTGCAAAAACCATGATTGATTAGAATAATAGCACAGCAGAAAAAGGAGATGGGAGAATCGAAGGAAAGATGAGGCTTTTATATATGGGTTTCGCTCGTTGAGTCAATTGGGGGAAGCCATGAGAACTACTTTTCGGTGCTTTCTGCCGCCACTCGGTAGTTCTGTCGTCCCAATTGACACGCAAAAAACTGGCTGCTTTATCGCCTGTTTCACACGTGCAAATTGACATTCGCCGCAAACTTAACGACAGTCTCTGTCTTCTTCCCTCTTCTCTCCCTCTAGATTCGAGTTTCTGAAGTCGGCGGAATAACTTTGAGTGGGTTAGTTCGGGACACTAATCTTAATTAAGAAACTTAATTAACACAAGGATTAAAGAAAACCCCATACCTCGATTTAGTGTTGGATTTGCGTGAAGTTTATTAACTCCCATTTTTTATATTCGTTTATACAAAAAGAAAAGATTAAATTTTTAGGGTTTTAAATACTCTTTCAAGGGAAAAAAATTCATCTCTTGTAGAATTTACGTAAAGGGTGCACTAGGATTAACCCTAAATTAAAATTAACATTTTTTTATTAATTAAAATTATTATTTTTTCTTATGAAACAAGTCACAGGCAAAGTAGGACCATTCAATCTGGGTTCTTATGAGATTATTAGGTTATAATTAAGTTGTTCAAGATGGTGATAGAGTACTAGACATTTATTTCTATTTTAATATTTGGTTAATAAATTAAATCTATACATAATGATCAGATTCGCCCTTCATTTAGCAGTGATTGAATTAGTTAATCCACCCATTACTTCCTAATTACTCCTTCTCCTCTCTCCCACGTGATCTTTTCTTCTTTACCTATGATTTCAGATTATGGATCTTCATTTGTAGACATATTTAATTAATTAGCCTATTTAGGAGTTACTTAACTCTCGTGTTACACACATGAATCAATACATTAAAGGAGGGAGCCTTTGCCATTTCTTGAAACAATTATTGAGGACGCAATTTAATTCATTGAACTTCTATTTTCTATTTTTTTGAGGTGATGGATTGGAATTTGGAATCTTAGTTTCAGATCCAACACGTAAATTTTCATTCAATAAATGTATTTCAATGTTTATTTTTATCTGTAGTTAGAAAAAAGAAATGAATTTCTTATTATTGCTTTATTTCATATTATATTCAATTTATTAATAATAAACGTCTTCTTTTTTTTTGTCCGATTGATGGAACAAAAATGAATAAAAAATGTCTCAATATATAAATATTTGATACCAGCAGCCATGATATGACATACAAATCTATCTGAGTTATATGGAATATGTTAAAACCATTTCAAGATACATTCAGTAGAAATATACATACATTTATACGTACATACATATTGTAGTTGAAGTTTGAAGGACTTTAGACCTGGTGCATATACCAGGTCTTTCAATGAAATGGTCGTCGGTCAATACATACAGCATCCCCGAAGAATACAGAACCACGTTCCCAATTTTGAAACTCTCCTATAATCCACAAATATATAATTTATTTTGGTCCATCTTAGTTGATTCGAGTGGTCCTGACCTATAAATAAATAAATTTAATATGTGAAATGGGTAGGCTACGCAAATTCAAAAGGAGGATAATAGAGTGAGGAAAGTGGGTTGTTCTTGAGATAAACAAAGATTAATAACATAAAACAACCAATTAGAGATTACATTAAATTCATTGAAAAGCAGATCTGCATTGAATTTTGGTGAGTTTGTCGGCCAAACTAGGTCAGAGCCACACGGAAAAGATCTAATGCACGTGTATGTGATTCTGTGTTCCGCAAGAAAGTAATCAGATCCATTTTTGTTCTTGTTTTTTTTTTTGGTTGGGTAATACTATTTTAGATAAAAGTTCAATTTAGATTTGAACCTTTTGATTAAATTTTGATCAATCTAAACTTCATCTCTAAAGCTATTAGCAGCACGTGCGTACTATATTTTTTTATTTTAACCTAATTTTGAATTATGTCGATTTTTTGATAGAGATCAGAATCATAGAAGGAGACAGAACTTTAGATTAAATTAAAAATCAGATTAAAATATTTTATTTAATTAAAAAAATATAATATGCACATGATGAAATTAATATAAATTAACAACAAAATTAAAATTGCAGATACGTGGAGATTAATTTTTTTAAAAAAAATCAGTTTAAGCTTTAATTTATAAATAATTTCAAACATAAATATCTAAATTGTATTTTACTATAATATTTATGTTTGAATTTTATAACTTTATTTTAGATAATAATTAATAGAATAATAATACGTTTATTTTTTAATTTTATATTTTATTTTTACTTTAAGAGTAGTCAATTGTTGATTAATGTAACTAATTGTTATTTTAGTTATTTATGATTTAACAATAATACACTAATTAATATATAAAATGTATTAGAAGATAGAATTAGATGATAAACCAAATAATATTAGTTAGCTTAACATGTCATTAGGTTTTGATGTAGCATATAATTATCTTTGACCACACTTAAAAAGAATTGATAATTAATATATTGCTTATTCAGTTTGACAAAATCGAGAAATTTCAATAAAATATTAAAATAATGTATTTAGTCAATTTCATATATACGAGTCAACAATACTTTGAATGTTGCCCATTTCTTCTGTTGGATGGAAATAGTAAAAATTGTTTTTCACCCTTTATTCATAATCATAGTTGACTAAGTATAGATGCAAAATAAGAAATAGGGTGGAGTTTTTTTGAAATACCGTGAACTAAAATTTTAACAATTAAAATATTAAATTATCTAAAATATAATAAATTAAATCTTGTCGAATAGTCGATCACCCATCGATTACCTTACATTTACTATTTACGTCGAGAACAGATGACCAATCTATAAGGAAAGACTTCCCGATCTCTCTAGTACCTATTTGGTATTGAACATGTTAGGTCGGGGGGTCGATGGGAAGAGAAGACCCTCCGTTCCAAGTGCACCGCTCCAAAACAGCCTTCTGTTTTCAATTATTGTTATAAATTATTATCTTCGAGAACGGGGGACTGATCTCCAACATTATATAAAGAAACAACCCTCTATTCTCACTTTCAGTTCGCGAAAACTTTAAAACTTCTACACTATTTTCTCACGCCTGCATATTTTCTCTGTATTAGTAACGTTAATGGATTTTAAATTAAGTAGATCGGTTGACGTAGACGAGACAACAAATTGTGATGCCAATATAGATTAGTATTCGTACTCCACGCCCATATATAGTGATCTTTAGGCATTCGATCATTTTATAAATAATGAAAAAAATAGAGGTGTAATCGATGTCAAAAATTCTAGACGATAACCTTCGAACACTAGTTTACTCGGTGGACGATGAAGTAGAAAGTATACTAATAAGAGAAGAAATTTCAATGTAATTTTATCTGGAAAAAAATATAGTTTTTTAAAGGCAATTAGAGAATAAATAATAGAATATGTTTTGAATAATAGTTATGAGATCTAATCCTGACAAATAACGGCTGTGTATGAAGATGGATATGATTGGCGAATATGTGTTTCGAAAATGCAAAATGAGCTTACGTTTCAAATAAAAAGTTTCAACAATTATCACAACTGTTCAAGAAAAATTGAGAATCGACATACTACTCTAAAATGGGTGGCAAATAGGATAACTTTAAAAATTAATTTACGTGGAAAATTTCATCCATTATCGAGATAATGAGAAATGATTTAAATGAAAACATCACACCAAGTCTTGCCAGAAGAGCATGAAACAAATCTCGAAAACCTAATGAAGGAAAGTGCGACGAACAATATAAGCTATTGTGGTTATACGCAAAAGTAATGTGTAAATCAAATTTGGGTAGCACATTGAGCCTACAAACTTATTTGGTGGACTCTGCCTATAATGAGTCATGCATATTCAAAAGATTATATATGTGTATGGTTATTTGCAAGACAAGTTTGCTGCTCTGTGGTAGATCAATTATCTGTTTAGACAGTTGTTATCTAAAGAGCTCATGTCCAGACCAATTACTGATAGCCGTCAACATAGATGGCAATGATGGAACATATTTCGTTATTTTTGCCAATGTGAAATCAGAGTGCATGGATTCTTTAACATATTTTCTAAAATTTCTGAAAGAAGACCTATAGACTGAAGCGAGATACAGATGAACATTTATTTCGGATCGACAAAATTTATAATGCATTTTCAATTGTTATTTTAAATATTAGGGTATTGTGGTAGTTATATTGTTTTATTTTAACTCTGTTATTGTTTTAAATACTAGGGGTTGTTGTCTGCTATGCAGCAGCAATTATTATCAGTCAAACACCGCTACTGCCTACGGCATATATATGAAAATTTCAAAAATTAATTTTGGGGCAGTATACAGAGATGCAATATGGAATGCGACTAGGGCAATCACAACTTTTCATTTCGAGATAGAAATAAGGAAATGATATCAGATTAACTCAGAAGTCCGTGTATATCTTCGGGGCACAAATCCTAGATATTAGGCTGCATTTTCTTCAATTCTTAAGTGTGAACTCGGATAAATAATTTATGAGAATCATTCAATATAATTGTACTACCTGTCAAGGACACTCATTCTAAGCATATTCGAGATGATCTGAAAGTGCTTAATGACTATGATGGTGAAAAAAAACGAGAAGTTGGTCTCGTAAATAGACATCTTGTGTCCAAAGATAAGAAAAAAACTTGTGAAGGTAGAACATGTAGCTCGAAATTGGAGTGTTATATTTGTGGAAGTTGCATGATTTGAGGTCAGCAATGATAACGAACAATATATTGTCGACATGAATACGTCTATGTGCAACTGTTATAAATGAAAGTTTACTGTAATCTTGTGTGTCCATTCCATTCATTGCATTCATTACATGAGACTTGCACCAGAAAATTACGTTCATCAATACGATCACCGGAAAACTTATTTGTAGATGTACTCAAATTTCATTCATTTCATTAGCGGCCAACACATGTGGTTGCCAGTACAAAATATGAATGAAATCTTTCCGCCCAAAAGAAAATGCTAACCTAGTAGGCCGAAAAAGAAATGAGTGTGAAATGTTGATAAGCCGTCAAGTTTGAAAATTACTAGGAAGAAATCAACGATGTCATGTGGTAGATGTTAACGTCAGGGTCATAATAGTGGCAGTTATCCTGACAAAGGATCCATTTCAAGCGCTGCTTTCGCTTATACTTCGCAAGACACATTTATGGATTTTTACACATTTGACGGGACACATATACATTTCAACACATTTTACTCATAATCACACTTTTATTATTTTATAATATACTTTTCATTATGTGCAGGAATGTTCTATACACTGGAGAGACATAAATGCATTACTATTCGGGTGGTAATTTTGGCATAAATGTGTAATTTAATGAGATAAAGTTGCAAAAATATGTAATTTAATAAGATAAAGTTGTAAAATTGGACAGAGTTTTCTTTGTTTTATTACTCTCCCACAGCTAAATTCAAACAATTTCTGTATATTTAAATAATAATTGTATAACCCAAAGCTAAGATACAGATAATTAAGTACAAATATAGAGTAAAATCATTAAGTAAAATACAACTAAATGACAAACATAAAATAAAGTGAATATAAATTAAAGTACAAACATAAATTAAAATTACGAAACAAAACTTTTCATTACAAACATAAAGTAAAGTACATAAACTAAACTATGGTGGGACGTCGTCGTCATCGTCCTCCATGCAATCCATAACGGTTTGCCTCAACACTCATTGGTACTGAAGTCAGTGAGCTCATCGACTCTGCATACGAGTAACTTCATCATCAGCTTCATCCTATCCCACCTACTAGCCTTCTGAGGGGACAATGAGCGAGTGAGATCGTCATCCATATGAACGTCTGCAGAGGTGGAGGCCTACTGATCTCCCTGGGTCTGCTCTCCTTTGAACACTCAAGTTCCGTCGACTTTAACTAGGTTCATCCGAATCAAATGAAGCCTATCAAGTATATCGACAAGTCTCTGTGCTCTCAGCTGCTCTTCAATCGGTAGCTGAATCCGAACTCGTTCGACGATCTTTTGTATCAACGTGCCGTACGGCAGATTCTTGTTGCATGTCCGATCGATCTCTGACATATAACCTATAATCATGAAGCCAGGGTCGAACATCTTCCCATTGTACAGTTTCTCATCACATAGAGATTCATGCAGCTCACGATATCTTTATGTCCGTCCCGAGGTGGAATGATCTGGGTTATCAAATTGTGAATAACCCGAGCTCTGACGTTCAAATCTTTGGATTTTGGCTTCACGAACCCAACAATGTTGAAATTGTGACGAATTTCCCTAAATAACTCTAGTTCCTCGGCAGATCTGAAAAAACCGCAGTCTCGGGAAGCATAGTAGTATCTCTTGACCTCATTCCATTCTCCGGCAAACCCGAGCACTTTATTAATTGTCTATGGAGGTATGACAATCTTCGTACTTCCATTCTCCGGCAAACTCAAGCACTTTATTAATTGTCTGTGGATGTATGACAATCTCTGTACCAAGGAAGCATGTCTCCACACATCTTGCCCTTCAAGTAAAGGTCAAGTTCACATAAAACAAGCAAACAATACAGTCGCTGCTATCGCCCCTATAGCCGTAGCCGTACACCCCGTGTAGGTCGATTATTTAGAATTTCTCCTTGATCTCTAACGACTCGAAATCTCTAAAGTTTACAGTCTTCGAATGAATAATGAAGCGATTTGGCATATCCCGCTCAAATTTCTCTTTACACGTCTGGTTTCTAAATTCCATAGACACGTGCTGAGTGGACGGTCGTCACTCTTGAGTCGGAGCACCTTGTGACAATGATACTCAGTTTGTCGAAATCACTTGAGATGGTCCACCTTGTGACCAACCTCCTTGTGACGGGACAGTCTTTTGTTTAGTCGCCAATTTGAGAGGTACTTTAGAAAAATTTTGGAGATTTAGGTTGAAATGAGGATTTTGGAATTTAGACGATTTGTGGCTTGAATTTGTGGGATTTTTAGATGATATTTGACGAAAATGATTAGGATTAGAGAAATTAACACAGAAATGGTCGGATTTTGGGTTGAAATCGCAATGGGAGTCGAGAGAAAAGTGAGATTTTCGGCAACGGGAGGTGAGAATGAGGGTTAGATCTTTATATAAAGTCAGGAATCGACCCCCGATCTGGAGTGTTGCCCACATTATCAACTCTAATTTTGTGAACGAGGGGTCACCATCTCTGGATCGGCTCTCGTTCTAAAATCACGTGTTGTGCACGAGAGGTGGAGTTCTCCAGCCCCGATCTCAAACTCTCGACTCAATATGTTCAGTGTCACATAAACATTGGACAGATCGGGAGACTGATGGACAATGATCAGACACCCGATCTTGGCATAAATTGAGAACGAAATGGCGATTGGCCCCCCCATGAGGTTTAATTTATTACATTTTGCATAGTTTAAAGTTTTAGTTGTTAAAATTTTTAGTTTAAAAATTATTTTAAATTAAATTTATATTTTAATATTTAAATTGATTTTAACTCCAAGAAATGAGAGAGAGAGAGAGAGAGAGAGAGAGAGAGAGAGAGAGAATTGAATTATTTAAATAATTTATTAAAAGCGAAATTGTAAATTGACTAACTAAGAAGCCATATCGTATCACGTGATTAAAAAGAGGCCACCGCCACGTAGTTGTAACGAGTCATGTTGGCCGACTGACGATCTAGTCTTTACTTCTTCTTTTATTTTTTATTTTTATACATAAAAACACGTTTCCCATAATTTAAATATGCTTTAAAAAAAAAAGAAAAGAAAGAAAAAGTTCAGTGTTTTTGCTGGTGTTTGAACTTCAAGACATTTGAGGACCAACCAAACAAAGTTTGGTTGCCAATACAAATTTGTATCATGTTCTTGAAATGTTTTAAATGCACATCAAGAATTAGTCGATTCACAAATAGTTCAAATACACGTTCAAACTACAAAAATCACGCTTGAAAAAGATAAACTCAGATAAAACATCTCGGGAAATTTACTAATTGAAAAGTGTCTAATTATACGAGGATAAATTCAGTGATGACATCGTGGGCTACTTTGAACATCTTCTTGAAATTATTCATTAAATATACCAATATTTGGAGGCTCAATTCATGATATTAGGTTAACGGAGATTTGTAACAAAGATGTCGTGGAAGTAGTATGCAGGTGTATAGGCTTTTAGACCAAATCGGACTCTCTCACCACACTTGTTACCTAAATATGTGACTAATTTGCTAAATATTATAGGTTTTTTTAGCGTACAAAACATAATTAATCCCCAATTGCCATAATATTTGAAAGAATTCGGCTATTAAATTCTCAGAACGAGATGCACTCTAATACCCTTAAGAACACCAGTGTGATGAAGATCAATCACTTGGAATTGTATCGAAAGGCTCCAGCAATGTGAGTGTTATCCCAATCCATTATTTTAGAATCGAAGTAAAACATATCTTCTTCCGGTCCGCCCTCTCGAGGCGTGTACACGTAGCCTCTTGGTGTTCATAAGCTAAAGAAATAACGAATAGCGTTAGGAAACCAAAATCAAAAAAATAAAAAACTGAGAAGAGAAAAATCGCTTATACTCCTTTGAAGAACAAGTATGGCCTATAAAGTTCAACCAATTTCAACGCGTATTTGATCTTCCTGTCCAGATTGAGGTTCGTTCCTTCATAGTAGTGGCAGAATACAGTGTTTGCCACTTCCAAACCCTACAAAATTCCTCTCTTATATTAAGACTTTGGTCAAAGTTATTAATGAAATACTATATAATATATCATCTGTACCTTAAAAAATAGGAAGTAACGAAGAGCCATGTATCTATGGAAGTTGTCCGTGCTGTTCAAGAGGGTGCCTTTGCCAATTTTGACAGTCCTGCCATCGTTGTCGATCCATGGCTTCACCGTGAAGTACTGATAACTATACTCCTTAATATCATTAAATCTCACTGGATGGGTGGCTTATCGAAGAACCCAAGTGACAAATCCCATCAAAATTTCCCCTTGAATGAACTGTCATTGATACTAGTATTGCATTCACCACCATATCTGCCGGAATCTACTTAATCACCGATTGGATTTGTTAGTGTTAGAAATTGAACGATAACCAAAAATAAAAAATAAAACGCAAGATACCAGATTACGTAAAAAAATTCTTTTTGAAAAAAAAAAAAAACTATAGATAAAGGAATAAATTTATTATAAAGATTAAAATACATCTGCGAGTTTTATAACTCTGTTTTACGTAAATTGATAGAGAAAACAAAACTCTAAAGATTTGACCGTTGCCTTTGTGAATGCGCATGTATTCGGCCATCTGTATTTCCTCGCCCTTTATTCAATATCTATTAATCAAACAATTAAAAAACAAATGTTATAAAGAAACTAAAATAAAAAAAAGGCAACCTATCGATGCCCAAATCTTTCATTGCTAAAGAGATTGTTCGTTCATCAGCTCCATCTGCTCGGAGGTCGTTCAACTTTTCATCCACCAATCTCATCTCATCTTCAATACACAGCCCCATGGTTCCGTTCAACGTTTCACCTACTTTGCATGGGCTCTCCAGAATCAGCCCTCACTTTTCTCCACACACGTAAGTTAATGACATCAAACCAAGACGTTAATCATTGCTAATCTTACTCTAATCCCATATTATTTAGAGGAGAAATTGAAAACCCACCTGTAGATTATTGTACGAATGGCTTCAATATTTGTAGCAAAACTGAAGACATGTTTTGCTCCCAATGTGTTGATACCAAGTGAAACATCGTACCTGCATTGAAGAAACAAAAATATTTTTCAATTTTTTTAAAACATGTCTCCGGACAGGCCCATTAACATCTCCTTGTGTTATTTCATACATATATGCGAAGTAATATACTTTTCGTCGAAGCTGGTATTTGCAGCACCATTAGCAATTAAATCAACTTCACTGCACATCTGCTCCATCAGATTTGGGTCTTTCAAGAGAAAATCTGCGCAAGAAATGTCACGAGACAGTAGGTTACACAGCTCGCCATTGGCTATTCTTCAATGACTTCGCCATAAATTAACCAGCATTATTGTTAGGTTAAAGCTATTTAAAATGTTCTAGAAATCTTATTGCTAGTTCATCTTTTCTCGTTTGATAAAATGTTGTTACGTAATGCACTCATGAAATAATATATGACTAAGCATTTAATTTTCTCGATGAATACAAGTTCGATTCGTTGCAATAATCAATAACAGAAATCGATTTATTGATACAATTTTAGATTAATTAGAAACTTAACGTACTAAAAATTTGGCAGATTATATTCAAACCATACTTGTTTGCTAAATATTTGAAGAATACACCAACTATTATTGTTTTTTTTTATCATATAGAACAGATGTGAAAGAACTGTGCTAATCTGAGCTAACCTCAATCCCAATAGATACGCGCGTGTGTGTGTGTTATATGGTTATTTCGAAAAACAGTTGGGCAAGAAGATGAGATCAGCACATAATCATAATTAATTATGAAGAAATATTTAATCTTTTAGTACATATTTTGGAGCTATAATTTAGCACTTTAAGGACAATTCAGAGCAATTAGTTTAATTAAATGACCAATTGCAGCACTCGAATTACAATTTCTTTTTTTTTTTTTTGTGAAAACCAAGTGGAAATTTCTAATAAACATCATTATGATGAAGATCATCATTTGAAAACATATCGAACAGCTCCTGGAAGGTGGGTACTAATAAAGTATTCATCCCAATTAATTACTTTCGGATCAAAGTAAAACGTTTCTTCCTCCGCTCCGCCCTCTCGAGCCGCTACTCGTAGCCTCTCGGTGTTCATGTCGTCGAAGCTAAAGAAAAAACGAGTAGCATTTAGATTAAGAAACCAGAGAGAGAGAGAGAGAGAGAGAGAGAGAGAGAGATTGCTTACACTCCTTTGAAGAACAAGTATGGCCTATAAAGTTCGACCAATTTCAACACGTATTTGATCTTCCTGTCCAGATTGAGGTACGTTCCTTCAAAGTAGTGGCAGAATGCAGTGTTTGCCACTTCCAAACCCTACAAAATTCCTCTCATATATCAAAATTTTGGTGAAATCTATTAATTAAAAACTATATACTATATCATCTATACCTTCAAAAATAGGAAGTAACGAAGAGTCATGTATCTGTGGAAGCTGTCCATGCTGTTCATTATGGTGATTTTGCCAATTTTGACCGGCCTACCGTCCTTGTTGATCCACGGCTTCGCTGTGAAGTAACGATAACCATACTCCTTGATATCGTTAAATCTCACTGGATTGCTTACAGAAGAACCCACATGGTAAATCAAATCAAAATTTCCCCTTGAATGAACTGCCATTGATACTAGTATTGCATTCACCACCATATCCGCGGGAATCTGCTTAGCAATCAAATTCTCGTTAACTTTGACAAAGCAAACATTGTGATCAGCCTCATCAACGGGCCAAGCCAACCTAGCGCGACCTAGTTAAACTGGGCATTGGTCGGGCCAGACTTACCTTTGAGGTGGTCTGAGGCCTCAACAAACCCAAATTTAGATGATCTGAGGTCGGCTTGGTGGAACCTTGGACCGGATGATGAGGCTTACAGTGAACACCTACTAACTTACCGCATCGATTACGGTCTTGGGATCGCCAAGAAAGCAAGTTAGCTTTCCTTTTCCATAACCAATAGCTAGGCTGTCAATGGTTCTGAAATTCAGAAAATAAAACGTGAGGAGGATGAATGGAAGTTACTTTCTTTCACTTTCTCAGCAACCAAACAAGTAAAGGAAAATGAATGAAGATTCATGTTTGACCTTATTCCCTCCACCCATCCAGGAAATGGTTCCTTTAAAGTGCTGGTGATGATGGTCGGACGAACGACGATGACCGGGAGATTCTGCTTGAGTTGACCAATCATCATCTCTCCCATCGCCTTCGTGAACACATACGTGTTTGGCCAACCATATTTCCTTGCCCTAATTTTAAACACCAACTAATCCATAATTAAGAAGATTATAAAACATAATAACAATTAATTGCTAACTAATTTCAATAATTAAGCATTGAAAGTGAAATCTCCAGGACAGCTACGGATATCTAATCGAAATAAGTCTGTTTCTTTTTAGAAGTAATTGACTAAACTGCTCTTCTTTTTATCATCTCTTAAATCGCTTCCCATTTTAAGTAAACAAAATAAAAATAAATTAAAATATTAAATGCATTGATGGTGAAATTGACTATTTTTCCCTGGCTTCACCGCCCATCTGCCCGTCGCAGTACCATTTATTAAACTATGAAGACCTGAAAATAAAAATATTTTAAAAAATACATTTTTCTTAAATTTAATTGAATATTTTTATCTCCCTGTTTCTAAGCATTCATCTAGTTACACAGTTATATTTACCAAGTACAATTAGAGTATGCAACATATACTATTTATTATAATAAATTATAAATAATTAAAATAACTCATCAATATTTGACCAGAGAAAAAAAATAAAAAGTAAATTTTAAATACTAAATACTAAATAGAAATAGAATGTCTACCTTGAAGAAAAAAAAAAAAAAAGACAACTATTTGTGTAAATTATAAAAAAAAAAAAAAAAAAGCAAAGTTGCCCCACATGTCAGATCAGGAGATTTGGACACGTATAAAAAAATGCAATAAATTTGCAAGCATTACTTATGTTGCTTTCCTCGTTTATGTTTATAAATGTTCTCACCGACAACAAAATTAATTTATTAAAATTTATTGTCCAATTATTTTACACCCATTACTCCATTGTCATTAAATCTACTCACCTAAATGCCAAAACCAAATAACAGTTTGCACATTATAAGCTTTGGATTAAAACCATTGTTTTGAGTTTATCTCAAAACATGTTTTATTCGTTGAGACAGAGAGTAAATCGACCACCTCTGAGTTGGAATTGGCCAATTCATCGGCATTTATTACGCCAGCAACCATTAATGCACTCGTAATGAGAAACCCTAACTTGTTTTTTTTTCTTTTTACCCTTATTGTGCCCTAAATTCTTTGAATCTTAAACCTGGTCAACATAAATGTCTAGTATGTTTCCTAGGCCTCGTAAGAATTTATCATCTAAGTTGAACGACTTGTTTGGTTCTTTCTCTCTCTACTCGTTGATGATGTGGACGTTATGTCTGAGTTGTTTATTAAATCATGTTTAAAGTTGAACTTAAATTAAACAAACCTTTGGATACCCAAATCTTTCATCGCTAAAGTGATTGTTCGTTCATCAGCTCCATCTGCTCGGAGGTCGTTCAGCTTTTCACCGACCAATCTCAGCTCGTCATCAATGCACAGCCCCTTGGTTCCGTTCAACGTTTCACCCACTTTGTACGGGCTCTCCAGAATCAGTCCTCCCTTCTCTCCACACACGTAAGCTAATGACATCAAACCAAGACCTTAATATCTGATTAACTATTGCTAATCTTACTCTAATCCCATATTATTTAGAGGAGAAAGTGAAAACCCACCTGTAGATACGTGTACGAATGCCTTCAATTTGGGAAGCTTTTTAGCGAAATTCAAGACATGTTTTGCTCCCAATGTGTTGATACCAAGAGCAACATCGTACCTGCATAGAAGAAACATTAATATTTATTTATTGAAAAAAAATATCTCCAAACAGACCATATCTCCAAAGGCAGTCTCCTCATCATCTCCATATGTTTTTCCAAATATATATATAATAAAATAATATACCTTTCGTCGAAGTTGGTATTTGCAGCAATGTTAGCAATTAAATCGACTTCACTGCACATCTGCTTCATCAGGTTTGGGTCTTTCAAGAGAAAATCTTCATGAGAAATGTCTCCAGGCACAAGCTGAATCTTTTCCGAGATCAATGTACTCAGATTTGCACCCCATTTTTCCTTCACCAATCTGAACAGATCTTTCGAAATAACCTTCAAAATAACATTAGTTAATATTTTATCTGAAAATAACTCTAAATATTCTTCTCTATTACTGCTCGTATTCCACAGGCGTTGCTGTCATTACCTCGCTCTGGAAGCGTTGGGCGGCTGCTTTCTCATCTGGAGCTCGTAAAAGAAGATACAGCTTCTTCACATTTGGTTGAACCCTCAACACTTTCTCCACCATTACTGCACCATCAACGAAAACTAGTCTGAGACAGATAGAACAGAGAGCAGAGAGAGAGAGAGAGAGAGAGAGAGAGTACTCTTTGCTAGGAAGCCAGTCGCGCCAGTGACTAAAATGGTCTTGCTCTCAAGAAACTGAATAATACTGCCATCCTCCATTGCAGTCTGTAGAGAGAAAGTGAAGCTAACCAAAGGGAGAAGTTATAATACGGAGAGTTCTGGTAAATGGTAATGGAGGAGGAGGCGAAGGATTGAGTATAAATACAAGAGGGAAATGCATAAAAACGAAGAAATTAGATAGTAGGGTACGCCTACACGCCATTGGCCATTATTCAATGACTTCGCCATTTTAACCAGTCTTTTGCAGTCACGTGTCCGTTGAATAACTTTGAAGATTTAACGCCAAATCTGAAGCCAATTGCCATTGTACTTGGCATTAATCGCACTTGATTAATCCCAAGCCAACTCTGTTTTAGCTCTAGCCTATATTAATCTTTTCCTTGCTGATTAGGTTAAATTTAGTAATTAGTTTTGGAGAGGTTTAAATTAGTTTTTATAATATATACTTGAAACGATATAGTTCGTATAGTATTGTCCCCTTCGAGCTAAAACATGTGTGATTTTATTTTTGGGTTTTTCATAAAAACTTGTATAGTTAAAGATAATGTTACGAACATATTCTCATTCATAGAATATTGTCTACTTTAAAGACGAGTTCCAGAACTTACAAAACACTCTCGTCTTCGTTCATAGGGGTTCCCGTCAAATTGTGTGATACTTGATTGAAATGAAACTTTGTGTAAAGATTGGTTCAATAGTTTTTTGAATTAGATTTGCGGTTATTTTATTCTATTCAAATTTGTATTACTTTATTTCAAATCAATTAATTAGAAAATTGGAGATAAAAAAAAGAGAAAAATCTATAAAAATACAAATTGAGTCAAGAGTAATCAGATCTAATATAGAGTTAAAGAAAAAAAAGAATAAGAGAAATCTCTTAAGAAAAATTATTTTTCTTATAATCTCGAGTGATATTGTGCGCAGTAACAATAAAGAAATATTTTTTTACTTGATTTTTTAATAATTTTCGCTGATCGAGTTTTGAACTGTGTACTTATGACGATTTTATCCGAACCATATAAATATTGTTTTATTGATTTCTTCTTAATTCTCACGTATTTTATATCACTCTATTTATAAATTACTTATCTATACATTTGTCAACCAATGTAAAATTGTACAACTTTCTTGGTTTGTGATAGAATAGATAGACTCTTACAAACATCAGATCTCGTATCGTATTTGTTTGTTTTCACGTAACAGACTGGTATATTTATATCGTTTTATTATAATGTTTTCTTGATAACATTGAAAGCAAAATTTCAGGAACAAACTTTAATTTGTGCAAAATATAAAAACAACCGACGTGCCTTTTTCAACCAACAAGTTATTGATTTTATACTATTTTTCCTCCAATGTTTGGCCACCAACACTGAAGAACAACGGCGGTTACTCCCCATTCCCCACGGCATATTCTACTAAAATTATAAATAAGAAACATAACAATTTTTTTTTAGAATAAAATGAGAAATAACGTTACATTAAATTGGTCTTAATAATCGAAATGTATGGTTGTCACATATGTAGCATTTTGGAAAAGTAATTTACTATGTGACAAACCTGACCTACCTCACTAAACCTTTCTGACACTCAATTAAATTTAATATTATCTTTTGCATTCATTTCCCCTCGTACTATTTTTTTTTTTTAATGTAACAACCTCGTTTTTTTTCGTGTTTAATATCATAATCTAATTTAATTATATTGGTAGGGGCCACGTGGGTATCTTTAATATTCCTTAGTAAAAATTTGATTTTTTGTCACTAATTTTGTAATCTAGCAAAAAAAATGTTGTCACACTTTTCGGTGACTCGAATTTTAATTGGACTGGATCAGACATATATTTAATATTAAATTTTTACATTACTCTGTATAATATTGCTTGAGTGAAAATAATATTCAAATCCATATTTTTTTATATAAATTTTGATGTTCTTGTTATCTGCTTATTTTCTATTTTGTTTTACTTTTGAATTCAACAAATTTAATAAAACAAATCAAACAAAGTGAAGCCAATTAATGGATCAGAGCTAAATCTAAATAAAATGTAAATTTTAATTCTCTCAAAAATTCAAATTGGTCCAAGGAAAGGCTAAGGTTGGTTTTTATCATTAATTGAAGTCATTAAGGGTGGCAAGCGACCTTTTAATGCGACCAATGTAAAGCCAACAAACATTCCCTACTAAATTTGGAAAACTAGAGGTTCTATAAATAATCACAATATTATCACCGTCCGATTAGATCTGAATGGACCACAATCAAACTTCTTTTCTACCCAAAAAAAAAAAATTAAAATGTCAACAAAAGAAATTGGTGACCGAAATTGGAATCACCGACCAAAGTTTAGTCCTGCAGGCATCACATAAACCTTCATATATATATATATACAGAAGTCTGAACAGCTTTGAAGTTTCCTCTATTTTTAGCCAGGAATGGTTCATTAGTATCCTTGTACTTGTACATGTATTTGAATACGGCTACAAATACATGTATACATTTATACATGTATATCTAATAATGGTTCTCTCTCTGATTACAGTGTGTACTATTAGATGAGGTGTGAAAGGTAGACTTTTCAACGTTTTCAGGCGGTTTAGGGAGAAGACGTATGGGTTTCGTTGTTCCTGAGCTTGGACTGCTGATTTGACTCCAATTGGCACCTAAATATTCATTGCACTTGGCTGCTTCTGCTGCCCTAACCGAGTCGTAATCTTCTGTCAAAGTGAAAAAACAAAACAATCTTGAAAGGTTCAATTGTTTCAGAGTGGATCACTGCTTAAACTACGTCATGAGACATTGTTGAAAAACCCAAGACATTTCGAGTTGAAACTTGAACCACAGAGGACTGTATATAGACTGTGTTATTAATACAAAGTTATTGAATGCTACCTTCAGTGCCAACGGGCATGGTGTAGCCAGATCGACTGGTTTAATTTTACTCTCTAGTCGATTTTAGTTAAAAAACATTTTACAAGCTTTTTAGACTCCAAATATTTAACTCGTTAAGTTCAGATAATCAAAATTTTGAGACTCGGCTCGACCGACTCGTTTTTCATCTACACTTTCAAATTAGTAAAAAAAAAAATTTTTAAAAATTATTGAAATAGAACTCTGAATACCCAAATTTGAAAATTGTCAAGAAACGTAAAAAATGATTAAATTTATAAAATTATTGGTAATTTATCATGACATTAAAGTCAAAGTTCCTAACTTCGAATCTTGTAAGTACCGATTGACCAACTCCTTAACGCCGCAATCGGATCATGATATGAACAATCCACATTCATCTAACTTGAAAATCTCATCCGTTGACTTTAGGCAAACTTATGAAATTTTCATAACTCTCGAACACTTTGTGACTTCAATCAAATAATTAAGTTTGATCTAAAGCAATACAAGAAACACAGATTGTTACTAAATCCAAGGGAATGAAGAACAAATCATCTACGCACTAAAAAGAACCTCAATGACTTCATTAATAAAGTCAATGTGTAGTTGTCTTTAATACATGGCAAAACCTAAATAAATAGTTACTAAAGTATGTGAGGGTATTACCTAGAACTAGTTTTATTTTTAACACCTTGATAATTTTCCCATTTTTTATCAATTTTGGCGACTTCATCAAAATTTAATAATTGTACACGTGCAATTAATTACGATCGTTAAAAATAGAGTAGAGATAATTTAACTAAAATTTCATAAATTTAACAAAAATGACGGATTTTACATGGTAGGTTAACTTCGCTAGGCTTTTGAAGGAAGCTTACCGCTGGATAGTGATGAAACTAATGACGGTTTCTCGTTTCTGTGCTTACATATTTCGTGCTTAATTAAATCGACTCGTTTTCCTTGATTGATTGAGTTTTTATATATAGATGATATCTTTTGTATTCATTGTTCATTTTGTTTGACTAATAAAAGAAAACGTGCCTAAAGATTTCATTGATCCAACCACTACCAAAACTTGTTTTTATATCATGTTTTGTTTCAAATTGTCTCATGTTTTTTTTTCTTTTCAATTTCATGATTTCTACGTTAAATTTAATATTTATAATAATATAGTTTAAACTCGTGTGTATATATATAAACAAAAACGGTCTAAAATTTTGTTAAATATAAAGTCTCAATCTATAAAAATACGAATGTACAATCTCACATCGTTTAAAAGAATAAAATTTAATGATTTAAAAATATTATTCTCTTCCTCATTTTAAGTTAATTTAAAAGAAAAATTGTGCCGGTCTCGACTCAAGTCAAAGTTTCATAGATTGATAAACACAATAGACGCATTAAAAAGTTAAACAAGAGTTGGTGGAGTCAATAATCACTAATCTCAACCGTAATAATCAGCTGCTCACCCAATTAATTCTGTTTTTTTTTTAAATAATTATATTACAAATTCAAGTCAATTATTCATAAAAATAATAAAAATTAATTGCTTTTTTTTATTTAAGAATGGCTTCTTCACCACTCAAAACTATCCCAAAGACTCTGACATGGAAATAAAAATGATATACTGTGACGAGATATGGAGATGCTGGATGGCATACACGTTGATTGTTGCTAAATTGTGGTGAAAACGACTCGTCGGAATCCGAATCTGACTTTCGAATGTCACAAGGAAGAACAACGACATAAAAGTTGGTGAGCAGTCAATTCATCAAGGGCTTACACAGAACGCCATTAAAATATAAGAAGGTTTTGGTGAATTAGCTTGCACAACCCAACAAACATTACAGCAAATTTGGCTGCATGTGAATGATCTTTTTGAGCAACTTCTGATTTTGGTTTTGATTTTCGGATCTTGTTTCGTGTTTGCTCAGGAAAATGAAGATTAATAATACTATCTTCTCTCTAGCTTCAACTCTCTCTCTCTCTCTCTCTCTCTCTAAATGCTACAAGTTATTCTTGTTAATACATTAGTGGTTAAGTGTGAACTCCTAATGTCTACTTCACGGGTGCATTGCATGTGATTTTAGAAGTTCTTTGAGAGTAATTCTTTTGGGTTTTCTCTGCTATTGGAAATATTCAGAGGAGAGAGAAAGAGAGAGAATAGACAAAAAAAATGGGTAAAAACTTTGATTATTAGGTGGGAATACGAGAGATAGAGTCAGAAGGATAGGAAAGAAGGCAGTAGTGGTGATATATGCATGGAATCAAGCAATTAAAGAGGATGTCATATGGCCAAGTAGTTAATTCTTTGTCTCTGGAATAACTTCTACGCCCCTGTCTGAACGAAAATCCTATTTTATTGCATATAATTGAAGGAATTTGCTACCTTTTTAATAAAAGGTGCCTGTTCTTCAGTCTACCAGAAACAGATAGTAAGATCGAGACTGTATTCAGTGGACAGAGATGGATGAACCATGATTCTCTTCAATGCCCAGATGTCTCTTTAAAAGAATAAAAACAAGTTTCTTCTAGTCATGAACTGTTTATATATATAATCCTCGAAGTTCTCCGGTTCACCAACCGGCCGCTGATCGGCACGGACCCGAATTTTATTTTTCTGAAAAAGCGTAGCCGGGCCTAGATATGTGTTTCAAAAAGTGGATCGGCTTTCGGGCCTTATCCAGAGACCAGCTCTTAGGGCCATGTTTCAGGTAGTCACCCGGACAGGCATGGCCAGCTATTAAGAGTAGACTACCGGCCACCGAGCAAGCTCTCCAAGTTAAATGAGTTCTGCTAGTTACACAAATTAAACCAGAAATAACGTTATTTTTATTATCTTAAAAATAATGATGCGTGTAATTAATTTGTGATTAAATTATAAAATAATTAATTTATTAAAATAATTTTACGGAATTCTTGGGAAGAGTTCATCCAATAACTGAGTGCATCTGCGCTTAATGCGACGTAATTGTCAGGAATGATCGTAGAAGTAGAGCAACAATGTCGGAATTGATTTCTGGTGGAGTGATGAGTTTGGTTAACTGGGGATGTTCTTTACGATGAACAAGAGTTTTAGAAAATCTTTTTGTGAGAGGAACTGCATGAAACAGCCACTGCCTGATTGGTTGATTTCAGGTTGAGCATGAGTTTAAGCTCCATTTCCAAATCCTTGGCAATCTATCCACCGAATCAGATCCTTAAAACTGTTGGATTTTACAAAGCTCTTTTTCAACTCCGGGGCTCTACTTCTCAAAGTGCACGCCTCCTGTTCGACAGAAGTCCTCCGAGAAGTATTTTAGATTATAACAGCTTGCTTATTGAGCACTCTCGCAATGGAAGAAACCTGGAAGCTTTGCATGTTTATCTGGGTCTTCACTCTTCGAGTTCGGCCGTTGACGGGTCCACCCTTTCCTGTACTTTGAAGGTTTGTAGCGGTCTGAATCATGAAAAATTTGGAAGGCAATTGCACTGTCAATGTGTTAAATCTGCATTTGTCGAAGATATTAGCGTTGCCACTGCTATCGTCGATATGTATATGAAAACCAAGAATATTGACGACGGAAGGAACGTTTTCAATGAAATGAAGGAGAGAAATGTGGTGTCGTGGACTTCATTGCTGGCTGGCTATGGTCGAAACAGCTTGCACGATCAGGCTTTGATGCTGTTTTCTCAGATGCAAGAAGATGGGATAAAGCCGAACTCATATACGTTTGCATCTGTTCTAGGAGCTTTGGCAGATGATAAAATGGCGGAGGAGGGAATTCAAGTTCACGCCATGGTGATAAAGAATGGTTTCGAATCGATCACATTCGTCTGTAATTCCTTAATCAACATGTATTTGAAATCACGGATGGTTAGAAATGCAGAAGATGTTTTTAATGAAATGCAGGACAGAAATGAAGTAACTTGGAACGGTATAGTTTCAGGGTATGTAACAAATGAGCTTTATTTAGAGGCTTTCGAAGCATTTTATCGCATGAGACTCGCTGGTGTAGAACTTACCCCGTCAATTTTTTCAACTGTTCTTAAGGTATGTTCGATTTTCGAAGAATCAGGATTTGCTAGGCAAATTCACTGTAAAGTTTTGAAAAGTGGGATTGAATTTGATCAAAGCGTAAGAACAGCTTTAATGGCGTCTTATGGTAAGTGTGGTGAAATTGAAGATGCTTTGAAAATATTTTCTGGTATGGAATCTCTTCAAAGTATTATTTCTTGGACGGCCATGATTAATGGGTTCTTGCGGAATGATAGAACAGAGGAAGCTGTAGAGTTGTTTTGCCAAATGAACCGAGAAGGTATCCAGCCAAACCATTTCACATACTCCACCATCCTTACCGCTCAACCTGCCGTTTCTGTTTGTCAATTACACGCACAAATCATCAAAGCTGATTTCGAAAGCTTGTCTTCAGTCGGAACTGCACTTTTAAATGCATACTTTCAATACGGAAATGGTCGTGAAGCCGAAAAGGTTTTTGAATTTATTGACGACAAGGATATTGTAGCTTGGTCAGCAATGCTAGCCGGGTATGTTCAAATTGGAGAATCGGAAGAGGCCGTTAAATTATTTGTTCAGATGATGAAAGATGGGGTAAAACCAAACGAGTTTAGTTTCTCGAGCATTATCAATGGCTGTTCTTTGTCTGCAGTAACCGCAGAACAGGGAAAACAAATCCATGGCTGTGCAATCAAGATGAGATTGGATGACGGAGTCTGTGTTAGTAGTGCTTTAATCACCATGTATTCAAAGAGAGGGAAAATCGAATGTGCGAATAAGGTGTTCGTGAGGCAAAACGAGAGAGATTTAGTTTCGTGGAACTCAATGATTACGGGATTCGCTCAACACGGTTTTGCGAAGAAAACCCTCAATATATTTCACGATATGCAAAGAGAAGAAGTGAAAATGGATGAAGTTACCTTCATGGGAGTGATTTCAGCTTGTACTCATGCTGGTTTGGTAGATGAAGGTCGAAACTACTTTGATAGTATGAGAAAAGATCACCTTATCGAACCAACAATGGAGCATTACTCTTCCATGGTTGATCTATATGGCAGAGCCGGACTGATCGAAAAGGCGATGGATATAATAAACGACATGCCATTCCCAGCTGGTCCGACCCTCTGGCGAACTCTCCTGGCTGCTTGTCGAGTTCATCGACATTTAGAGCTCGGAAAACTTGCAGCCGGAAAGCTCATCTCTCTTCAGCCAGAAGATTCGTCAGCATATGTTTTGCTGTCCAACATCTATGCTGAAACAGGGCAGTGGCAAGAGAGGGCTGGAGTGAGGAAATTGATGGATGAGAGGAAAGTGAGGAAGGAAGCCGGGTATAGCTGGATCGAGGTGAAGAACAAGACTTACTCGTTCTTGGCTGGAGATCTTTCACATCCTTTCTCGGATCGACTTTATTCGAAACTCAACGAATTAAACATTCGATTGAAAGATGCTGGCTACTGGCCTGATACGAACTATGTTCTTCATGACGTCGAAGAAGAACACAAAGAAGCTATTCTTTCTCAGCATAGCGAGAGACTGGCTCTTGCATTCGGGCTGATCGAGCTGCCTTGGGGAACGTCGATTCAAATTGTGAAGAATCTTAGAATCTGTGGAGACTGTCACAATGTATTTAAGCTAATTTCATTGATTGAGGATAGAGTTATAGTTGTTAGAGATTCAAACCGGTTCCACCACTTCAATGGAGGTTCATGCTCTTGTGGGGATTACTGGTGACACTTGAAATTCTGTGAACTTTAGAAAATTGTTTTTCATAAACAGGTTTTAGAAACGTCTGTAAACAGTTTCTCGAGTGGCTGATACTGTCATTCCAAATTACTGATATTTGACAGGAGAAAGGGGAATAGCCCAAAAAAATACTGTTTCTGTGTTTATTTTAAATAACTTTAGATTTATCCTTAAATACTTCACTCCTTAATGAATATATTAATCAAAATAAATTATAATTAATTAAAATAAAATATTCATTATACTAAATAATGATTATCGAATCATAAGTTAAGATTACAGTATAAAATTAGAAAATAAAAATTAACACTACTAATATTTACCGCTAAATAATTAATTTACAATTACTTAGACGTAATAATATAATATACTAATAATAAAGAGTAAATGCACGAATACATGAGATTATTCTTTTGAAAATAATTAAGTGTTGATTAGAAAATAATTTAAAATTAGGGTAACTATCGATTTTAATTATATACTATGCACTTTATTTTAATTAGTCCTTTGTACTAAAAAATAACTGTCAAATCAAACATTGTACTTTAATTTTGTTATCAGTTTTGACATTTCATTAACAATTTCGTTAAATCCTTATTTAAAAAATTACCAAACGATATTGGATTCATTTAAAATTTTTGTCACTTGTTCAATACGTGATAAGAAGATAATTTGGAAAGTTTCTTGATTTTTTAACACATATACGATTTATTATAATTTTATTTTAGTAATTTATAAAACATATTATAATAAATCACACAAGTTTTAAAAAACCATGAAACTTTTTCTATTATCTACCCACATTAAACATGTGAAAATATTTTCAAATAAATCTAATATCATTGATATTTTTTTTAAAATTAATCTCAGTTTTTTTTTATTTCATAAATTAATTTTTAAACAAAGACCAAAGATATTGAATTTATTTGAAATATTTTTTCCATATTCACTACATCATGAGTAGATAATAGAAAAATCGTCGTGATTTTTTAAAACTTTTATGATTTATTATAATATTTTTATAAATTACTAAAATAAATCATACATGTGTTAAAATATCACGAAACGTTCCACATTGTTTTCTTATTACGTAGTGAACATGTAATAAAAATTTTATGTGAATTCAATATCGTTTGATAATTTTTTAAATGAATATTTAATGAAATTATTGATAAAAAATTAAAATTGATAATAGAATTAAAGCAAAGATTTGATTTACCAATTTGTTTAACATCAGGGAATAGCTGAAATAAAATAAATAATACAAGATTAAAATCATAGTTACCGTTCAAATTACGATGGGCTTGTCCTTCCGGTTCCAGCATCGACGACTGAGCGCAGACGAAGATGACAATACCGATGTTGCTTCCACTTTCCTCACTAGTGTTCCCGCCGTTCGTCGGAGGGTCCCGGACCGTCTTCATCAAGAACGGCTTTGATCTCTTCGGCCCGAAGCAAATACTCATTAAATTTACAAGCAACGGCCTCTGTAATTTTAGGGTTCTTCTCGTACTTCAAGTAGGTTTTGAAGTACTCCAAAGCGTTCATATACAAAGGAAAGGCCTTTGCATAATTCCCTGCGTTGTCTTCTTCCACCGCCTTCTTTACATACTCTATCGCGCTTTCTCTGAAAGTGCTAATCTTCATTTCGGCAACACCCGCTCGCACCCCAGCTTGCTCCGGCTCCTCCCCATCTCCGCCTTCCTCCTCCTTCGCCTTCGTCTTTGATCCAGCGGCCACTCCTACAGCCGAACTACCGCCGTCGAGGAAAGCGCGGATCTCCTCTGCCCGACGAAGATAATCGGAAAATTTCCAAGTGATAGCTTCCTTGATCTTTGGGTCCCTCTCGTACTTCAAGTGGGTTTTGAAGTATTCCAAAGCGTTCATATACAAAGGAAAAGCCTTTGCGTAATTCCCCGCTTTATCTTCTTCCACCGCTTGCTTCACATACTCTATGGCTTGCCCTTTGAAATTACTGTACATCTTTTTCAGCTCAAATCCCAGTTAATCACCCAGGATTCAAAAAATGAAGGCGATCAACCTCGAGCAGAAAAGAAAGCTTTTTGTAATGATCAGATCAGATAACTCGGGGAATAAAACCCTGAGTTTGGTGGAGTTGGCGGTTTGATGAGGAAGAACTCGTTGACCTAGGATGGTTCGTTTGTTGGATGGACTGAAACATGCCCGTCGGCCGTCGTAAACAGTTCATAAATAAATATAGAACGTCCTCTCTCACGTCGGAAGTGATTAAATCTTAGAGGGTAAAAACCAATATTTGAAGTCCCCACCACTTAATCTAACACACCTGTTAGACTAAAAATTCAATCAATTAAAAGCAGAGACCCCTGGTTCTAAATTTACAACGAGAACGGGAAATCCTGCTCAGAACGACCAACTGTTCCTTGCGTCTCAATTTCCGGGGTGTTCGAGAACGAGGGGTCTATGGAACAGCCCCGTTCCCTGCCTTCCCCATTTTACGGGGTGTTTTTGAACGGGGTCTCTGTCTAAGAAGGATCATTTGTTCTTATTCCTAATTTTTGGGTACCATAAGAATGGAAGTCCCAGTCTCAGAATGGGCCCCCTGATAAATTGTTTATATTAATAAATGAATGATGCATCAGACGATGGACAATATTACACGTTGGTATCTCCGTGTGATATATGTTCAAGTCATTGTGCAATGATTAATATGTGAAATACTTTAAGTCAGGTAAAAATATCGTGTGTAAATATTAATTAAGAAAAGGAACAAAGAAGTTGTATAAAGATAAAATAAAATATGAAAAATGAGTTGGGAAGGCAAAATAAATATGAAAGAAAGCTTTAAAAAAATAATTAATTCATAATGGATTAAAATTCTTAGTTATTAACGAATGAGTGTGAATTTATCAAGTTTTATTAATCGGTGTAAATTGTGAACAAATTTAAATAGATAATCACCCATTAATAGTTGTAAATTTATGCGTTTTCGTTATATTACATTCGATTACTCTTTGTCGACAGTTACAAATGATTATTAGGTCGTTTGAAACAAAATAAAATTAAGAAGTCCAATTGATGTATGTTCAAATTTTTTAGTTAAATAAATTAATATAATTAGATATATAGATATCTACCCACAAATCACAAACACACCAAATACAAAGAAAAAATTATAAAAAAAATAAATATTAAATAAAACATTGAATTGTTGTGTGTTTTTCAATTTAAACAATGAACAATTTTTTCATCAATTCGAACATCAAACCATCTACTATTAACAAATCGACTAACTCTGTTAACTGCACGTTAAAAATTATTAAATTAAAATACTAAATTACGAAATATTTTCAATTTAACACACAGCATTGAAATATTTTTCAGAAATTCAATACGACGTCCAAAAAAAAACACGCATGCAACAAGCATTTGAAAAATGATTTACAGAAAACCAAAATAAAACCCGGGAAGCAAAAATAAGAACAACCCATAGAAATTTGGAGAAATTTAGGGTTTGAATTGAATAATTTTTAACATCTTATTAACAGATGGGTTCAATTTGCTATAACTATCCAAATTTAATATTTGAATTAACAAAAAAAATTATTCATCGTATAAATTGAAAAACATCTTTAACTCTATAAAAAAGACACTCTGTGTGTACCATATTTATCATTTTTCCAATCTTTATTTTACAAAAATAATCTTCCCTTGGTAGTATAATTTGTAGTTTTTGTCTATAGTTCATTAGTTCCCATCTGGGGTCTGAAAATTTATGGAGAAAAAGCCAATCATCCACTGCCGGTGTGCCCGGGGGAGAAAGTTTGTGTATAACATTCCTCGTATTTGAAATTTTTTGTGGATGAGATTTTGCAGGGAGTCATCTTCAAAGACCAGTACAGCACCTAATGTCTCTGTTTCTGCTCTAGAAACCATGGCTGCTACTAGTTTGTGCTTTTGCGAGAAGGTTTTACCTCAATCTCCATTGAATCCTTCAAGGACTGTGGATAACCCACGGTCTTCAGGGCGATTTTCGCTTTTTATCGGGTAATTTCTACAGATTCGAAGTTGGATTTTCATTTATCTCCTTTTTTCCTCGTGTTTTGATGAAGTTCGATGTGATGCTTTCTGATAAATTTGCTGTAGTTAGGTTCAGGATCTGATGAATTTTGTTCATCTGTTGCTCTGCTTGTAAAATACTTCATTCTTAGTGGACAAATTCATGGGTTGTGAGTGCTGAATGCTATTTTATTGTTTTAATAATTCCACAAGTTTGAATATTTTTCTGCTGATAATATTCAAAGGGTTCAATACCTCTTTGATGAACTTCCTTATTTATTAATGAATATTTAAATTATTCTTAGCCCACGAGTTTAAGCTGATGATAATATCGAAGATCATGGTTCGAATCTCAACATAGTGAAAAAAATTAACCCCATGTTAAAGTAAGCCTTCTTTGTGAATCAGCTTAAAAAAAACGTTATTCTTTGTGGAGCTTCTTGTCAGGGCCAAATCCGAAATGCTTAGCTCTTAGTTGTTTTCTGTTTTCTATAAGTCTTCCACTTTGATTTAGTGCCTATGCTTTACCGAGAACAATGTCCGGAAATCATTAAACAGGAGGAAGTTTGATCTCAGAAGTTTTTTCTTTTCTGAATCAAGAACTTGTGGCATATCATAGGATTTCATTCAACTATAGGGAATTGAAATTCTTTATTTTTGGGTAAAGTGCATTTTAGCTTTTAAACACGGTCATTGGATAGAGCATTTAGCAATTAAGTCTTTGTCGTAGGAGTTTAGTCAACGCTATCACTTTTTTTCTCGTGACGTCTTCTATCTATCTTCTTTATCCAGCGATTTTCAAATAGAGGAAATTTTTTGACGAGATTTTTGGCCTCTTGAGCTCGATATTGTCATAAAATCTCCTCTACAAATTACCTCAATGCCAAAATTTCAATTTCTTCCTTCTGGAGTTCAACCAACAAAAAAGATAAAAGATGTCACATAAAAAAACGTGACTGCACTAATGGAACCCTTACGACAAGAACATAATTGCTAATTTTCTCTAGTCCAAGAACTTGTTTTCTTATAAAAGGTTCACAACTTATTTCCCTTCATTATTAAGTTTAAGGGATAATATGAATTTCATTTTATTTTACTGTTTAATTTCCTTTGACATTATTTATGATGTGGTTTATGCTTTGTAGGAATGATTGCACCAATAGCTTTGGCATTTGCTGTAGGTTTGATCAGATGGGCATATCGAGCGCTAAAACTCCCACCTCCAAAGATATGTGGTTCACCAGAAGGTCCTCCCATTACATCACCCAGAATCAAACTCTGCAATGGAAGGCATTTGGCCTATCGAGAATCGGGTGTTTCCAAGAACGAGGCGAAGTACAAAATCGTAGTTATGCACGGCTTTGGAAGCTCCAAAGATATAAACGTACCTTCTCCTCTGGTATGAACCAATCCCACAATCAT
Organism: Begonia peltatifolia; assembly: GCA_022433055.1. NCBI lineage: Eukaryota > Viridiplantae > Streptophyta > Magnoliopsida > Cucurbitales > Begoniaceae > Begonia > Begonia peltatifolia. The sequence continues at coordinate 6,352,710 of CM039527.1, forward strand.
TAAGATCATAATATCAAAGAGGAGTTACTTATAGACCCATGGTTATATTTGATATTCATGAAATTTAACAGAACATGTGATATTTATATGAGTGATAGAGTGGAATAAAGTGATGTTTCATACTTTTACGATAGTATGATCTCATGTTTAATCTTTTCAATCTCATATTTAGAGGTATATTTATTTAACTGTATTGTATTTGCATCTTTTGCGAGTTACCATGTTGGATTTGTGTTATTTTTTCACTAAATTGGAGATATGATGTTGAATTGGAACTGGCTTGTATTTTTTAATGCTTCTTTTCCAGGGTATTACTTTGGTCAAAATGTACTATGATTCATTTAAATGTAGTTTTATTTTGACTTTCAGGACATTATAGAAGAGTTAAAGATATATCTCCTCTGCTTCGACATGGCCAGCTACGGAGAAAGCAACCCGTGCCCATCCCGCTCTGCTAAGAGCGAAGCATATGACATTGCAGAACTAGCAGACAAACTTGATAGTGGCTGAAAATTTTACATTATTGGAATTTCAATGGGAGCTTATCCTGTTTGGAGTTGTCTTTCTTTCTTTTTGTTTCTTTTCATTTCACTACAATCTCTTCATTTCTTATTTAAATATTCCCACAATGTCTTTGCAGACTCTTAGGAGCTTCTCTGGTTGAACTACCGGTGGCAATGTTTTCCCGTGGATTCATCTCGAGAAGCGTTGAACGAACTGCCCTAGGAATTCAAATGGACAGTATGGGTTTCCCATTATACACCTTGGTTGTTACACTGGTGGATCACTCAAAAATGGCTACCAATCTTGAGTATGGGAGATGTAAGTGTCTTCAGCAACCAAGATATAGAGAATCCTAAAGAGTTTATCCGAGAATGCAAACGTCCACAAGGTAATCGTTGTTCCTTGATTTTCCACAATCTTAGTGTTTTGTTCTCTAAATGTTTGGACTGGTTTTGTCTCTCCTGTTATTATTTGATTTGGCTCATCGATTTACCATTTATTATTTGTGATATCCATTGAGTAACTCTCTAGGCCTTCACCATCTTGAAACTGCATGATATAGCAAGTCTTTCCTTTTTTATCTAATTTACCAGACTGAGAAGAAAATCGAGCAACAAAGAGCTCATGAATCTCTGCACCAAGACCTCATCGTGGGTTGCGGGAAATGGGAGTTTGATCCCTTCGACTTAACCAATTCGCTTTCTGACACAGAAGATTCGGTTAATATGTGGCAAGGTTATGAAGACCGAATAATTCCTTACCAACTCAACCGTTTCTTTCCAAGAAACTTCTGGGGATACATCATCACAGCGTTCCCGAAATTTCTTGGCGAAAATTTTGTGGCAATATTACGAGCACTTAATGGTAATATAAATTTCTTGTTTGGGTTATCTTCAATTGTTTAACGAACTTTGTTCGCGTAATAAATCTCGCTGTGATGGCCCGAATTTTTGGAAAATTCAGGTATTTAGCCTAGTTTTTTATTGGAATATGAACTTGAAAGTTGCATAAGAGAATCAAGATCATAGAGTTATGTATGCATGTATCTGTATGTGGGCATGGATAATTATCGATTATTATCGATTTTAATCTTGTACTATGTATTTTTTTTCAGTTAGTCTTCTGTACTTTGATTATGTTATCAATTTTAACATTTCATCAACAATTTTGTTAAATACTCATTTAAAAAATTACCAAACAATATTGTATTCACTTGAAATTTTTACGACATATTTACTACTTATTGAGAAAATAATTTGAAAATTTTGTTTATTTTTTAACATATGTACGATTTATTATAATTTTATTTTAGTAATTTATAAAATTATTATAATAAATCATATAAATTTTAAAAAATTACGAAATTTTTTCTATTATCTACTTATGTGAAAATTTTTTTAAATAAATATAATATCTTTTAGTATTTTTTTAAAAATTAATTTATAAAGTAAAGAAGAAGTTGAGATTAATTTTAAAAAAATAACAAAAGATATTAAATTTATTTAATAATTTTATTACAGGTTCATCACATCATAGGTAAATAATAGAAAAAATTTTGTGATTTTTTAGAAATTGTATGATTTATTATAATATTTTTATAAATTACTAAAATAAAATTACAATAAATCGTTTATGTGTTAAAAAATTACAAAAATTTTCAAATTATTTTCTTATTATGCAGTGAGAATGTTTAACGAAATTGTTGATGGAAGGTCAAAATTAATAACAGAATCAAATATATAGTACTATATTAATATAGCAGATTAATCGAAATAAAGTAGATAGTGCCGAATTAAAATTAATAATTATTTTATATTATAATATGTAATGACGGAGAAAGATGGGTTTAGAATATCTTTTGATTCCTTTATGTATGCTGGATCCAAGGCTGCCCTTTTAGATGGGGCCCAAGCATCCATATGGCACCAAGAATCTTCTTCTTCTTCTTTTTTATTTTTATATTTTGATTCTAATTTCATCATTTTTTTTTCAATATTAAATAGAGCAGCAACTATGGATAAATTCGGTCTTACTAAATTAATATAATTAATGTTACAAATTGCGTAAACCATAAATTTATTGTGAGATGATATTGGGAATATTTTCTAATTTCGTTCTTTGATTTGACGTTTACTTAAATAGATGAAGTGAGTAAGTAATTAATAGTAACAATTAACAGAGGTCATATTATTATTATTTGAAAACTGTGAATTATTTTCCTTTTTGAAATTACCATACTATCCTCGGCTTTTTTACTTATTTTAAGGAAACAAAAATGGTTGACTACGAAAATCAAAATAAAAAGACTAATATACCCCTGGGGCTCTGCCTACAGCCTTCACACTACCCAAATATTTGAGTTGGTCGAAAAATGGGCATCGACGACAGCGAGGCCAGCAGTAAGTCTCGCTCAGAAAGCCAGACGGTCCATTTCCCTGCCGTCTAAGCGAATCTCTGCCGCAAAAACGGCAGCGTTACAGTAATTTACTGATACCCACTTCTCATTTATAGGTCAAAAGATGGAAGAAAAGGAAATCAGGAGTTGTCATCCCTAAATCTCTTGAGTTTCTTGAAAAGCTACTGAAAATTCCACTGGGTTAGATCAAGTCTGTCATTTTCTTCTTTGTCGTGGATAAATTTATTTAGTGAGGTAGATCTGTCTTTCTTTTAAAATGTTTTTCCAGCGATGTATACCAAGTCGTGGCTGTGTTGCTGATAGGTCTGCTGGGAATGGTTTATCAGGCCTCACAGTTGCCTCCTCCGCAAAATGGAGCGGCGCTGGAGGATTATCAGTCGTCTCCGCCGAGAATCAAGCTCAGGGATGGAAGATATTTGGCTTATAGAGAAAAAGGAGTCGATAGGAACAAAGCTGATTTCAAGATCATTGTCTGCCATGGCTTTGGAAGCTCAAAAGACATGAATCTTCTAGCCCCTCAAGTATGAATTTGAATTTCTTCTTTACATTGATCTAAATCTGTGTATTTCTGAAGAACATTACAAGAAATGAATCTTGTTGCAGTAGAACAATTCGAGGGATCTGATTTATAAACTGTTTACAGATTATTCATCTTCCAGCTTGACTTTTGCTGGAAGAATTAGAGTAATCTGTGAATTTGAAAGATTTCTAAAGAGGTGAATTTCACAGTGATTTAGTTTTCAGGAACTGATAGATGAGCTGGGGATATGTTTTATTTTATTCGATCGGCCAGGCTATGGAGAGAGCGATCCGAACCCAAAGCGCTCACTGAAAAGTGAAGCAATGGATATTCAAGAACTTGCAGATCACTTGCAGATAGGATCCAAATTTTACGTGTTAGGCATCTCGATCGGATCATTCCCGACTTGGAGCTGTCTAAAATACATACCAGACAGGCAAGAAAGTTCAAAATCTCTAGAATTACCTTTTGGATTGGCTTGATATTTGAGAAAGACTACCAATTTTCATCTCTAACAACTTGTGCAGGCTAGCAGGTGTGGCATTAGTCGTACCGGTCATAAACTACGGGTGGCCTTCTCTTCCAAACAGTCTTATAAAAAACGATTATAGGAGAAATGTCGTGAGATTTGGGCTCTGGCTCTCGAAATACACCCCCGGCCTTTTGCATTGGTGGGTAACTCAGAAGTGGTTTCCTTCTACTTCTGTTCTTGAACGAAATCCAGTTCTATTCAACAATGGAGATATGAACATCCTGAAATCAATCCCAGGATTTCCAATGCTGAGCCCGGTAAACATGATTGCTTGGAATGCTCAAATCGTAGAACTGATTTTTTTTTTTATTGAAATCCTAGTTGGCTTGAGCAGTTGCATTAGTTAATGTTAGAAATCGAACAAAACGAAAAGGAAAATACGAACTGAGATATCAAAATTTACGTAAAAAAACCTTTTCGACTTAGTCTTCTTACATAAATTTGCAGAGAAAAGATAAACTCTAAATGAAATGTTAATGTAGACCTCTCAATACGACTCAAAAGAATTTGGTCCACCAAGCTCTAATACCTACTATGTGCTCTTTTGTTTATTTTCAGTTATTGCTCTTAGGTTAGATGATATAACATTTAACATCATTTAATGAGCAGGAAAATTTACAAGATCGAGGTGTTTTCAACACCCTTCGTCGGGACTTTATGATGGCGTTCGACGACTGGGAATTTGACCCGATCGACCTGAGTAACCCATTTCCGGAAAGCAAAAGTCAGGTCCACATTTGGCATGGCTACGAAGATAAAATTGTGCCAGTTGAACTGCAAAGGTACATCACAGGGAAGCTGCCATGGATCAGATATCATGAGGTTGATAATGGAGGGCATTTGATTGTGCATTACGGTGGAGTATGTGAAGCAATCTTGAGGGCTCTTCTGCTTGGACAGGAATCCGATACATTTAGGCCTAAACCCTTGACAGAGACCATTGTTGACTGAAATTTTATAGGTCAATTCTTTCTTCTTGTTTAGATTTGTTGACTGTTTTAAGCTGCTGATTTGGTGTTTATTTTTTGAAGTTAAGAACATGTACATTACCATTGTTTGGAAGAAATTGATGTAGGATCATTGGAATCTATAAATGGATCTCAATTTCGATGGTATCGACGAAACTTCAAAACTTTTTACTCGATAAAAGCTATGATGTAGTCTTGAAAATTTTGGAGTTAGTAAATGAAGTACGCCAGAACACGAGAGAAATAGCAAGAGATCTAGTGTGTTACAGTGTTCGGTTTATCTTTTAATTTTATATTTTGACACAATGAGTAATTGCGATTTATTAATCCAATTAATTTTAAAATTTGTAGGAAAATGACGTGATTAAGTTTAAATTAATTTAATTTTTTAATAAAATGGAGAAAATACCACTTGGAAGATGACGTGTCAAGATGATAGCGTAGCAAATGAGGTCCTATGATAAATTAGTGAAGGAACTGCCATGGTAGTTACTGACAGTCGTCGGTACCGCCACCTGTCAACGGCTCCGGAAAGCTCCTCCCCCCTCAACGGACTCGCGCTCTCCTCGGCAGACGCTGTCTTCTGTTTTCCGCCTTTCACTATTTACTCCATCGCATCCCTTTGACGTAAATACTCGTCAAAATCCACATGCAATTTGGATTATCTATTGAGAGTCGCTAGTTCACCTGGTATCTGTTCCTCCGAGAGTCGCTAGTTCTCTTCAAGATCACGGCTCCGACACTCTCTGTCAAGAAATTGTTTTTTTGTTTACCGACTTCCGTATTTCGCGTCGAGGTAAATTCTCATCAAATTCAGCGTGCAATTCAGATAATCGATTCATTTACGTGATTTTGTGAAAAATTTATGAAAATTGTGTTGATTTTGGCCTTATTTTTTCCTGTTTCCTAATAGAATTGTTAGTTTTTAATGTTAATCGGAGTAGCTTGACAACGATGGTCGATGCCTTCTGTTAGTGTTTGATGATATGCCTCAATGAACCTGATCTTTGAGAGGAGAAGAAAATTTAGATCCGGCTTGAGGAAGAAAATAAAATCTTAAGGAGGAATCTGAAAGAAAGCGAGGTGAGTTGCTGAAGTTGTTTATGATTTAAGCTGTTTATTTCATTCCATTCTCATTTATATTTTGACTGTTGCCATGGATTTCTACTTTCAAATATTCAGCTGATACCACAAAAACAGACAAGGACGGCGTAAGAAAGAAGAAGATGATAAGCGCCTTCTGACATTGTTGCCTGTGGACTGTTTAATATAGCTGCACTGGCCTCTCTCTCTCTCTCTCTCTCTCTCTCTCTCTCTCTCTCTCTCTCTCTCTCTCTCTCTCTCTCTCTCTCATGTTTCCTGCTTTCTACATCACGTGGAAGAAACTAACGAATATTGTACACAATTTTTCAACATAAACCAGTTCAATCCCATGAGTTATCAACAGTAGTTTAACTATGGTCTGAAAAATGATTCTGTGAAGGTTCGATTATCATCTGCATCTCCATGATTGTCTGTCTGGCACGAGATTCCATCATTCATCAATGGCCTGAGAGATAAAAAGGTTAGCATTTATATTCTCTTTAAGTAAATACTCAGCATACATTACAGCAACGTGTCAAATAATTATCTTGTTACATAAAATTTGATGAGATAGAAGATGATAATCATACTCTCCGAGGCCGAGTCGCCCATATAGAGCTGAGGGCTCTTAGCCTGCTGTAATATTCTCCGATTACAACAAAACACTGTGCGGCTTGTCGTGTTGTTAATATTCGACACAATTGATGAAGTGTTTGCTGCCTCAAAATATCAGCCTGAATTGAATTCATACTTTGTTTAATACAATTTTTCAATAAATTATAGTCTTTGACATTTGCAAAATAAAATGTCAATGACATAATAAAAAAATCATTTGGTTTACCTGTCGAACTAAACCTTCGAGATTGGAAAGCATGCCGACGGCCATCAACATCTGGTTCATGCTGTGGATGATCGGCCCACCGGCTATGGTGTCTAGCAGAGATTGCTGGAGTTGTTCTTGGCCTTGGGATAGAGCGTCCTCTGCCTGTTGTGTAGAATCTTGCATCTTATATATTCCCATTGCTTGCTGTTCGCTCAGTGGGTCTAGTTGTGATATTAAAATCTAATCGTAACATGAAAATGAGAATTAGCTTCATGATTTGTACTAATAATTCTTACTGATTATAGGATTTGGAGGAGACCTTTATGAGTTCAGAGGGTCTAAAGCCACCCATCCAGAGAAAATATCTCTCGACCGGAGTTATCCACATTCCGGTGATCAGATGGAAGACGTCGGATTTGGCTACCACCCCTTTTAGCCGGAAAATTTCATCATAATGAGAAATGTACTCATCTACTGTTGATTGGAGATCATGGTCCGATAAGTGCACCTCCAAACCCGATCTTAGCTGAGTCATCTGCCTCCGATCATCCTCTAGCCATCTCGTATATTCCATGTCGAAAACTACACCTCCTACAATATTAACTTGAATTCAGGCTCGCCAACAGGCTAGTGTTTTTAGTTTATTTTCTAATAACTCACCGGAGCTTATGCGAGCATCAGAAGAAGCAGAGAACAATCCCTATGAGAACAAAGCAAAACCATGTATCATAATTGAGGATTTAGAATGTTGAACTCTTTGATCTTCCTTTTCAATTTTATTTGGTTCGGTTGGATGGGAAATTGAACCTGAGAGTGAGATCGGAGGTCTTGTTCAATCTGAGAAAGCTTCATTCTACTTGCTTCCAGCTGCTGTATGTAAGCCTGTTCATGAACCCATGAAAAAACTTAACATCTTAGATATACTTTAAAAACAGTTTTTGAAAACGATTTTGAAAAGTTGTTTCCTCGATCAAGATTGTTTGAAAACTATGCACAAACAAGTTTTTTTTACATAAACTGACCTTTTTTCTGAGACGACTCTTTTTTGCTGCTGCTCTGTTTTGAGCCAAACGTCTGGACGTCTGAGACCAAAAACAAAACTCTCGAAAATGATAAAATAAAAATAAAAAAGCAAAATTTATGCGTCAATGGCGGACCTTGGCATCGAGTAGCTTCTCTGATTTTGAACCGGTTCCTTTCTTCTGAACGGAGAACAACACAAAAATGGCATAAATATCAACTGTTTCATTGTTGTCTGATGAGCTTTAAAAACATCGTTTTCTTCCATTAATTTGGTGTTTAAAAAATGGGTTTGTATTTTCTAAACTGATTAAGCATAGAACCAGAAGACTGGCAGCAACTGTGAAGATTCTCTCTCTCTCTCTCTCTCTCTCTCTCTCTCTAAGTCAGATTCGTCAGTGGATCGTTTTGAAATCAGGAAAAGGTCGTTCGGGATTTTCAAAGATTTGTTGGGATCTTGACTCGGGGTAGAAAAAGAGAGTCGATGAAGCCAAAGCTGGAAGAATTGAAAACTGGAGAGTGGGTTTAAGAAAGTGGCGAAAGAAGAACCTTTTCTGGCCATTGAAATCGCAGATCAACAACATTCTGATCAAAACCCTGATTATCGGAAGAGGAAGACGACTTTTTACTCATCGGAGATTCTTGTTCTGAGTAGCCCTCAGCTCTGCCTGCAGTGAGCTTGTTCATAGCTGATCCCAAATCACTGCTCTCCCCTCCTGACTTTGAACTCCCCTGGAAATTCATCACAAAACCAACCCACAATCCAGAAACTCATCAAAAATCAATTTTTTCAAAGGAATTCAAGTTTTTGATCCAACAATATGTTTCGAATATTCTGATGAAAAATTTACAAAAAAAAAAGGAAGAAGAAGAGAAACTACTGCTACATGGCTTGGTTGGAATATCATAGGCCAGGAAGGGAAAATTTCCAAAGTGGCTGGCTTTCCGGTGAAAAGAGCTGCGATAAACAGTTTTTAAGAATTAAATTCCGCAGTTATGGCGTGCTAGAAATTAAAACTAACCCTCCATTTTTGCCATAGACGTATTCAAACTAGCTCTGTGAATCGAAGAAAAGATATGAAAAGGGCCATACATGTTCTGGCTTCGTCATTTCTCAACCCAACTCCTTGCAGAACAATTGCTTCTTCCAGCTCTCCAAAATCAAATCTTGACCTTTGATTACTAGCACATACAAAAACAGGAAAAAGAAAAAACCAGCAAATTTTCTTCTGAAAATAAAAGAAAAGTCTTTAAATTTTCATCTTTTCTAGAGGAACTTTATTCATCTTACATGAAACTCGTGCAAGTATCATCAACTTCGTAAAAAACAGCACGGGGAAAATGGTGATCGGAAGGTCCAGATTCTACTAAACCAGTCCCAGCAACTCTTTCGGCCGCCATGCAAGACCACCTCAAATCATTTTCATCGTGTTCTCTCAAAAGAAACTAGAAGCCAAACTCTATCCAAAAATCAAACAGTTGGTAAACATAAAAGGTTCCCTATTTTTTTCCCCACTTACCTCCCCGAAGAACTTCTAAACTGAGAAAAACCAGGATGAAAGAGAGTCAAATATGGTTAATCAGTGTGAAGCAGAAGAGAGTTAGTCTCTTTCCAAGATACACCTCTCTTGTTTTTGCAACTTTTGAATGTATTTGTTGGGGTGGTCTAAGTTTCTCTCTCCTCTTTTTTTACACTATCTCTCTCCTTCTTTACCAAGAAACCTGGCCTTGCTTTTTGCTTATCTTGTCCTGGTAGTAAGATTGGCTATGGCTTTCTCGACTGTGTTGGGCCTGTAAAGTATGAATTTCTCTCTCTCTCTCTCTCTCTCTCTCTCTCTCTCTCTCTCTCTCTCTCT
>CM039527.1:6362441-6396123 GCA_022433055.1 Begonia peltatifolia
TCTCTCTCTCTCTCTCTCTCTCTCTCTCTCTCTCTCTCTCTCTCTCTATAGTCCAAGTTAAAAATGTAGAAGTTGAAAACCAACTTGGAAAATCCAAATTCCTACTCTCTTGAAATGGATTTGTTTGGGATCTTCCTCTTTGTTGAGGAGTCAACATCTACTTCCTATCATCACCTAAACCATCCCACATTCTAATCCTTACTAGAAGCTGGATTTTCCTTGTTCAATCCAAAAGAATTAGAGAGACAAAGAGATGGAATCTCTCTCATAAACTGGTTTACGAAAATTTTTTATCTTGAAATGATCATCTAATCCCAACATTGATGGTTTAAAAAAATAGGTATTTGGTTCAAGTAGAGTAAGTGATCATGGATTAGGTTAGTACTTTAAAAAGTAAATATCATTTTGAACTTTAAAGTAGAAGAGTGTTTGCAACTAATACTCTGAAATTTAAATTTCGACAATAAAAATTTTATACTTTGACTCGGTATCAACCAACACTCTCTCGTTACTATGTCCGTTAAACACTTGTCTTGTGCACGACACATCATTAGAGAAAACAATTGAGAGCCTTTTCTGATAAAAAATTAGAAGGTATAACTTACTTGAAAAGTTAGTTCAAAGAATGAGAAAATCTTTCTCATATTTATGCAGAATAAAAATCTTTAATTCTGTCGACGTAAGACAAATTGATATTTACCTTATTTTAAAGGATTGTTACATGTTCTTAGTACATTATTCAAGTTAATTTTTTAATTTTTTTAATATTTTTGACTATTTTTTAAAATTCTCTCTCTTTTTTTTTTTTAATAAAGGAAGACGTTTAAGTCGAAACTCGTGCATTATGTTTTTGTAAATGTATTTATGAGAATTATATTAAGTTTTCGATAGTCATATTAAAGGGTGGACAAAACCTGCTCGAACCCACGTATATTACTGACCTTAGGGGTGGGAAGAACCGCTGCAGTTTCGATTCCAGTTCGGTTTAGTTTTCCCACATATAAGGACCGAACAGTCCTATGCCCTCCAAAATTGTGGGCCACGATCTGGTTCGCGTTATTTGAGGTGAAAATGGGCAAAGCTGTGAGAGAACTGGACTGTGTCTCCCATAGTTTTTTTTTAATAGACATACATATGGTTTTTTTTATAAAATAATGTATTTTATTATGTTCATTTTAAAAATAATAAGTAATATATGGTTTTTTTTTTTTATAAAATAACGAAATATTATTATGTTTTTTTAGTAATATATATTGTTTTTTTTTTATTTTATTACGTAGAATCGGACATCGCAAATTTTGATGTTGTTTTAAGGTGGGATCGGACCGTGACCACCCTAATTGACCTGTGTTTTTATGACTTAGTTTGGGTCAGTTTTACCAACAAACAGTTTAGTCTCGATTTCATAATTTCAAGAATTGCAGGTGATGATTTAATTAACTGTTTTGGAGGTCAAAAAAAATCATGAAACACGAATCGAATGGTAGGTAAAAATTCGACTCAAAACGGGTTAAATCCCTACTCAAAATTCCAAAAAAACTGGCTTCTACCCAAAAAACCTCAAACCTGACCCAAACTTAAATATGGAATTGAACTGAGACCAAACCGTGTTTCAAGATTACTCACGATTTTTGTTCCGGTTCTGGTTCTGGTTCTCGAAATTGTCCGTTGGTCACGATTCTAAAATTGTCATAACCAATGGGTCGTCAGTTTTTTGCTTTTTTTGGGAACTGAGCCTCATGACTGTTCTATTGTCAAAATTAGTTTAGCCCAATGTGAAGCAGAAGAGAGAGTTCTGGGCTTGCTTAAATGCACCCATTTCACTTCGAGACCCTTGGACGGATTATCCGGTTAGGGTTTATCTTCTCCGCGTCTATACCCCAACTCCGTCTCTCTCACTTTCTTTCGTTTCCTGCGACTCCTCGGCTTCGATAATTTTTTTTCTCTTTGGTAATCTATCTTTAATGCTTCTGCAAGTTTCATCTTTCCGTACATTTTGCTTTTCTGTTACTCTCATTTGCACTTGAAGTTTTCGTAGCTCTATCCTTGATACAGTGTCTGTGGTAGCTGCATTTGATATTCACCTCAAATCTGGGGAAAATCGGGATTATTATATGTGACTGCGAAATTTGTATTTTTTCTGTGTTTCTGACTTGCCTACTAAGATCCAGCTCACTGCCGTTGTTTCATGTTCCGGGTGTTTTGGAGGATTACTGACTGGGGAGCTTTTGCTTGCTCTTGATTTTTTGCAGGAAAGAAATCTGTCGTAGGTTTGTGAAAGAGCCGAGGCTTGGAGGATGAGGTATGCTGCAGTCAAGTTGCTATTTTTTTTTTTCTATCTCGTTGTGAAATTATATTATTATGCTTCGTGGGCGTTTATTGTGTGTTTTCTGACGCTGCTTTCTTTCTCTTTGGACAGTCTGATGATTCTTTTGATTTCAATGTCTTACAAGTACTTGAATAATATCGATTTCAATTTGCATAATACTTTTGAAAGGTCTAATTATTGGGAATATAATTTTCCCATGGCAATTGTATATTTGAGATCATGACACTGGTTCGGTTCATTCTTTTTTAAGACAATGTATATTGTTCAGACGGACTGCCATTGCACTGCATTTCTTATCAACTATTGAATTTCAATGTATCAATCGTTTTCTTTTTACTTCAGTAAACTTCAGAGTGACGCTCTCAGAGAGGCTATCACATCTATATTCAATGATAGCAAGGAGAAGAAGCGTAATTTTACTGAGACACTTGAGCTTCAGATTGGACTGAAAAATTATGATCCTCAAAAGGACAAGCGTTTTAGTGGTTCTGTGAAGCTGCCTCACATTCCTCGTCCTAAAATGAAGATTTGCATGCTTGGGGATGCTCAACATGTTGAAGAGGTAAGTATTACTACTTGAGCGTTGATAATTTTTCTTCTCATTCCCAAAATGTAGATCTGCTTGCTTAGGATGCTCAACACGATGAAAAAACATTTTTTTTTTCTTTTTTTAGGCTTTAATTGCTTATCTTATTTTGGTAACTGCTGCCTGTTTGGTTAAGAGACAAGTTGGTAAGCGATCTACTTAGAGAAGAAAATATGGTCGTATACAGTTTGTGTTGCATTTTGATAAGAGTAAAACAGCCCAATAAAGAGTTATCAAAGAGCTGAGAAGAGGTACTGCTTTCAATTACCAAAATCCCAAAAATTTACTTACTAACGGACACAAAAGGAGGTCCGATTCTCCCCCAGGACTACCTACCAGTCATTTCCTACCTCCCCAGCTTTCTCTCTTTCCTTTTTATATAATTCACTGGTCCCCTCCCCTCCACTGCAACGTAAGACAACCACCCTCTAACAAATTCCCATCCAATACTTCCCACTAACCAATTCCTGACTTTTCCTGTAACAGTGACCTCACTCCATTATGTTTCGGTCTCCACACATAAGAATAAAGCCTCTAACAAATTCCCATCCAATACTTCCCACTAACCAATTTCTAACTTTTCCTGTAACAGTGACCTCACTCCATTATACTTCGGTCTCCACACATAAGAATAAAGCCCATCACATTGGCACTAGTATTGTAACATTCAGATTAATGTAAATAATACTATCATATTAATGAGATTTTATTACAGGCTGTGAAGATTGGTTTGGATTATATGGATGTGGAAAGTTTGAAGAAGCTGAACAAGAACAAAAAACTGGTTAAGAAACTTGCAAAGAAATACCATGCCTTTTTAGCATCAGAAGCTGTAATCAAGCAGATTCCCCGTCTTTTGGGTCCTGGGCTTAACAAGGCAGGCAAGTGTACCATATGATTGTTTGTAACAACTCATAGGAATAGATATCCTTTTCAGTTCTATGCTACTATCGACATGCGGTAGATATTGTTTTTTAGTGATTCAGAGAATATGGAAGGTCTCTCAATGTCTTATAGGCTTTTTATTCAGAGTAAAGTACCTTTCAAATATGCTTGATATTCTTGTACTTACTGAAATATCATTTTTTTTATCTCGTTGTAGGAAAGTTCCCAACTTTGGTTACTCACCAGGAATCCTTGGAGTCTAAAGTCAATGAGACTAAAGCCATGGTTAAATTCCAACTAAAGAAGGTTCTTTGCATGGGAGTTGCTGTTGGTAATGTTGCTATGGAGGAGAAGCAGGTCTTCCAAAATGTCCAAATGAGTGTGAATTTCCTGGTTTCGTTATTGAAAAAGAACTGGCAAAACGTGAGTTACAACCCTTTCAACATCTTTTTCTTTCTTCGGTTGCCAATTTCTGCTATTGATGGTTGAAGTCTTTCTGAGTTCTGAATCAATTTTGTTTACTGATTTTATTAATGTTTAATGATTGACAGATGAGAGAGTAAACTTAATTAGTTTTATAAGAAAGGGCTTTCTTGTTGTTTGTGGACATCATTGATGTCCAATAGTTTTGATTATCTCAATTAATCCTAATGAAAAACAGGGATTGGGTTAGTTTGACAAATTGAAATATTAGATTTAAAATTAGTTGCTTATAGCTAAAGATGGATAAAGTGATCCGCACCCAATGAACGAATTTCTTACTTGAATCCTCTACAGTCAGTATTGTTCCTTTAAATTCTGACGGATAGGCCATTTAACTCTTTGATATTCAGGTTCGGTGCCTGTACCTGAAAAGCACAATGGGGAAGGCATACCGAGTCTTTTAAAGAGTTCCTCCTCATTCACCGCTAAGTCAGCTGAAAATTGCGTTGTTCCCTTTGGCCTTTGGATGTCAGAGTTTTTCACATTGTTTACGAGTTGCAATTTTGGTGACATTTTTGTTGGATATATGAAACTGCTTTACACAATTACTGAATTTCCATCTATTTATCTGATCGGATCTTGGAATTTCTTTATCCAAATTTCAATTTCTTCATTACTGCTGGAATCGTATGTTTTCATTGCTCTATTGTGCAGACGAATGATTGGTTATTTTCTGTGTAAAGAAGTCTTTTTTAAAGGACAATAATATACTCTCTGGTGTGGTTCCCACAAAAAGAACCTTTGACATTGTCTTGTTTGTACTGGTTTTGGCACACAGATGTTAAGGTGACTACTGAACCGTAGGTAAACTTGGTTCGATAAAATCAACACAACCAATTTCCACCAAATTGGTGGTTCGGTTCATTCATATTGGAGTGGTTCAGTTTCATAGTCAGATCAAAATCCAGAAAGGGTGTAAAACTTCGCCACTAACTTCCAAACTTGGTCGGAAGGAATCAATTTGTTCTTCCAGCCAATGCATGTTTCGCAGTGTGTAATGCGTCGTCTTCTTCAGATTGTTTGGTAGCCTTCAATTCCTAATCAATCAAACTAAAGATGCCATTTTGGGTCCTGGGTCCTCCATATATAATAATTTCTCAAGCTTTAATTGAAATAGTTAGAATAGTCTGCACCTATTCAACATTTGTGAAGGTAAAAGGTGAAAGGTTGGATGGATGTTCATAGGTTGCCTCTTGCCATCTAGTAAGAAGCCATTGGTATTTTTGGGATGGGCTTTCCTAGATTCCAAAAGCCACCCTCTTTCTCTCTCTACATGCTCGTAATTTTACGCCTCCTGGGTAATGGGTTGAGGTTCTATATAATATAGATTAGGGTATATCCTCGCTGTCTCCGCTCTCTCTCCCGCGTAGTTTCAGGTTGGTTTTCTTTTCCGAATATTCAATCTGTAGTTTCTGTTTCTCTCTTCTTTTTTCTTTTCTTGAATCTTGTTAGTCGCTTTCCTCTGATGAGACGTCTTTCTTTGGAGTTTCCATCGTGTTTGATCTATATGTTGTATGAAAATCTCCGTCAACAGCGAATCCTCTGGACGCTTTTGCTTGTTGAGGGAACAAATTCTATTTGAAAATGACGATTTTCTGTCATTATTCTCTTGGTCCCCCATTTTCTCTGTGGATGTGAAAAACTGTTTTGAGATTTATTTCCCCAAATTGTGAATGATACTGAATTTAGGGTTTAAGATCGAGATACTATCACCAAACTGAAATTGTTAATAATTTCAGTACCCATATAAACAAACTGATGCTAAATATTGAGCATCATTAAGCAATTATATAGCTTGATCATAGGCTTGACATCTCATTGACGTGGGGTTGATAAAACCATAGATATGCTTGGATAAATCCATATATATATGTATAGAAGCACAGACACAAAGGGAGTGGTAATCTTTTTTCTAATTGCGTGATTATTTGTCTAATTTGGCCGGCTTAATGTTTCATGTAAAATCTGTTGGCATGAATCATGGATTATACCATATGCATTGATTGATCTAGGAAGACTAGATAGTTTTATTAGAAGATTATGCAGATTTATTACTGAATTTCATACTGATTTTGAGTTGCATAGTATTAGTTGTTATTAGCCATTGTCATTGGAGCCTCAAGTGAAGAGCAGAAAGCCATTAGCTTGCATCTTTTCATAGTGCTCCATGCATTAAATGCCTCAAGAAAAATTTTATGGATAATGTAATTCCATTCTCTTGTAGCTCTTAAACAGGCATACACAAAATCCAACCTCTTTTGCAAGTGTGAAATAGTTTATGATTTAATGAGCTCGTTACATGTTGTAAGATTTGTTTTTTGCTTTCCATCTATGTGGTTTGAAGTAATTCACAATATACATTTATGGTTTTAGGAGTGAACATGTCAACTGCAAGAGTGACTTCTCCTTGCATGTTTAATGCCGTGCCGAAAACCAAATTCATCTTCTCAAAGGCTAAGTTTGCGGCCTCTGTTGGATCGGTAAAGAGTGTTTCTAAAGCTTTTGGGTTGAAATCCTCGCCCGCATTTAGAGTCTCAGCCGGGACGGTCTACAAGGTCAAGCTCATAGGACCGGATGGACAAGAGTGCGAATTTGATGCCCCTGACGATTATTACATCCTCGACTCAGCCGAGAATGCCGGATTTGAACTTCCATACTCGTGCAGGGCTGGTGCTTGCTCGACATGTGCTGGCAAATTGAAGTCTGGGTCGGTAGACCAGTCCGACGGAGCCTTCCTCGACGAAAATCAAATGAAAGAAGGGTATTTGCTGACCTGTGTTTCGTACCCGACTTCGGATTGTGTGATTCACACCCACAAGGAGAGTGAGCTCTATTGAGTAGTGTTTATTGTTTGAGATCTTCATGAATTGGTAAAATGGTTTTGAATGGTAGCTAAACCCTTTGATCTATGATGATTTTCAGTTGATAATTTGTATTTCATTTGGTTGGTATTTTATATATGGGTTTTTAGTTTTCATGTTGAGCTGTTTTAGAACCGCCATGGAGGTAGGAGGAGGTCTAGAGATAGAAACTTAGGAGAGAGAAGAAATTGAAGCAGGTCAAACCATAAGTAACTCGAATGATCAAAGCTTTGAAATTTTAGAGGAATAATGGAGAGTCGATTCAACTTATTAATGGGGTTTGCAAATTCGATGAAAATATAATTCAGGCTTTCATTTTGTTGTATAATAATAATGATGATGATGATGATAATAATCTAGTAATAATTTGATGAACCAACATTTAATGAAATATATCATCAATTAACATTTATTAAATTTGAAAAAGGATGAGAAAAAATGATTTAATCATTGTATTTTTATTTTTCAAACTAGATTCTTGAGATTTATATATATATATATATATATATAAAACGTGAATTAATTGATGTAATTAATTATTTATTTATAATTTATTATATGAATTATAAATATCAAAATCAAAAGATAAATATAATATTATTTAAATAATAACTTTTTGTTTATTACAATCATGCTACATTTAGTGTTGCAAGGAATCAATAAATCACGGTTTTTCCCAATAAACACATGCATTGAGCCGAGACCACTTTTGATATATCACCATCACATTTATTTATTTGATTTTTGTTAATATTTTAAAAGATTATCTTTTAATTAATTAATTTAATAATAGTCAATTAAAGACGGTGTAATGGCCGGGGTATTTGGGGAAATAGAGGATGGCGGCTGACGCGTAAACCGACCTCGGCCATCCGTGGCGGTGTGCCTACAGTCTACACACTTGCGTCTGACGAGATTCCACCTCGTCTTCCCCACGTGGGTTTATGTCATTGGCCAGACGATGATGGTTCTTTACGTAATTGACCTTTTCCGTTGGGCTCATTTAATTCAACGAGTTGAAAGTTGAATATTATGAAGACAATTTTTCAAAATTAAGCAATCGAATTTCAATTGCGCATGTGTGTAATAGTAATGATGATGGCAATAATTTATTATTTTTATTGGCTAATTATTTCTAAAAACAAAAAGGTCAATTCCTTGTATTTTTATAATGAGGAGGTTTTCGTCATTTCCTTAGCTAATGATACATGTCGGCAAATCCTTATTACGACAAAGCGAAAAAGGATGATATATTTCAGATATAATGAGAGCGGATTAAATTCTCAAGCTCTAACTGAAAACAGAGCGAGAGAGCTCCAACGACGACGACGGAGAAAACAGAGAGCTCCGACGCCGTTTCTGTACCGCCCGTATTTTCCTACTCTGCTGCGTTTTTCGGCGGCGAGAGTCGGGAGACGGCTTCTTTGCTCTGTTTTCAGTTTGTTCTAGATCGGTTATGGCGCGCTCTGTCTTCCTGTTTTGGATTTTATCTTTACTTCTCGTTCTTTCAGGTTTGTTTCGTCTGTTGTTCTTGTTTGGTTTCTGACAATCTGCGGGAATGAAAGGCTTTGAGTGATATGTTTAGCTCTTGAAGCTTCCGCGATGAGGTGGAGTCGGATTTTTCTGACCTGGAAGCGGATTTCAGATTACAGTTCTTCGATATTTTCTTAGCAACCAAGAATGTTTTTGACAGATTTCTTGGCTTTCTCGCGGGATAATAGTTTTATTGGACTTCGTTTTGATTGATGACTAAAAAATGTTTAATTCGTTGGATTTGTTTCTGTTTTTCTTTTGGAATATCTAATTCTTCTGCGTCGCCACTCAGGTTCAGCGATTCAAGTTTTAAGCCTGGGAATAGGAATCAACTATGGCCAAATCGCGAACAATCTCCCATCACCTTCGCAAGTTTCCGTTCTCCTCCGAAGCCTAAATATCAGCAGAGTAAAACTCTACGACGCGGACCCCAATGTTCTCTCCGCCTTCTCCAATTCAAATGTCGATTTCATCATAGGGCTCGGAAATGAAGATATTCTGAACATGATCGACCCTCTCAGAGCTCAAGCATGGATTCAACAAAAACTCCAAACTCACCTTCCACAGACCCGAATCAGCTGCATAACGGTCGGAAACGAGGTTTTTAGCGGCAACGATACTCAAATAAAAGCCAATCTTCTCCCCGCAATGCAATCTGTTTACCAAGCTCTAGTAAATCTAGGGATTGAAAAACAAGTCACCGTAACAACCGCACATTCGCTCACCATTTTAGGCTACTCTTTCCCTCCTTCATCTGGGCAATTCAGGCCTGATCTTGCTGAGTATATTCAACCACTCCTCAATTTTCACGCGGAAATCGATTCTCCATTTCTCATAAACGCTTATCCTTATTTTGCATACAAGGACAACCCCAACCAGGTTTCATTACCATACGTGCTTTTTCAGCCAAATGAAGGGTCGACTGATCCAGTAACTAATTTGCAGTACGATAATATGCTTTATGCTCAAATTGACGCTGTTTATGCAGCAATCAAAGCAATGGGTCATACGGATATTCAGGTTAGGATTTCAGAAACTGGTTGGCCGTCTAAGGGAGATCCAAATGAGGATGGCGCAACACCAGATAATGCTCGATTGTATAATGGTAATTTGCTGCGGAGAATGGAACTCAGACAAGGAACGCCGGCGAATCCATCGGTTCCCATCGATATTTATGTTTTTGCACTTTTTAATGAGAATTTGAAACCTGGTCCAGCTTCGGAGAAGAATTATGGTCTATATTATCCTGATGGAAGACCAGTTTACGACATTGGTCTCCAGGGTTATCTCCCAGGAATGTCTTCAGCTTCAAAAAGACATGTAAGAAATCTGCTTATCTTTGTTTTTTTTTTTTTTTTGCCTTTTGGTTGTTTTAACTTTCCCAACATCTTCGCAGGTTTCATCTCTTTTCAGTTTACTGTTCGCCGCCGCTGCTTGCTTAATCTTCGCTTGAGAGCGTGGGAATCAAATCGATCGAGGATGGAGGACGACAACTGAGAGCTAAATTCCTGTTACGAAAGGCATTCTTATAGTAAGACGTAGAAAAATTTCTTTCTTCTATATATATATATATATATTTTTGGCTTTTGGCTTCGAACCAAAAACCCTTTTTTACACACCAAATTAACTTCATTAGATTAAAGAAAAAAAAAAGATTTCCCCTCTGCAGTGAGTCTTTCGATATTCTCAATACAATATTATTTGATTTAAGTCACAGACTGCACAAATTTATTTTTCAAGTTTATCAAAAACATATTGTACTAGTAGGAATGAGAACTTTACTTATAAGTCATTCAATTTTTACTCTCTCAAGGAACGTAAAATTATGCGTCGTTACATATAAGAGTTATACTCTCACAATCAATAGATGTTTAGATTATCTTTAATTTCATAAAACGTCTCTCACAACTGGGGCTGCTTTCTCGGAAAGCCTCCCCTAGTTGTTCAACTTAGAATCTCTCATTTGGTGCCTACTTCATGCTGGCACCAAGTGGACGGTGTGCATAAAAAACGAGTATGATGAGTCTCTTTTCAAACCTTTTCTGAATTCTAAAAAACGCTGAAGAAACAATTTTTTTTTTCTCTCCATGTAATAATTTATGTGGTATTGGTTGATAATCCTCCGACCTCCCTTATCTCCCACTTGGAATCGTGCATGTGAATCTTACTGAGAATAAAACACTTTCAGCCTTCAGCGTCATCTTCACAAAAGTCCAAAATGGCTTCCATCTCTAAAAATAACCCATCAAGAGTCGCCTTTCGGCAGCCTACTAGCTTATTATTTTATCCTTCCAATATGAAGATTTAATCTACTTGGGTTGATTTGTCGTCACGGATAACGCTCTCTTTGTCTACATCTTTGTGGCTTTATTCCTGACAGAGTAAATCCAACCCCCATCGTCTGTCTCTGTTTCGTGTCAGATTGTTAATAGATTGGAAACGTTAGAAGATGATGATGATTCTGATCTTAGCTATGGTCGTGTCTTGAGAGTTGAAGGTTGTCCTTTGTGATAATTGAGTTTGGATTACTCGAAGACTTACGATAATTACAGAAGTTGAGAATTTTCTGAATTTCTCTTTTCTGCTGCAATATTCTCGCCAATCTTCTAAGCTCCTGTGGGTTGGATGGGTACGTATGAAAGAAAACAAAGTCTCTAAAGCCATGATCACGCTGAATTTCCAGCTCTTTAGGAGTTGGATGAAGAACTTTTTATGAAAGTTGATCAAACTCAACGTCAGAGGATGCTAGATCTAGAAAAAATGGCAGGTGGGTTTCAACATCGAGGACCATCCCTTGACCATTATTGGTAAGCGTAAAAGAGGGATAAGGTTGACAGATAGGCAGAACCATTTGCCCATTTTCATCACCCATCTGCGCATGTAGTTAAATTCTTTTTTCATTTTTATCTGCGTTGATTTTACAAATTATTTATACAAAAAAAGAGACAAAAAGCTTGAAAATGATGTTTTTTTCTTTAATAACGTTGGATAAAACATCTCAATCATTGTTCACCGAAGATAGGGAAAAAGACTAATTGTTGTTGGGTTGTTTGATTAACAATTGTTTATAGAAACTATGATGTTTTGGTAGTGTAAAAATCTCTCCTCTCTCTCTCTCTCTCTCTCTCTCTCTCTCTCTCTCTCTCATACCCATAATCTGTTCTTTTCAAGTACTAGTAAACCTGATTGTTTGAAAATGTTCCAAGGATGTCACATCCTATGCACTCAACATCATTAAAATATACGAGAACTGTTCTTGGGATTGATTTTTTTGGCCTTTGGCTGCAGATACAAATGGAGAAGGAGAAGAGCCTCTACCCTATAGTTTCATCATCATACTGCTTTTAAGATCCATTTTTATGAGCTGCAATTGGTCCAGAAATTAGATCAATCAACTGAGCAGAGCTGCAGAAGAGAGCTAATAAGTTCAATCTGTTGCTTGCTTTCTACTACTGTTGGGTGTGTCCATTTAGTTTTTGTGCATTTCTACCAACTATTTGTGGGGGTATAATATGATAAAAAATTAGAATCTTACACTTCGGCTTTATGTTTCGTTCTATGCAATTTCTTACTTACCCAGGACCCAAACTCTTATTGATTTTGAAAATGAACTGCACACAAATGTCTATAAACAAGAAACAAAACCAGCATATACATCTCACAAAATTGCATCAAACGAAACATAAAGACAACATGTAAAACCGAGATTTTTAATCATATGATAAAATCTTCGTACGAAAATGTCGCAGAGCCAGAATAGCGTGAATCCATCTCCTTAAACTTTTTGGTCAAGCCCTGAAATTAGATCGAGTCCACGTAAGTCCGTTTGTTTAGGAATCATACATCCTCTCCAAGTATAAAACAAGCAATTTGTTTAATCTTTCAGCGGGAATAATTGCTTTATTCCAAGGCTTTCCTCTCAAAGTATTATAATTAAGTACTAAGAAGCTGTCTAACTATTACTTGAGTTTTGAAATTCATTCAGCCTAAAATAAATAAAACAGCCTTCAGAAAATAGTAAAAGATTCATAGACTCACCTTCACAATCACCCCGCATCTGCATATCGAACCAAAAACACCATAGTCATCAGTGATATAAACCGACAAAAGTGAAGAAACAAACCATCTTTCTTATTTAATTATATGGTACTTACTCAACAAACGAGTCAAAACTGAGTTCAACCCTACTATCACTTCCATCGTCATACCAAAATATCATAAGTTGGAGAACTGATCTGGGAACTGCATAGCCAAGGCCATACAATGCATCTCTCATTCGAATGTGTCGATTTTTCCACTTCTATCTTTGTCATATCTCTCAAATACACTCTACAAACATCGTATCATATAAATATCATATTGATTTATATATATCATATCAATTGAAATATCATATTAATACAGTTATGCTCCACAACAATACAACAGTGACCCAAAAGAACATGATTTCACAGCCGTACACATCGAACTTCATCATAGTTCGACCAGGATAGAAATAGTATAATGTATTATTATTATTAATGGTAGGATCATATATACATGGTTAATGATACATTTATTCTCTATTCTTATCTTCTAACGTGATATTCATTATTAGTGCAATTAATGATTTATTTTAACAATTTGTAATCTATCGCACTAATTATACTAATTAATGAGTGCTATATTGGAAGTCAAGTTTAATTCTATGACAATTTTGATTATTCTTTACAATTAAAGATTTTTATATCGACCCCAATCTTTTTGTGATTTTTCATCATGGAGAATAAAGAATTATCATACATTTTACCCAAGCATGTTTGGGAAATCACTTTGACACTTTGAAGAACTTTATGGATTTCCCTTTCTCATGGACATGGATAATAAGATATATATTTAGCAATACTTTTTTGTCCAATATCTTTTCTACATATATATATATATATATATGGAACAAGAAATCAAAAAAATACAAGATGATTTCATTTATGAAAAGTTTTTTAAACAGAAGTCAAACAATAATTCTTAAAAACAAGTCATAACTATTATTAAAAAAACATTATTATATGACATTGTTGAGAAACAAAGTCGAAAACAAGTTTCCTCTTTCATAAATTTTTAACAACACTAGCAATCCTTGGGGTGTGTTTGGCTCAAACAATTATGTAAATGTTTTAAGTATGTCATTGAAAAACAAGAAATCAAATCGAAGACAAGATCCTAAAAATACTCGAAAAGTGTTTCCACAGAAATAAATTAATGTTTCAAAGTTGTTCTTAGCACACTGGTTTGAAAAACTAGTTTGGATACACTATTTCCATTTGTCTCCCTACAGATTTCTGTGCTATCACAAAGTTTTAGGCCATGCACTAACACTTCAAAAGGTTTGATGCAGATTAGTACAACATATTTATCGGATAACTAAAAACATAACAGTACCACTTGTCAAGCATTGCTTATAAGTAAATTTTCTTCAAAATAAATCAGCAACCAACATAACATCAGGAGTGCTCAAATTAATGAAACAAAATTGGATAGAGCTGTGATTACTCACCCGCCATTGACCAAGACAAGTTCACAAGGCAGCAAATTCTTTGGGACCTGTATGAATAGATTAAGTAGAGATCATTAACTGGGCGAGCATTAATGATCCAGAGTCATTAGCATGATAATAATGAAATTTATTTTTCTCAATAACTAGCTTGAAGTCTTCAACTTAAACTGTCATAACAATGCACTAATGAAATGCATAAAGATTGTCAAACCCGATGTGTCATATGATTTAAGTCAAGTTTGAGTCTTCCTTAGCCAGCCTGATAAGATACTCTCTACAGAATTAAGCATCAAATAGCTTCCGGCAAGGTTTCTGACCAGAACCTTAATTGTACACATTAATGACACGAGTAAAGCTTGTTGCATCCTATAGGTCTAGATTGAAGTGTAAAAAATAGGATATCCAGATACATTTAATTTAAGTTCAGTCAGGCAATTCGTAGTTCTGGTAGTGAAACGTAATTTTTTTTTCAATCAATTCAACTGTTTCAAGCATATTAAAGAACCATCGGAAAGAAGATTTGGAAGTCAGAGGATCTGTTTGGATGCCGAGAAAACAAAACAACCGGCATGAGAGCGAAATTGAAATGCTTTCAAATTAGGAGGGAAAGAACAAGGAAAACGAGCGTACCCAGTTTATCCGGATGTTTGGGATTTCTGAACCAAAACCACAAGCAGACGAACAGTTCCCATATTAAATCTTTGATACTCAGAAGAGAGAGCTCTCAGCAACTCACTCTCGTCAATAAACCCACTCCGATCGCTATCCACAATTTGAAAGCTCCTAATCACATCTGGATGTGTTCCTAGTGGAAAATCGTAGGTCACATACGAAGAGCCATACCCAAAATGGGATCCGTAAGGCCGCCGCCGCAGCCGCTGCTGATGGTGATGGTGGTGATGCAGGACGCTGTAATATAGAGTAGAAGCACCGTAGCGCTGATCTTGGTCATAGGACTACGGGAGGGTATGTTTGAGGATTGTACCCACCAATGACCAAAGTAAGCCATTAAAGATTGATCTCTCTAGTCTCTCTGCTCTGGGTCGTAGAAATTGCATATATAGAGAATCAAAAAACAAAAAGGGAGAATACGAGTTGATAAGAAGATGGGTTTTCTCTTCTTATTGGCGGTTTTATCTCGTCGTTTGCTTCAGAGATGGATACGGTACAATTCAGCTGGAGGAATCAAGGAAGGCGCCCGTCCTTGCCTTGTGTTCTTCTCTGCCGCGGCGGGGTGGCTGTGGCTCCTCGTAGTCAACCTTTTAATTAATCGTTGACTTGCCTTTTAGAAATTCATAAAAATGATTAACACAAATTATTTCTAAATTAGGATTTAAAACACTTCTCAACGACAGATATTACAAACAGCTCATAAATTCAACAGTTCTAAAAATAATAAATAGAATTTATTTTTTGTTTGGAAATAGCATAAATACTTAATTTTTAAATTTATTAGGATTTCTATTTTTCTTGTAGCTGACCTTAGATTTAATTTTACGCTCTTTCCGACAAAAATTATGCGCTTATTCATTTTCACTAAAAAAATAAAAGTAATGATCCACTTACCCTCTGTCTTATATTAGTACCAACCCAAATACGCAGATTCAAGCAAAACAGAAAATCTCTCCAACTATATTCTAATTACCCGATTCTTAGTTCGGTAAAATAGAAAAATTTGTCATCTGCTCTTCCATGATCGTTGTTTCTTTGACGAGAAAGTAATATTTACCGGATATATCAAGAATTCCAGTGAGCCGTGGCCGGAAGCTGTAGGGGCTACCAGAGATTTACAATGAAGTTAAGGAAAAGATTTACTTGAGATATTCCAACACACCCTGTGTTATGTCGTCGAGGAAGGTGACAAAACCCATGACACTTGTAAGGCCACTTCCATCCACGTCTTGTTCCTCAATAAGATAGTTTTCGAAAATGGTGGCATCGTCCTGTCCTCCCCGGATAAATACAAGTTTTGGGGTGATACATCTGCTGAGCTTCAGCTCATTAATGGTCGTCCTCAACAAGCCTGGAAAAATGAAGTGGTTCAATTCCCATGACTCAAAAATAAGCATTTTTTTGGAAAGCAGTAAATACCATTAATAACTTACAATCTTGGGGGGGAGGGAAAGGAAGAGAAGGGTCGGCAGTTGAGGAATAGAAGACTATTAGTGTTGTGAATGCATCGAGGAAGAATATCGGACTGCCACTGGTGATTAGAGCAGCACGGCTTAAAGAGTGCCGTGGATAAGCTTGTTTATCTGGAGTAGAAAATGACGATAGCATTGGATATACGGCACATTGAAGTGAACTTGGCTCCAATGAACTGCAAAAATTTGAAGGATCATAACTTTTAAAAACATAGATTTTTAACGAACCCTCCAACTGATATTGTCACGAAAAGCCAAAAAGAAATCTTCTAGACTTCTAGACAACGTTTATCAAAAGTTTATATTTAGTTTAGACCTGAAAAGGCATTGCAGGTAGATCCGATAATCTGGGTGAACACCTTCCTCGTGAAGACGGAGTAGAGGGTTTCGAAGCAAAGCAAAAACCAAACGGGTCAATGGCTGAAGTTGTGGGCACTGAGAGAATGAGACATCGACCTGAGCAGTAATTGAACTCCCATTCTTATACTCAACTAGTTTATAAGCGTCGTTGTACTGAGCTGTGAGGATTACAAGCCAGTCATGAAGCAAAATCCTGCCCTCTCGAACACCTTGCTCTAAAGAGGCTAATATAACCTATGATAAAAAAATTTAAACAGAAACAAATGAGCTCAGTTGAAACTATAAGAACTGAACTAATTTAAGTCTTCTATTTTCGGCTGCTCATTGATGAGCATGCTTCCTTTCAAGGGAGAGAGTTTGCATTATACAACTGGTAAGTTGTTGAGAAAATATCTATGTTCAATAAAGCATGCAATAAGTAGAGTATTTTCAAGTTTAGTAATCATGCGTTTAACATCTTAATAATGTAGCACCATTTTCACTGGGGATCAAATTAGGAAAACATCAATTAGGACCAGTAAATCATTAAAAAATCTCTCGGGGAAGCGTGCTGAAAGAAGGAAACCAAGGTAAGAATTAGGTAGCGATATACTGATTAGAATAATTAGAAAAAAAAGTTGATAAAGAGGAGAAATTAGGCGAGACAATTTAAGGGAGAGAAATAACAATACCAACATCAATATCATCAATAACAATCAGAATATTCTAATTTAAGACCTAATTATAGAGGGCCAATGAAAAAAATTCAGGAAACCTTTAATTTTTGCACACTATCTAAATGATAGGAACCTGGCCAAATAAAGATCTTAACCATCTAGAAACGGAAAAATACAGTAGTTCACTCCTCAAATCACCTATGTTTCAATTACTATACTCCAATAGAGATCCAAATGATAAACATCACCGAATGCAATTATCATGCTTGAGTTTGGATTAGTTTTCAGTTAAATATAAATGCTACCTTGTGAACAAGTAGTGATAGAACCACCTCAGGATCAACACTATCATATAATTCATTCAAATTCTTGGCAGTTCCAAACTGTACAGTTCGAATCCTCAGCCGTCGTTGGACTGTGTGTTTGGTTCTGTATAATAAATTCATCAAGTCAAGTTAGGATACGCAGATAACACATAATCATGTGAAGAATGCAGCAGTATGTTGCCTTAATTTTTGGAAAGAAAGATAGACACGCCGAATTAAGATATTTTCAATGAGTTGACCATACCTACTCGTAGATATCAACCCTGAATTTGAAAGCTTCTCAGGAGGAACAACAACTGTATATTGAAAAGCAATTTGCACGGTAGGAAGCTCCGCTGTATGTCTGCAAACAGATGAAAATTATAGAAAGATTGGCAACTCAACCACAAGCAAGCAGCATTAAGAGTTTGATGGAAGCATTGAATCAAAGATTGCTAAAGATAACCTAGTGAGAAATAAAATCATACCATTGTTAAATTTAAGGACTTATCGACTTCAGTTATACCATATTGTCATTATGCCAAGGAAAAGAAAAGGGAAATGCTAACCTCTGCATGAATGTGGAGAGGTTAGCATTCCTTGCATATGAATCGTATGGGCAAGGGCAATGTTAACAATTGATGAGTATCCTCATTATCTACGAATATATACTCACCTTGAAAATCCAACATTGTTGGCAAACTCAAAGTCATAAGAATAAGTGGCATGAGAATCACAACAGATAATGTGTTGAACATTTTCATACTGAGGATCTGGGAAAAAATGGCCATACTGCAACATACAGAGAGAAACATGGTAAAAAAAAAATGTAATTCAATCACTAACAACGTGGAGAACTCACTGAATGACCAGTCTTGAATTCAGTAGAAGTCCTTAGTCGTAGTATACAACCAAAAGCATATGGTCGACTTAGCATTCGATACCTGAAACATCAGATAAAATCTTCTCTTTACACGGTGAATATAACTTAGTTTATCTAAGGTCAAGTTAATTAAAAAGGACAATAATAATAACTAAGACAAGACAATTATGAAAATAAATATATTGTTGTTAAAATTGTTCACAAAAGCAGTATTTTCATAGCATCTGTTGAAAAAGGAAAACAAGAATGAGGGTCTAGAGTTGGTACTCACATATCCTGAGGAAGAGTAGAGTCGTCAGTGTTAG
Source organism: Begonia peltatifolia (assembly GCA_022433055.1). Classification (NCBI taxonomy): domain Eukaryota; kingdom Viridiplantae; phylum Streptophyta; class Magnoliopsida; order Cucurbitales; family Begoniaceae; genus Begonia; species Begonia peltatifolia. Next base: position 6,381,305 of record CM039527.1, read on the forward strand.
AATATAGAAAAAGTGAGCCACCACTTTCAACACTCAAAAACTTTAGAGAAGCCAAATCTGTATATTCATTTGTGACTGCAAATATGTCAACACAAACACCTGCTTGAACAGCAACAGTAGCCTGCAAATGTATGCTAATGCTTAAACTTCCTCAGTGCACTAAAAATAAGAGAATAGAAGCAAACTTCATTACCAGTTCTCTGTAAAATGGCGTCTGCTCGGGAAGTAAAGCACGATCCGCATCCTCGCCTTTACTTGCATATTGCTCACCATAACGTCTTGTATCTAGTTGGCCAGATCCATAATCTGGAGGGCCAGACAGAAAAGCAAAGACTCTAGCTGCAAGTATTTTGACGATATACTTAAGAGTCCAGCCTTTTGTTATAAAATGTCAGTGGGAAATGAAATGCACAATGTATTCATACATACCTAAAGCAAAAGTGCTTCCGTATTCTGATCCCAAGTAATTGAGAAGGGCTTCCATAGCTGCCCCAAATCCTCGTCCCCCCATCAATATGCCATCCATTCCTTGACCAGCTGCTGTTGTTCTCTCCCATGATGTGGTTGGTCGAAGTGTTTCAAGGGCAGATTGGATACGATCCTTACAGGTTTCTACCTGCAATCAATATAATATACGTATGCCTCATCTTACTTTTTTCATGCTGAATTTTACAAGAAGATCATACTAGAAACTGTTAGAAACAATTCAACTAACTGGTGCCAAAAACTGCAACAAAGGCATGACATCGTCAAGCTCAATCGGTAGAGCCCCGTCCTCCGTGTCAGGGGGGATGAAAATATTCTTAACAATGGGTAAAGGCCCTTGAACATCATATAAACCAAGTTTGTGGCTGAAGGTAGCAAGCCCGAATAGTGAACCAGGACCAAGAGCTGTAACACATGATGAAAGATAGATTTGAGGAGCCGTTACTTAATGAGAAGAAAAACAATAGATTTATAAATATTTACGTATATGTTTCATTAACCTTCCAAAGCTGCTAATAGGGCACTTTTAGCAAGTTCCAAAAAATCTTCTGAAGCTGCATTTGAAACCAGAAAAAATATAGTTAGCCTCATTATACAGAAAGAAGATGCTTATTTTTCTTAGACTTTAATTAAGTAAAACATTTCTATAATGTTTAAATGAACTAGTGTCTTCAAATGGAACTTGGTAAACACCATGTAGTTATCCTACAATTTTAAACCATCGTAAGAGTTTCATACTTATTTCAAATTTGTAAGAATTGTAACAGCACAAAGACATGATGTTAAAATTAGAGAGAGAATTATAATAAAAAAAACTCAACTTACATGACAAATCGACAGCTGCAACATAAACTGGACGAGCTTGCATTACATCACCCGACCCTTCATCTACAAAACATGAATAAATGGCGATAATCGAAAGAATCGCTAACATAGATGATTTTTGGATATGCATGAGCAAGTACGACTCTGGATATAACCCACAAATGAGATAGAATAAACTCGAGATATTGAAAAGTTTTATTTCCTGATTTGAGATAACGTCAGCGCAATTGACTGTGCACTCGCATTTCTTCTTTTTCATATATTTCCTGATAAACTTTCAGAGCTGAAGACTTCAGGAAAAGTAGGCAAGTTCTTTTACAATGAATTAACGTCCCATACCCCGCAAAAATAAAATGTAATAAAAAGTAACGTTTTATTTATTCGAATTCAGTTTCTTCCTTTATTTTTCCAGCCCATCTATCACCATCTTCCCTCCTATGAAAGAATTTACTCTTTCTACTGAACAAAATACCACAAGAACATAAACAAATTCTGAATGCTATTTCACATTTCCAGCAGACAATTGGCCACTAAATAATTCATGAATCGATGATTCCAACTCACCTGGGAGCTCAAGATCTATAAAAGAAGACATCATCTCGGGGCAGGACTCGGGATGAGAATACCGAGCAATGACCTGGGAAGACAACCCATTGAGCGTACCGCAGAGTGAACAGCTCCAGGCCCACTGCTCCAAATCGCAGTAGGTGTTGAAATAAGCCCAGCAATTTTCACACCGCGGTAGAAGCTGCCCCTCCGACCCGTACGCCGGCGACTGACCATTTTCATCCTTCAGCGCGAATGGCGTAACAGTTATTCCCCAAGGCAGGCCGGAGCTCTCCTGTGAATCCGAGTCGATCGGGAATCGCGATACTGTTGCTTTCACAGCCATGGGCTACAGAGAGAACGTCTCTGGCGCGATCCAACTCCCTTTTTCCTTCGTTTCCTCGGAAGACAAACAGGGGGGGAATTCCTCTTGTTGAGCTCAAGCTATTGTATGATTCAAGCGTACAATAATAGCAGGAGCAGCAAGGGAGAAGTCAGTACGCTGCATTGACCTAGCAGTTCAAGCGACGTAGAATCAACGAATAAAAATTTGCCACATCATAAAGAGTTACTGACGTGGAGGCAGAGCAGTAATCAATTTAATTAGAGAAATATTAAAAATGAACGATGTTTGCTCAATAATTTAACCTTGTAATAATAAATCAGAAAAATTAAATTGATTAGATTAATGGATTCAATTATTTAAATAGTAAAAATAAACAAATTCAGATAACACTTACTAAAAACTATCAAAGAAAAGAATAAAAATAAGAGTAGATTTACCATTAAATTTTATATATTTTCGTGACAAAAATTCATCAATATAATTAACATTTTATTTTAAAAATTTATAATTGAATAATGTTGTCTTTCATCTTCCATAATTTGATACATGATATTGGTGACTATATTATATAATGAAAAATAACCTAGATGAATGCCTGAACGACTTTCAATAATATATCCTTAAAACCCATACCATCATCCTATATATCTTAATACTAATCATATCATCACATAGTAAAAAAAATATTAATCATATCATCAAGAGCAAAGGGTGGAGGAAGTAAAAAAGACAGATTAATTATACGCAAGAACAAAAGAGAGCTACAAGATGAGTATCGAACTTAGGTCCCCAAGAAAGATGCAAGAAAATCATTTAAAGGCTTCAACTTGGTCAGGTGTTGGTGGCTCTGGTGTAAATCTGCTGGCTGGCATGAGCACATACCAGCCTAATTGACCCTCTTGCCATCAAATCCTTGATAGCCCGACGAGCCAGCGATCCATTGATCTGTTTACAGTTAACAGAGAATGAATGCACTAAGTTATTACATCATCAACCTAGAGACAATTGTAATGATAACCAATCCACAATAGAGCAACATCAGAAGTAAGATGCTAAAACAAACACCCTTAATATACCATTGAAGAAATCGGCAAGGACAAGACCACAATCTAGAAAGAAACAGATAAAATTTCAGCTTTTCAGCTATGGATTCAGAGTGTGCCAAACGTATGAAAAAGAAACGAATTGCAATTTAGAAGTGAAGTTTGAAGATGAGGCCTTGAGGACTGCATCGATATGAACAGGAAATGAAATGCAATGTCTAACATCGAGGTTGAAAATGAGCCAAGGGTTCAACTAATACAATGAGATTGCGACTAGCTTATTACTATGCGATCGATAAAACCAATTAAGGACCGTCAATTAAGAACCAATCTGTTTCCACTGCTAGTAATAATTCACAATAAAAATATTTTAAAAAAAATTGCAATCTTCAAGTATAAGGTTAATCACAAGTCATAAAACAAAACATTGGAAATGGTAAATGTGATTTTTATGGTAGAAAACAGAAAGAATTTGTAAGAAAGTCTTATCAGCTCAGTATATTCATTCTTTCCATCATTTTCCCAGATAATTGCAGCAGCTGATCAAACAATGCTGATAGTGTTTTAGAATCCACAATCCACCAATGTTTTTAAGATTTATCAGTTTCTATATACGGTGAATGGTAATTTTAGATCATACCCTCAATCTGTCTGACAAGATGGAAGGAGTAATGAGCTTGTATTTCGGAACTTCGACAAGAAGCTTGTCATATGTAGCCTGGTCGAACAAAACTGAGTTGTTAACCTTCTCCTTCTGCTTTCCTTTGCTCCATTTCTGCGCCAAAGAACATAAGAAATAACAGCACCAGATGTGATTAGTTGCGACAATCCAAAAACTCCCCACTTTTTTGTCACTAAAGAAACGAACAACACTGAGACAGATGTGGTAAAACATTAGACCATGACCTCTCCGGACACAACGAAGCATATAAAGAACAATCAAAACCAAAGACAGAAATACCTTCTTCTTCTGCTTCCCTCCACCAGATTTGGCTGGCTTGGAGGATGGAGGAGGAGCCTTCTCCTTCTTCGGCGCCTGCCAAGATTAAAAAAATAGAGAAATATTCAAAATTCAAGAAGATAAATATCGCATCAACAAAACACGCTGCACCGCCCCGAAGGAATGAACATCTCCAAATTGGAAAACGTCAAATTTGCAAACCATTAGGAGAAAATCAGCGGCCTTTCTTCTGGATTCCTCAATTTTCTGTGAAACTGCACAAACCAAGAGCAAAGAATTTCTAAAAGTAAGAAAGAGAGCACACCATGTCGATTGGATGAGCGGCAGACGATGCGAACCAAGAAGAGCAGTAGCCGCTGTTGGGTGTGCGATTTCAGGCGACAAAGTTAAGAAATAGGGTTTGGAAAGCTTAGTACTTTAAAGATCTCTGACTAACATGCGCCAGGGATAACTCTGTACTACTTTTGCTTATGTTTGGAAACGCGATTTATACGTATTCTTTACCGGGTGAGAATCAAATTTTATTCGGAAATTAATACATGTGCGAAGTCACTTAGGTTGGTAAGGAATGGCTAGTTAATTTTAAATGGCCGATGTCATTTGAATATTATGTACATCGTTTATAAATAATAGTGTGAAACGGGAAGGTCTCACGCAACCCTATCTCGAGGCTAGGCACCACGGGTTTTCAAGACCCTATCATGTAGAACTAATAGTATAAAACGAGCCGTTTTGCGAGCAATCTTATCTCGAGATTAGGCCATGCAGATTCTCACGAGCGGAATCATAAGCCTGGCTCAGCACACCGTACCCCCATTCACGGGCTTGGCTTGCTCCCTCTGTGATTATTATTTTATTAAGTTATAGTCAATGTGTTTTGCCTTTAGAAAATAAGATGAATTTCAGTTAAATATTTTAAAAGTAGATATGGTCCAATTAAATTTCTAACAATTAGTTCGAAAAACCTTGTTATTAAAATTACATATAAAAAAAAAAAGAATAAATTGTAATTAGGTCTTATTATTTGGGATTATTTACCTATTAATTTTTTTTAATAAACGGAATTTCTGCTTTTTAACTGTTTAGTAATTTAGACATTTCAATCATTTTATTTCTTTAAATTTAGTGCATGTTTCGCATTTTCTATTTAATTTGGTGTTTAAACATAATTTCTAAAATCTACAATTTTTTTTTCAAACTCTGTAAATCTCCCGATATGATAGAAATCCCCACAAAAGAGATGGATAAAATCCAAAATTTAGTTAGAATACGTGATTAAATAAAATATGGAGTATACATTTAGTAGATAAATTAAGATCAAAATATAACGTTGATGATAACCTAAGAGGAGAGGGAATGGGCGAGTTAGATTTGCTAAATACAACGTGAAAACAATAAGTTAAAGAGAATAAGAGATGGATATAGAATCAAACAATATAATTAGTGAAATCATAATTTATAACATATTTGTGTAATATGTTCTAATTTAATAAGAAAATTATCTTTGAGATGCTATATAATATTGAAACCACCTCGCAGGCACCCAATTCCGAGAGAAATTACAGAATTTTCTTCAATCGTAGCACGTCCAACCCATTTCATGCTATAACCCACTTCATACAGAGGAAGAAGATGGCGCAGAAGGTCCATAATTTTCCTGAGAAAGTGAAGGAAAATGGCGACATGGTTTATCTTCTTGGTACATCCTTCTTTCATCTCTCTTCAATTTCCTTCCACCTTTTTTCAATCATAACAACCTATTCAGGCCGCCACACCGTCGGGTGGCGCATTGTCTTCTCTTCGAAAATAGTTTTTATGGCTTTCAAAACACCGAAAAACCCGATCCGACGATGGACCAGACACTTCTACAGAAGCTTAGAGTTCTATATCCGGAAGGATCGTCGGAAAACAACAACACTGCAAATTTGGATCAGAACTCTCCGAGTGATTTTACCATTGATAACTCATTTTATAAACAGATAATGACGAAGAGAGGAATTCTCCAAATAAACCAACAACTGGCTGTAGATCCACTGACTAGCGAGATTGTGAGAAATATAGCTCCGAGCTTTGATTTTAAGGCTGAGTTTGGTCTTGGCTATGGTGAAGACGGCGAGATTGTGAGAAATATGGTGAAGAGGGTCCAGACAGTCTAGTTTACGTGAACATAATAAAAATATTGTCTTCTCTTTAAATAATAAGTTTTTTACGTACAGACGTTGATTTTATTAGGTTTAGGAAATTATGTCATGACACAACATCCATGGTAGATAAATTTAAGGAAATTGCTCAATTTCGTTAGGTGAGATTGAAAAACTATTTTTTTTCATTTACTTTAAAAAAAAAAAATCTTGATCATAAATAATCATGAAATGAAGTATTATCGAGAAAGTAAATAAATAATATTTATTTTATATTAAGATAAAATAAAATAATAATTCAATTACATAAATTTAATAAGAGTGATTTTAAGTATTTATTACGTCTCTTAAAAAATTCACTGTCGTGTTAAATTAGTGTAATTAATATAACAAATTATAAATAAATAATTTTTAAATAATTTTTTTTTTAAAAAAATAAAATAAAAAATTAAACATAATTTTATGTATTTAATAATTAATAAAAACCAACCACTTAGAGAATAAAATTAAGATGGATTTTAAAAATAGATTTGTACGAATTATTTAGAAAATTATGCTTTATAAGGCACGTGAACTTTATTTTACCTTTTTAGAAACCCAAAGAGAGATCCTTAATTCGGATTAATAACAAATAATTATGTCAAATCAGGAAGCTTTATTCTAGATCCGACACTTAGCAAGACACGTCAAATCCCCACACAGTCAAGAAAAATACCTTAAAATATATTAAAATAATTAACAAAACCAACGTGTTCAACTTGGGAAAGTTGTTTTCAAGCAAAGTTGATAATCTCAACTTAATCTTGGTTGGGTATAAAGATAAGCAAGAGCACTTCAAAACCCAGATTTAGAAGACGACGATGTTTGGCTACAGCGACTGGAGCTCTGGTTCTGGGTCTTGGTCACACGTGCAGAACAAGCTGTTTGAGGAAGCTCTGGTTCTTTTTCCAGAAGAAGCGCCGGACAGATGGAAGAGGATCGCCGGTCACGTTCCGGGAAAGGTGGGGTTCGAGATAGAGAAACATTACGAGGATTTGGTTCGTGATTTGCGTGAGATCGACTCCGGCCGAGTTGAGCTTCCGAGGTACAGTGAAGCGACGGAGATGGCGGACGGGAGGTGGGATTCGGAGGAGGAGAACGATCAGACGCCGCCCAGAAAGAAAGAGAGGGAAGCTGAGAGGAGAAAAGGAGTTCCATGGACTGAAGAAGAACACAGGTGAGAAAAAATAAACAACATTTTTTTTCCATTAGAGACATTTTGTCGAACAGATTATGACCAGCAACATCCATTCCTCAGATCAGTTAGATTTATAAATCAATCAAAACCTTCCGATACCAAATATTCAAAATTGTATTGAAAAACAGGTTGTTTCTAATCGGGTTAGATAAATATGGGAAAGGAGACTGGAGAAGCATATCGAGAAATGCAGTGGTAACCAGAACGCCGACGCAAGTCGCCAGCCATGCCCAGAAGTACTTTCTTCGCCTGAACTCCATTAACAAAGAGAAGAAGAGGACTAGCATTCACGACATCACCGCTGCCGATAAGGCAAACTTGGTGGCCGGTCAACACGGACATCAGATCCGGCCCGCTCAATTTTCTGACAATGTCCAACAAAAACTACCCATCGGCCGCCAACGACTTTCCGAGGGGTCATTCCTAGGATATGGATTGCCGTGGTGAAGATCGAAAGAGGTAAGAATTAGTGTAAATTAAATGGATTGAATATGTATGGAAAATTACTCTTTTTTTTGGAAAGTTGGTGAAGTTGCCCACCTTTTAGATCTTATTCTCTTTGACATTTTGACTCTCCGGAATTAGTGTAATTAATGTTTGACAACTCTTAAAATATTTTAAGATATTAAAATAATAAAGTCAATATAATATTATTATTAAAATATTTATAATTTTTTTATTTTTTAAAAATATTTTTTAACAATTAAGATAATAATTAAATTATTTATAAATTATTATATTAATTACATAAATTATTATCTTATTAAAAAATAAAATAAAAAATAAATTGTTGTTACACTGAAAATAAATTTAACATTATCATTAAATTGTTTATTATTAAAAATGTAAAAGTTTAAAATTTTTTTTTTTGACAAAATCATGTTAAAAAATATATTTAATTCTTGATATAATACTCATTAATTGATATATTTAATGATTTATTTTAATTATTTGTATTATATTATTTTAATTGTATTATGGGAACATAAATTTGCTATATTCTATTAACAAATGATATTATTATATCAGATATTTAATTTTAATTATTAATTTTATAATTTTTTTCGTGATATTTAATTTTTATTAAATTAGTTTATAAAATGAAATTTTCATATTTTATTTAAACTCAATTTAAAGTTTGGGCCGATTCCAAACATTAAATCGTGCGGCCTGTTGAGAAATCGAGTCAGCGTCTAAATAGTAAATACCTCTAAGCGGCAAACCTACCGACTACTGTGGACTCGCCGGTGGCAACGACTCGACGGAGACCATTGGTTTACGATCGCGCTTCAAAGGAATTCATCGATTTTCGAACGATCTAGCTCAGACACGGAGAGGTTTCTAGGATCTTCTGATTTTTCCGAAACGCCGAAGATATGGCGATTCTTTACGCGGTGGTGGCGAGAGGAACGGTGGTTCTGTCGGAGTTCAGTGCCGTAACTGGGAATGTTGGCGCAGTGGCTCGAAGGCTTTTGGAGAGGCTTCCAGCTGAGGCTGAATCGCGGCTATGCTTCTCGCAGGATCGGTATATTTTTCACATTTTTAGATCCGACGGATTCACCTTTCTTTGTATCGCCAACGAGACATTCGGCAGTAAGTTTTGAACTCTATTCAGTTTTTTTTTCATCTTCTGTTCTCTTCCTTTTTCTTTGTAATTATCATTTTTGTTTGCCAAAATTGACGGGGCTAATCGTTGAGGAAGGTTGAAAGATAATAAGATCTTTGGATTTTTTTCTTACAGTTTCCGCTGTTTAGTTATGGTAGTGGTGCACTTTTAGTTAGCTTAGATGTTCTTAGCTATAATTCGAAGCTGTAGCTATCAAAATGTGTCTGAATCTTTTGCAATTCCCCATGTTTTATTATGAGGTAGCTGAATTTTGATTTATCTGAGGATCATTCGATTCAAGGAGTCTATAGGCATGCACGAATTGTGTGGTTTTAACAAGATTCCATTCGACAAATATGGTGTCCCTTCAATAGGAACTTTTTTTTACTAAAATTGTTCCATTTTATAGATTTTTATGAATCAAAGAAATTTCTCCCTACTTTTCTTTCTATGCTACTTCAAACTGTAGAAGTGCTGCTTGAATTGAGGCTTTAGAACTTAGAAGCATTGGCTTTAGAAGGGAAGACATCTCTAGACGTTTGTAGATTTAAAATTATCTCTCATTCATTGATTTTTTATACTCAAGCCATTGGACCAAGTGTAAAAAAAAAAATTTATTTTGAAGTTAGAACTTGATGAGAGATAGAACATAAAATTAGGAATTGAGGCATATTTTTATCTACCTTTGTTTAAATTGGCTGCTCCATTTAAGTTGTGGATAACAGCTGATGGCTCTCTTTGGCTTAATGTTTTCTTTAGTATGCTTATATTGAAGGCTTTTTATTATCTCCTTTTAACTTGTTTTGGCATAACGCATTAGTGCTTCTACTCTAGTTATACTTCTCTAGAAAGATCCCAATACCCTTAGGATCTCTCGTTTTTCTGTTTGTGTTTGCTTTAATTAACTATTTCTATTTTTTTTGTGTAGGATCGTCTTTTCCCACGTATTTGTCTTATATATACAAAAGTTAAGTTCAGGAAGTTTGTTAACGTTTGCCTTTTTCCAGGAAGAATTCCATTTTCATATTTAGAGGATATCCACATGAGATTCATGAAAAATTACGGCAGAGTAGCACATTATGCCCCTGCTTATGCGATGAACGATGAGTTTTCAAGAGTATTACATCAACAAATGGAATTTTTTTCCAGTAATCCTAATGCTGATACCCTCACCCGTGTTAGAGGAGAAGTCTCGGAGGCAAGTATTTTAGGATATCAAGATTAACTTTTTCTATTTCACTTAGGTGGTCAACTTTCTTAGTGCCTTTGTCTTTAAATGACCGTTAGTGATGTGTCTTGCTTGTGGATATTTTGATTTTAATTTGTAGTAAAATGAATGTAGTTTAACATAAGACATAGTTTTCATTATCAGGAATATAAATAATACCAAGGACATGACAAAAATAAGTAAAAAATAGCTACTTTAGGAATCTAACCTATTGATAGGAAATACCTAATTTACTGGAAAACAATTACTGTAAGAATGATAAAAAATATTAATATCACGAAAATCCTTGGCACTAGAGAGGATTGGTATATTTCAACTTTCTCCACTGTCTAGAGTGTGGGAATATGAGAGGTAATCAATATGAGGAAATTCCTCATTAGTCTCTACTTTCTTTGATATTTTAACATAATTTCCGGGAGTGAGGAACCTTTTCCAGCGGCACTTGGTCTCCTTTTCATTAACTTAGCATTTCTCATGAAGTTATTTTCATACCCGCTCCTTAATTTTTCCTTGGTGATTCAAGTATTATTGGGTTATGTTAATTTGATAATTGGAATTTTTTACGGCATTTTATGTGTGGCAGTCGATTTACCACTTTTTTCTTTGGGTATGTTTCTAGTCTTTACATAGTCATACTAACTGAGAAATGGTTTGCAGATACGAACCATCATGGTGGAAAACATAGAGAAAATACTGGAGAGAGGTGATCGAATTGAGCTTCTAGTGGACAAAACAGCAACAATGCAAGATGGTGCATTTCACTTCAAGAAACAATCTAAGAGCCTTCGGCAAGCTCTTTGGAGGAAAAATGCCAAACTTTTGTAAGTACCCTGCAATTAGACAGTCTGTCTTGTATTAAAAGAATGTTTAATGTGCACAAGGAATTACATTAGGACTTGCTCTTTATTGAAGTTTGGAAAAACGTACTTCATTCTTAGACTGATCTCTTAAGGGATGAAATGTCAAGGGTCTGGAGGAGAATAAGGACCAGCCATTTGAGAAGAGATCGTCATTGCTCCTAACACACTATTGTTTTCTTGATGATTAATCTCAGTTTATTACATCATAGATTGTGCCAAAATGGAAAACACGGTAGCTTATGCGTTTTCTTCGACAGGGCGTTGTTAACGGGTTTGATCGTGGTGTTGCTGTACATAATAATTGCTGTCTGTTGTGGAGGCATTACGCTACCTAACTGCAGATCTAGATGACTTTCTTCAGAGATACGCTGTGTTGATTTCATTCTGTGCCATATTTATCTGACTTCATGATGAAGGGGAGGCTTCAATTGCTTCAGAGTTGTACATGTTTTAGGTGGAAATAAAACTTACAATTTCCTCACACCCAGAGTTTCCAATCCGGGAGATTCTCCCTCTGTTGTTGCATTGCGTGATAGTCGAATGTGGCTCTTTGTAGGGCCTTACAAGCTGTTTACTTCTGTGTCAGGGATCACTTTGTAAATTTGTGAGTTTCAAAATTTTTTTCTTTTTTTGACACTTTCCTCTCTCTCATGATTATGGTTATAATTTTTTCATGCAGAAACTTGCATTGCCATTTTATAAATTGGAAAAGGGCAATTTAGTAATTTGGAGATCTCAACGATTTATTTGACTGTTCAGATCTTAAAGTAAGACCCGTTGGCAAATAAGATTGCTAGAAAAAGTTTCCATGTCCGGAAAAGAAATTTAGCATCTTGTTGGACGCCAATGATTAATGAAGTTCATCGTTTAGAGTTTTTCAATCTCTGTGAACTATTTGTATCATTCGAATTATGAAAGCGCTATAAAGTTTGAATATTGTACGTACTAACATTATTCAAAGAATAAACTCGGATAAAATTACAAGTGATGCATGAAGAAACTTTGTTGAGCAAGATGATTCAATAAAAGAAAAATGTTATATTTATTTTATATTTTTTACTTTTTAATTATTACAGGCGAGACTAACTAATTGGTTAGTGCAGATAATAATTTATCTTCGCTATTTGTGTTTGGGTAAACTTCACATTAACTTTTGAATCAAATATCAAATGCGGAGAGAGATCAAGATCAAACGACATGACGTTTGGATTTGGTTTGACTTGTCCTCCTCAGATGTCATCTTCCCCAGATCTTAAAAAACCTACCTTCTTTTTGCCACGAAATTATGAACCGCAACGATATAACGCGGGCCTTTCTCTCTACAAATCTGCATACCCCAGCCCATACTTCTTTCTCTCTCTAGACGCCGACGAAGGAAGTGGAGTTGAAGGGAAGAACCTTCCATAGTATGCTTGCGTCTGAATCCCGTTTTTGTTCTTCAATCTTCTTCTCATTTCTTCTTCCTTCCATTCATATCGTTCTCTCGTTGTTGAATGATCTCTAGTTGTGTTCGCTTGGTCTAAGGTTCTCGGAATAGTCTCTTCCATACTTTATCGATGAAGCCGATTAGGCTTCCGGAGCCTCCGAGCCCTACCGTGCGAAAACCAGATATCTTCGAAGGGGGCGTATACGGTGTCATCAGAAGAGCAATCGTAATCGGTAACGGATTTTCTGCTTCGGAAAATCAGAGTATCGGACTGGTTCGCGCTCTCGGACTAGCTGACAAATACGTGATATATGTAAGCGTTAAATACTTCTTCTGTTATCTTCTCTTTTTAGCTCGCCAAGTAGCAACTTGCGTCCTTTTGAAGGTTTTTTAGAATCCCGCGCAATAGTTACTGTTTAATTAGATATGTAATTGTTGCGCCACTCGATTAGTATTTTGTTTTCTAGTCTCGACTATCATATATATTTTTTTTTCATTTGGAGAAAATTTGGTTATTTGATTTGTCGGATTACTATAATTTTGAATTTCATCCATTGATATGCAATTTTCTTCCTTTGCATAACATTCAGCGTGTTACTAGGCCAAGAGGAGGAGTGAATGAATGGCTGCATTGGCTTCCAGTCTCGTATCATAAAAAGTTGGACTATATCATAACACAGTTTTTCCTCTACTCTCAAATTCTGTTGCGATCCCAAGGGAAGAAAATTTTGCCCTTCTCTCTACATAATGGTGGAAGTGTTGGATTGTCATCCATAATTGAAGCAGATGTAAAGCAGATTGTGACAATGGCTCGGGAAACTTATGAGAAGTGAGTTCAGTTTTTACATTTGACTATAGATATAAGTACTGCTGCTTTTACTTGCAATATAGCTTACTGCTATAAATTTGGCTAAGTCATTGCTCTCAAGAGTTATATATTGGGATACTGAATTTTGTGTTTTAATCTAATAGAAACTATTTCTTTTGGCTATAAGGAAACTCGCATTCTGTCTTGGTAACTCGCATTCTGTCTTGGTAACTAGAGATATTGGCCACACGTGGTAAGGTGGTTGTTGGCAGGATATCATATCTTATTGCAGTGATGTAATTTTAATGATGTTACATTGTACGTTAGCCTTGGGAAGAGAGTGATAGAGCTTGCCTGACGGGGATACGGTCCTGAAAATGAGGTGCAACGCATGTGGAAGACTGTAAATTAAAGCAAATGAATCGGTGCTCAAAGAACACCCCAAACAGAACATGCAAACACTGAGAAAACAGAGAATGAAAACGTGAAATGGAGGTGAAGTAAGTGCTGGGTTTTAGTAGGTAGAATTACCTGTAAATACCTCAGATAAACGTTGTTGGATCGAAGGGGATCCTTGTTGGTCCAGCGCCAATGGAAGGAAGCTGCTTCGCGGACGAAGTGAGCTCCAGCAAAGAAAAATGACCCTTGCACTCACTATTTCTTTCTTAGAAGAGGCCGACAGTGAGAATGGAATGTGATGAATGCCCGTGGCTAGCCCAAAAGCAATTCAGTGCTTTGGGTTAGAAAGTTTTCGTTGCCGAAGACATTCACATCGTAAGGGAAGGTGTTTCCACCTCTCTACTGCTTTTCAATCCTTAGAGGGATATAAAGAGAGAGACGTGAAGTAAGAGAACCTCCAAGTCACCAGACACTTGGAAGATCCATCGGGATTCGACAGGTTTTCCCTCCGACGGTGTTCACCGAGACACACGTTTCCGAAAACGAAGCTCAACTTCAACTCGATTTCAAATAGGCCAAAGACCCTTACAAGAGGTTCAAATGAAGCTTAAATAGAAGGTAATGCATCTGATAAAAGCTGGGTTTCAGAAAAGCAAAAGCTGATGAAGAAGAAGAAGCAGTTGGAAACTAGTCGTTGGCGTGTACGGTCAGCTATGTGTGTGGCATTGGTTCCTTGCGCGCGTGCCATGTCGACTCCGTGCGCGCATTTGGCGAAGCTCGTGTGCGCCATTGGTCGCGCCTGATGCGCACTGCTGATGCGCGGCCAACTCTCGGTCAGGTTCTCTCTGTGCGCCAACTCTTATCCGCGTGCGCTGTTGTTGCTCGGATGCTTCTCCCATGCGCACAC
>CM039527.1:6396133-6426189 GCA_022433055.1 Begonia peltatifolia
CCGCGTGCGCTGTTGTTGCTCGGATGCTTCTCCCATGCGCACACTGCTCTCCCTTGTGCGCGCCTTGCTTCGGCTGGTGCTCTCGTGCGCGCTACTTGATGCCTATGCACCATGGTCGGCCTTGTCTCCTTTCCCGGGTGCGCACGTTGCTGCCTTCTAGTGCGCGCCTTGCTGCTGCTGCTTGGTGCCTCGTGCGCCCATCACTTGATCATCATCTTCCCTTGTGAGCCAATCTTTGATCTTTAAGCTTTTCTAAGGCTAAACAAAATATTCAAATATGTTAAACAATAATATGACTATAATTTTGCCTAATTATAATAAAAAAAGGTTAAAGTTTGTCAAATGCCAATGTTTACTAAACATAAATATGTGAATAGCTTGGTTACACAAATTTGTCCTTAGGAAGACAAGTTCTCTCTTCAACGCTTCTACTCCCAGCTATAAGCTGGACTTCACCTGTACAAAATGTTCATAAGTGCACTCGGTAGGAGGTCGGGCCACTGGAATCATGGCACATCAACCTCTCTGGGTGATTGAGAATTTGATCTCAACTCCAAAGGGTTGCTCCTCTATATTCATTTTATCTATTCGGGATCAAAAGGAAGGTTACTGCCAAATGGTGGACTCTAACATTGTGGCCTACAAAATACACTCACGTATTGGTAAGAAAATTCAGCCATGGATTTAGCCGAGGACGGTGGATTGCTTTCCTTGGCACTTATGGTTGAGTTGAATGGATGCCTACTATTCATACCAAGTTCCAATTCCTTGCTTCTTAAATTCCAAGAATACAAAATTTGACAAAGTTAGTCTTCTCAAGAAAGTACAATTCAAATTGGAAACTAGAGTCATGCTTATACTACAATTACCGAATTCAAAATTTAACAAAGTTATCTTCTATAAGCTAACATGTTCTAAGGTGAAATCAAGATGTGCATTTATGGAATTACTATTAAATTTATCCATCACACGATAATTCAACTTCAAAGATGGATATAACAAGATAAGAGCTATGTTAGGTGCTACTACACAAAATGAATCCTCGTTCAAATAATCTCTAAAAGTAATTGTCAAAGAAGGATTATAATCATGATATCCAAAAATTCAATTAAGACTATGATTAAGGCAATCTATTATCCATCCAATTCTAAATGACTAAGTAATTAAATGATTGGTGGGTACATACCTTGTTGTCAAAGTGCCAATTGCCTTCTTTGCTACTCCATAGTTGTTGATCTCGAACAAAAAATCAAGGAGCAATGAGGTTCTAAAAGGATCCTTTCCTTTCTCAAACAATAAAGATATTATAAAAATACAATATTTTTCCAAAACATAAGAAATAATTTCAGTTTGGTTCAACAAAGGATCACAAAGACTCAACGAACATTAACCAATCTTCACAATCTTCATAAAAATATTTATCATAATTAAATCTCAATTTATTGATAAGCTTAACGACAACCGTTCAATAATATTCAATTTGATTAACATGCTATAACCTTTAAACTTAAAATTCATCGGTCTATCACAAGGGTGAAACCAAAATTTCCAAAGTGCTTCAAAACAAGTGACTTTAAAATCCAAAAATTTAACTTTACCAATAAATTTCATGCCACTCAAAAACAACATAAATTTTATGAAACTACGAAAATAATACCATGAAAAGATATTGTAGCAAGGATTCAAATTATTCATCAAATTTTTATGCAAAATGGGTGGTACCATTGATGTGATACTAACATCATGCCAATTTGCAAAAAATTCACAAATTGATTTAACATCAAAGAAACATGCTAAATCAAATTCAAGACTTGGCAAATAGTTCTCAACTTTAAATCTATTAACAAAATTAAGTATGGATTTGTCAACATTAATTTTCCAAGGGCACAATTTAATAAGCTCATCAAAGCTTTGCCAACAAAAAAAAATAGTACACAACAAAGTATAATCTCTAGATTGAGCAATCAAAGACTTAATACAATTGTCAAACCAATACAACAAATTCTTCAAGAAAAGACACAAATCAAGTTTATGCATAACTTTACTTTCTATGTTCTTTCTATCAAAATAAATGGTTTGGAAGCATACAAATCTAACTTTAATAATTACCTTCATCATAAAATGAATGTTATATTTTTCAAAAGCATAATTAGAAAAATCATGAGAAAGTGTGATGACATAATTTTATTCGAATAGAGAATAAATAGCAACATACTCAACATGGCTATGCCAACGTGAAAATTTAATACAAAATAAAGTAAAATTACTACAAAAGAAAACAAAAATGTTATTCCATCTAATTTTAAAAAACCAAAAAACTAAATTGTTAATTGGAATAAATATTGGTGTTATGCCACTCAAAGTCTTACTAGACCATTCATCCTTAAAGTTTGATTCTAAGATGCTAGGAGGTTCTAAATCTCTAAAAAGATTCTATCATTCTTGGTGAATGAGGAAAACATTTCTTTCTAAAGTATGAACACTATGCTCGGTGTGGATAAAAAAGGGGTCAAGGTATTCTTTGTCCACTAGATAAGAATTTTGTTGGATGTGGGGGATAGACTTGTATGCATACATTGCATAAGGGATTTCCTCTTTAGCAATAGGTAACTCAACGAAATGGTTAACTAAAATTTCCTTTTTAGGGTAAACATAAAAAGGATCATGCAGCAATACATCCTTAAAAGTCTTGAAATTTTGGAAATAATCGGGTTGAATTTCTATTTCTTGGGGTTTAAGGGTTCTAATGGTTTCTACCATTTGCTCACTTTCTTCTTCAAGGAGAGATTGTTCAAATATATTCAAAATTCTAAAATCTTCCATTTGTTCATTATCCTTTGGTTCATAGGAGTGAAAATTCATTTCAAGCAATTGATCTTGCTCGGGATAGATGATCTTTTCTTCATCATCCTCATCCTCACTTAAAGTTTCCTCAATAGGTTCTACTTGAGTTTGTGCTAGGGGAGGGGGTTCTATAAGGCTATATCTTAATTACTTACCACAATCATTTTCCATTGGTCCTTCACAGGTATAGGTGGTCTCCTTTATCTGGTCACGTCGGCCAGAGGTTTCATCATTAAACTTATCTTGAGTTAGAGCTTGTCGATGAAAGGATTTGGTTGGACTTGGGGAGTTTGATTTATATCAATGGTTTTGGTCTTATTCTTGTGGCATTGGTGCAATTTTTTTTTTTCCATTAGCCGTTTCATCAATTTCCAAGTGGTGATTTCTTCTTCACAATTTCTCTCTCTTTTTACCAAAATATTATTCCGCCAAAATATTAGCATAATAAACTAACTTCTTAGAGGCTAGCCTTATCTTTCTCTTTTATGAATAATCTCCATAAGCAAAATATTCTTTAACTCTTTCTATCCAAAAGTAATACTCATTCATGTCAAAGGTTCCTCTAAAGTAAGGTATGGATATTTCATAAGGTTTCTCAAATTCAAGGTGGCTATAGGAAGTTCCATGTGTTGGTCTTCTTGGGGGTTCGGTTCTCTCATAAACTGGTTGAGTAGTAATTTTGATGACTTTTCCTAGGTGGTTTGAATCTTCTCTTATGCACAGGTTCTTGAGGTTTCTTAGGGTTGTTTTGACTCAACTTGGCTACTAAGGTGTTAACCATCCCATTAATTTGGTTTTCCATACTAGGTTCAACTCCTTTTGGTTTTGGTACTCTAGATGATTGAGAGAAAGGTTCTCGGTAAAGATCACTAAAGCTACCTCTTTTAATCATCTTAACCAAAAAAAAAAAAAATCAACACAACTAACACAAAATTTATCAAATAATGCTCTTCGGATTTACACAATTTCTTGTCCCAAGGAGACTTCAATTTCAGACACGAAACAACACTAAAAAAAGCATACAACATTTGTAAATAGTTCTAAGAGTAATTATCGATTTTAATCTTATACTATGCACTTTATTTTAGTTAGTCTTCTATATTGGCAAACCAAATCCTGTACTTTGATTCTGTTATCAGTTTTAACTTTCCATCAACAATTTCGTTAAACCTTCATTTAAAAAATTACCAAACAATATTTGTTCACTTGAAATTTTTACCACATGTTCACTACTTAATGAGAAGACAATCTAGAAATTTTCGTGATTTTTTAACACATTTATGATTTATTGTAATTTTACTTTAGTAATTTATAAAAATATTATAATAAATCATATAAGTTTTAGAAAATCATGAAAATTTTTCTATTATCTATCCATGATGTGGTAAACACGTGGAAAAATTTTCAAATAAATATAATATCTTTTGGTATTTTTTTAAAAATTAATTTATAAAGTAAAGAAAAAACTGATAAAAAAATAGCAAAAGATATTGCATTTATTTGATAATTTTTTTACATGTTCACCACATCATGGGTAAATAATAAAAAAAATTTCGTGATTTTCTAAAATTTGTATAATTTATTATAATACTTTTATAAATTGTTAAAATAAAATTACAATAAATCGTATATGTGTTAAAAAATCACAAAAAATTCTTAATTATCTTCTCATTGCGTAGTGAACATGTAGTAAAAATTTCAAATGAATCTAATATCGTTTAGTAATTTTTTAAATGAGGGTTTAACGAAATTGTTTATGAAAGGTCAAAACTGATAATAGAATCAAAGTATAAGGTTTGGTTTGCCGGTTTTTTAGTACAGGAGGCTAACTGAAATAAAGTGTATAGTATATAGTTAAAATCGATAATTACCTTAGTTCTAATCAACTACTCCAAAACAGAAAATCAAAATATACTAGAAACAACAAGAAAACAACCTAAAAACTAAATAGAAAAATTATCATAATTCAAGTCCAAATATTCTGAAATTTTAACAGAAGTTATCCAACAGTATGAATAACATGCTTATCAAAATCTCAAGTTCAAATTCAGTGTGAGCATAAAATTGTGCTGACACAAAAACAGAGACAAAACACACGGAAAAACAAAAACATGTTTGACTATATATTATGGAATTTAAACAGAACACAATCATGTTAACACAAGTGAACATTCTAAATAGAAACACTAAACATGATAACATTATCAGGTCAAACGAAGACAACAACAAGAGAAAACAAAAACAACAAAACAGAAACAAAAATACAATCTAAGCATGCTGACATTGAAACACTAACTAAACAAAACATGAACACATGCTAAACATCATAATTAATTTAACCATAACTAACATGCTTACGTGAATAAGCATTCTGGATAGAAGACACATGAACATATGACAAAAACAGAAAAACACATGAACATAACACGAGCATTTTTTCTCTTATACCAAATAACGGGGATACGGTCCTGAAAATGGGGACAACGCATGTGGCAGACTGTAAATAAAAGCAGAGGGATCGGTGCTCAAAGAACACCCCAAATAAAATGTGCAAACACTAAGAAAACAGAGAATGAAAACATGAAATGGAGGTGAAGTGGGTGTTGTGTTTTACTGGGTAGAATTACCTGTAAATGCCTCAGATGAACGTCGCTGGATCGAAGAAGATCCTTACTGGTCCACAGGCCATCAACAACGTCGATGGAAGGAAGCTGCTTCGCGGACGAAGTGAGCTCCAGCAAAGAAAAATGGCCCTTGCACTCATTGTTTCTTCTTTAGAAGAGGCCGACAGTGAAAATGGAAGGTGATGAATGTCCGTGGATGGTCCAAAAGCAATTCGGTGCTTTGGGTTAGAAAGATTTTGTTGCCGACGACGTTCATAACGTAAGGGAAGATATTCCACCTCTCTGCCGCTTTCTAATCTTCTGAGGAATATGGAGAGAGAGATGTAAAGTAAGAGAACCTCCAAGTCACCAGACACTTGGAAGATCAATCGGGGTTCGTTGGGTTTTTCCTTAAACAGTGTTCATCGAGACCCATGGATTACGTTTTCAAAAATGAAGCTCAACTTCAAATTGGCCAAAGACCCTTACAAGAGGTAGTTAAAGCATATGGTAAAAGCTGGGTTTCAGAAAAGCAAAAGCTGCTAAAGAAGAAGAAGTCGTTGGAAACTTGCCATTGGCGTGTACAGTTGGCTACGCGTGCGGCGCTGGTTCCTTGCACGTGTGCCATGTCGACTCCGTGCGCGCGTCTGGCGAAGCTCGTGCACGCCACTGGTCGCGCCTGATGCACGGCCAACTCTCGGCTAGGTGCTCTCCGTGCGCGCGCCAACTCCTATCTGCGCCTGTGCTGCTGCTGCTCGGAAGCTTCTCCCATGCGTGCACTGCTTTCCCATGTGTGTGCCCTGCTTCGGCTAGTGCTTTTGCTCGCGCTTTTGCCTTCTCGGATGCGCGCGCTGCTTGATTCTTGTGCGCGTCATGCTCGATCTTGTCTTTTTTCTCGGTGCACGCACTGCTGCCTTCTAGTGCGCGCCATGCTGCTACAGTTTGGTGCCTTGTGCGCCCATCATTTAATCATCCTCTTCTCTTGTGAGCCAATCTTCGATGTTCAAGTTTTCTTAAGTCTAAACAAAATATTCAAATATCTTAAACAATAATATAATTATAAGTTTGTCCAATTACAATAAAAAAAGGTTAAAGTTTGTCAAATGTTAAGGTTTACTAAATATAGACATGTGAATAGCTTGGTTACACAAATTTGTCCTTGTGAAAATCCTTTCTTCAATGCTTCGTACTTCAAGCTATAAATGGACTTCATCTGCACAAAGAACAAATGAGTTAGCACGAATGTTCATAAATGCACTTTCCTTGGTATGAGGTCGTACCGCTGGATCCATGCCACATCATTGCCTTTACGTGACTTATTAACTAGTTATGTCACATGCCTTGGATACTCATATCTTGTGTTGGTTGATCAAGGGGTGTTGATAATCCCCTTTTGTGGTTTACGGCTTTAGATTGGAAATTACTTGCACTAGGTACATCACATTTACTCTATAAAAAACTAGGAACTTCATAATTGTGGTAAAGGAAGATATATTACAAGAAAACTCTACTAGGCCACTTGTTGGAACGAATACTAACATGGACATGGGCAAGGCTTTTTTGTGATGAGCTTCCATGCAGTTGAATGTTGACCAGAAATGTAGTTCAATTCAGGACCTTCCCATGTAAAATTATTTATTTTATTTTTTTGACATCTTGAAGGAAGCAACTCATATTGTCTTTCAATGTAATTATATAATTTGAGTATCCAGTGATTCACATGATTTCAAATATGTTGGGAAGTTGTATGTGCTCTTATATTATTTTTTAAGGCATAGTCCTTATAGACTTATGTTTTGAATGCAAAATATTCTGATGTGTGATTTGATGAGTGATGATTATGTGATAGGTATGGTGATGAGTTATTGTCCCAATGTGGTGGATATTCTTTGGTAATGCATGAGACTGATTTTCTAATGTTTAACATTTTTCCTTACAGGGATGGGCCTTTGTTGTTGGTCGCATCCGGAAGGGACACTATTTCTATTTCAAGCTCCATAAAACGTTTCGCATCTGAGAATGTATTTGTGGTTCAGGTTTGTTTTTACATTTTTGTAGCAGTAGTTTTTTGTTTTGCATTTGTAGTTTACTCTTCACATATTGATTATGCTGGGAATTTCATTTTAGTTTTTGTTCGATGCAAGGGTTTTATTAGATTGTCGGATTTCTGATGTTTCTATTATCTGATATTTGTTTTCCAGATCCAACATCCTAGATTGCATCTGAATCGGTTTGATCTAGTCATTTCACCTCATCACGATTATTATCCTTTGACTCCCCATGCCCAAGAGCAGGTTCCTCGGTTTCTTAGAAAATGGATAACTCCCCGTGAACCTCCTGATAGGCACGTGGTATGCATGATGAACAAAAATTACATATAGTTCTCTTGAGAAGCATTTAATTTTGGAATGATAGAGTTATCTTCTTTGTTTACAAAAAATACTGTAGTCTTCACCAAAATTTCTGTGCACAGGTGTTAACTGTGGGGGCACTACATCAAGTTGAATTTACCTCACTACGAAGTGCAGCTAGTGCGTGGCATGATGAGTTTGCACCTCTTCCAAAGCCGTTGCTCGTAGTCAACATTGGAGGCCCTACATGTAATTTTCTGTCTTATTAAAGCACGTTGGATATTTAATTAATTTAGGAAATTATTTTATCACACTCTTAGCTTTATCTGCTTTTGACACAGACTCTTAATTACACCGGTGCATGTAATTTAGTTGATTAATCTAATTTATACATCACCTCATGCGGCTAAATTATATAATGGTCAAGAATGTGATACTTGTTCATGCTGATGGCTTTTGCTGATAAAAAGCATTCACATGTGGTTCTTTCCCGAGCTTGATTGAGGTCTTCATTTTAGTATTATCAAGCATAATTTAAATAAACAAAAATTAAGGTTTTCAAGATCAAAATTATATTCGTAGTGTGTCTTGGAATTTTAGACGCAACACAATTGCAATACATTTTGTTATTGAGATATGCAAAGAGATGAAGTAGTGAGTCAAATTAAACTATTGTTCATTATTAAATGTTGACCATTACATTTTTAGTATGAAGGAAAGATGAGTGTAAAAGTTGCTTTTTACGTACTTAGCTAGAGTGGATGGAAGGGTACAAAATTTATGATAAGCATCACTTTGTTGACAACTTTCTAATTCTCGAGGATATCATGATGGTATAGTATATTTTATAGAAATTCTTGACATTATTTTGTTTTTTCTGTAGCCTGCTGTCGATATGGTACTGATCTCGCGAAGCAGTTAGTAACTTCTCTTTTCAGCGTTCTTGGAACCTGTGGAAGTGTGAGAATATCTTTCTCAAATAGAACACCCGAGAAGGTATTGTTCTGAGTGCAATTGTTCGACAATTATTAAGTTACCTATTGCCATTTTCTATATTATGATTTTTTTGTTGACAGGTAAGCTATATCATTAGAAAAGAGCTTGGGGATAACCCAAAAATTTACATCTGGGATGGAAAAGGTAAATGATTGTCCAATTTATTGTCATAAAGTCAAAATAAATGAACATTTATAGCTAATTAGTTGGAAATGGCTATGGTCTTCAGAGCCAAATCCCAGCATGGGACATTTAGCTTGGGCCGATGCGTTTATCATTACAGCTGACTCCGTGAGTATTATAAGTGAGGTTTGCAGCACTGGGTATGTCTTGAAATTTTAATCCCTTTATTCTTTTACGTGAGTTATAATAATCTTGTATTTAGTTACCTTCCATTTCCTTGCAGGAAGCCTGTTTATATTGCTGGATCTGAACGGTGTAAATGGAAGTACTCTGCCTTTCATAAATCTCTAATTGAACGAGGAATGGTTCGGCCATTCACAGGTTCTGAGGATGTAAGTCACCTCTTATTTACTTCATTCTCTCTCTTCTTTTCTTTTAGCGCATTTTTTTAGTCTATTTCGTTTAAGCAAGTGGTTAAATAATTGATTATATCCTCTTGTAGATGTCAGAAAGTTGGAGTTATCCTCCATTGAATGACACTGCAGAAGCAGCCAGTAGAGTGCATGAAGCACTAGCAGAGCGTGGATGGAGAATCCGATCATGATCAGTTAATCCTCGACAATTGGGTTTGTACAATAATAGGTAGAAGAGTAACTACTTTGAGAGTTTATGCATTCTATCTATGTACACAAATTTCCCCCAATCGACGTTTTGAGATTCCAACAATAAAAGGATTGCCATGTTAGTAGCGAGAGCCAGAAGCGGCAAATCCATGGCCTTCCCAGAAGAACTGGGAGTTTTGATGACTGGTAAAAATGGTGAGATCTCCACACTTGTTGAATTATATGTTGTAAATGGATTTAGCGTATTGAATTTTTCCCCCCTGATTCAAAGGGCCAAGTAAAACATGAAATGTTTTGCCACTCTCAATTGTTCACTGTTGTCTGATTGAGTAAACATAGCTTTTAGCCATCCAAGTTGTTTGGATGTATGTCTAATATGACATTTGAGTTTCTGGCTAGAGCTCTATTCGAGCTTTAAGCCAAGAGTGAAGATATATTTACTCTCAATTCTTATTTTTTTGACGTAATAAATATTAATTAATATAATTAATGTAATAAATTATAAATAATTAAAATATAAATTGATTGCACTAATTAATATTAAACCTGAGAGATGTAAGAAACCATGATCTTATCCCCAATCTGAATAGTTTCTTTCCAGTTAATCAGATCATTGAGATTAATCGTTTAGGTTTAGGTTTAGGTTTGGCAATAAGAGGTAGGGTAGATTTCATTTGGCATAAACCAAACATTCAAAATGAAGGAGCCTAGATTTTTAGTCATTTTGAGTGACATGTCTTATTTGACTTTTAATATTCTGTCAATCATGAAACATGTAAATGTCACGTATTATAGTAAGACCATTTCGTATGACATTAGACAAAATTATGAGCTTTTTAAGATCACGGGTCAATTAATTATACAAAATGGGTATAATTTTTAATTAAACCTAATTTAGAATTAAAAACGACGACAATTACAATATCTCTTGAGTTAATCACGAATGTAACAATTTAATTAATGTTATTAATTATGTTTAATCCAATTATCAAATAATTATGTTTAATTTTTAATTGTTTTTCAATAATTATAATTAAAAATAAAACAAGTGCGATTTACAGGCGCTATTTCCTTCTTCACTAACACCTAATCACCTAAGACATGACGTGTACGTACGTCACCAGCCCTATAAAACCCACTTCTCTCTCCCTCTCTCCCTCTCTCTCTCTACCTGTGTCTGTGAGAGAAGGCTACGCCTACTACTTCGCCCCAAAGTTTTCATCTTTTCCGTCTGAAAACCCTAATCTAATTTCAGTCTTATCCCTTTCTTCTTTCTCTCATCTGGTTATTCTGCGCATCTTAGATTGTCCTGGCGGGTTCTTGTTTTCTTATTTTCCTCACAGGTGAGTCGGTTGCAAGTCAGCTTTAATGACCTTTTTTTTGTCTTTCGAGGAATCGAATTTGTGAATTGTTTTTGGATTTTTTTTGGGGTTTAGTCGGTATCTCCATCCGCTACCACTTGTGGTTGGGGATTTTATGTGATTTGTCTTATAATGTTGAAAAGGCCTGGAAACTTGTTTTTAAGGGCTGTTCAAGGTTTTTTAGGTTATTTAAAATCAACGCAAGAGTCTTTTAACATGTTTGCAAGAAAATTAAAATTTGCAGTTTATATTATTTTACAGTTCTTGTAAATTCCTTTAGTTATATTGGTTCCATCGTGAATGTCACTTTTTGATGGCAGGTTAAGTGCAGAATCTGAAATTCCATCATTTTCCGGGTAATTTTTAATACTCTGAGGGTTTGTTGTTTAAAGTTGAAGGTCTGGGTCTCATGAAAATTGTTAGGGGAATGCAGAAATCGTTTTGCGAGGAGCAAAAGGAGTTGGGCTGGAAGAACTCATTCAGCCAAGGATTAGGCGTGACTGCTCCCAAGGCAAGAACTCGTGACAAACCAAAGAATAGGACATAATAAGTGTCTAGGTTTGGATTTGTGGGAAATAGTGGAGTTAGAGTTGTGATTGATGGTATAGAAAAATGACACGTATTCTGATTCCGCGTGGGTCTGGGGGTAGTTCTTCTTCCAACCCAAGTAGAACTTCTTCCTTACCTGGTACGTCATCTGCACGAGTAGAACCTGCAGTCATTCCTTCAAATTCAGCTTTGAAAGATGAGGAACTTGGGGAAGAGATTCAGGAACTTAATAATGTGGAAGAGATTTCTGGAACTAGTGATAGCAAGCCAGGTGTAAATGATGACTTTTTGATGGAAGGTCTGCATAATGATCAAAAAGAAAGGTCAGGTGATGAAATCACAGCAGCCGGTGAGAAAGTTTGTGATGATGATAGCCTTGTGACAGGGGAATTAATTAGGGGTGCAGGTGCTTTAGAAACTTCAGAGAGGTTAGCCACTGAAAATGATCTGTCAATTGGTGACTCTTCAAAGACCGTTACTGAGTGTTCTCATGCGCCTCCTCCACCACCTCCTGTGCCACCCATGATGTCATCTGCCATAAACTCAAACTCTAGGAGAAATGTCTCTGCTAGTTCAAATGCTGGTCGACCTGGAGCAACAAGAAGAGCAGTTGGCTGGCCCATGTTGTCTAGAATTTCATCTGCAGAATCACGGCCTTCATCGCCTTGTATGCATGTTGATAATGATGGGTATAATAGTGCCGATGAGCAGGACTCTTGCTTTGGATCATCTTATGATGATTTAGTAAGTCACTGAAACTTTAATTTGAAAACTAAACTAGGTTTCCCCTGTTTTGTTGGAAGCTTTTATCAACTACCTTTCTGCATATATTAATTTGTAGAAAATGAAAAATCCATGTGCAACCGTTTCATGTAAATAATTATTCTTACGGAAGAGTGATTATTGAGGGATGAAGTAGTGTTTAAAGTTTCTTCCCGTAATTTATTTATTCACAAGTTAAGTATTATGGTAGAACAATATTTCTTCCGACAATTATTAAGGAAATGATCTTTACATGAAAATGAAAGAATCTGGAGTAATCAATGAACAAAATATCGCAGAATCATAATCAGGTGGAAGTTGATTTCCCTTAATATTGATATTGTCATACTTGGTGACTGACTTTGTAGATTGATTAGAATGCCAAGTTTGGCATCTTACCTACTATGGTGATTTTGTTTTAGGAAAGAGAACGGCAATTCGAAATTGATATCAGACGTGTGAAAGGTTTAGAAGTCAAAAGAATGCTGGAGGATGGGAATTGTCTCTTTCGTGCTGTTGCTGATCAAGTATATGGTGACATTGAAGTATATGATTTAATTAGACAAATGTGCATTGATTATATGGTATTACACATCTTCTCTAAATTTCTCCAACAATGTAGTGTTGAAGACGTGGATTTTTTATGTTTGATTAGAATCTAACTAGAAAGTTAAATAGAGAACTAGTTTCTAATGTCTGGTATCTTATTTTTTATTTTCTTGAACCCCATTGATTAGCTATCATTTTTTTTTTGTCATGGGAATATTTGATTTGATTTGAGTTGATTTTTTTCTCAGTAGAAATTTGTGAAAATTTATCATGATTGGGTAAATTCCACGCATGTAGATGATTTGGTGAGTAAGAGAAATGAGTATGTGTTCCATTGGTTATTAGAAAATGAACTAAATGGATGTAATCTGAATAGGTGGGCTGGCCTGGTTTTATGAGCTGCGAGTTGAGTGCAAGATTTATTTTTGACCCCATTTTAGATGGTTCATTTTTATTCTTTACTAACTTTTGGAATTTGAACTTTGGAAAGTAGAAGCTGTTGTTGTATAATGTCAACGTGTTACCGTAAATCAAAAACCAACTACTGCGAGAATCAAATAATTTGGAGGTTTTTGGCAGTTCTGCTGGGCAGCGACAAGCTTGATTAGTTGCTAATCTTTGGGATCATCTATAAAAGAAAATCTATAATTAAGATTGCATCCTATCCTAAAGTATGTGTATTTTAGGTCTGTGCATGCATGTGAACAAATTTCACTGCTATTGTATCTAATTTTTACAACAGTAGATTGATCCATCTAATCTTACAATATTTTCGTGTACTTGGAAAATCAATGGCATATAGGATTTCCATGCTATATTTGAAAGATATCCTAATATCATGTAGAATATGTGTTGCAAATGATACCAGCCTAAATTTCATGTTATGGAATTAGAAATTTAATTTCATTGAGATAGATTGTTTGGATCTCTTCTTTGCCAGGAGCGCGAGAGAGATCACTTTTCCCAATTTGTTATCGAAGGCTTTACATCTTATTGTAAAAGGAAGAGAAGAGATAAGGTATGTGGTAATGTATGTGATACTTTCATTAGCATGGTTTTTAACCTCCTTTTAAACTCAGGTCTTTATTTAAACACTTTTCTTAAGCATGTGAACCCTTTTTTTTCTCTATTATGACCAGTCCAGTTTTGTTCTTGTTTTCTTTTTCCGTTTTATTTTTTATTTATTTATCACCTTCAACTATGTAGGTGGTGTTGCAGTGGCATTTTCTTTTGTGAATTTGGGTTGATTTGGCAAGCAACGATGATTTTTGAGATTTTTTATTGGGCTTTTCAAGAAGTTTTACCATTTGGGTCAAGTTTTTTCAAGGATAAACATGTTTCAGATCCGGATTGTGATCATATTATTTGAACAGTGCTCCATGATTTGTAATTTCTAACATGAAAGTATTTTCGGAATCTCAGGTTTATGGCAACAATGTGGAGATACAGGCCATGTCAGAAATGTACAATCGACCTATCCATATATATTCCTATACAACAGGTTCTGCTCCTTCCTGATAATGTGTGTTCTGGTTCTGGTTTTTCTGATATATTTGTCCCTTATGGCTGAGTAATTGTTGAACATGCAGAACCAATAAACATATTTCATGGGAGTTACTGCACTGATTCACCTCCTGTGCGATTGAGTTATCATCATGGAAATCATTACAACTCTCTTGTTGATCCACGGCGCATGACAGTGGGGGCAGGACTTGGATTCAGTAGTCTTAGAGGGGTATATATCTATTTTCTCTTTTTGGCCTTCTTCAACTGTAACGCAGTAGAATAACAGTCCACTATTGTGAAATAGCTAGAAATTTCCTTGGCCCTACTATTGGCTCTCTAATGTGATTGACTTTGGAATACTGATTTATATTGGGTTTCTCCACAGACTAACGTTGACAAGGATCAGGTCAAGGCAGCAATTAAGGCGCAACAAGACCAGCAAATTGACAATGTAAGTTTTTTTTTTTTTTTTTTCATTTTTAGTACTGTGTCTGTGGAGAATGATGTGTTGACCGGATGGTTTATCATGTTCTTCCTATCAGGCACTTCTTGGAGAGGGCCGATTTTATTCAGATCTTGAGCTCACCGAGAAGGAGATCGAGAGGATGGTAATGGAAGCTTCTCGAGCCGAGTACATTGCAAACGACACACTGAAACAGCAATTAGGCCACAGAGAATCTTCTTCCGGCGCGGAACCTTCCTCTTCTGGAACTAGTGAGTTATACTATTAAAACTTTCATTTTCTTCGAAAAATTAAAAATGGTGTATGCTAGTTTTATCAAACCAATCAACTTCTTACTAGTTACTCCTTCAAAATCTTTAAATTTGATAAATTGGTTGTCGATATCTGATCGAACAGGATCGTCGGGGAGCAGGGTGAAGGAAGAGCGGGTGATGCAGGATTTTGTTCTGAGCAGTAGTATGCAGGTGGTGCTGTCAATGGGGTTCGGCTATCTTCAAGTTATGGAGGCGTATAGCATATTTGGCGATGATGTTGATTCCATGGTTTGTTATTTGTTGGAAACTGGCAGTAGCAGTAGACGCAAAGGCAAAGCTACTGAGTAAGACAATCATGAAATGGCATTATCTTCTTCCTCCTCCCTTTCAAGATTGTGCCTTTTGATCACAGTCCGCCATTACCGTAGAGTCCTTTGTGAACTTAAAACCTTTGATGGATTTTAAATCAATAATATACATTGGTTTCGTCTCTCCCGAATCTGTCTTTCTGATCAACTGTTACTTTGCTAATGAGCATCGAGTTGCGACTGGGAATTTCTTTCATGTTTGTTTTCGAAAGAAAGAGAGCTAAATTCAGGTTAATTAGCCTTTCTCAAGCGAGAAATGATCCAACACTATTCCGCCGTTAGGGTTTTATGCGAATTTGCTTTTATAACCGAAGGCGATGCCATGAAGAAGACCATTGCTCGAACGCAGAAGGATCTTCGTTATAGGGGAAAGCAATGGCGCTGGCGAAGAGATTTATCAGTTGCTGCTTTCGCAGTCGTACAAATTCATTGCTCCTCTTCTCCAGAGGCTTCTCCGCCAAACTTTTTGTGAAAGGTTCTCTTAACCTGATTCTGACCAATCTTCTTCTGCTAAATTCTCTCATTTTCGTCGTAGACTTGGGTTTCCGTCAATATCTTTACTTGCATAATCTTGTTTTCCATGGTTTGATCCATGAAGTTCCATGAACCTATGATTCTGTTTACTGTTAAATTATGATTTGAATCAAGATCAGTCTATGCGGGTATTGAGTAGTCCATTTTTCAGACGATGACGATTGCAGACAAGGTGTTTGATTAAATGCCAACAACGTTGTAGTAGGGCCTGTTTGTCTACTACTTTCAAAATCAGTTTTCTAGCGTTTAAATTGTTTACTGTTTTCAAAAAACACTTCTTGTAAATCTCAGTCAAACTATTCTTTCCTTTTCAGGTGTGGCTTTCTCAACTACAGATGACGCACTAGCAGAAGCATTTTCCGAGTTTGGCCAAGTTCTTGAAGGTGTTGTTTAATTCTTAAACTGTTCTTTACCCGGTTATGATCTTCAAATGTCTTTTTGCAGCAAAGATAATAATGGACAAGGTTAAGAACAGATCAAAGGGGTTTGGATATGTTACTTTTTCTTCTGAAGATGAAGCCCAGATTGCCTTGCAGAAGATGAATGGCAAGGTATGCTTTTACTTCTACATCAATTTATCATAATTTTATACTTATTTTGGTCGATCTATGATTTCTTGCAGTTGCTTCACGGACGCGTAATCTTTGTCGATAATGCACGAACCGTCATTTATAATGTTACACCGAAAGGATGACCTGAGCCTACGGAGTGACATCTTATAGATGATTTGATTGTATTATATTTTGTTTTGGATTTGTTGATTTTTTTTTTTCTTTGAGAAGAAATAGAACAGTAATGTAATGAGAAAGTAGTGTATCCTTGCTCGAATTATAAAATCTCGGTATTTATACTTATTTTGTGCTTCAAAAACGTGATACACTAGTTCAGTCTTCTGTCGATGCTTTCAACTACTAGTAAAGTTGCATGATGCGAAAACCAGAACAATCCGATTATGGACGTGTGATCGATTACTTGTTAGAAGTCTTTTTTTCTTTCAATTAGACACGAACTATCGTATTAATTACACTAATCACTTATTGACATGATAGCAACTTAGAATTAAGAGATAAAATTAGAAGGTAAATATAAAGGTGAACAAAATTGGCCCAGAACGATCTTAGATCGAGCGATTCGGTTCGGTTCAAGTTGGTTTTGCAAGATGAACGTTCCGAGAACGGTTTCTACGTGTCAAATCCTGAAGAATTAAAAAAACATAAATTATTTTATTTTAATATTGAATGATTCAACTGAGTTTGTTAAATAGTTAAATTTAGACCCGCACTGAAAATTTCAGTTCGGTCCCACTTCAGTACCAGGTTCTCCGGGGGCTGGTTTCGGGACCAACAAAAAAAATTCCGAAATGGATGGTCCGGTTCCGGCCCATGGAACCAAATTGGCCGGGACGCTCATTAGTGTCCATATTCTCCAGAGTGAATCCCCGGTTAACGACTATCAGTATCAGCTTTAGGGAAGTTAAGAGCGGAGAACTTTTTCCGACGAGTTTTGCAGCCGACCGCCGAAACCCATCCATGGGTGGGACTTCTTTGAGGTTGGAGGAGATCTTGAAAGACAATCACGCTCGCAATCCTACTGCCGTTTCCACTCTCAAGCTCACTAACAAAGCTCTCTCCCAAGTATTCCTCTCTCTCTCTCTCTCTCTCCATTCCTTTTCTCTTTCTCTCCCACTTAATTTTCTTTTCCCTGGTAATGGCAGGTGTCGTGCTTGAGCGAGTTCAAGAACTTGGAGAAGCTCGACCTTACTTTTAACAATCTTACTTCAGTTGAGGTGCTTTTCTCTGGAATTTCTGAGGTTATTTGTAGCTGTATATCTCTTGCAAACTAATTCCTGAATTTGTCTTGAAGGGTTTGAAGTCATGTATCAATTTGAAGTGGTTATCAGTTATACAAAACAAATTAGAAAGCTTGAAAGGGATAGAAGGACTTTCCAAACTCACTGTATGTATGGATTGTTTCGCTTTTCATATTTTTTCTCTGGTTTATCATCATGTTGAATACTCATGGTTCTAATTAGTAGCGATGGAATCTAAAATTAATGTAGGATGTCTGTGTTTTCTACTTGGAGTTTGTGTTTTTGAACTATTAAAGTTAAGAACTTCATCTATTTCAAATAATTTGTTGCAGTATTCGTGCGATCCATTTGTTTCTGACTACCTTGTTATAGGATGTAGTTTATTATTTATATTGAGGAATTTTATATGGTTGATATAGTTTGATCTGGTTGTTCTTTGTCGTCAAATTTTCTCGCAGCAGCTGTTTATGTATACATGCTCTTGTACATCAAGAGAAAATTATCTATTGGTTAACAATTTGGAACTTTAAGTCACTCTGGGCCCTATTTTGCAAACAGGTGTTGAATGCTGGGAAGAATAAGATTAGATCAATGGATGAAGTGAGATCTCTTGGTAACTTGTGTGCTCTAATTTTGAACGGTGAGCTTTCTTGCGCGCACATTTGTCATTTGACTATTACTGGCAGAATATAATAATTATGTTCTGCTCTTTTCCTTTTGTTTTATGGCAGATAACGAGATTGTTTCCATTTGCAAGCTGGAGCAAATGAAAAAGTTGAATACTCTCGGTATGAGATGTTTTATCTCCATTTTTAGTTTCTTGGCAATGGAGTATAATACATTATATAGCGAGTTGATTACTATATTATAGTATAGTAAATTTTATAGGAAATTGTTTGATTGCTATATTGACCTTTAACCTGGTGTTTACTATAATCATATTCAGTTTTAGTTATAATATATGAAAGAATTATGATGGGAGAGTAGATATATAGTAGGTCTCGCTAGGCAAAAAGGATGCATAAAATTTCTATTCTACCTATTCAAGTAAAGCAAGTTGAGATTGTAGAGGATAACCTTTATGCAGTATAAGTTCTATGCATGGGGCTATGTAAAAAATACGAATATGCATTTTTCTGTGCCTGTTCATTTTTTCATCTTGGTTGAATTTCATATTATAATTGTTTAATTGTCCTATGTTTCTATCGAAAAATTTGGAAATAATTTCCATTATTTGTAGTTCTTTCCAGAAATCCTATCCGTGACATCGGGAAGTCTCTAATGAAAGTTACATCTATGAAAAAAGTAAGTATTTAGATCTTGAAGTGTGTTCTTTGGCATAATGGTAACTTGGATATGTCTGAGGATATTATGACGTTTTTTACTTTCAGCTTTCTCTTTCACATTGCAAGCTTCAGTCCATTGATTCTTCACTCAAGTCATGTGTTGAGTTGAAAGAGCTTCGCCTTTCTCACAATGAGATCACGGTAATATTATGTCTGATTATTATTTTTGGTAATATCAAATATCAATTAATACTAAAGTTTTATTTAGTTTTCTTTATATAAATGTATATCATCTTCGTTTTCCTTTTTACTTATGTTCATCCTGTAAACTCCAGGCCCTCCCTGCCGATCTGATAAATAATAAGAGATTGCAGAGTTTAGACTTGGGTTATAACGTGATTACAAGATCACCAGATCTCAAGGCATACATCGGGACCTGATTATTATTTTTCCCTCGCTGGTCTTGCATTGTATTCTTAGAAATTCTTACTTGTGTCTTGGTTGGAATTGTGTTAGGTGTTGAATTCATTAGCCAACCTCAGAAATCTTAATCTGCAAGGAAACCCCATTGCAGAAAACGTTAAATTTGTTAAAAAGGTAGCTCTGTCTGTCTCTCTCCCTTGCAATCTAAAGTCCATCTTTTTCCTGTACTAACGCTAGTGTAATTAATGACTGTAGATTCAAAAAACATTGCCGAACTTGCAGATATTTAATGCCAAACCAGTAGATAAACGAAGCAAAAATGAGAAGGGTGGTGCAGTAGATGACGATGATCATCCCAAGGAAGGGCAAAGTAAAAAGAGTTTCGAAAGGCAGATGGTAAAAAACAAGGGATCTCTGCAAAATACTGCTGGCAATCCCGATGAGAAAGTGAAACGCAAAAGACAGAAACCTAGCAAAGATGCATCAGAAGAACTGGTGGAGAAAGAGGATGAAAGGAGAGATCAAATGAGAAAGAAAAAGTCAAGGCATGAACTCGACAATGCTGGAGATGGCGATAAAGGAACGCTATCAAATGAGAAAGGTCGAAAGAACAAGGACAAAATTTCATCGAACGAATCACGGGGCTTAGAAGAGAATGGCATAGAGATCAAAAAGAAATCAAAGAAGCCAAAGCGAGGAAACTTGGACATCATTGACAACCCAGATGCATCCTTCACGGAGCTCTTTGCCGACGATGTCAATGTCGGTCCAAAAGACACGGAAAATAACAAGTATTTATCGGGTTATGAGGTAATGACTCCGACCAAATTAAAGAAAAGAAAAAAACAAGGAAGAGTTACGCAAGTAGAGTCATCTTCCATAGTAGAAGTTGGATTGGGTGGGACATCAACTTGGGGTGACGAGTAAAACCATCCAAATTCGTTACTTTGTTGAGTTAATCACTGTTGTTTTGTTGAGTCATTTGCTAACCCTTTTTGGGATTCTAGAGGCTCGTTTTGATCTGCTTGTGTGTTGTTTTAATTTACTTTTACCCTCGTCTTTAATGTTGTTCTTGCTTGTCTTCCCCTCTCGAATGAAAATATTGAACGTGTGTGACAATATGCAGGCAAAATATACATTTATCCTCAAACTTAAAGGATGGAGAGCGGGTGAGTATTTAAATTTCTTTTAGGCAAACAAGTATACAAAGTATAGGTATGTGTATCTTATATCTTATACATATACATATACATATACATGTACACGTATAATTTGAAATGATGAGCTGATAAACTAAAAAGAAAAGTTCAGAGGACAAGTCAAAGTGGAAAACGAAAGGTGTGAAGCGGGGAAAGGCGGCATCTGCCTAACCAAGTTGAATGGACCCAACTCTCTCTGTATAAATTACACACAATCACGTAAAGTCGTTGGCAAAGCTTTTGATACAACAGAAGAAACAGCAATGACCGGAAGCATGTCCATGGTTTCATCAGCATCAAGAAGGTAATCTCAGAATCTATTTATTCTACAAACGTCGATAAACATGGAGTTTGTCTAAATCACAGGTTAGAAGGTAAGGTGGCGCTGATCACAGGAGGTGCGAGGGGAATCGGCGAAGCCATGGCCAGACTCTTCTCCAAACATGGAGCAAAACTTGTGATAGCCGATATTCAAGATGAAGTTGGACGTTCTCTCAGCCAAGATCTCACCAGTCCTTCAATTTACGTCCACTGCGACGTCAGGAAAGAAGAACATATGGAAGCTGCTGTGGATTCCGCCATGGCCGAGTACAAAAAGCTCGATATCGTCGTCCACAATGCCGGTACTGTTTAATTTACAGCGTTTTCTCAATATTACCCGGCTCCACAAGAAGCCATGACGTTAATCATATGAACTGTCTCTAAATAGGTATAATCGGAGAAAGTAAGTTCAACATTGCAGATCAAAAGCTGTCGGATTTCGAGAAAGTCATCGGAGTTAACTTAGTCGGAGCATTTCTGAGCACTAAGCACGCCGCCCGTGTCATGATACCAGCTCGTCGGGGAAGCATAATAACAACGGCGAGCGTTTGCTCCACCATCGGAGGCATCGGATCACACGCGTACACGAGCTCAAAGCACGGAGTGGTAGGGCTGATGAAGAACGCCGCCGTGGAGCTAGGACAGTACGGGATTCGAGTGAACAGCGTCTCGCCGTACGTGATTCTGACGGAGATGGCGAAGAACTTCATGAAAGCAGACGGTGAAAGGTTTGCAGGGAAGATGTATTCGAATCTGGAAACAGGGATGGATCTTGAGGAAGAGGATGTAGCTGAAGCCGCCCTCTACCTGGCCAGCGACGAGTCTAAGTACGTGAGCGGCCATAACTTGGTCGTTGATGGAGGATTTACTGCTGTTAATCGCGGTTTTGCTAATTTCGGTCAACCTTCTTAATTAAGTCGAAAATATGTTACAAATATTTTTAATTTCAAAGAAATTTGAAAGCATAAATAGATAAACTGATGGATAATTATCAAACACACTAATTATGCATGTCCATACCTAGATTAATCTGAAAATTTCAATATTTTGATCTGTCTGTACCAGAGAGCCGTTGAAGCATCATCGTTCCGTCGCGTCTCAGCTCTTTTTCACTGGCCAAAAGTTCAGGTGCTGATCTTGTTTTCAAAGCACCATCATGGTTACTCATCTTCTTCGTCCTATGAAGATTCAGACCAGAAAGGAACAAACCCACCCATATGAAGCTCAAAATTACCATCGATTCAGGCCACCTACCAAGCAACGAAGATGCAAAACCGGACAGAAAACATAGAAAGATCAAATTCAACGACGGCTCTTTGGATGCAGTAAAAGCCAAGATGAGACTCTCCCTCACGAATCCATCAGAGAAGATCTCTCTTTTCTCCTCGTCCATTCCTCTCTCGGTAAAAGAAAATCCGTTTTTCAAGCCCATAACAATGACATGGTGGGGGTGGTTTGTCACACCCATAGTCGCATGATGGGCGGCGCGCGCGCATGATGGGAGATGCGTGCAGCACTTGGTGGCCGAGGAAGGTGCTAAGTGGGTCGAGTGAGCAGGCACTCGACATGACGAGCGTGCTGGGTAGGAGCTGTTCAGCACCATTGGGCGCAACGGATGCGCATAGTACTGGGTGGCCGAGGAGGACACCAGTGGGCCGAGTGAGCAGACCACTTGGCAGATGGGCGTGCTAGGCTGGAGCAGTCCAGCAGCATTGGGCGCAGCGGATGCGCAGAGCACTTGGTGGCCGAGGAGGACACAAGTAAGCGGAGCACTTGGCAGATGGGCTGGTCGGGAGAAGCTAGACCACGGGTGTGCAAGGCTGGGCCGAAGCACACCGTGGCATGGTTCGAGATTCGGGGCCGACGGACAGGCGCGCGCGAATGAGAGCCATGTGCTGGACAAGACGGTTCAGCAGAGTGCAGGGCGCAGGCAGTTGGCGTGCACGAAAGGGGCTGGACGAGGGCGGTCCAGACAATCTGCTGGACGAGAGCGGTCCAGGCAGTCGGGGCACACGCAACTGGTGCGCAGGCACATAGCGTGCATGCAACTGATGCAGGGCAGTCAGTGGGCATGCAGCACAGGTTGGCGGGGGCAGTCAGCAGAAGGCATGCAGAGGAGCTGGGCGGGCGGACCGGCGCATGTCGGCGTGGGGCAGGGCGCACGATGCAGAGGCAGTTAACGTGCATGCACACGCATAAGAGGAACACGCAACTGATGGGCAGACAGTTAGCGTGCATGCAACCAGGGGGCTGCATGGAAGCTGCGACTGACACGTGGCAAGCTTCGGCCGGGTCAGGGGCCTCGGCAAACAGTTTTGGTAGGCTATAAATAAGATGGTCTGCCGAGCATTGAGAGCACGAGGTGTGTGCGTCCCTTGCTGGGTTATGACGCGGAGTTGTAACTGTTTCCTTTTGTTGAGTGGAATAAAAGGTTGAGAGTGGGTTCTCGTAAAGCATGGGGTCTCGACACTCGTCACGACGCTCGGGTTATTAGGCGGTACTCGAGCGTGGTTCCGAAGAGCAACGATGGGCCTTGGCGGACTTGGCCGCTCGGAGGAACGGAGGGCTGAGTCGAGTGGGCGCACTCCGCTGCCATCACGGGGCGCCAGCTTAAAAATTGAATCGATATATAACTCCCAACTTAATACAACTCGTTTTGAGACAATTCTAATAACAATTTGGCATGAGATCCGACCTGTAGCACCGGAGGACTCATGCTTCTGAGTGTTAAGTTTACGTAGATTCATCATGATTGGACCAAATACCTTAAAGATGATACATTTATTACTAAAATAGACAATGATTGAATACTACAGTGTTGGAGTACCAAAAATTAAAGATAATTGTGTAAATTCTTAGATAGATTTTATAAACGAGACAAAACATAATTAGGAAATGTGATACATATGAAACATAAATCCCACAGAGGTCTCTGTAAGAGTCGGTCAATTTTTGTAAGTTTCCTAAAGAGTCGGTCAATTTTTGTAAGTTTCCTAAGGTTTTCTTTAGCAACAGTGAGAAATAAATAAACGCGACACTTTAATTTTCAAACACTGTCATCGAAACTGACCGGTCATTTTAATTGTTTATACTGCGTCATGCCAATTTTACCACTATTTAAAAGACTATTAACTCGTGTAATTTATTATTTTAAATCTTTATTTTAAACTATAATAATTTTAATAATAAGTAAATGATACATAATTGTTATTTTTTAATTAAAAATTACTTGAAATAAATTGTACTTTTTCATTAATTTTGGTGACCATTAAAAATTGAAGGACCATTAAAAACAATAAAATTAAAAATATAAGGAACTTAATAAAAAGAATTAAAACTAACTAATTAAATAGAAACCACCTTTGAACTCCCGAGATTAAAAAATTATTAGGTAGAATACAATTTAAACCTTATGTTTGGGGTCATTTATAGATTTTATTTTATTTTATTTTTAACATATCAAACTTTTACTTTTTAGCCGTTGGTAATTTAAATTATACCGTTAATTTATCCGTTAAAGTCATATCATGTTTTCCATATAATTTTAATTTTTTTTAACTCTGTTGCGTCATTGTAGAGTTCGAAATCACTACGTAAAAAATCGATAAAATTTTAAATTGAGTTAAAATCTTTTGAGTTAGAATATAATTTCAAGAGAAAAATATAACTATATATATTGGATCTAGCACGTAACTATATATATGGGTTAGATTTAACACATAACTTTAATAAAAATATTTATATTAACGGTGGTTGAAAAATAAAAATTTAATTTGTCTAGTTAAATAATTTAAGATATAACACGTAAATGATCTTCAATCATTGAAATTGAGCTTTGATCAAAATTATTTAATAAATAAATTTTTATTTTCAATCTCCTGCAAACACGTCATTGAAGTTACTTGTTCAAAGTATGTTTCGGCTTTCATAATTGAAACAGTTACGTCACGTCGTCCAAACTTTTGTAGACATAATTACGCAAGTAAATGTGCGATCATATTTCAAATACGATCTGATCAAGTCCCTTAAAAGTTAAAACTTTTATAATTTATTTTTTTAAATATGAAAATTTAAAGCGTCATCTTCATTTTCTACTTAAGCTCTGAAATTTTATCGGGGAAGCAAGCTACATCAGATCAACCATGGCAGGAAGTATTCCTTTTGTTTCAGCCGCCGCAAGAAGGTGGAGAAAATCATGCTTCCCCCCGTCTCCGACTCCGACCATTTTCATACAAACAATTTCTGATTATTTCCTTACTTTAATATATTCTGTTGCTGGGTTTTTTTATTATATTTTAAATCAAGTTGCTGATAATTTGAACAAGATAATGTCTTTTTTAAGTCTGATTATGAAGACGGGAATTTAGAAACAAACAAATGAATTGCAGGCTAGAAGGAAAGGTGGCGCTGATCACCGGCGGAGCCAGGGGAATCGGCGAGCGTACGGCCAGGCTCTTCTCCGATCAGGGAGCCAAAATCGTCATCGCCGACGTTCAAGACGAGTTGGGCCGATCTGTCTGCAAGGATCTTAAAACTCCCTCCATTTTCGTCTCCTGCGACGTGACTAAGGAAGTGCAAGTGGAAGGAGCAGTGAACGCCGCCATTTCGGAGTTCAAAAAGCTCGACATCATAATCAACAACGCAGGCACAATCGGGAATAACCCACACAATATTCTCGAAAACGAACTCTCGGATTTCCAGCACGTCGCCGAAGTTAACCTGATCGGAGCTTTCTTAGGCACCAAACACGCCGCACGCGTCATGATTCCCAATCGCCGGGGAAGCATAATAATGATGGCGAGCGTCTGCTCCGTCATTGGTGGGGCTGCGTCGAACGCCTACACGAGCTCGAAACACGGCCTGGTGGGTCTGATGAAGAACGCAGCCGTGGAGCTCGGGCAGTACGGGATCCGGGTGAACTGCTTGTCGCCGTATGCGGTACCGACGGAGATGGGGATGAAAGCTCTGAAAACAGAGGTAGGGTTTGGAGATATTTACGAGAATTTGAAAACTGGGAAACCTCTCGAGGAAGAAGACGTCGCCGAAGCTGCCCTATACCTCGCCGGTGACGAGTCGAAGTATGTGAGCGGCCACAACTTGATCGTAGATGGAGGAGTGACAGCTGTTAATCGTGGTTTTGCTTTCTTTGGACAGCCTTGATGAGATTTTAGTTAATTTCTTTCATAAATAAATGTACTCTATAATGAAAATATTGTTTTAATTTAAGGATCTGTAAAATTATAAGGACGTGTGATTAATTTAAGTTCGGGTATTTTGACCAGGTCAATACCGCTTTTCTGCGCGTTCAACTTACACTGTACACCAACTACTTTTCTAACCCGCGTCTTCTTCCTTGCGACATCCCCCCACTTCCGATCCTCCATTAATAACCCACTTCCAACTCTCTGTACTCTCCATCGCCATTAGAGGAGACTTACGCGAAGAAGGCAGTCCAACATCATCTGGAGTTTGATTTTTTTTCTATGGGTGATCCGAGTCCGAAACCGATCCAGATCAGGGGCGTCTGGGCGGCCAATCACGAATCTGAGTTCTAACTCATCAGGGAAGTGATTGACCGTTACCCTTATATTTCCATGGATACCGAGTTCCCAGGGGTGATTTGCCGTCCGTCTGTCCCCGATTCAACTGGGAACTGTTATCGTCGTCTCCGGCCATCCGATCACCACCGTCTTCTCAAATCTAACGTGGATTCTTTGAACCTCATCCAGGTGGGCCTCACCTTCTCCGACTCCGACGTAACCTTCCACATCTGGGAACTGAAAGCCGCTTTATCTGGGAGTTTAATTTCAGTGATTTCGACGTAGACCGCGACGCCCAATCTCCGGACTCAATCGAGTTGCTCCGGCGTCACGGGATCGATTTCGCGAGGAATAAAGAAGAAGGCATAGACTCGGCCAGGTTTGCAGAGTTGATGATGTCGTCCGGACACGTTTGCAACGACTCAGTGATTTGGGTGACGTTCCACAGCGCGTCCGATTTCGGATATCTATTAAAAATCCTCACCCGCCGCTGTCTGCCGACCGGACTGGAGGAGTTTCTGGCGGTCCTGACGGTTTTCTTCGGGAACAACGTCTACGCGGGAAGCACGTGATGGGATTCTGCGAAAGCCTGTACGGCGGATTGGACCGGGTTGCCAAGACTCTCAAAATGGACCGGGCTGTTGGGAAGTGTCATCAGGCCGGGTCCGATAGCTTGCTGACGTGGCATGCCTTTCAGAAAATGAGAGACTTGTATTTTGTGCAGAGCGGGCCGGAAAAGCACGCCCGTGTGTTGTGTCTTTTGAAAATAATTATTAAAAATTTAATCTGTTCAATTAATACAATTTGTTAATTAAATTTTGATCGATGTGATATTAATTCTTGTTTGACATGTCCACGAATAAACTCAGGGTCTCTAAAGAATTATATTTGAAATGATTAACTATTTTAATTT
Organism: Begonia peltatifolia; assembly: GCA_022433055.1. NCBI lineage: Eukaryota > Viridiplantae > Streptophyta > Magnoliopsida > Cucurbitales > Begoniaceae > Begonia > Begonia peltatifolia. The sequence continues at coordinate 6,423,512 of CM039527.1, forward strand.
TCAAAACAATTAGAAAAAATAATTTTAGAATACGAGAAATGTTTAATGAGAAGAAGCTTAGAGAGCTCAATCTCGCGTCAATGAGCTGAACACCGTAGGATCGATATAAATCTAAGAAACTAATAAGAAGGCTTAGGTTTTCAAATATTTGGAAAAGCAAAGGGTTGAAAGCTTTTTCATTAGCAAAATTAAAAAGAATTAACAAAAAAAATGATTATTATTTCATCTTTTTTTTTTTTTTTTTTTTTTTTGTCTTTGAGGGTAAGCAATTTTTTCTTGTGATTAAAAGTCACTGTCTCAAATTATGTGTTTTTTTTTCTATTAATTAGATTACTAAATTTAATATGCAATCAATAAAATAAAGTAAATGGAGAAGAAAAAGAAATTGCAAATGATGTGTTAATGCGATTTGATTAAACTGTTACGTTCATGTTCTAAGGCTCCTCTTTGAATATTGTTTTCTCTACGACACTTCTAATTATAAATTATGAGTTAATAAGTAGCAAACGAATCTTAAAATTATAACAGAGCATCATTATTTCTTTTGATTGGACTTGCAGATGCTATCTCAAATTTAGAAATAAAATATATTAGATTTTAACTCAAGAATGAAGGTCCAAATATTCGCAAGTGAATGAGTAGTACTTCAGCGTAATTAGCTTTTGTTAGTTGCACAGCAGAATGAGCTTCTATTTATAGATACTTTCAAAAATTTGGAGTCGTTCGCATCTTCTAAAAATCACTAGGCGTCCAGGATATGTCCGTTAGAGATATAAAAAAGGCAATGAGCTCCATGGGTTAACTTGGGGGCTACTATTCTACAATTCGTGATCGGGTGTCCCCATAAGCTTGAATTCTTTGTCTTTGAATAAGACTTTTGGAAAGATTTTTGGGTGTCCGCATATGTTTTTGAGTGCTGCAAATTGAGATTAAATGCAAAAAAAAAAAAAAAAAATGTTGCAACATTGAAAGAAAAATAGCTTTCATGTCATCGTGAAAGTCAACATCATAGAGACAAAAAAAATTTGTACAAGACTCATTAGAGCAGAACTAAGTCGAACAGGGGACCAGGCCAGGCTTGATGCCCCTGGATTTGTGCATATAGTTATGATTTGAGATTACGCGAGTAGAATACTCGAGACCAAAACCAACCTAACTGAGTCGCATTTCGTCGAGGCTTCAAAGTCCGAATCCGACAAGTTGAAGATCCAATGAAGCTCTCTCGAAAATGTGCCAATTTTCGTTAAAATAATATCCATTAAATTAAGGAAGAATGAAAATGAGAAGATGGATAGTGTTGTATTGATTGAGGTGGGTATGGATCTTTGTCACCCAGATAAGTTGCCGTTAGGCTCACTCACTAATGTTCCATGACCCACATTCATGTGCTACCACTTCCTTACCTATTAAATGCTTCATCAATTCTTAATTTATTACTTTCGGATGATTGATTGCTCGAAACTCCTACGTTACAATCATCTTATCCTTGCAAAAATGTCCCTATTTGGAATAAAACTCGTTGAAACACTTACTTGTAATGGAATAAAAGTGATGTAGAGACAAAATTTCAATACAAAGCGTGCTTTTAAAGTCTTATCAAATTTAAATAATATAATCAAATTTAAGCACGATCAAGATTAACAATTACAAAATCAACAAAAGATTGTAGGTCAAAAAATAAAGTGGGACAAAAACAAACGCTTAAAAATATCATGCAAAGAATAATTTAAATAATATTTTAGCCTGATTTTAAATTTTTGACCCATTTTGAGTGAATTAACTTTAAATTTTCTAGATTTCAACGTTGAATTCTGATTAATATTGTTAGTCCAAGCCGAGCATTGGATTCTCGCTAATGTTGAGATAATCTATATCCCGGACAAAAAATAATATTTTTTATTTTTGATGAAATAAGACTCTAATTACTTCATCCTCCTAATCAACGCATATAATCAATGTATCACTATCCGCCTTAAATAATTGACCCAACTTACCCATGCAGGACAATCTCCCCACATGGAGTTCACACGTGCTTAAGCTGTGTCTTCACGTGCCACTTTTCAGATCATCTTCTTCGCCTTTACAAGGCTATTCCGACGAGATCAGCGATTTAGAAGCCATCTCATTCCAAATCTCACTGAAAGCTTCGACGATAACGCCGTGGAATTTTGGAGAATTGAGGTCCAGAAAGCAGCTGAGAAGCTCACGGAGGCCGTTTTTAGAGTAAATCTCTTTCTCTATGATCATCTGAATCATCGAGTTTCGGAAATCTTTATACGGGTCGTCGGAGTCCTTCTCGACGGCGATGGAGTTGGTGATTTTAGTACGAGGGCTAGGGATTTTGGATGATTTCGGGTCAAGTTCTTGTTCCGAGGGGTGTGGGGAGGAATCGATGTTGAGGGATATCGTGGTGGAGGTACAGTCTTCATCTTCAATGGAGAGGCCACCATTTCTGTCGTAAGAGCTTGGAGAAGAGTCAATGGCTTTTGATTTTTGGAAGCAGATTTTGGGTTTTGAGCTTGGCTGTACTACGTCCGAGAGTTTTGGTTTTCCACAACTGCACCCAGCATTTGCCATTAAAAGGGCATTCAGAAGCTTTTTCTTTCCGTTGCTAGACATGATCGCTGAAGGGTGAGGCAAGATCAGAGGGTTTTGAGTGTAGCTGAGAGAGAGAGAGA
>CM039527.1:6426289-6588540 GCA_022433055.1 Begonia peltatifolia
GGAGAGAGAGAGAGAGAGAGAGAGAGAGAGAGAGAGAGAGAGAGAGAGGGTTGGAGGGAGTTCTTGGTAGAAGTCTTTTTCAGAATTCACTACTGGTAGATTCTTGAAGAAAAAGAAGATAAAGCCTTTTGGGAAATTGAATGGTGGACTAGAAAATCAAGCGGGTTGAGAGTAGTTCTCATCCCTTAAAGTACGAGAGAGAGAGAGAGAGATCCATATCCCTGATATTCCTCTGGTTTTAATGCACAAAACTGAACAACCCGATTGAAAAATGATAAAGCAGTTAACGTAAAACTAGAAGAAATGATTATCTTAATTCTTACTTTCAAGTTTCAACCTTAAATTAATGCAAAAAATCGAAAGAAGAACAGCTCGTCGGAGCCTCGGAAGACAGCTTCATGGCCGGCGGATTATTTGGATATGTTTTTCTGAAGAAAAAAATATGTTAATCTAGTTACATCTGGCGACAGATCCAATCCACCTCTCCACCATTCAATTTCAAATCTATTTCCTCAGCTACTCCACTTTCTATTTCTTTACCCGTTTTATTCATTTATCTAAATAAATTACAAGTATTCGGTAATGCTAAGTTTCCGTCACACTCTAATATTAATTTTGGTCTTTTGTAATTTACGTCTTTTTTTAATTATTTATTGTATATTTAATTATTACATCAATTCATAAATAACACGTAAGCGTTACGTTAGAGAATAAATTCTAATTGGTAACAATTGCAATCTTGTCTATTCAAATCGACCACATATTACTCGTAGTCGTTGCTAGCCTCCCCTCCAAAATAGGACTCAAATTTTGTACTGCAAATTCTTGTTCGCGAGCTTCTTTCTAATACGAAGACACAAGATATACGTTGATTGAACTATCTTTTCATTTTGTTTTACTATTCGAGAAATTAAATACTTTCTGGTAATCTCAAACATTGTCAAAATCGATTTATCTCTTGCAGATATTAGAAGTGCATTGAAAGACTCACTTAATTTGTTGAGTCTCATGTTGTACTTGGAGATCGAAGTGAATGCATTAGTCGCCCAAAATCATGATTAATGCGGTAAAGCTCTGCGTGGACGGCCAGGTCAATCACGTGTAAGTGTCTCATTGCCCAATCAAAATGAAAGGACGTGGTAGCTCTAGCTGTATTCCACACCACATCTTTGTATGTTTTTTTCGAAAAATCCTTTTTCTAAAATTTGCATAAAAATATCATAGGCAGTATTAGTGTTCAGCTGAAGGCAATACGTTTTCCGCAACAAACAACAACCCTTAACATGTGAATGAACAATTAAAACATACTCAACAGTCTGTACAAACAAATATATCATCAACAACTGCAAATGAATTGTATCTTTTGTCGATCCAAAATGAATGTTCGGCCGTTGTTTGTCTCACTATCTATATCTGTTTTTAGTACTTCCATAAACCAATTTCTCGAGTCTTTGCATTCTGTTTCCACAACTACAATGGCTACTGAGTAAATTTCATCGTTGTCATCAACGTTGACAGCTATCAATAGTTAGCCTAGACGAGCCCTTAAGATAACAATCATTCAAGCATATGATTTGTCTACCGCACTGAAGCAAATCACTCTTGCACATAGCCATGCTGATATGCCCCATGGGCCTATTACACGATCTCACGCCCGAGCTTATAATTTAACCAACTTATATTCTTACACACTTGTATCTTTTGCAGGTGACGATTCATGCGAAGGCTTGGAGGACACATTGGGCGACTTGAAGTGGGAGATCAACGCTATGGACGTGAACCAACCAAAATATCTTATCACTTGGAAGATCAAGAGAGGCAACTATAATGCTCAAATGAGAATTTGTCTTTCTGAGCCTTGATATTTTGTAACTTTTATTTTCGAACTTATTGGGCAAACGTTGGCTTTTTTTTGTTGTTAAACTTATTATATACATACATGTCAGACATTTAGAGCTAGATGAATGATAGGCTAGAAGTGGCTTGGTTAAAGAGTTTAGCCCACTTGAAGACATGCTTGCAAGTCCAATTTTGGTCTAACCCACTCTAAACCTTAGCCAGCCCACCAATAGGTTTATAAATCATGGCTATTGATACTTGTAAAATTTTTGGTTGATTTCTAAGGAGCATCCACGGGTTTCTCTTAATCAGAAGAAGCTTGGAGCAATAGCACCAAGGTAAGCTCAGTTGAATCTCAACCGAGAGGTTGCGCCCCCAAAACTTCCATTCTAGCTCGGTAGCTTGAAAGAGTTGCTAGCCATCTTCTTCTCCTTTCTTTCGAGATGGAAAACAGTAGAAAGTGGTCACAAAACTGTGTCCTTGAATAGAGTTTTCTTCCTTGGAAGAAAACTTCAGCTGAAAGCTTCATCGAGCACTCATCGGCCGATTCGGAAATCACCCCTGCTAGTTTTCATCCTAACGAATCTGGACCAAGTATTTCACCAGCACACACCTCACTCACAACACTAACTTCACCTAAATTTTCATTTCATTCCGAGTATTTTTCTTGTTTATTCATTGTCTTTTCTCAGTTTTTAGCCGACCAAGGAACAACGATCCTACTCAACATTCTGTAGCTTGCTTGCAAGCAAGGATCGGAACACATGCACACATACATTTTTTAAATATAACTTTCAACGTTAACTCAGACACCAAATTTAATTTCATGACTTCAGTGCTGCCCGAATTAGATCTACGAATGCGTACGCCCATAATAGCTTGTATTGTTCGTCGCTCTTCCCTTCCCTTCATTCCAATTTCAAACTTCCCTTCTTGCCCGGCTGGTTAGACGTAGTATAATATTAACATTAAAATCCTTACTAATTGTCTCAATAATGAAAGGAATGTCTCATGTAGAGTGACTTTTAAACTTGTCTAAATATTGAGTTGTCACTTACTTATTTTAGTCAAGTATGCTAACTTTCAAATTTTTGCACACAGTTGTTGCTTTTTTTCAAACTTTTTTATTTAAAATGTAAACTCACATTGCATCTTCGAAGCATGCAGTCACTATTAACATCCATCTTCACACACTGTCATCAGTCGTCGGCATCACTCTTAATAAATTTTACCCCGTAATCATTATTCAATGCATAATCTACTATTTCATCTCTAATTTTCTTCAACGAACTATATTTCTTTCTCAAATAGAAACTTGTCACACAAACATCGTGTATCGGTCTTCTTTTGGCACTCAACATCCTACGAGTCGCATAGTGAACGAAGTTCTTCCTCATCAATCGTTTCTGACTTAGAATGCACCTATATTTCTCTGTGATTGAATGCCTATAGCTCGTCATAAATAGGTGGGGAGTACGCTTCTCATTCTATGTGCGAATCACAATTCGTTTTACCATCTAAATCAAAAAAACTAGTAGAACTAGCATCCATTGAGCTATAAAAGTAAATAAGAGTGAATATTGTTTATTGTCGCTGGAACGGAGCTGAGAAGGGTTTTTGAGGGCTAGGGTTCATGAACGGGAGGTAAAAATCGTAAGAAAGGGGGGCAGTCTATTTATAATGGCAAAGATCGGCCCCACGATCTGATGTGCCATAGGATCCGTCCATTAACATTCAAGCATTAAGATCTTCTAACGATATTGCTAGTATTATTTCCATAGATAATCTAGGAAAAAAGAGTAGTCAATACCTCAATTTCAATCATTGGATGAACAAACTAATTAAGAATTCATCATGGAGAAACAAAAGTGGAAAACAAAGTACAAGTAAAAATGATTGTCGAAATATTCCAAATTTGCCCTGAATCTAACACCCGAAGAGTATTTGGCCATTTACAAAGTTTTTTTGATTTTAAAATAAAAAAATATTCTTCATAAAGATTGTAGCTGACTCTTCAAGATTTTAGAATAGGGTAGCGCATCAAAATCGAACATCATTTGCTATATCAACAATATTCATTATAAAGGACCTTATTTCTTTCAAAGAGGGCCAATGGACGAGGAATCTCCCAAGTCTATTGTTGTGGTGGGATACAGAGTCTTTCTTCGCATACGGAGGATATTCCTACATTCTTCACCAAAATCTAATACAACAATTTTCATGCATTTTTTATTGTTTTCTTTTAAGTTATTTACAGCGGTTTGTTTAGGCCAATTTTTTCTTTAGTTTAATTTGGTTTATTTTTGTTTATTTATAAACCCTAATTATTAAGCTATTTATATATCATTGTTGATGCCTTAAGATGATAGCTTTTGTCATTGAAAAATAAAAACTCAAACTTTTGTTCAGCCTTTGGAGTTCATCTCTGTTGCATTACAATATCTTGGTGGTTTTATCCAAAACTTAGTGTGTTCAATGATCTATTGTTTTTTATTTGAGTTAAACGTGTTCTTTATTACTATTGTCTTCCCTAATTCTTATTTTAAAGAAGAAGAACATTTCAGCGATAGGTTAGGACTAACATCGAATTGGTTTAGAAGGGTCTATCACTAGACAACCAATTTCGATTTTGTGAAGCGTCTGTGATAGTCATCCGAACGGTAGTGTTATTCTCTGCATCACAACTTCTACTTCTTAGCGATTCTTTGTATGAATTTTGGAGAGATTGTTCATCATTCATATATTGGAAATCTATCCAAAATTCACTTCAAGAAGTGTTTATTTGATAGGGCTGCATGACACTTAAATTTGATACGTTTAGCTACTGCAAACCTTAGTTTTCGGCTGAAAGGGCTTGAAAAGATTTTATCATATATTCTTATTTTAAGGTTTTTGAACATGATTTTTCGAGGATATTTAGTAGACATCCATATCTTATCTTGGTGCAAATTTCATGTAAAACTAAGGTGATTTAGTTAGTGTTAGATTTGTTACATTTCATGCTATATTCTAGTGGGAAAAACCCTAATCTGAGTTGATTTTAAAGCTATTACCTTTGTGGTATATCACGATCTGCGAAGATCGGTCTCCCAATCTCTGTTGTCCCCACCTCCTGCAAAAGCATGCGCTCTCAAACCGGTAGCCCCCCCGAAGTGGAGACCACTGCACTGAGTGGTGACCGCCCCCTTTGTTAGAAAGTTCAAAATCACGTACTCTAGAACAGGGGTTAGGACCCCGTTCTAAAATGAGGGGGGTCTCCACCACTCGTTCTTGGAGAGTGCATTTTTGCACTCTGAACGGGGGTGATCAACAGCCGTTGCGGGGGGTTGAACCCCCGATCTCACTTCTCATTTAAGTGAGATCGATCTCTGTTCCCTGAGATTAGTTCCGGTTGGGAAATGATTTTTGTTTTTGTTGTTTAAGAAATGATTTTAGGTTTTAATTTGTTAAATACTCCATTCTTCAAAAATGCAAGTGCATGTTTTAAATTTAAATAAAAATAAATGAATAATAAAATATTTATGGAAGAGTTACGGTTATTCTCTATTTACTATTCTCTTATTCTTATTACGTGATAAATATTAATTTATATAATTAATGACAAGAGTTAAAATAAATTATTAATTGTCTCAATTAATATTTAAATATAATATTAATGTAATAAATCGCAATCATTATTGTTGGAAAGTAAAATAAGTAAGGTACTATTATTCTCCACGAATTAGAGTTAGGGCTAAACCGAAAACCGAGCCAAACTGACCATTCGGTTCGGTTTTCAATGCACCAAAACCGAATTTGAAAGCAAATCGCCTATTTATTCTCAGTTATGTCTATTGAAACCCGAACAAACCTAACGAAACCGAACCTTAACCCTTTGCCCTAACTTTTATATGCGATTTTTAGTTTGCACTTAACAGAAGGTGGTGAGAGGGAGAGACCAACGACCAACGCGATCAGCGAGAAGCAAAACTGCAGAAGCGCGACAGGGAAGAGGTGTGCGAGGCTGCGAGCTCCTTGGAGCTCCTTCGAGCGGAGGCGTGCGAGGCCGTGAGTTCCTTCAAGCAGAGTCCGAGCTCTTCCAAAATTTGTTCGCTCAGTTTCTGCGTAAAGCTGAGGTACTTTAATGGCGGAAATCTCTCTGATTCTAATGCAGCTTCAATTTTCTCTGAAATTTTGGGAGACTTTTTTTTCGTAAAACTCTTTGGACTGAATTGGGGAATTTTCTCTGAATCTAATCGAATTAGATTAAGCTACCAGAAGTTATTAGTTGGTGCTTGTTGAACTGTCTGGGATTCGTGTTTGTATTTTTGTTGGAAAGCAGTGGAAGTGTTTTTTTTCCCTATTTTTTGTCTTTTTCTAAATCTTTGTGCGGGTTGGGTTTGCTTTGAAATTGCGACCGTAGTTTACACTTCTCTGATTTTTGTGAAATTTGGTTTGGATTTGGAGAATAGAATTTTTAGTTATTGTTAGCCGCCTGTTCATCTGTCTGGGCTGTTCATTTTGGTGGAAGCTAGAAAAGTTACTTCTTGAGCTATTTTAGTACGTTTTTTAAGTTTGATTTTCTTCAAACAAAAGGTGGATCTTATCTTAGTTTAGAGCCCAAAACCGAGCCCAAACTGAAAAACCGAAAACTGAGACTTGGTTTTTTTTTTAATTTGGTGCTCTTAGGCGAGTTTTGGCTCTAACTAGTACTTTTATAAGATAGTTTCACGAATTGAATCTGGTTTGTAGTTTAATGTTTTAGTCTTACTTTGGCCAAAGGACTGATTTATTGTTGAGTAGGAAGATCTGAATTTTTCTTTTTCTTTTTGTTCTTATTTGAGTAGCTCAAATAATTGTATGTATGAGTAGATTGTTGCCCGCTTTCATTACTTTTTCTGCCATTAAACTTCTGATTCTATGAATTATGTCATTTTGACCTTCTCTTGTTAAAAATGTTGGACTAGACAAGTTTCTTTACTTGTTGGCTGCATATGCCGCCTTTAAATTCATAATTTACCGATGGTGTCTACAACATATAGAGTGATTAGAATATGCATGCAATTTCAATTGCTTCCAACTGTATGTGTTGTGAACGCACTGGAGTTATCTTCACTGTTTTCCGTCAATGGTATCTGCGTGAAGAAACTTGTTCTATTGGAGATCTGAGGGTTGATGTTGTTTCTTTGATTAGAGAGAAAAAAGTGCAATGAGTAAGTACGGCTTACAGCTTAGGCTTAAACCATCACAACAGAAGCAGCCAACGAGGCCTCCTCGGCCAATTCTTGGCTTTAATGATGAGGATGACAATGATGTTGAGGGAGAGATCTCACGCCAGGCCAGCAAGAAGAAGGCTCTCAAGGATGTATAAAACCTCAGTAAAAACTATGTTTTATTTGTTTACTATTTATTGTTCTTTTTTCATTCTTCGAAATTGGATTTATACCTTTCCTACATTTTGTATTTTAGACTGAGGAACAACACAAGAAAGCCCTGGAAGAAGATCCTTCAGTATTTGATTATGATGGAGTTTATGATGAAATGAAAGAAAAAGTTGTGCGTCCTCGAGTGCAAGATCGCGAAGAGAGAAAGGTGAGACTATACTCCCCTTTCTTAGTTCCTTTCAAATAAAATTGAACCTTACTTCTTTTTCCCTGGCATTTGTTACTAGTTACAAATTTTTCAAATTGTTGAATCCTCACATTTTCAGCAGTTATGCATGAGTTTTCATTTCAGAAGTTCTACTGAAAGTAAACAGGATATAGGAAAACAGACGTCTGAGGAGAGGTTCTGTTTAATGTTTTATGACTTCCTTCGTGACTTTCTTCTTAAACTTCATTTAGAGCCAAAAGAGACAAATCTAAAATTTTGAGGATATTTCTTTCACTTCAATGGTTCAACTAATATTTATTTTCCTGAGAAAGTTATCACAATAGTACAATAGGCCTCTCTTTTCATTTCTTCACCTGATTGACATTCTGTTCTATTTTCTACTGCAGCCAAAATACATCCAGAATTTGGTGAAAAAGGCACAAGAACGAGAACGAGAGCGTGAAGTCATCTATGAAAGAAAATTGGTTAAAGAGAGAAGCCAAGACGACCACCTTTATGCGGATAAGGATAAATTTGTCACTGGCGCCTACAAAAGAAAACTGGCAGAACAAGCGAAGTGGATAGAGGAAGAGAGACTGCGGCAACTGAAAGAAGAGAAAGAAGATGTAAGTGTAACGTGGCTTTCGGATTTTGTCATCGCTTGCATTTTGTTCTTCCCTATACCATTATGTGTTTGGAGCTTAAAAATGGAATCGTTTGTTAGTAGAAAAGTAACTCTACAGGACTCAAGCTTAGAGATTTATGCGGAGAGATGCAATTTATTTTATTCAGTGTCAAAAATACATCTTTTTCTGTAAGTGTCTTTGCGCAGATTCTTAATTGCTTTTTCCTTATAAGATCTATCGGATGTAGAAATCTCTTTCTTTTCTTCTTTTCAACACTTGTAGAACCAAAAAAATTAAAAATTAGCCTCTGATAGTAGGCCTTCACTGGACAAAAATTGCCGTAAGGTTATATTGATTTCTGTTAGTGCTAATTTGTTGACTGTTTTGTGTTCAAGGTTACCAAAAAGAGTGACATGAGTGACTTCTATTTCAATTTGGAGAAAAATGTTGCTTTTGGTGCAAAAGGTGCCGAGCAAAGGAAGCAAGAGAAGAAACAGCTAGCAGAGGCGGAGAAGGATGAACGAAAAGCTGCAGCAGAAGCATCAGATAAGCCTCAGTCAGCAAAATACTCGAGTCCACCTTCGAAGTTGGCCGAGACAAAAGAAGAACAACCGGGCGATGATCATAGGATTCCAATTCAATCTTCTGAAGCAAAATCGGCTAGTAGCCATCCAGTACAAGAAAATGCTTTGGTAGAACAATCAGCCGACGTTCAAAAAGCTGACCACCATAAACGTAGTAATGACGAACTTGCTGCTGCTCGAGAGCGATTTCTGGCCCGAAAAAGAGCCAAAGAGTAATGTTCCCGTTGTATCATTGAGATCAAACTGTGTAGTAATAATGTATCTTTGGGTTGACTCTTTATTAGATGAAAGTTACGATCGCAACTAGCCTCAAACTCCTTTGTATTATAGAGAGAATCAAACAATTTTAAGTAATTTATATTATACTATCATAGTTCTATCAACTATGGACCGATATGTGCGCGTCACTAAAATTAAGGTGTGACTTTAGCATTTTTTGTTTTGAAATCTTTGATCTTTCACAAGTTCTGTTACCAATAATCTCCGCAAGAGCAAACCCCCTCTTTAAAATGATGAAATCGATGTCCATCGCGCACTATAAGTTTCCTTGATGTAATGAGAGAAATCATCTTCAGCACTCGGTGACAGTCGATGCAAACCCGGAGATTCTTCATTACATGAACAGGCATCCAAGTAGGCAAACTGATCAAACCAAAGGCAATAGCAAGCTTTTCGCTATGGAAGCTCGGAGAATGATCCGAACAAGGGTCACCTACGTATCCACCTAAGTCTTTGATTTTTTGCATAATCTTCTTCAATTTGCTGTAAATTTCGGTCATTTGCGGATGATTAGTGTCATTCACTGTGAACACATGAACCCTATTATTTACCTCTATCCAGCTGCAGCCAGGATCCTTGTGTATTTCTCTCTCTCTCATCAATTTTCTCACATCAGAAACACATTCCAATCTACCAGATTCCGAGTATGTATTTGCTAGAAGAACATAACTTCCAGAGTCTTCAGCGCCTAACTTGATCAAATTTTTTACGGCTAATTCTGCTAATTTCCAGTCACGATGAATCCTGCAAGAACTGAGAAAAGCCCCCCAAATGGCAGCATTTGGCTTGAATGGCATGCAATTAATTAAGTTTGTAGCCTCTTTGAGCAGCCCGGCTCGGCCAAGAAGATCTACCATGCAAGCATATTGCTCAGCTGTCGGTGGGATATCGAATTTTTCCATGAATTCGAAGTAATATTTGCCTTCTTTTACGAGTCCTGAATGGCTACAGCCCGATAGCACCGCAACGAAGCTTATATGATCTGGCAAGAAGCCTTCTTCCAACATATTCTTAAACATTTCAATCACCTTCCTGCCTTGACCATTTTGAGCATATCCTCCCATTAGAGAATTCCAGGAAATTAAGTTTTTTTCGTTTATCAAATCAAAAACATTTTGCGCTTCTTCGGTTCTTCCACATCTAGAATACATGGTGATCGCACTATTCGCTACCGAAACATTCAAATTGAACCCTAATTTTTCCGCTTGAGATATTAATTGAATCCCGAGTCTTACCATAGCTAGATCAGCACAAGCACTGATTGCAGTGGCAAAGGTGATCCAATCCGGCCTGAAATTTTCTCTTCGCATAAGAACATACAATTTTATACCTTCTTCCCAAAGACCGTGTTGAAAATATGTACTTAACATGGAATTCCAAGATATAATGTTCCGGTCGGGCATTTTATCAAAACAGTCTCGGGCTTCATTGACCTTACGAGAGTGGGAGAAGCCAGAAATCATTGCAGTCCATGAAATTATGTCTCTTTCTTGCATCAACTCAAACACCTTTTGTGCTTTCTCTACATCTCCACAATTAGTATACATGGTTATGGTGGCATTCTCTACAGGCACGGAAGAATCCATTCCAGTCTTGATTGTGTATCCATGGAGATTAGCCCCCATTGAAGCATTAACTTCTCCTGAACAAATCTTGAGAACAGTTGCAAGAATAAACTCATCAGCCGGAACAGAAGCCAATCTCATTCGATTAAATAAAACCAAAGCTTCTTCCTCCTGCCCAGCTAGAGCCACTCCGCTTATTAAAGAAGTCCACGAGACCACATTCTTTTCCGTCATACTGTTGAACACTCTTCTAGAAGCTTCTAAGAGTCCACATTTTGCATACATATCGACTAGTCCACTACCAACCACACCATCGAGATTTGGCTCCGTTCGAATAATTCGAGCATGCAAATGTTTGCCCCATTCGAGATCTTCTACGCTTGCACATGCGCTAAGCACACTCGCATAAGTCATCGAACTAGGATTCCAACCTTGAATTAGCATCTCTATAAACAAATTTAGACTCCTTTGGCCAAAATCATGTTGAGAGAAAATCGAAATTATTGTCTTCCAAGAAACAGAGTCCCGTTCAGGCATCTGCATAAACATATGAAAAGCGCCTTCTACCCCATAACATTTAGAATAACCATATATCATACTATTCCAACAAAACATGCTTGGTTTTTCTATTCTGAAGAAGATTTTTTCAGCAGCAAACACATCACCACACTTGATATACATATCAATGATAGAGTTTTGGATCGGTATTTCACTTTTAAAACTAAATTTCTCCAAGAAACTGTGAAGCTGAATTGCTAATTTTTTGTATCCGAGGTTCGCACATGCCTTCATTACACAAGAGAAGGAAAATTGGTCAGGGAAACAATAATTGTCTGTAACCATTGAAACAAAAATCCTTATCGAATTCTCAGCGAGTCCATTATGAAAATATCCTGACATCATTGTCGTCCATGAAACAGAATCTCTCTCAGGCATTTCGCCGAACAGCTTCTGGGCTGCACTGACTCGACCACAATTGAACAACCCAGAAATCATCGTGTTCCAGCTGAAGATATTGCTATGTTCGCTACAATTAAAAACTTTGCAAGCATCTTCGACGAGTACTAAATCGTAATACATGAGCAAAAGGTGGTTCTGAAGAAAAATGGAGGAATCCAAACCAGTACAAATGATCTGACCATGTAGTTTTCGAGCAGCAGATACGGACCCACTTGAAGCGCAGTCTTTCATGGCCTCGGAAAACTTCTGGGTAAGCTGCATATAAGATTGTTGGGAAGAAGAACCAGAAAGATATCGCTTTTCGGTCCAAACATGGCGAACTAGGCAAGTGGGAAAATAAGAGGAGCGCCATGGAAGCCTGAAGATCATCAGAGATTGAGCAGACAATCTGAACAAATAATCTCATTTCGCTAAAAAAAGAAGACAACTTCAGTTTTACTGTTATTTGGTTCTCCCATGGTCATCGGAGTGAGGAGGCCGGAGACAAGACGAAGAAGGCTCGATAGGCGGGAAATTAAAACCGGAGAAAACCGAAGTTAATTCTTTTAAAAAAAAATTCTTCAAAGTTAGCAAGTTACTGATGATGATCGAGGAAAACCTCAAAATAGACCATTTAAATTTGAGTTTTTTTTTAAACTTTAACGTTTGATAAATAAATAATTTGAACCTCCGAGGGAGTTGAGCAGAGCATACTCTCGGTAGAGCACGGTCGGATCAGTTGGACCGACCGTTCAGTGCTCAATATGCAAATTTTTTGGAGACAGAACGTACTCTCTTTCTTAGAGTACGTACTTTAGGAGGAGAGTCCAGTTGGACAGAATGTCCTCCAATGGACAGTACGTACTCTTTCCCCTAAAATACATACTCCAGATGCAATACGGTTTATCCAACTGTAGAGGCCGTACTCTCCCCCTTAGAGCACGGACCCGTGACAAAAGTCAGGATTCTTGCCAGGAAGTACGACCGATCTAATTGCACTGACCGTACTTCTCCCTAAAAATGAAAACCCGTGACTTTTGTCACAGGTTTTAAGGAAGAGAGGACGGCTAGTCCAAAGACCAACCGTACTCTCCCCGAAAAATTTTTAAAAACCTGTACATTGAGCACGAGACAGCCGGTACAGCTGGATCGGTTCAACAGGCCGGTTCAGTTGTCTATTTATCAAACGTTAAAATTTTTTACGATGAATAGTAAATTTTAAAGTTTTTTTAAAAAAAACCAAAACTTTAAGATTTATTTTAAAATAAACCTTAAATTTTTTATGAATAGGCGATTTGAACTAGCCGGTTCAGCTACACTAGATATCCCGTGCTCAATGTGCAAGTTTTTAAAAACTTTTAAGAGATGTCGGTTCAAGGAAGGACAACTGGTCCTTAGACCAGCCGTTTTTATGGAGAAGTACGGTCTGTCAAGTTGGACCGGTCGTACTCCCTTGGCAAGAACCTGTGACTTTTGTCACTGGTCCGTCCTCTAAATGAGAGAGTATGGTCGTACTCCGACCGTACTCTCTGAAAAATTTTAGAAAATTTGCACATTGAGCACAAGACATCTCGTGCAGCTGAACCGGGCAGTTCAAATTGCCTAGTCATCAAAACTTTAAGGTTTATTTTAAAATAAACCTTAAAGTTTTGGTTTTTTCGAAAATAACCTTAAAGTTTACTATTCATTGTAAAAAATCTTAACGTTTGATAAATAAGCAACTGAACCACTTAGTTGAACCAGTCCAGCTGGACCGGCTGTCTCGTCCTCAATATGCAGGTTTTCTACAATTTTTCGACTGTCTTATATCAGCCGTCCTCTCTTCCAACTGGACCGGTTCAGTTGGACCGGTCGTACTCTTCTGGTAAGAACCCATGACTTTTGTCACGAGTCCGTACTCTAAGAGGGAGAGTACGGTCTGTCCAATTGGATAATCCGTACTCCATCTGCAGTAGGTATTCTAAGAGAGAGAGTACGTACTGTTCAGTGCAGGATTTCCTGTCCAACTGGACTTTCCCCCTAGATTACGTACTCTACGGGGGAGAGTACGTACTTTCTCCCAAAAATTTTAGAAAAATTTGCATATTGAACACTGGACGGCCGGTTCAGTTGTACCGGCCGTACTCTACAGAGAGTAAGTCTTTCTCACCCCCCTTCGGAGGTTCAAATTATTTATTTATCAAACGTTAATGTTTTTTACTATGAATAGTAAACTTTAAGGTTTTTAAAAAAAAAAACAAAATTTTAAGATTTTTTTAAAAAAAAAATCCTTTAAATTTATATGTACGACCAGTCTAACCATCCTTTCATTTTTTTTGGGTCAAAACTTATGATTTAATTGACAGATTTTGTCCCATGTGAGAAGACGTTCGATTTAATCGGACAGGTCGTACTCTCACGTTAAATGATAAATTAATTTTTAAAAAATATCAAATAATATTTAATTTATTTAAAATTTTTACCACATATTTATCAGATTATGAAAAGATAATATGAAAATTTTTGTGATTTTTTAACACTTATACGATTTATTATAATTTTAATTAATTATTTTATAAAATAATTATAATAAATCATATAAGTGTTATAAAATCATAAAAATTTTCATATTATCTTCTCATGATATGTGAACATGTGATAAAAATTTCAAGTAAATTGAATATCGTTTGTTATTTTTTTTAAATTAATTTATAAAGTGAAAAATGAACGAGAGGTACTTTGTAAATTAATTTTAAAAAAATATCAAAAAATATTAAATTTATTTGAAATTTTTACTACATATTTATTACATTATAAGAAGATAATTTAAATTTTTTTGTAATTTTCCAACACTTGTACGATTTGTTATAATTATTTTATAAAATAATTAACTAAAATTATAATAAATTGTAAAATTGTTATAAAATCACAAAAATTTTCATAATATTTTTTTATGATACAGTGAACATGTTGTAAAAATTTAAAATAAATTAGATATCATTGGTATTTTTTTAAATTAATTTATCATTTAGCGTGGGTTCAATTAAACCGGTCGTCTTATCACATAGGATAAAATCACGGATTTTTGTGGCAAAAATTGAGACCAATTAGACCTACCATCCTTTTAGTAGGACGGCCAGACTGGTTGTAGCTCCAGATTTAAATTGTCTATTTATAATAATTTGAAATTTTAGTCGATAAATAGTAAATTTTAAGAATTTAAAAAAAAATCAAAATTTTTTTTATTTAAAATTAATTAAAAACAAAATTATAATTCCTCAAGATTATTTTTTATTGGAAAGTAGTTAAAAAAATTAAAAGTTGATGAGTATAAAATCAAAATAGGAGGTTTGTATTCATCTCTAAATACAAATTTATAATACTTAAATTTCATAAAATCTTGTGCGAATAATCTCGTATTCATTCGAGTATAGAACAAGCATCAATTTGTCGCCTAAATATTATAATATATGTTTGTTGAGAATCGCTTGAAATAATTGAGTTGCGTGTCTTAGTCGGACTATAATAAATTCAATTTGAGTTTAAGTATTTCTTAAAATTTTTGTGACAAGTTGTTACACATTTTATATTATTGGCAAATTGTATATCTTAACACCGACAATTATCATTCATTTACATGCACATGCGTACATATATATGCAAAACATGTTGTAGCTTAGACTTCCACATTACAAACTTGAGATAGACCAAATACTGAAGCCACACCGGGTGTGTTACTCGTAATATTACGGTTGTTAGACTTTATGATTGTCGGGCAGTCAGCGCTGAGATGGTAGGTGCCAGAAGTCCACGTGCCAACCTTCCACTTGACCTTCCCTTTAACCCTAATGGCAAGCAACAACTCTCCAAAGTTGACTTCTTCTCTCAGAGCAATTGCTGACTCTGGTGATATCGGCACTGCATTCCCATACATAAATGGCGACCAGACTGTGATATCGTTGTGTCCTTGGTACGTCGAGGGCAATAGAGTGGAGCGAGTGACTTGTTCCCCGTGGTAGGAGCCAAAAACTTCGGCCTTACGATAGTGAATACCAATTTGTTTGTTATGGTTCTGGGACATGAGGGTGATCTGCATGGTGATGGAGATGGTGTCGATAGGAGAGGAGGAGATGTTGAGGGAATAAACGGTGATGCCTTTCAGAACAAATTCGGGTTTCGAGGGTCGGAGGATGATAAATACGAGGAAAATAACGATAGCAATTAAAACAATAAATGATATAATACCACATAAGATTCGACTGCATGGCACATGACAACTGCACTTACAGTGTTTATGACGGTGGTAGTGATGGTGGCTCCGATGAAAGTGCGAGAGGAAAGACATTTAGGAGGCCGAAGGAATAGAATGGAGAGGAGAGGAGGAAGAGAGATGTGATAGTTAGTTGGGAATGATTCATTTTACAACTAAGAAAAGACCACAATTAGTAAAATCAAAGTCTTCAAAAGAATATATTTAAATAAACTAGAGGACAAAAGATTTAGTCATTTTTTATATTAAATTGTCAAAATTATTATTTTACTCTGTCAGTTAATCATTTTTTATTTTATTAATCAGACATGATAACATTTAACTAAAATAAACAAATTTATTTATTTATTTTTATCTTATATAATGATGCACTTGTCTCATTCGTTAGTTTGGGTTTCAAATATTATATGACTAAGAGAATAATATGTAATTAATACAGAGAATAATTGAAATGTCAATGCCATAAGTATGTTCCGGTTTACAAATCCACTTCCACGTTACAACCTTGAGAAAGATGAAACACTGAAGCCACTCCGAGAGCATTATTCGTAAGATTCAAGTTTTCAGACTTTATGGATGTCGGGCAGCTTGCGCTTAGTAGGTAGGAGCCGGATGTCCAGGTGCCGACCTTCCACTTGATCTTCCCGCCTACCTTGATTGCAAGTAACAACTCTCCGAAGTTGATTTCTTCTATCAGAGTGGTCGCTAACTCCGGCGACAACGAGACCACGTTCTTGGACAGAAACGGCGACCATACTGTGACATCGTTGTGGCCTTGGTATATTGGGGTCAGAGGAGCAAAGCCAGTGATTTGTTCCCCGCGATAGGAAGCAAAAACTTCAGCCTCTCGGTAGTGAATACCGATACGGGCGTTATGGTTAAGGGACATAAGGCTGATCTGCATGGACATAGAGATGGTGTAGACAGGAGAGGAGGAGATGATGATGGAATAAATGGCAATCCCTTTCAAAACTAACTCCGGTTTTGAGGGTCTTAGAATGATAAATACGAGAAAAATAACAACACCAAAAATAATTAACAAGGCCAAAATACCCCATAAGATTTGGCAGCAGGACGGGTGACAACGACAGTGACGGTGTATGTCCCGGTGGTAGTAGGGGCGGCTTCGGCCAAAAAGTGAGAGAAAAAACATGTTTGTAAGGTGGATGGAATGGAATAGAATAGAATGAAGACGTCGAAGAGACGTGCAAAACAACTAACTTCGAATTTATAATTGCATATTACTCTAAACTAGTGAATGTTACAAATAAAAAAAGACCGAAGACTTTAATATTGGACTTAGAATTGACTTAATATGAATGAAAATTCCTCAATGATTTCAATTACATGTGAATAAAGGATTACGTATCTTTTTACACCCAATCAAAGAGTAGTTGAAAATTAAAAACTATTTAAAAAAAAAAAATATATTATAATAAATAAACTCACAGACAAATAATTAGATGTAATCCTACAACTTAAATAATTTGAGTGATTCAAATAATCATATATATAATTTTATTATTGTTATTATGTGTAAAGATCATAGTATAATTAGAATAATGATACATTCATTTTTTTTTTTTATTTTCTAATTCTTATCTCATAACCGATTAACAAGTGATA
This sequence comes from Begonia peltatifolia, assembly GCA_022433055.1. Classification (NCBI taxonomy): domain Eukaryota; kingdom Viridiplantae; phylum Streptophyta; class Magnoliopsida; order Cucurbitales; family Begoniaceae; genus Begonia; species Begonia peltatifolia. The sequence continues at coordinate 6,443,568 of CM039527.1, forward strand.
CGTCAAGAAATAAGAATTATGAGATAAGAGTAGAGGGTAATATTACTATCAAAGTTTAGTTCCACCAAGTCCCGACTTATAGACTTGTACACCAAATCAAAGAATTAGTCCATGCCTTAACAGACAATTAAACACTTATTAAATAAAAAAAAAACAATTAATGGTAATGATATAATGATATAATTAAACTTTGTAATAATACAATCGATTAACTCGAGTTTAATTAATTAATTAAATAACAACGATTAACTTGTTTGTGTAATTAAATTGAAGCATAATTAAATTACATTACCTAACTAAGTAAAGGGAAAAGTTGACTTCATTGGAACAGTGGCTCTCTTGCCAAAGTCTTCGGTAGACTTGGGGAAGATGGCGACTAATTATCGATGTTTTGTTTTCCTTTTTTTCTGAATCAGTTGCCGGAGAAGTTTCAGAAGGAGGACGATGGAAAAGATCGGAGAAGAGACGACGAGAAGAGTGGTGGTGATCGGCGGAGGAGTGGCCGGATCTCTCTTCGCCAAGTCCATCCAATTCGTTTCTGATGTTACCCTTATTGACCCGTATGTTCTTCTATTTCTCAATTTACCATATTAATTCATGCCATGAAAGAAATTTTGCGTTAGGTTTTCATCTGGGTTTTACCCAAAGTGTTTTAATCTTTCTAAAGTTCCAATCTTTCTGTAAACGAATTTCCAATAAATTGTTTTGAAAGTTGTTGAAATTTTCACTTTTTTAATCTTCCATTTGTTCTAGGAAGGAGTACTATGAGATTTCATGGGCGAGCTTAAGAGCAATGGTGGAACCATCCTTTGGGGAGAGATCAGTGATCAACCATAGAGATTATCTCACAAACGGCTGGCTCGTTAGCTCTACGGCGGTCGACATCACCGACGATGAAGTGATTACGGGTGAAGGCCGACGAATCGGCTACGACTATCTCGTCATTGCCACCGGCACCTGCGATTCTCTTCCCAAAACGAAGGTCGACAGACTTGCTCAATATAAAACAGGTAATTATGTATAAATCATTACAATCTTAATTGAACTGTAATTTTATGATCTAAATAAATTTTATGATCTTAGTTACATTATATTATACTCAGAAACAAGCTTCAGAAGTTTCACTGTTAATATTCAATTCCAGAAAACGAAAAGATAGAATCATCTAGCTCTATTCTGATAGTCGGAGGAGGCCCAACTGGTGTGGAGCTTGCCGGAGAAATTGCCACCGATTACCCAGAGAAGAAGGTAACTTTAGTCCATGACGGCCCGAGGTTACTCGAGTTCATTGGACAAAACGCTTCCGACAAGGCTTTGAACTGGTTATCGAAGAAGAAAGTTGAAGTAAGATTGGATCGAACGGTCGATTTGAACAGCATATCGGAAGAATCGAAATCGTATCGAACTTTAGATTCTGAAATTATAAATGCAGACTGCCATTTTTTGTGCACAGGAAAATCTCTTGGATCGCAGTGGCTTCAGCAGACAATTCTGAAGAACAATTTGGACACCAATGGGAGATTAATGGTGGATGAGAATTTGCGAGTGAAGGGTAGAAAAAACATATTCGCCATTGGAGACATCACTGATATTCGAGTAAGGATTTTCTTGCCACTTTCATTAGCTTGTTCCCATCCATAACTTCAAGTAGGTTAAATCCATAAATACTCTAATTATTCCCCACAAGTTTTAAACATTTTTAGACAGACTTAACCTACCGATCCCTAGAATCTCAAGTAGAAACAATGGCAGGAAATAAAGCAAGGGTATCATGCACAGAAGCAGGCCATGACAGCAGCGAAGAACATGAAAATACTGATAGAGGGAGGAAAAGAAAGCAAGATGGACAAGTACAAGGCAGGAGGGAAGAAGGTGATCGTGTCACTGGGAAGAAAAGAAGCAGTGGCTCAGTTTCCACTCACCACCACCATTGGAGCTCTTCCAGGTCTCATCAAATCCAGAGACCTCTTTGTCTCCAAGATCAGAAAGCAGCTGGGTCTCCACCCTCACACTTCTCATCTTTATCATTGAATTTTTCTCTTATTTTTCATTTTTGTTGTGTGAATGCATACATTATTATCGATTTATTTGTGAATTTAAATGGTCTTCTGCAACTGCATCAAAACCCACCATTGCCATTCAAGTCCAAAGATACGAACATCTGTTGATTAACCTAAAATCAACACATCAATCAATCTTTTACTGTCCAAAACTTAACCATCCTTTGTAACTTTCTATTTATCCACCACTTTCTCCCATCGAATCACACCCCTCGTCTCAATTTAATCCCTTTTTTACTGTTTCTCTCCAACCAACTGACAATTCAACTCAGCCAGAAATAGGCCGAGAGTTAAACCAAATGAACTTAAAGAGTTTGCCAAGTCTAATGAATTAATTTCAAAAAATTTTAACTAATGAGTCAAATTTATATAAATATTTTTAATTTATATTAATATAATAAAATATTTTTTAAAAAATTTATTTAAAATTATAATAAATATAAGAAAGAGTACGAAACTTTTATGTTTCTCTGCTTCTTAATAATTTAAAACTTATTTACAAACAAATTTATTCTCGTCTATTCTTAAAAGGGAGTATTTATTTATTTATTTTTGAATGGTTGAATAAATCAAAATTAAATTAAAAATAAATTTAATCGTTGTTTCTCCTCTGATTTTCTTAAGCTTTTTTTTTTTCTTTCAAAGAGTAAATAGATCAAAATCAATGTTTTTTTTCTTTCACCATTTCTCCACGGTTAACAGCACCTTCGCAGTCGTCTTCTCAATCCAGCTTTCAATTTTCTTGTTCTGCATCTTCCATTTTCTCAACTCGTGGTCTATCTGCTCTATCGTCGATGTCTTCCTTGGCCGAGGAAACGATTCCTACCCAGCTCCAGGTTGCTCCTCCGGCCCTTCAATCATACCCACCTACATAATCTCTCTCTAGTTTGACACTACTTCACTAGCCCTGGTTTACATTAAATTGTCCTTTTCCCAAATATCATAAAAATTGGAGGAACAAACTATAATTACTGAAGATTTTACTATCCCCATTCCGGAGATGAGCACCAGGAAATCACATACCCACAATCTGCCCCATGATCGTACGGTTGTTATTTGACGTCAGAATCAGACGTGACGTCAAGATCAAATATTGCCCATTGATGAGTTACGTGGATTAATATTACTAAGTTGTAATAAATCTATCATTGTATGCGGCACGTGCCAGGGGCTCGGGGGATTTGGATGTGACAGTGGCAGCAGACCGGCGCTGTCACTGTGGACAGTTGGGAAGGGGAAGGGATAGAGAAGAACGCGTCTGGTTTGACAGAGTTATATGATTAGATTTTGATACATGTGGGTTTGTAATAAAATCAAAATCTAAACCAGTCGTAATCATTTCTCCAGAAAATGGCTGCTTGAGCAATCATTTGTTGTTAGCTTCCATGGCTTCTTTAAATTCGGTATCTGTTTCACTACCTTCTTTTCAAGCTCTTCTTCTCTGTCGTCCAAGCTTTTTCTTCTCTCTAATGGCGTCGAAATCCATATTTCTCTCCTTTGGGTTCATTTTCCTGTTCTTCTGCTTGCTGCGAATGGAGATTCTCGCCCCTTCCCCATGTCAGTATCTCTCTCTCTCTCTCTCTCTCTAGAATATGGTTCTGAATTGATATTAATTTGTCTACCTTGTTACTGTAGATTGTGCTGGAGGTGAAAGTGGCTGCATTTCTGCTGTAGCTTCTGGTTTGAAAGAGACTCTAAACAGAAAGGTGAGAAAAGCCGACTGTGCAGAAATATTATCTGGTTTTTTGTTGACTTCTGGAGCTGAAAGTTGTGATTGTCGCCATCGTTTTGTGCAGTTTCTTCTGAGTGATTTTAAGAGAGATGCAGTGGTCGGTGAAAATGGAGGTTCGGTGAAAATGGAGATCCAGGACAGGAGGATGATGAGAAGGGTACCATCCGGGCCTGACCCTCTGCACCATAACGGAGCTAACCCTAAGAAGCCCCGATCTCCATAGCCAGCAAGCTTTGGCTTCCTCCATTTTCATGGAGGAAACACTTTTTGAAATATAGCTTAAAATATCAGTGTAATGTTTTGTCCAACTAACATTATAATATAACCTTTTATCAAACTCTAATGAGTCCACCATCTCTCTCTCTCTGGAATTTCTAACCTAGTATTATCCCATAAATGAAGAAGACATAGTTACTCTCTCTCTCTCTCTCATGCAGAGAGCCAATTACTTGACCTGCTAAAAGTTGACAAAACTGAGTGAAAAGAAAGGCTTAATTCGTCAATGACATACATCATGGGAACAAGACAATATGAGAAGTTAAGACATTTTTGGAGGAAGATAGTCCGTACCAAGCTGAGTCAGCAGTGAAAATTAGATTCCATTTTAATCAAAGGGAATAGTGACGTGGACACATGTTTCAAGTACATAGACTATTCCCCCTGCCATAACAATGTCCCTGGCCAGACGTGACACTTTCTGTCACTCCTCTTTAAGTTTTATCTCTAGCACTATTTGATCACTTACCATAGTGTATGAAAATCTAAATCTAAACTATGATAAGTGATCATAGATTATAAGTTTACATTTTTCTATTTAGCCCATTAAAAATAAAAGGTATAAATTTGAAATATTATTGTATTACGTGGATAATAATAAGTATACGATATTTTAAAGATAAAGTATAAATTAGAGTATAACTGGCAATTTGGGTCATTCACTTATTACACTATAAATTTATTTTTGATAAATTCAACTCTCACTTTTTAATTGACATTGATGTCAATTTGTTCTTTTAAATACAACACATTTATACTATAATTTTTATTTAATAAAGTGTTTTCTTATATTTGTTTACTCATTCGATGATATTTAACTCGACTGTAGACCCTATTGCATTATGGACAAAGCACAAAATTACAAGTGATGAGATTGACACGGTTTGAAATTATATTAAAAATCGAGTTAAAATAATTCATTAAATAGAAAATGTAGCAGGTACGTACGTGTTAGTTTTAACAGATAGATCTAACAGTAACATCTAAATTACCAACTTTTGAAAATGTACGTTTAATTAAAAAAATAGTTTAAAATAAACTAGGTAAGTGTATTAGTTCTAATTACATTTAACACATAGTTTAATTCTAATAATTTGTAATTAACATTATACTCTATATCGGCTACGCTTGAATGGAAATAGAAAGTAAAGAACCCCACCAAGGAAACCTTTTCGTCTTCAAGTTTTGATCTGATGCGCGAGGTTCAGAGTCTGATACCCTTCTTTGCCAATCTCCTAGAAGCCTCTTCGTCTTCCAAAAATCTTCAGACGCTGAAGCAAATCCACGCGAAAACGATCAGATTCAGAATTTCTCACCATGACTTCATTCGGACTAAGCTCATCTCTTCTTACGCTTCCTGCAGCCAGCTGCGCCAGGCCAATATTCTCTTCTCCTTCGCCACTCGCCGCCCCACCTTCCTCTTTAACGCTCTCATTAGAGCTTATTCGTCTCTAAATCAATTCTCTCGATCGCTCTTTATTTTCCGCCAACTTATCCTTTCCTTCAAACCCATCGACCGCCAAACCTTACCTGCCGTCCTCAGAACGTGTGCAGGAATATCGTCTTTACAACTCGGCCGGCAGGTCCACGGAGCTGTGTTGGTGAACGGGTATTCTTCTGATTTGGTGCATTCCAATTCCTTGATCACCATGTACAGTAAATGCGGTGATCTGAGTTTCGCACGTAAGGTGTTCGACACAATGCCTGTGAGAAACATGATTTCCTGGTCTGCAATCATGGCGGGTTACGGAATGCATGGGGTATTTAGGGAGGTATTTGAGCTGTTTGATAGGATGGTAGAGGAGGGTGAGCAGCCTGATTCTGTGACTTTTACTGCAGTGCTTAGTGCCTGTAGCCATGGAGGTCTGGTAGAGGAGGGGAAAAAGTATTTTCAAATGATGGAGAGTAGATTTGGGTTGAGGCCTGTGCTTCAGCATTATACATGTATGGTGGATATGCTGGGGAGGGTTGGTAAGGTTGAAGAAGCTGAAGCTTTGATTTTGGGTATGCAGGAGGTGGAAGCAGATGATGCTTTGTGGAATGCTTTGTTGGGGACTTGCAGAATGCATGGGAAAGTGGAAGTGGCTGAGAGGGTGGCTGCCAAAGTTTATGCAAGTAGACCAAGTTTGGAATCATAGCGAATGTTGAAGTTTAAATGACCCGAGTTTCTTTAGTTTCTCTCTCTCTCTCTCTCTCTCTCTCTCTCTATATATATATATATATATATATATATATATCGATTGTAATCGTGAAATTTATTATACCTTGATTTTTTGTTAATAAATTTTCTATCTTAGCATTGATTTTTACGTGTTAAAACACTTCCCTTTAAATATTAGTGTTCAAATTTTCATATTTTCTTTTTCAGTTTATTATTTGAAATAAACTAAAGTCGGATTAAATTATCTTCTGATTATAAGTCGCATGTGCGTCTCAAAATTGCTGATCTAGAGTTCTTTACATACATCCTCACAACGCATCGGAAACATAACCGTGCATTTTCAGTTCAAGGGACAAAAGCTCTAACATATCGTGGATGCCATTGGACTCGATGTGAGATTTATCTGAGGCCTTGAATTTGTGAACTCTACAATCGATTTCGATCGAACTAAATCCTGGCTTCTTTTGTATTCCCCGAGCCTTCATTGTCCTACGAACATTGCTTGCGCCCAACCATTTCCCCGAGGCTGCGTATATGTTTGAAAGGAGTACATAATTTGAGTCACCACCAGGGTCCACTTTTAGAAGATGTTTCATCAATCTTTCTGCCAGGCTTATATCTCCATGAGTCCTACAAGAAGCTAACAAAGACCCTAATACCACTTCGTTCGGTTTCATCGACATGTTTTTCACCACATCCATTGCGTCTCTGAGCCTCCCAGCCCGAGCGTAGAGATCGACTAAGCATCCGTAATGTTCGATTCTAGGAGAAATCTTATGGTCATTCTTCATGTTATGAAACAAAAACAAACCCTCATCGACTAGTCCGGCATGGCTACAGGCAGTGAGAGCACCGGTGAAGCTTACTCCGTCGGGGCTAAAACCTTCTTTTTTCATCGTTTTGAAATATTCTAGAGCTTCCTCTGGATGCCCATTAATAGCAAACCCAACAATAATTGAATTCCACGATACGACAGTTCTCTTACACATGTTTTTGAAGACATCACGAGCAAATTCGATGCAGCCACATCGAGAATACATGTCGATTAACGAATTACATATCCTTACATTTTTCCTAAAGTCTTGTTTCATCACAAACCGATTAATCCACAAGCCGAAGCTAAGAGCACCTAAATCTGCGCAAGCAGCTAGAACAGCAATTACGGCCACATAATCGGGCCTCACACCCGAACATTGCATCTCATAAAAGCACTCCAATGCTCGATCAAAATCACCCATTTTAACAAACCCATTAATCATAGCAGTCCAAGAAATTGCATCTCTTTCAGGCATTCTGTCAAACACCTCAACCGCATCCCCTACCTGCCCACACTTCATATACCCATCAATCATTGTATTCCAAGTCATTGAGTTCTTGTCTCTCAGCTCATCAAAGACAACTCTAGCCAAACCCACTTTACCAAACTTCGAATACATATCGATAAGAGCAGTTCCCACCATAACATTTTCTTTATCCAACCCAAGTTTACGGGCATAACCATGAACGGAAGCCCCCAATTTCCGACTATCCAGAGGAAAATCCGCACAAGCAGAGAGAAATGTGATAATCGTAATATGGTTGGGCTCCACACCCGAAATTCTCATCCTTGCGAACTCTGCCACAGCTTCCGCCAATCGGCCAGTTTTGCAGCGACGAGCTATGGACGATGTCCATAAAACAGTGGGGTCTATAGGATTTGCGGCTTGTCTGACGGAGACATGGTTCGATGAACGAGTTGGGTCGGGAAAGGTGGTCGGTATTTGGCTCGGAAGATGGACTGATGACGGTGGTTTGGAAGGTGGGAGGAGTTGGGTTGGAGCGATTGTGTTTGTTGGGAAACTCATTGTTCTCAGAAATCAGGACGGCTTATCTTAGAAGTTAATATATATATATATATATATATATATATATATATATATATATATATATATATATATACATACTTGCATATATATGCATATATACATACTTGTATATATATATATATGCACACACACACGTATGTATCTATGCGTGTATTTATGTACTTATATATGTCAAGTCGAAACTTTTTCTCTCTGAAAATTGACCAACAGAAAAGATAGAAATGCCAGAGTGAAAAAATCGCGACTGCATTAACGATGTTCCTAACTACAGTGTTCTACAACCTCTTCGCCACTTAGTATAACGGCTGACATGTATCTAATTAAAATGATTGTAAATTTAAGCAAGAAAAATTAAGTGGAGGTGATTGAAAAACAAAACCAATAAATAAGAGAAGCTCTGTTTAATCAATGGAAATATATATAAGTAGACAACAAAAAACAGAGAAGGAAAGCTCATCTCATCGTCCATCAACAGACGTAAAGGAATCTGCAAACCCAATTGGTCTCGCCGGAATGCTCCCTTTACTGTCAGCAAAACTAGTACTACAACTCTCCACTCTGCTCTCTGCTTCTTGCCAGTCCAACAACATCAAAGGCAGTGGTAGATTATAATCAATCCCTCCCAAACCATCCGATTCATCGTCCATCGGCTTCCACTTCTCGACTAGCGGGGCCAGCACGCTCACTACATGGCCCATATCGGGTCGATGATTCGGCTCTCTGGCAGTGCAATGCCCTGCCAATTCGGCCATGACCGATATTGTCTCGAACGGTTCTTTTTCCGCATCCAATGTTGGATCGATGGCAGCTACAAGTCTTTGTTCGCTAGATTTGATTCGCCAAAACCACTCGGCCAAGTACCGGCTCTCCTCTGAACGGGCCTCGTCCAATGCCATCATTCCGGTCAGCAGCTCCATTAAAACCACCCCAAAACTAAAAACATCTGCTTTTGTTGTTATCTTCCCCATCACTGAAATCATAGTAAGTTGTTCGAAAAGATCATACATTAATGTAATATATATCAAAGTATAGAATAAGAATCTAAATCTATTATTTAAAATGGAAAATTTACCTGCATATTCAGGTGCTAGATAGCCGAATGTCCCTGCCAGTTTGGTCGCCACGGATTTATCTCCATCAGGAGCGAGTTTGACCAAACCGAAATCCGAAACTTTTGCTCGAAAATCATCGTCCAAGAGTATATTCGAAGATTTAAGATCCCGGTGGATGAAGGTCTGGCCGGCCAGGCTATGGAGATATTCGATTCCTCTCGCAACATCCAATGCAATAGAGAGCCTCTGCCTCCATGAAAGAGGCTCTAATCCCAGGTTCGTCCAATGGAAAAGATGTCTGCTAAGAGCCCCTTGAGACATGTACTCATACACGAGAAGCCGTTCCGAGCCTTCGCCGGAATATCCCAAAAGTGATACCAAGTGCCGGTGTCGGACCATCGAAAGAACAGCGATTTCTGCCTGGAATTCCTCCAGTGCTTTGCTGCTGATCGATCCAGCTTCCATTCTCTTCACGGCAATTCTCGTCCCGTCTTCGAGCTTACCCTTGTACACCGTCCCAAATCCACCGCGGCCAACCTCGTTTTTGTCAGAAAAATCATCAGTTGCTTCGCGAAGAACTTGGACAGAAATGATGAGGGTCCCGTCCTCGAAAAGTTTAGACATTTCGGTTCTTCCGCTGAAGTAACTTGCCGGAGTCGATGAATTTCCTATGGTTTGATTCGAAACACCAATCTTAACCATGTTTTTAGAGCCAAATGAATCTTTAGGATGTTCGATAACCGAACCCGGCTCTTTCATGTTTTCATTCCTGTTCTTTCGACAACATTTACGTAGAAATATCCATAGCAGGGCCACGAGTAAGACAACTAAAATTCCACTCACAACCAAAACAATTATCATATTTCGAGAACTTTTGAGGTGGGATTTCTCTGTTGAAACAGGACTTTCATTTGCATTCGAAGAAGGTGAGCTGATAGGAGTAGATTTTAAACCTTTAGGCGGCGGAGTTCCGGCTGGTGAAGGAGACAGAGCAGACCAATTAGCGAGACGAGGATTTCCTGAGATGACCAGCTTCACGCCCGCATGGAACTCAGGCAATGGCGGCTCGAGATCGTTTCCTGCCAAATCGAGCAATCTCAATGACTTCAGTTCAGTTAAATTCTTAGGAACTGTACCATTTATTCCGTTCTCCGACAGCCTGATTGCAGTCAATGAATCTAACTTAGCAATTGAAGGACTCAACCTTCCATTCAGACCTCGGTTTGGAAGATTAATGACTGAAACGTTTGAGCCAAGATTACAGCTCAGTCCCAGCCAAGGGCCTTCGCATGGCTTATTACCGACCCATTCCGACGAAAGCCGTAATGGGTAGTTGAAATTGCCGAGAAAATCCAGAAGAGCAGTAACTTCCGATGAACATTGAAGGCCAGGACTGTCTTGACAAAATGAATTGAATTCGTAAGAAACATTACCAGCTTTGAACTTTGGGATAGGACCCATTAGCTTGTTATTGCTCAGAACCAAATTATTCAGCTCCAAATTCGCCAAGCTCGCCGGAATAAGTCCGACGAGTTCGTTCTGATTGAGGTTTAGATCCTTCAAAGATAAAAGATCCCCAATATTTTCAGGAATTGTGCCGGTGAATTGATTTCCATGCAACCAAAGTTGTCTCAGCATTGTCATTGATCCAATTGCACTGATCGGACCAGTTAATCCGCCACCATCTTGATCATTCAGCCACAAAATCTGCAACGGAGACTGTCCGATACTCGCCGGAATCTGGCCCGATAATCGATTGTACGAGAGTTTCAAAGCCGTCAGAGATTGCAACGATCCGAGAAACTCCGGCAATGACCCTACCAAATTACAGTTCACTAGAGACAAATTTGTAAGTTGATTAGATTTAGCTAGCTCGTCAGGAAGAGACCACCCAGCGGTTGCGTTGAGGGGATTATGATCCAAAGTCATGACCCGAAGACTGCTAAGACCGTCGAAGAAATCAGAGGGGATGGCGTCGAATTCATTGTAATCCAGATAAGCGAATTCCAACTCCGATAAACCGCTAAAACTTGGCAATCTTCCATTGAATTTATTCTTTTGAAGCCCTAAATTGTAGAGCTTCGAAAGCTGATTGAAATTTTCCGGCAATGGACCTTTAAGGCCGACTCCCTGAACCTGAATCTGCGACACTCTGTTTCCAGAACAGAAAACATGCGGCCAAGGCGGACGACCGCAAGGATCATCGCCCTTAATCGGCCATTTTAGAAGCTCAGGATTTTCCAAACCTTCTCGGAAGTCATTCAGAATTTTAAGATCATTCGGGTCTGTAACACAGAAAACCACAGCAAAAAGACAGAGAATCAAGGAGATAAACAACCTCCATTGACAATCCACCATAGCCAATCTCTCAAAAAAGGAACAAACGCCAATGCAGCTCATAAACCCACATCAATTTCAAGCCCGATTCCAGAAAACATCATTAAAAACAAAGCCAATGTTTCAGAAAACGGACAAAAAAGGGATCTGGGTCGGAAAAGGAAAACAGAGAAACTCGAAAGAAAACATCGTAAATTGGAGAGCAACAGAAGCCGTTGGGTTAAGGAAGAGAAAGAGATAAGACAGGCAGAGTGAGGTCATGTTCGGTCATTAAGGTCTCTGTCCATTTCTCGAGGGAACAATCACCAGAGCCGATCCCCATCAGTCCACCATTACTCTCCCTTTCCTCCACCTCTCTCGCCTTTCTTCCTCCTCTTCTTTTGTTTTTTGTTTTTTTTTATTTTCAATTTAAATAAATTTATAATATAATTCTAAACTATTAGGAGTCACCCCTTATTTATGCATCATTAATTCATATAATATAATATAATTAAATTATTTCATAATAATACTATCAAAAAAGTAGTGGCAGGTAATAAGCATACCAGTGTGCGAGATTGAATTGTAAATCTCCCGCGGCATCTCTTATCTTTGATAATTATCGTAAATAATTAATTTTGGATTCTTTTCCTAATTAATACTTCTTAAATCAAATAGAATAAAGTATTTAGGGACATTCTATTAATATAATGTAAATTGATTGCTAACGGTTGGATCTTATCGTATACTATATTTAATATTAATGACACAATTAGTTTTAATTAAATATTTCTCAATTAATAAGAAAAGAGTGTGGGATCCACTTATGCTGTGATGGCGGCCAGTTAGACTGAAATTTCCGATGATATCGGTTATAATATAATATTTCCCAACAAAATAATTAAATAAGTATTTATTTTTTAATTCTCTCTTAACTCCATCTAACAAAATAATTACACATCAATCATTATTAATTAGGAATCAATCAAGATAAATTATTAATAATTATTATATTAAAGAATTTCTTAATTTATTTTGAAAAACAAAGACCAAGAATGTCGGAGGCATATATTTGAATAATATTATCATATAATATAAGAGTATCCTATGTAGAAAATAATGATTTAAATAAGACCCATCCCCCAAATAATTAAAATTATTTATAAAAAAAAAGTTTGACTAGAAAATATAATAAAATACGAGGTGTGGGTCCTAGAAAGAATGATCAAAGTGAGAGAACAGGGAAACCTAGACACAACCCACAAGCACACTTTCAAATAATGAAAGCTCGTCTAAAGTCACCATGTCTTCCCATTCACACTCCCTCTTTATGACATCTTGGATCTAATTTTTCATGTTCTTCTCTGCTTGTTTACGTAATCTTTCTCCCAATTATATTAAATTAAAATCAAATTTATAAGAATATTTCTCATTGGATATAGATTTTCATGTCTCTCAGTGTTCTAAATACAATATTGTCTGTTTCGAGTCGAAACCCACACTAATATTTATAAATAAAAAAAAATTATATTTATAAATCATATATTTTTTATTTTCTCGATCGATTTAGAATTATAGAATTATGAATACAAAATCTTTTTTGACTTTGGAGACTGCTACAGTTTTATTTTCAAATTTTTTTTATTAAATAATATTGAAGATAGAGTGTTTTACTTTAATCACGACAAGATTAAGGTGAAATTACCTTTATAGAATTAATATTGGTAAAAAACATATAAGCCTGTTTGAAAGAGTTAATGATGGTCACATCACATGCAAGTGAATGATGAGAAAACGGCCCTCTTAATTACTGAGTTAACATACATCAAACATTGTAACCAGAAATAATTGAAAGCTTATCTTAAATTATTTATTTTTAGTAATTATTATTAGCTGCCGACACATTACGGGTGGGTGGGACGTCATTTTAAGAAGGGCAATAGATACGACCAGAAATTGACTTCTAACAACGTTAGCAGACCCAACTAAAATCAAACAACAATTTCAAAGAACAGTTTTTTGAAAACTGTTTATAACTGGGCCTTAAGTTCATCTCAGAAAGGGCACAAACTCATGGTGGAATTGTTTGATGGAATGAACAAGTTTGACAGCCGATGATTCATCTTCTGGGTAGTAAGCAATTGGATCGGATAGGAGAGGGAGAGGAAGATTAAGCACACCTTCAAGGCTGGCATGCAGACAATAAGCCGAGTATGTTAAATGGTATCCGCCTTCTTGAACGATAAGGAGTCGGCCTTTGCTCTGCTTCTCGGCCAGTTCGCTTATTATTCGCCCAATTTTTCGATACCCTTCCATCGTTAAGCATTGCCTTCCATTTGGATCAAACTGAGCAAACAGAACAGCTTGAATCAGTGCAACAATTGGGAAATGAATTTAACCAACTTGAGAAAAAAATAAAAGCATGAACAGAAGATCATAAGGCGAAAACAAAAGTAGAGTACTGATAAGAACTTGATCTTACTTGGCTATAACCAAGAGGAAGGTGAAGTTCGACAAAATTCTCAAAAGAAAAACATCCTCCTTATAAGTCAAACACAATCAAAAAAGAAATTTTGAAATGGGATACCAAGACTTAACTTGAAAAAACTCTTTTTGGGAAAAAACAATATAGGAGAATTTCACTATATGAATATCAAAATGCAACCACCAATTTTGTGATTCAAAATTTCACCTATTCAAAGGAAACAACAAAACTCTAACAATCCGAATAGTCCATCGGCAGACCCAAAAGAATTCGGATCACCGGATGCTAACAATCCAAATGTCTATTAGTTAATGAAACATAAGTTCAATTTAGGTGAAAAAAACCCAGTGAACTTTGTTTTTGATCTAAATGTCATGGTTTCTGCCCATGTCAAGCTGCTTCTCGAGGCTCTCTCGGAGCAGCTTTTGCAGAGCTTCAACCAACAATGACCAACTTGAGTATATTGTTGATCTTCCACCCTACTCATTATCATCTTTTGTATGCGCATCTACTTCCCAGCTGCTAATTTAGCATTTGTCTTTGATTTCAACATATTTCTTATGCTTGGCTACTAATCAGCCAACCATTCAGATTGAAATAAGCAAACACTGCCTTACTTGTCACCAGAAATCTGGCTCTTAATCTCTAATCAAAGATCTATGATTCATCTCAAGTTTAAAAGAACAAAAAATACACATGTTTATGAGAGTATATGAGCCATTTCTCCAAGCACACTTATCTAAAAACATGCAAATTTCAAATGAAAATTTAAATCTACTCATCAGAAAGATGTACTTACAGCGCTAGAGTCTTGACCCACAACCCAAACCATCATGTCCGGATCGAATTTTTGAATCGCCGGAGCTACCAGCTCAGTCATGGCATACTCATATCCATGGTCTCCAGTTCCGTTCGGAAGGGGAATGTTCAAATTATAGCCAAACCCCTCTTCTTCACCAAGCTCATCAATCGATCCGTCTTGCAGATGAGACGGACCCCACGAACCGTGATTCATATGAAGAGAAATGGTCAAAACTCTGTTGGAATGATAGAATCCCTCAGAAGTTCCATTGCCGTAATGAACATCAATGTCAACAACCACAACCTTTCGACAACCGGAATCTAAAGCTAAATGAACAGCAAGAGCAGCATTGTTGAGAAAGCAATAGCCATCAGCTCTAGTTGGCTGTGCATGGTGGCCTGGAGGCCTAACCAACGCATAAGCTTTACTCCCATGGCCGTCTAGAATATGTTTCATGGCCGATAACGTCGTACCGGCAGCCAAAAGAGAGGCTTCCCATGACCCGGGGTTCAAGAAAGTTCCAGAACAAATTTCCTTCCCTCCATTTTTATCTGCTTCGACTAACTCGTTTATGTATTCTGAAAAATTAGATTAAATGAATTCGCATCGGCGTGATTACAATTACAAAATTTCAATTCGAATTAATCATGAATGGAGCTGCGAATTCGGAAAATTAGGCGAAAACGAAATCAACCCAGAAATCCAAGTATCAGAGGAAAGCAAGAGAAGTACCAGGAGAGTGAAAAGAGAGCAACTCCGACAAGAGGGCGGATCTCCCTTGGTGCCAAGAGATAAAGGGGGAAATGGGTCCTCTCTTGAGGATGGAAAAGATGTTCTTAATCCGGTCGGAGTTTTCTGGGTGTTTTTCGAGAACGTCGAGAAAGCCTGGGTCGACTCCGCTGTCGAAAACTCCATAGCCAGTGTCGTGATTAAGCATTCCATCGTGCCAGAAGACGTGTATCAAATTCGACGGGGAAGAAGATGGGTAATCGGCCATTTTCGCTTATCACAGTTTGCGAGTATATCCTCAGCCAAATAAACGGGCAGCGGGCAACGTTTCAGTGTTTGACCCACCGACGGCTTCTTGTCACTAGGTGTAATTTTGACGTCACCGTTGGTAGTATAACACAGACTTATAAGAATTAAATAAAACACTGAAATATTGTAATTTTCAATTGAACATTTGAATGGAAAATATTAAAATTATTTAACTTTTACCGTATATTTATAATTTTGATGTTTGAATTAACTAAAGAAAATTGAATTAAAAAACACATCGTTTTATTTTTTTCAATTATTTTTTCAAGTTCGGCGTGTAAAAATTTAAATATTATTGTTAATTTATTCGATAAATTTGTTAAATGTTTTAATTTAATTTTTTAACTAGTGTATTAATTTTGAACTCGGTTACAAATCTTTTCAATTTATTAACCGACTTTCAAATCGAATTATAAATTACTAAAGAGTATATAAATCTGGTTAAAAAATACAATTAGGTGAAAAATATGATTGAAATGTACTAAATAAACAAATAAATTGTAAGTAAATTCCAAATTAATGATGTTTGAAATGCGAAGAAATCTAATCTGTCAAAAAAAAAACTTAAAATAAATAACCGCAACTATTAAAGTTTATAATTATCATAAAAAAATACTTACATTAATATACAAAAATAGAGTATAAGTCAATATACAGTCTAATGTATAATGTATTAAGATATATTATTCAATGAACACATTAATTATTATTTTGGAGCTAATTAATCCATAACGTGTTGACTCTGAACAATAATGCTCCTTCCTGAAATTAACTATTAATCCACCACGATAAATGCACGTGGGGAAAGTGTAATCCAAAAATACCCTCGAATTTTATCCTCCATTCCCTGACAGAAGGAGACGATTCTTTACCTTACCCACATTCTCCGTTTCGTACTGTCTTTCACAGTGCTCCCCGGAGTACTTTTCATCGCTTCGCTGCCGAAATCGATGACCGACGGAGGATCGGGTGAACGTCCTGCTCCATTTTCTTCTTCCCAATCTCCTTCGCCGGCGGTGGGTTATTACTGGCTCGAAGCTATGTGGTATTTCGACGGAGCATCTGATATAACCCCCCACTTTCTCGAACCTAAGAGTGGAGAAAAGTGAATTTTGGGGGTATTCTTGGAATAAACTGAGAATTTAACGCCAAAACTAGTAGGGTCTAATTTGTTAAAAAAAAATAGTTGAGGTATTTCTGGTATATTGCTCCATGAGCTCTAATCTAAATTTCACTTTACCTATCAAAATAATAGGGAGATATGAGTTTTACTTTAAATGTAACGCCACGTTGCTTTGTTGTTCGCATGTGACCACCGCTGTGCATAAAGTTGGCTACACCTGAAAACATACCAAGTGTTAGTGGGTTAAACTCAAATTTTTACCGCATAACTAATGTTTCGTCATTAAATATTTTACAAGTTTAGCAGAATCAGCTAAAATAGAAGACGGTCGAGTTTGACTCTAGTCTGATTGTATGAAATAACTTGAGAAATATAAGTGGGAGTCGCTATTTTTAACGTTATTATGTAAATACGAAGCTTGACAACAACCTACTTATTTATACATAAACATTATATTAACTTCTTAATTTTTATTTAGGACTTTTAAATTTTAAACATTTATAATTTTCTCTGGTTCCAATTCCAGTTTTTTTAATTGGCTGAATAAATTTGAGTCTTACATTAATTTAAAGCATTAATTAAGAAAAATCATATCCTAATCAAAATAATAAATATAATACCAATTTTTAATGGTTATATAGGTATCTACGACAAAAATTATGACTGGTTTGACAAACGTCAGCCTTTGTTAAACTTAATTATTAATTGAAATTGCCATAAACTTACTTTAAAATAAGTCAACACAAAACGACAAACCCACAATGAAAGAAGTCAAAACGTTGACGATAAGGAGATTTAGCCCGTTTAGGTATGATAAGACCTCCCATTTTTCGAACTGATTAATTAATTAATCATTTTTTAAAATGGTAATTAATTAGTGCTTGACATCTCGAAGTCCACCTTTTATCCTATGCTTTTATTTTTCTAGGCTATATTGCTTCTTTAATGTCCACATTCAACCGTGACAATGAAATCTTTTGGTATTTTTTATATAAAAAAAAAAAGTATTGTATTTCACTATTATATTATGCTTTAGAAACAGTGTAGTTAAGTACATTTTAAATCATAATTAATCAAATATAAATATTTGCTATTATAAATTATTGTTTTTAGACAAAATGAACCTCAAACTACTTATCTTATTTATGCTTAATTATATTTTTGAAATTTCATTAGAATAATCCACTAATTATTGTTGGATTCCATATTTAAGGATTGTAAAAATAATTGTTTTCTCGTATTTATTTTAGGGTAAATATTAAATTATCTCATAATGTATGGGTGTTTGCTGCTGATACGTTGAATTTTTAACACCCTCCCGATTATAAAAAAACACTCGTGGTGGACCTGGGAGGAGAAGGCTAACCAGTTCTCGTTGCTCTGAGAGTCAGCAGTTCTGGTGTTTTATGTTGTTTTCCCGGTCAGATTTTTCAAAAAATAAACAATTTTTATTCTTTAATGTTGATTTATCCTTCTCTTCCATCTGTAATCAGCCTGGGTTTTTCATTATTTCTCAAACAATCCCTACTTATCGGACAGATTGAAATTGTTTGTCTGCATATTTTTTCATACCGAAGTGAGCAGATTAGAGTGGGAGTTCATAAACGTGTTGGAACAAGAAGAAGATCTCATTTACAGAATGTACAGGCTGGGAGGAGAGAGGTAGAGAGAGAAGAACTTCTCCTTCCATTTTTGGTTCCATCTTCAAATTTAACGAGGTTTGTTCTTGAAAATCTGGGGATAATCCAGGTAGACGAAAGGGAGCTCATCAAAAGATTCAAGATATAATTTTTATGGTCTTAAAAAGCCAGTGTTTTTTGTTAGGGTTTTTATTTTTTATTTTTAAATAATTTCTTTCCATTTTCATCTTCTCCTGTTCTTTACTCTCGTCAGACCTTCTCGTGTATCCCCACGGCTTTTGCCTTTCTGTAACTTTGAACCACCAACTTGCTTTCTTTTAACGGACATTATTATAACTTATAACGGGAGGTAACGAGTCAAAATACAAAGTATCACTAATTAACAAAATTATTTGATATTTACCATTTATTTTAATAGTTTATTTTATGATTAATGAATAATATAGTTGATAATTATTATTTGAAAAATACTACATTTATACACTATTTTTATAATATAATAGACGTGATACTGATATTTATATGATTATATCTATTTAATTTATAGACGTGTATAATCTATTAATTATTTATATAAAAATCTGCAAAGACTTGTAAATACCAAGTCATAACAATGTACGATTACAATATCACTTGATAAACCTTTCCCTACTCTCGTTATTTTCAGCGACACCTCTATTTACACTATGAAGTGTTCGAGAATCGAGCAGTTTATGTGTGAAATCTGGGTTTTACCCATCAATTTTTACAGCAATATGTTCAGGTTTTTCCGATTGACTCCGCCGGAGTTCTGATTTTTCCGGCGAAACTGTCGGCTTTACAGTCTTGAAGTCCGCCATTGATGCAAGTTCTTGAATAGACTCTGCAATTTTTTCTGTGCATTCGAGAATGTCAATTAACAGTGAAGATACAGTCACAGCTGGAATCACTGCAAGTAGATCACACTCTCCACAAACCCCTGATTTGAATAAAGATCTGAGCTTTTTGGCCGAAGATCTTGAGTTTGAGAGGTGGGTGACTGAAGAAGACGACGGCTGTTTCATTTCTTTGACCGATAAACTCAAATCCTTGAGTGCTTTTCCACATTCTGAGCTCATCTTAGTACATTCTTCTCTTATTTTACTCCCTATTTCTGCTGGCGCCTGGAGAAATTCACCACAAAAATAGTTCTTTTATAGAGATTATCTAGTTTTGTTATTTGAATCTTTGATACGTTTGAAATATTTTGTAAAAGAATTTGGAGTTTAATAAGATCAGTACTTGAAAATCAGCAAGAAGATAGCCATCGAGGGCTTCAATCCGATAAGCGCACTGCCGAGTCAGGCCTCCAATTTTAAGGTATTGTTTCCATGGATGACGAAACTGGAATCTTCCATGTCCAGGCTCCCACCTTGCGAAGTTAGCCTGTCCCAAAAGTATCACTTTCCATTAACGGAGAAAGAGGGAGGGAGAGAGAGAGAGAGAGAGAGAGAGAGAGAGAGAGAGAGAATTTATGCCCACCAAGGATTCTTCGTTGCACTTAGAATTGATTACGCTCGTGTATACGTGAAGAAATGTCTCGTCGTCTTTACCCGCTGAAGTTTTAAAGCATGCATCTTCAAATCCTGCATGAAATATTGAAATATTATAAGCAACCTCAATATATATATATATATATATATAGGTCATATATTAGAGAGGTTGATATATGTATGTGTATGTATTTGATGAATTGAATTGAAAAAAAAAAAAAGAATTTTGTGATCTTGTTTCCCATTTATCTTTCATCTGTAAAATCTTTCTTCCTCGTTTCAACAAGCTTGCATAAAAGTATATCCCACTTTATATTTTCCAACTACGTTTTCATCTCAAATTTACTCTTTTTTTCCATATCACAAACTCAAAATATCTCTAATTTCATATTTTAGTTTGAGCTTCTACAATCATAATAGTTCATTTACCTTCAAGAAATTTGGAGAGCCGGTCGAGATTGAGAGCGATGAGGTTGTGAAGATCTTGGCCGGCCCAAACAGGACAAACTACGATCGAAATGACAATACAGGCAGCCCCGCCGATGAGGATGGTGGACATCCTCTTGTGAGCCAATTCAAATATCTCATCGTCGCGAAAACCAGATACAGACACCAACGAGAAGGTTAATATAAATATCATCAATCCATAGTCGTATCTTTCTTTTATCGTGGGAAAAAACCTCAAAAATGTCGAAGCCGAAGCTGCAAAATAATTTTTAAAAATATAAAAAATAATGTCAATAACTAGATGAATTCATGCATGAAAGTTAAAAAAAAATGCATAATTACCTTGTAAAAACACAAGAAGTCCTAGTACTATTGGCTCAGCTGTGTGTCCAGATGAACTGGCCAAGTGATGAGCTCCAATGCCCAGAGCACCAGCTAACATGGTGGCAAACGCTCGATTCAGACCTTTTCCAAGAGTTGCTCCTGCAAAGCAGTAATTAAAATGCTTAATTATTATATTGGTAAATTAATTTACACCCTTTCTTGGATTAGTCAACTCATAAATAGATTAATATTATATTAAGGGATGGAAATTTGGAAAAAAAAAACCAGTCGATCTCGATGGAGATAAACCAGTAGTTTTATTACCGACAGAGAATTCGAAGACGACGACGACGGTCATGACGGCCCACATTGCAGAGAGACCGAAGCTGGCGTAAAGAGGTCGGTAGTAATAGAGCAGTGAAACAATGGTGAGAGCAAACCCTACTTTCAGAGAATGAATCACTCTTCTCGGATCATCTTCTCCGACTTTTTTAATCTTCTTCACCGAACCAACCAGGTTCTCCGACGACTCTTTAGCAATGGCCTTCGCCCACTTCCACCATCTTCCCCATATTCCCTCTTTCTCTTCATATTCGTAGCTTCTTATTCTTCCTATTACAGACCCCACTTCCATTTCTAGAGAGAGAAAGTGGGTATGTAGAGAAAACGGTGGTGGTTTTGGTGGGAAGTAATGGAGTGCAGGAGTGTCTTATATAAGCAATGAGAAAAGGCTATTGCCACAGCATCGAGTGGGTGGGCCCCGACGGAAACGAAGGGACCATATCAACCAATAACCCGTTTTAAACTCCAAACTATCATATTTTTTTTAAAACGCTCCTTAAATATCAAATTTAAAAGTTAAACCTTAAACTATTTAAAAATTAACAAATTAAATTCTGCCGGCTCCGATTTCCAGAAACGAGAGGCCATTTTCTTTTTCTCTAAGATTTTAAATTAATTTATAAAATAAATAATAAACGAAAGATAATTTAAAAAATATCAAACGATATTAAATTTATTTAAAAATTTTGTCACATGTCTACCACATTATGAATAGACAATATAGAAATTTTCATAATTTTATGACACTTATATAATTTTTTATAATTATTTTACATCTATTTATAAAATAATTAACTAAAATTACAATAAATATCACAAGTGTTAAAAAATACGAAAATTTTAAGATTATCTTTCCATAATATGGTAAATATATAGTAAAATTATCAAGTAAATTCAATATCATTTGATATTTTTTGAAAATTAATATATACAATTTATTGTTTAAGATTTAATAAAAAACAGCGTCCCAATTTCAAAAAAAAATCCCGTTTTAAATGCACGTGCACCGCACATTTAAGAGGGGGTGTCAACCCCGCGTGCACTGTTGGGCCCCTCAGTTTAGGGAAAAATGAAAACGGCGCTCCGTTTTCAAAAATCAAGGGTACAACAAGATTTGATTTTTTAAGTTTTGGATAGTTTGATATTTATCTTATTAGATTTGATACTTGGACATTTTTTAAAAAATCTCATCATTTAATATTTAAATTAATTATTATTCACATGCAAACAAGCACGTGTATACCAAATTCGATCAATAGATTATTTGACAAAGTCTCACCTCCAGTCAACACGGCGATCATCTCGTCAAAATGAGGAAAATGGTTTTTGGTAGACATTTATAATCTTAATATTAACTACTTATGGTTACTTAACTAATAATTGATCCGATTAACGTGATAATGTAAAATGTAACTGCGATTTACCTAATTAATGTTTTTTAACTTTACATCTTCCCTTTTTAGAAAATTTTGTTCACCCATTCTTGACGTACATTTATGACTCGATCTCCTAAGTAGATTCACTATGACTATGCTTTTTTTCGATGTAAATCTAAGATCTTTGTTATATAGTATGTCGGAGAGAACATTGTAAAAACAAACTATGTTGTCCACATGAAGTCTACTTAACTTAGAGACAATATAATTCATTCTCCCCTGGAATAATAACGTGAGTAGATTTCGTAAGTCGATCAACGACAACCAAAATTGCATCATGACACTGCAGAAGAACTTGGTAATCTAACTACAAAGTCCATGATAATTTTATTCAATTTTCTGTCTGCCCATACAAACTCTATCAACAACACCTGTTGTCTACTTGACAAAATGAGGAAAATGATTTTTAGGAGGAAGAGATGATTTTTATAATAACTAATCGACCTATCGAGAGAGCCCGTTACCTTACCATAACTTACGCGATTAATATGGTATTCGACAATGCAATCGAGGCCAAAGATTCAGATTCAGTATGGTGAATTCCCTTATGATTTATCTTATAATTTATTATATGAATTGTATTTTAATTGGATATTAATCTTTTTAATTTAAAAGTAGAGCCAGGGAGGAGCTTTTTGTACGGCGAAAGTACGAAGAAATTCCATTAGAACGTCTGGAAATTGGAGAGAGAAGACATGAGAATAGTTAAAATAGAGGTCTTGATATGGAAGATGACAGCCATTAAACTCCTTCAATTCAATGGAGCCCACGGACGAGTCGAAGGTAAGGAAAAAGAATGGAGAAATAATTATGTTTATATATTATAAATAATTATAATAAATGAGATCATTTTTTATTTGTTCAATCTGGATATTCTTGTTTTCGCAAGGGAATGTTCTCCGGTTCTTGTTCTTCTATTGTTTAATCGTCAAAACTCAAAAGAATCTTATTTTTTGGTTTGGTTCGGTTTGGTTCGACCATCGTATCACCCGATCTGGTTGTAGTTTGATTTGTATAGAGATACAGAGAGAGGTCCTTGGACTCCATTTTTATATAACTATTGAGAACATTGCGTGTCTAATTATTCCTTTCAAAAACTAGGCTTCATAAGTAATTGTCTTAAATATTTGATGGTTGAGAACTAGTGCTTTAAGGGATGGAATAAATTCTCTTCTAAAATTACTAGTTTTCTCTACTATTATTCTCTCGTTTTAAGATCGATAAATCCTGGTTCGATTTAAACGATTATAATTGTTAAAAAAACGAGACATACACGATCTATCCCGAAGATTTGCAAGATTTTTAAATTGTTTTTCGATCAAAAAACCCGAATATATTCTTTGTTATGATTTTTAAAACATGTGTTCAGTCACTTTTAGAACAACTATGAATGGACTCTAAAGCAGCTTGGTCGACAACTTTCCTGGATGACATATTTTGTTCAATGAACACAAACCATCAATCTCTCTCTCTCTCTCTCTCAAACAACAGCAGTAGTAGTTTGACAAAAGAATATTGACCGATGGATCTCAATCTCTTGAAAAAAAAAGGGCCATTGATCGGCTCTACCTGTAATCATTCAAGAGGTGTGGAAGGGTCTAAAGAATAAAAGGTGGAGCATGACATTTGTTGTCGTTAAATTATGTTTGGTTTTGGGAATGAGACAACCACTTGCACTTATGAATAACTTATCGTCCTTATCACCACTATAAAATCACTCATTTTTAGTGGGTTTGAAAATTATCTTCCTACCTAACATGCACTTCCTTGCTACAAAACACATGGAGTCTCGCTCCCGACGATTAAATATTATTTGTTTCATACAAAAGTCTGTATGAAATTGTTTTTGAATCGTACCATAGAACGTGTCTTATTAGAGTAGAGAGTGAACTCGATTAATGTATGAATATTCGTTACTTTTTTCAAATAATATGATACTGTATCATTCTTCTAATTTCACACAAACCATTCTTATACTATTTCATTTTTACTGAAAACTAGATGTTAGTTCGTAACTTGGGCAAGAATGAGTTCCTCTCAAATCTACAAAACAATGAGGCATATGTAGCGGTCTTGTCAAAATCTCGAAAGTAATTTGCATTGGTGATCTCCTTTAGGTTTTGTAAATATAAGTAAATTTAGTAGTAAAATTCGTAGTTGTATCTTGATTTTGATAGTAAATATATTTCTCTGTCCCTAGATTCTTCTGGAAAAAAAATTTTCCGCATTAAATCTTTGTGTCTCATATTTCATATTTTTCTTTTTCATTTGTATTCAACTCTCAACAATCTTATTTTTATCACTTTGCATCGCAAATGCAGAAGTCCCTCGTTGATTGGGAGTTGTTTCATGAGTTTGTTCCTCGAATGAACATCCTTCCGTGTCTAAAAACCTCGACTGACACTATTAATGAATTATGTTGTTCATGAACCCAAACGTTCTGAGATCTAATATACTCGCGACCGACCAGTAGTGCCTAGCCGCCCTGTTTTTATTTCACCATCACAACTTTTATATAAATGGGTGTGAATCTCTTAGTATTGTGTGTTTGTAGTTAGTGGTGAGGCCAATTAGTCTTAAAAAGTGATTTAAATTAGGGTTAATTAGAGTCTGATTTAGACACTTTCTTGTGGTCTTGGACTTTAGATTAGAATAATGGGATCCACTTCAGAGACAAAGACCAACACATTTTGATCTTCCCACCACAAAAATTAGGGTTTCTGATTTGATTAAGACCTCCACTTTGCAGACTTTTTTCTCCAAAGTGGAAGTGATAATTCATTGTAGGTTTACTGATCTGCTATCTTTCCTTTGCATTTTCCTTCTTTAGGAAAACATTAGGTGATAAGTTGTTTCATTTACTCTTTCTATGAATTTTGACAAATTCGTGCAAAATCTCGGTTATCACGATGACCTCAGTGAACTTAGAGCTTTAATATTGTTCCGAAAGTAATCGTTTGATAGTGAAGATGCCCGGATTAGTGCTTGTGGTAAATCAATTATGATTAACAAAAATTTAAGGTCCACTCCAAAATAAATTATTATCAACAACAAAGCAACATTAGCAGTAATCTCTTGGATCTAGTAAATCGACAATTACAACAAGAAACTACGAACATCCAAAACACAATCATGTTTCACACCAATCAACACACCCCCAAATGTTTTTTTCGATGAGCTTCGCTCGAGATGACGGAAATTATGTCCAAAGAATTCGGTTCCAACACCTCCAGATTGAATATTTTTGGACCACGTAGCTCCTACTCAATGCAAATTACGAAACCCACCAGTCGCTGATATCGGGGCTGCTCGTGAAGGATTGCAGGTCGCCACATGCTTGTTTTTTATAGGGTCTGGAAGTGATCCACCTTTCATTGTGTGCTCCAAGAGATGCACAAGTGACATAAATACTTCCACCCTTGTCACATCCCGATCGGCCTGATACAAAACAGAGTACTTGATAAATTACCATTAACTCCAAAAACTTAAACTCATAAGTTGAAAATATTTTAATAATTTACACATTTGTTAATATTTTCTCTTACGTATAGATCTTCTTTATTAGACTTTAAATGTATATTTTTTTAATTGTGTTAATTTTGATGTTATCGATATTAGAATTTAGACATCTGACTCTGATATCATAATAAATTACTCATAACCGCAAAATTTTAAGTTTGTAGGTTAAAAATTATTTAATCATTAATATATTTTTTAATAACGCTCAATTCAAGCCGACAGAGGAATTAACTAAGTGTATTTTGAACAAACATAATGGAAGAGTATCATCAGAACTGCAGATTTTCTTGCTCAGTTAAAATTTTGATATTGTGTAAAGAAGAATCCAACCCAGAAACGATTCGATTACTCGAATAACCTACATTGAATGTGGTCGACGATTATTAGAGACCGTTCTCGATATTAATCCTGCTGACTTAACTAGTCGGATTTGATCTATTTCTATCATTATCATAAGATACAGCTGAAATGTTACCTCTACAGTGAACTGTGCCCAAAGCTGACCATTCCGAGCCTCCATCATTCCTTTCAAGATAGTTAAACCCATTCCTCTGATTAAGTCAGCTATTTCTAGGAAAAATCCTCTTTCTTCACAGACCATCTGACAAGAAGATAAAGTTTTCCATACATGTTCCGTTAATCTGTAGTATAAAAAAAAGTCGCAAACTTTAGTTAAAACTACAAGACATTACCTCGACAAGCATTTGCCGCGGTGAATTTAGATCCTCAACTATGATAGGACAGGACATAGATTGCGATCCAACCTCGAATGCCCATGTTGCCCCGTGTTCAAAGTTGTCTTTTAGAAAGAGTCCACTTTCCTTGCGAATGATCTACATATTTTGAAAAAAAAAACAAAAAACAATGTGTGTTTAAGAGGCATTTGTAACCTGTTTCTAAGACCAAAGTGCATAAACCAAAGTAAATAAAGCAAGCTTTCAAGCACACCTTAGACTCCCCAGTTTGTTTTAGCTTGTCTGCATGCTTTGTGACACTTTGCAGGAAGAGCATATGCTTGATGGTCCTTTCGAGTAATGCATCGATACTATACTGTTGAATTTCAAAAATCGAACCAAGAAACGAATCAGGTTCCGTAAAGCAAGAAAAAGAGACGAATAGGAGTAGTGACAGGTATTACTTTTGCTCCATTTGGCACAATCTCACGCAACTCCCTTAATCGATCTTGAATCATCTGTCGATCTTTTGGTCGGGGCTTAGGATTCTCTCCGAGTTTTACCCTTTTGCGGCATGATTTATTCACTTCCTCGGACCTCTTCGAATATGCCGCCGACATGCAACTACTGCGCTTCACACTATTTGCTTGATCAACCCATGAACTGATTTGTGATCCACAAACAGTAGTTTTAGTAATATTTGCCAAATCATCTTTGCTACACCCAGACCTGAAAGAGGATGGATGTGGTCTCCAATGTTTAGGGGAAACACCAGAAATGGAATCATTGGGCATTGTCAATGTTGTTCTACAAGATACATCATCATTTGAATCTTGCTTGGCAGCAAAGTGACCTTTAGAGATCACAGCTTCAAGAAGGTTGTCAGAGGCAGTCTCAGCAGCAATAGTGGTTGAAAGAGTTTGACTTATTGAGTTCATATCCTCATCCATATTATCAGCCCATTTTGCATGTAAAGTATTCAGGCTTTCATCAAGTGTATTTTTCTCGTCAACGATGCCCAAAATGTACGATAATTCATCTCCTGAAGGGGGTTTGGCATTTGCATTGTATTTCATATCTGAATATCCTGGGTTCTCACTTTGACTTCCATGGCTTTGGTACTCAAAAGCAAAATCAGGGATATGCATATTAAATGATTTCAAACCAGCTGAGTGGGTCAAAGTTTTATCAACAGCTTGAAACAAACCAACATCAGTACTTGACCTTGTTGGATTGAATTCACCTTGAGAACACTTAACATTCAAAGAAAGTTGTCTATAATTGGATGGCAAGGATTCGTTCGTTAGATGATCCGCAAAACCAGTACTTTGAATGTCAATCCCAACATTACTGCCAAAATGATTACCATCAACTGCAAGAGCGATTAAATTTTCATTTCTTCCAACATCTAAAATACATCCTTCAAGAAATGGAGTAGGAATACAACCCTTTTCAGAATCAAGAATAATGCATCCAGTTTTCGGCAGTTGAGATGACGCTGCATGATTAAGTGAGCTTGTATAGTTATCATCAATATAACTATCAGTACCAGACAGAACTGAACTTTCTATTAGCTTCAGGTTGCCCTGACCAGAAATAGATTGAAACAAACCATCTTGGCAATCGAACCCAGCACTTAAACAATGAAGCTGGTTTGGCAATGCATCCGGTTTCGGAGAAATCAACGAAGCAATGGTAACTCGATTCTTTTGAAGATCTCTTAAAGAATCTTTTGGCTTCATCATGCGACTAATTTCAGGTTTACAATGACCATTGTGAGAATTTCGGATCACGTCAGGAATTTGAAACGTCGGAATAAGATGATGACTATAATCCTCACTCTCTCTACCCAGAGAACATTTGATTCTGCCAATTGGACCTAAAGCATGAGATGAATTTCCAAGATGGTTGCCACAGTCAGCCAGTTGAGATGATTTTATTGACTTAGCTGATGAATCTGCAGATATATGCACTCCAACAGAGGCAGATTTCCCCATTTTCATACCTTTATTATTTTCTGTACAGCTTTCCGAGATAAGTGAACCAGGAAGCTCCACAAAATTCAGGATCAAGTTCTTCACATCACTTACAAATCCCATACTCTCCATGATCTGAACACACAAATACAAAGTTTTGCTTTTTAACAGTGGTCGTTGATAGCAACTATGAAGGTGCCAAATAAGTACTACTGATCAAACACTTCAATGAAGAAACAAAATAACGGACTTACTGTGCAGGAAGAGCCAAGTTGAACAACACCATGTAGAGGAATGGGAATAACTGCTATTGTCTGCAAGCCAAAACAAGAAACTGTAATGAAATTGCAATTTACTTGCAAAACAAAGCACATCAAAATGTGACAGACCTGAATCCCAGCTGAAAATTGCTGATGCATCTCCTCTACAACCTGAAAGTATACATACAATATAAACATGAAGTTTATGTCACTGTTTTAGCCTCTCCTATATCAAAGCTTATTAATACACGGAAGAGGGCGAGAGTTAG
This sequence comes from Begonia peltatifolia, assembly GCA_022433055.1. Taxonomy (NCBI): domain Eukaryota; kingdom Viridiplantae; phylum Streptophyta; class Magnoliopsida; order Cucurbitales; family Begoniaceae; genus Begonia; species Begonia peltatifolia. The sequence goes on from CM039527.1 coordinate 6,472,876, forward strand.
AAGTTATCATTTTAGTGTAATTCCCTCCAACTGGAAAATAATTATTTCTCACTGGTTTCTTCCTTTCCATCACTTTATACATTTTTTTTTTTCTAAACAAATTTCATTTCTTATTAAAAATTTAATTTTCATAAAGATAGAAAACAGGGATTATAAGATGGCATTATGGGACGTATAGGATATGATATCCACACATATAATCAAAACATAACATTTTAACTTTGTAGATTAGCAAAAGATCATTTAAACATTCTACTATACCTTGGGTGGATCAGCATCTCCAGTGTAATTCTTTGAAAGAATCCACTGATGACTTCCAGTAAACGCAGCTCTTCCAACCATCCTATAAAATCAGGAAGTTTGAGATTTTAATACACAATTATAGGAAATAAAATGCACCAAAGGGAAGAACTCTAAACTTTATACCCTTCCCCAACTGCAATAATCTGATTATTCAAAATCATTTTGTCAATCAGAGAATCAACATTGACGCCTCCTTCCATCCCGAGCTGTGCGGAGAAATTTTCGGAGGTAGGCAAACATCCTATTAACTCGTGAAAGGGTGATTTAAGACTTTCATTCTCACAGTCCAAAGTAAAAGAACATGGTGAGCTTTCATAATGACACTCTTCCCAGATTAAAAGCCTGAAAGTTTAAATTTTCTCAATTAAAAACTAACAAAATTAGAAATGCAACAATTGTACTTTTGTTTTAAAACAAGTACATGTAAGACAAACATAAAATTCAACATGGGAGGACACTGATAAACTTTAAACAAAAAACAAAAGATTATAAGGGAAAAGTCTCATGCAGAGTTGCAGAGCACGTCCATCAAAGTGAAACTAGCATACTTTTAACTCAGATTCCTCAGACAAAGCAGAAACAACCAAAGCATAATAATAATAAATAAATAAATAAAATGAGGAGATGATAGATTGCCAACCAAAAGATACGACTACAGTACTACTAGCCAACAATTAAGCACTCATTCACGGACCTCGCGAAAACCAATCGAGTTTAGAGCCTAGAATCATACACGACCTAAAACAAGACATTTCGATTCAAGTTTCCTTTCAAATGGTCAACTATTTTCGAAGCAATCAAAATGAGTAACTTCAATATGATTTAAGTCAGCACATTTATTTTGTTTCTCTAATGTTCTTCAGAGACATACCCAGAATTTTTCCAACCAAATATCCAGAACACAGCGTAAGACCAATGGTTGGACCGGCACAGAGCCTTCAGCGCATCTTTCAGCAAAAGTCTCATCTTTCAACGGCGGAGCTCGATTACAACGCTTTTTTTTCCAAAGAAATTTCCAATCAAACACCCACGATTGCAGACGTGCGTAAGAATGATCAGCCCCAGAGCTCGTACATCTCCGATAACTTCACTTTCTTCAGCCTAACTTCCGCGGCACGATCCTCTTCCGGCCTGTTTCGTCCTCAACCCTCCACTTCTCTTCCTCTCAGGATCCAAGTTACCGGCGACCATTCTCCGGCAGGCCATACTCCAGTAAAACCGTAAGACGAAGAAGAAAGCTACAGATAACCCGGAAACGGAAAACTACCCGGGAGCAAAACACCTACACTATTCCACAGGCTTGAAGCAAATAAACAAGAATGCTTTGCTCCATTTCTTAGGGGGAAGTGGAAAGAGAAGAAAGCGCGAAATCTTCAAACGAAAACAGATAAGAAAAAGAGACAGATAAAATGGCAGTCTTCTTCTTCTTCTTCTCCTCCTTCCTCCTCCTCCTTCCGCTCTTAAGTTAAAAATATATCACTGTAATTATTACACTTTGCTATTCTCTGCACTTGGAGAGAGAGAGAGAGAGAGAGAGAATTCGATCTGAACTTCCGCCTATAGTGCGCCACTAAAAGTCGGGGGGAAGAAGGACATTACATAAAGAGGCAAGGATTGTAATGAAATCACGCTTCTGCCATTCTCTCTCTCTCCTCTCTCCCTTTTGTCGGTTTCAGAGCGAGATTGATGATGTCTCTCTCTGCAGCGTGAACCGAGGTTAGTGCCGGTCGCTGTCTCGATGACATCCCTCTATTTTGCCCTCTCTTTAATTTTAATTACGGCAGTTGCCATCCTTATTTTTTGTTTTTAGGTTTTGCAAAATTTTAAAATATTTTTAATCATTATTGAAATAAGTTTTCAATCCCAATCATTGTATTTTATAACTCTATTTTAACTCTTAATTGAAAGAACAAAAGGAATTAATATTCTAAATTACTTTTTTTTTTTTACCAAAATTGCACTTTTTGGGTCGCTAGCAAAACTATACATTTTTTTTTATTTGAACACGAGCCTCTGTTTCAATTGCTTATATATATAGTCTTCAAAACTATAACACCGAAATCGAAAGTGAAAGAGAAATTGATTACTCGAGACAAACAAAATTTATTAGAATAACAAGCAAAAAACGCAAGACATTTAACGCTAACAACACGGAGTCAAAATGTAATTTTGCTCAAAATAGTAATTTAGAGTGTATTTATTCATGACTCTTGAGTTTTTTCGAAACTCAATTGTGTTTTATCATTAAATTAATTATTTTATTAATTTAGAATGAGATAATTAAATTGCATACTTATAAGTCTTAACGGTCTAAAGTTTTTAAAAAAATCATAGTTACGTAATAAAATTTATTTAAAATATAATATTTAAAAATTATTTTAATACCATGTATTGAATCCCAAAAAAAGGAATTATTCTTTAAATATTTGCTTGCATTGAGCCCATAAATAATTTATGCTTTTGAAATATTCCTTAAAACGCCAACTAAGCCTATTTAAATTAATCAATTAATCTTCCTCTTCTTTTAACGTGTGCTCTCCCTAACTAATGGTTCTTTCCTAAGTTTTGAACATGTTATCAACTTTCCACGGCGATAAATTCCACCAATTTATACGATTTTAGTCTCTGTTAAAAATTTCACCAGTTTAAACTGTTACATGTAAGTTTTTAGAATGATTAACTATTGTTTTCGGTGTTCTATCGAAAAATAAAAGTTATAAACTTGTTTGTTTCGATATTAAAATTGCTATTAATTTTTATAAATTTAATGATTTTAGAAAACATATTCGATAAAACGTCAATAAAAAAATAAAAGAAGAAGTGCAATTTAGACCTATTTTTAAGGTCATTTATGGTAGACATATTTTAACCAAATATAACTCTATTTTTTAACTATTAGTAAATATATTTTTATCGTTATTAAATGATTCATTACTTCAAATGCACTAACGATTCTCGTTTGTTCTGTTTTTTAAGAGTGATAATCTCTCGATTGTATTTTTCGCACATGCGTTAATTCAACTAGAGAACGAAACATACAATTTTTTTAGAGGTCTAAAAATGAATTAGAGTTAGATAAGTTTTTGTCGCATATATTCCACATAATAGAATTAAGTCACAATAAATGTATATTTACCAATAAACAAAAAGTTAAAATCTATTTTGTTTTAAAAAAATTAGAAATCCGAGGTAAATAATCTCTTATATTAATTGTTAAATTGCATTTTACTTTAGAAATAGATACATAATTGATGATTTATGGTTGTGTAAAAAATTATATTAATGATTTTCCAATTTAATTAAAAAGATAATAATGCTGATTAATATATTATAAAAAGTGGATAGTGATGAGATCTTGGTCTCACAATTCAAGATCTCTATCCTCACTGTATTGGATTTAGTTGTCTGCCTCATAATCAAACATTAATTATTACTATTTTTGAAAAATTATTTCTCCTTCTTTGACCAACCATTCCTCATTGGCTGCTGTCCTAAATGAATTGAAATGCCCCCACCCAAATAATACATTATTTTCTATACATATACGTATACATATATATTGCGAGCAAGGCTAGCCTGTTGATGTCTAATGAGTATTGTCGAATTCCAACAATTTCCGGCAAAGTTCACCAGTGACTCGCTGGAATTCGGTGGTCGGAGGCCTGCTAGCCCAACTTAATCTCTCCGTCGAATCTAACTCGTCTGGTTGCCTAAGTTGCAAGTGAGAGATTATATTTACTTAAAGTCATATATTTTTTAACAGGTAATAATTGTTTTAGCACTATATTTTCGGAAAACATCATTTTAGTCTACATTTAAAATATAATTAATTTATCAGTGTTGTGATTAATCTATTTATCATTTGATTTAATTAATTTACTAAAAAATAATCAAAAGTAACGACATAGAGAGAGAGTGTGAGAATGTTGACTTTTCAAAGCTTATTTTTAATTGAGTTTTAATTCTCAAGAACTTAATCAAACAATTATATTAATATTAATCACCGACAATACATTCTTATAGTATACCTAATCTATAGCGCATGCATTAGACTATTAATTCACTATATATTAAGGAATAAGGATATAACCATTAATCATTATACTTAAATAATTAAAATTTTAGTTTAATGTTTTCATTAGTTGAATATTCTATTTTTTATTATTTTTAATTAGATAACATGATATATCAGTGAAACTATAAGCAATTTAACGTTTTAACTTGTTCTTATTGTGACAGTCCGTCTGCGAAGACAATGATGACTTAATATTTTGTTTATTGTAAGATATAGTTCGTATTAATGGGGACTGTGGGTGCACAATCTCACATCGTTTTAGAAAGTGAAAAGTGAATTATTTATAAATAGATTTCTCCACTATATCTGGTATAATACGATTTAGATTAATCCCGAGAACAAATCTATATAGGCTCTAGATCAAAGCGAATAACATTGAACTTGAAGCATTATCGACTTCACGCATATAATACTTGCTATGATCGTTTACTTTTATTTAATTACAACAGGCAGTCTAAAGTCGTAGAATTACGAGCTGATTTTCTCTCAATAACAAACTATTAAAAAGATAACAAACTTTATTTGTGGTTAATAATATGGTTTAAGCATTTAGCATGCACTATAATTATATCAACTAATATTGTTGGCTTGGCCTTTATAAATTTCCACCTTTCCCCAAAACACACATAATTGATCATAATCACTGTTTTCAAACATTGGATGCCTAACCTAATCCCTGCATGTCCATGCAAATAATAGTGATTATGGATCGAGACTTTAAAAATAAGAAATACATTCGACAAAATTTTAATCAATCGGTTTGAATTTTTCAGTCGTGACAAGTATAAAATAAAGTACAATTTTCCGTCTGATATATACATCATATTACCATTATTTTTATTTTTTTTTATTTTTAATGTCAAATGATGACCATTATTTAACATTATATATGTGTGTGTGTGTACAGGGAGAATTCAACCCTTTAAACATTGATGATGATGACATATGATTGTGTTGAAAAAACAAAAAAGGAATAAAGATGTAAGCTTTGAGAAAACTTAAAGATTTTCCTTTTTTATTGACTTTTCCATTTCTATGATTTCATGTTTTTTAAAATTATAAACCAAACAATTGTTTTTAAAAGAAAGATTCTATAATTAAATTTAAGCATATATTAATTTCCAAATAAATATTCATGTATTTGAATTTAGAAGTTTAATATATATTTGGAGGATATTTAAAAATGTTGCGAAGATAAAAGAAGTAGACTGATTTTATTTTTTGACATTTAAAAATGCAAAGTTTATACCTATTTATGGTTGAATTATTTCCAAAAAAAAATTAGAATTATTTATTTATTTATTTATTGAAATGATGGGATGAAAAAGAAGAAAACGTAGACTTCACGTCGACTTTTTGTGGGTGGGAGTACCCCAAAATAGAAAATTGCAAAAGTATCATCTCTCTTATCCATACCACTTTTCAAATTTTATTTTTCATTTTATTTTTACGATTTAATTTCATACTATACTCGTATAGCCTTCTTGTCATTTATCCAGAATAAATGTTTAAATACTCCCAATAATTATTGTGCAAAATAAAATATACATTCAATTATAAAATTAAAGGGTAAGCGGTAATTCATCATTGCTATGATATGCGACGAATCTTAGTCAAAATTGAGAAATTTGTCGAGACTTTCAAGTCACAAAGTGGGCGGGTTGAGAATTGACTGGGCCAAAATTTAGGCCTAAAAATTATTTGAGATTTTGGTGGGCCTATATTTGGGCTTTGAACGTACCGATAATTAGTTTGGGCTTTTTATTTTAATTTTAAAAGAAATATTAGCGATTTATATACATTAAAATTAAATAATAATAATAATAATAAAAAAGAAAAAAGGAGGTGATGTCCAATCATAGGAAGTGGACCATATATAAATACAAATAATAATTAAAAGTTTAGTTAAACTAATGATTTTGTTTAATATAATTTTAAAAAGCGAGGACAATGATCAAACCCACATTATTTAATGTCTGGTTTTTTTCCGTACCCGTACCTTAAATCTCTCGTCTTTTTTTTTAAAACTTGTACTTTTTGTTTCTCTTTCTTTTTATTAAATTAATTACTTTATATTAAAGTGTGAGCAAAATCCAACCCCAACCGTGGTTCTACCCAATTCGTGTGGTTCGGTCCGGTTCAAGTTAGTTCTACCCGCTCAAGGTTCTGGCTCTAGTTTCAAATTTTCAAAAGATGTGAAAATAATAAACCAAACAATTGGTCAAAATATTCGAGCAGAAAACGAGTTAAAACCCGATTCAAAATTAAAAAAAAAAGGGTCTCCGTCCGAAACAAACTCAATACCTGATCCAAATTTCAAAAATTCAGCTCAAAATAACAAAAAATATATTTTAAAAAAATTGAACGAATTTTGGTTTTGGAGTCAAAAAGACGGATGGAGCGTCCTGATTAAGTCAAAAATAAATTAGAAATATTTGACTAAAACTAGTTATTTTTAAAAATAATTAGAAGGTAATTCTCCAGTTAATTGATAAGAATGAGTTTTATTTGAAAACAAAAAACAAAAAAGGCTTTAATGGGAAATAAGATTTTTGCAGGATCTTGTTGGAGAAATAATCATGGATGCAGTAATTTTGCTGCCTTACTGTCTCCTGCCTTTGCAGCAATGATATCTAAAGACACTGAAAATCAAGATATTCTAAAAATTAAAAATAATGCTAACTAAAATCAAATTGAGTTACACTGTTTCGAAAAAAAAAATGTACCTTATTTATTTGTCACAAATATTATTTCCTTGACTATGATATCGTATTTAGAGAAGAAAAAAAAAACACGTAAATTTACTAGTACAACATGTGATGTATCGATATTGTGCGTTAGAATGTCATTTAGAGATAATTATTCCAATTGATTATCTAAGAAGTTGACGAAGGAATGGTGCCCCGTGACCAAAAATAACATATTAAAAAGACTGGATACCGAACTAATTTCATACGATGTCACGGTACACTAAAATAAAGTTTTATTTCCAAATATAAAAAATGTCATGGAAAGGGAGACCAAGCGTCACAGAAAGCCAGCATCTAGTTCTCTGATTCCCACTAACTTGCTTACTGACTTACAGCAAATAAAAATAAATAAAATAATTTTTATACCACAGTTCTAAGATTTTAAGTGTTGTTACTCCTCGAACCCTATTATTCTAGTCTCGAGTTACGCCCTAGTTTTTAGTTTATGGAGAATTTCAAGACGAGATTTCATCTGTTACGTCGATCATGGTATTCGAAAAGACCCGTTATTGATATCATGTCTAAAGTAGTGAGAAAGAGGCATTTTCTTTTTATAAATGTAATTATTGTACGATGAATTCATATATTTAGTAACAATCGTACGTCGGCAACTATAAATTCAAGCTCGTCAAAGTGATCAAATACGATATAATAGTCGTGTAAGCGTTGGTTTGACGACGGATATAATTAAAATTTGACTCATAAATTATATATTAAAAATCACTTGTCTCTAGTTTAATTATTATTTTTCTATTTTTGTATGATTAGTTTAGAAAATACAGAAAGTTAAATTTTCTTTTATAAAAAAATGTTGTCATCTACAATGTCCTAATCATGGAATCTAGACCAAATGACAGGTTTCATGAACTCTATTACAAGGTAATTTCATGGATTTAGATATATTCTACTCTCAATTTATCTTAATTAATATTAAGTAAGGTTAAAAATTTTGAGATTACAGAGAATAATGACTATAGATTTAAGCTTAACAATTGTATTACAAACAAGACATCTACTCTTCTAAGGACATTTTTTTTGTTACGTGACTAATTTACTCATAAATCGAAACTCTTAAACGCCTTGTTTTCAATATTGAGAAATTTATTGACAAACTATTGTACTAGACGTGATAGTCCGTCATGTGAGTCCAACTCATACAAGTGATGGTTTATAATCTTAAATCGTTTGGAAGAATGAAAAATTCAAAGTTTATAAATAATATTTCACTCCATATTTAGTACAATGCGTTTTGAGATAAATCCAAAGATAAAATTGTGAGAACTATAATTCGAACTAGATAATTTTGTAGTGAGAGCGATAGAGAATGTTACACCCAACATTTTCGTCAAATAGAAAACATATAATAATCATTTCGTGCAAAATCATCAACCAGTTCGTAAGTCACACGTACGAGTACCGAATACAAAATGCCAATACACAAAATATAAGTAATTAAATCCATTTAGCATAGTAGTGGAAATGTGAAAGAGACCTGATTCCATGATCATCGCACGCATGTGATGGAGAATGTGAAGTTATAATCAGTAAGATATTACATGCCCAACAAGGACGACGACGTTTGAGTTGATAGAAAGTGGTGCTTATTTTTATAGTAATGTTTTAAGAACAAGCTCACAAGTATTTCCATTTAAGTATAAACTTGGACGTGACAAGTCATTTTGTTATATATTCCCACGCCCTATTTTTTTCATGTGCCCTCCTCTTTTCTTTCCATCACTTTTTCACTTTACAAGATTGCATTTCAGATGCACAAACTTTTCTTTGCTGGTTCTCCTTTTCTCTAAAGCTCTCATCCTTGGTTTATAAAATTGGTGGATGTTTGTAATAATAAAATAATTATAAGTGATTGACAGGTTGTTTTTGGAGTAGATATTATCGTTTTTTTCTTTTCGATTAGTTTTTGAAATGACCGATTTTTCGAACACTGACAAGATCTTTGGTGTCGTATGTGTGACAAACACATCGTGTAAGAACGGTAGTCCCATGAACAAGTCGGACTGTGAAATATTATATTGTTTGAGATAATTAGGTCGCGTTAGCTTAGACTTAAAATTGACAATATTATAGTGTTCGATGAAAATAATAATATTACAAATGTACGAGAGCTGAAGCCGAACCGTAAATATAGTTTACAAGGACATTGATGCTCTACATGAGTGATTATGACAAACACTCTCTAGAGATTCAAAATCAAGTAACTTCTCGCACGTTATTTAACAGAAGTGAGAACAATAATTCACAAATAAATTTTGATCTCCAAATAGTACAAAGACTTTTAAGAACAAAACTCGAAAATAAATTATACGAATTTAAATTTAAAATAAATAATATTATATTATTTAGTCGAAGAGTACCAATATTCTTTTCCTTTGATTATCGATTATACAATGATTGAGTGTTTCTTCTCTTTCAACCCTACTTTTTAAGCAATGCTTAAAGATGGACGACGCTAGTTAATTAGTAGCTAAGCATATTCTTACGTGCATGGGAGCACCCAAAAGACTCCCGACTATCAACGATTATCCTTTATATATATATATGCTTAGATATTTTTCGAAGGAGGATGCCAAGTTAGTCAAAAGAAAGATTAAATAATTAAAAAAAAAAAGTAGATATTCTTCTCTGCAATTGAACTTTTAGAAAAACACAATCTTTAATGGTGTCTTCAGGCATCAGCATCCTAGAGTGAAGATCTTTTAGCCAATACCACACTAATTGGATCTTCTATCTTGTGGCACATACAGACAGAAATAAAAAAAAAAAAAAGTATAATTTTAATTAAAATAATTACTAAATTTGTTTTCTATTTACCAAAATGAATAACATATTAAAATTTAAAATATTATTGTTATTAAAATTACCCTTCAAATATGTTTTTATTAACAAATTGGCCGATGATCACCCCATCTAATTGGATCATTTTATCCAAGAGCACAGAAGATAGAGTATTAATTTTAATTAAAAATGCTCGCATATGTTGGAAGAACTCCATATTCTCTCGAGTAGCATCGAATGATAATCTCTCACTTGAGTCAAATGGTCAATGGTCGAGCCAAGGTGGTTCGAGGTGGTCGAAGCCATTTAACACCACCACTTTAACCACCATTGACGGCCGGGGTGGGGCCACACCCTAATATATTCATCACTCTCTCTGTCAATTAAAACATAAATTAAACAATTAATTATGTTTTATATTTTTAATTTGCAAACTAATAAATAAGTATTTATAATTAATTATGGTAATTAGAAGTAAAAGTTGATTATTCTGCCTGAAAGAATATCGGCCTCACAATCAAAGACTCTATCCTCTTCCACTCTTTTTCTTTCCAAAAACAATTGATACCCCTTTTATCCTTTCATATTTTTGCTATTATTAATTAAATAATTTTGTTTGTATTTTAATTAGTTATATTTTTAACATAATATATAATATAAAAAATATATCAACTAAGATAATAATCTTCGATTATAGTTTAATTGGCAGACTGTTATTATATAGTTTTAAATTAGATTTACATTAGAACTATTTATATAATATTATAGACGACATAGCATTGTTAGGGAGTATATTTTAGACATTTCTATTAATATTTTTATTTTTAATTTTAATTTTAATAATATTTACTACTATATAATGTATGTAAAATATGCAATATTTTTATTTACTCTAATCTAATATATAATTTAAATAGAATTTTAAAATAGGTCTATTTGTCTTTTTTTAATTTATCAAGCTTTGTTTAGTATTTCTCTTTAAAAAATACATATACTATTTATCTACATTAGTGATTTTTGTTTGTCTGGACAAATAAGGTAAACAAATATGGCGCGACAGGAGGAATGAATTTGTTCCTCAATGCTGTGTGGAGGGCAATGATCGAAATGACAAATAAATAATAATAATGGTTATTATTATTTTATATATTTGCTGAGAAAATCACATTTATTATTATGGATGCAATTCCATTGTTTATAAACAATATATATATATATATATGATTTTTTAGATTTTAAAGAAATTAAGGGCATAAAAATAATATAATATATATTTCTATTATAAAACACGTGATTTAATAATAAAATAAAAACATGTATTTGATGTTAAATATTATCCACTCATCTAAAACATTTAAATTACCGATTTTTAAGCAATATTCTCCGTTGTATTTTCGGATTATTATTTTTAATAAGTTAAATAAACCAAGAAATAATATTATTAAAAAGAGAATACGATGAGCTAATCGTGTTAATGTTGTATTAAAGACAATTAAGCATCAAGATTAATTAATTAATTATTAATGAAAAGAGTGGCTCTTTAGTCGACTCTTGTCAATGATTGGTTGAAAACCTAATAATTAAAGTTATTAATTTATTTTATTACAAAATTAATTATATCTGTAGGTAGTCTTCGAATTCTCGTCCTTCTTTCTGTACAACTGGTCATTCCTAGGTCAACTGTACGTGGACTCTGACTTCTTAGACGTTATCGTCCGATCATTCCCCTTTTCATATTCTCCAATTCCGTTAAATATTGTCATGTTATTAGTTTATGGCATACTTTAAACTATTCTTGGACAGCTCGAACTTCTACTTCGTAGATGTCTTTGTAAATTTATTTGTTAAATTCGATATATATACGAAAATATTTTAACTAAATTTTTAACATATTTAAAAATTTTAATCATTTTTCATACTGTGTTATCATCTTCAATGAAAATCAAAATCAAATCATTAAAAATAAATTTAATAAAATTCTAATTTAAGTTAGAAATAGTTAAACAAGTAAGAAATTAAATTAAAATAAATGATTAAATAATAACATGCTAAATTTAAACGAATAAACATATAATAAAATTTAAGTTGATGATAACTGAAAAGTAAATATTTTATTTATAAAAAATATATTTTGAAATTTAATACGTAAAAAACTCAAAACTTATGTGCCTAATTTAGGCTTTATCATTTTTCATATTCAATTATTATCAGCTAATAAATTTATTTATATGACTTAAATTAGTAGCATGAAGTAAAAATAAATTATTGAGGAATCATTATCAATTATTTATTGATTTGATTTGATTTATAATTAGTTAATTAAACTTTATCCTATAGGGAGAGGTAGATTTATTTGGTCAATGTAACTACTAAATGAGATTATTAAAAAATATAGCAAAATTGAATTAATAATTTAATGATGGGTAAATATATATATATTTTACTTTATCCCAAAAATGTACTAGTAATAAAATATCTTTAAATGATATCTCCTTCCCTCCTTCCCTCCATTTGAGCCTCTCTCTCTCTCTCTCTCTCTCTCTCTCTCTCTCTCTCTCTCTCTCTCTCTTCGAGGTATTTTGGCGTAGACTTACAGGAATGGCGTACGTATTACTAGTCCTTGCTGTTCTTTATCAACTTCTACGAATACGTATATAAACTAAACTCATTAATGGCTTTTCTAAACTCTAGATCTCACGTGTTCTCCTCTTTCCTCACACATTATTCTGCAATTATCTATTCAATATTTCTCTCTTTCTCTCCTCTTAGAGAGAGAGAACGTGATAATGGTGAAGTTTTGCAGTCGCCCAGTCATGGCTGTTTCCGACTCTCTTCAAGTGAGAATTTTGGCTTCCTCTTCCAGTCATTTTCAACCCTTGTGTCTCGGCTTTCGAGAGAGAGAGAGCTAATTTCAGGTCAAGTCAATAAAATTCATAATTATTTCATTAATTAACTTTGTAGTTTTACAAAACTCAATTAACCTCTCCTAATCTTATCCAAAGAGCTAAAATATAACTTTGACCATAGTATTATTATATTAATTAACGTCCTAATCTTGCTTATAATCATTAAATCAACAATAACATTCAAAAATTTGTTTCTTGCATCGTATTGTTAGTTTTCGTTAAAGAACATGAAAAAACTAAGACTCATGTCATAATTAAATCTGAGACATTTGGATGCATTATTTCTGTCTCTGTCTTCAATCATATTGTGGTGCAGTATTTTGACATTTAAAATTTTATTATTGACAATTTTAATGAAGACTACGACACAATAATATTATCGATATTTATGATAATATTCATATTTTTATTGTCAATTGAATATATATTAATATAAAATTTTTAGGATCTATATTTTTTTCATTCTCTCTCTCTCCACCTTCAAACTCTAGGACTATTCTCACTGTTCTCGAGCTTCACGTTGCCACTTTCGCGTCTCTGAAGCTACTTCCTTCCTCTCTGTTTTGACGTCGGTCGACACCTGCAAAGACCGGTCGACACCGATTACAAAATTGGTCGACATTGACTAAGATAGGCCGACACTTCATTCCTCTGTATTTTGACATCGGTTGACACCTTTAAAGCTTGGTCGACACCAATTACAAAATTGGTCGACCCTTAATAGATAGGTCAACACTGCATTGCTCTCTGTTTTGACATCGGTCGACACCTGCTTATACTGGTCGACAGCTGCTTAGACCGGTCGACCCCTTAACAATCTGTTATTCTCTTCTTTTTAACGAAGAAAGTGTCGGCCGAAGCCCTAACTGAAACCTCAATCGCCCTCTCAACTTTTTTCGGAGATTTACTAAACAATTAATAAATAAAAATAAAAAATAAAATTCAGCAAATTGTCATCAATATTCAGCCAACAGAGGAAAGCTCTCGGCCACAAACTAAACAAGATAATTTGTAATGGTCTTTAAAGAGAAATTTCAGTATCTAATGATTACAAACAACAAAGTAAGAGAAAGACAAAAAGTAACAATGCTCATGACACTCGCAAACTTATGAGAAAAATATCACTCGAATGGAGGAACACTGGGATTGTTTGTAGGATTGGCTGGGAAAACTTTCTCATCCCATAAATTTTCAAGATAGTAAAGATGCTCATGAATTTTGATAAACTCTTGACGTTGTTCATCTTCCATCCGATCAAGACCACTACGGACTAAGTTCGTAAGTGATTCAAGGGTCGGCCAATTTTATACGCGGGGTCGACCATTCTAAGCAGGTGTCGACCAATGTAAAAACAGAGAGCAATGCAGTGTCAACCTATCTATTAAGGGTCGACCAATTTGGTAATTGGTGTCAACTAAGCTTTGAAGGTGTCGACCGATGTCAAAATACAGAGAAATGAAATGTTGGCCTATCTTAGTCAGTGTCGACCAATTTTATAATTGGTGTCGACCGGTCTTTGCAGGTATCGACCGATGTCAAAACAGAGAGGAAGGAGATAGCTTCAGATATGCCAAAGCGGCAATCGTGAAGCTCGAGAATAGTGAGAATAGTTATAGGATTTGAAAGTGGCGAGAGAGACAGCGAGAGAGGCGAGAAAGGAGGGCGGGCGACAGGTGACTAACGAGTGAGAGAGAGAGAATCGAGGTTTTTAAGCGAACCGGTCCGATCCGGTTCTGAGTCTAGCAGAGACATATCGGGTAGAAAAATATAGCACGCGACAAAAACGTGCTATTTCAACAAAAAAAGATACGATAGAGGATAAATTACCCATTATCAATCAATTAATATTATTTTTGTCTATTATTCGAATTTACACTGTAAATTCCATTTTTCATCATTTACCCTTATATTTATTACCCATTTACAAGTTCGACCTGGAGAACAATGGAGGTCGCTTTCATGGTGGCGTCGGTGAGAGGGTCCCCAGCAGACATTATTCCAATTTCGACATGACCTTTTGGGTACTATAAATACCACTGCTTCCTCTTTCTTTCTTCTGCATTCACCCACTTCGTTTTCCTTCATCTTCTTCACCACCACTCGCCGCTCATCCTCCCTAGGCAGTCGCTTCTTCTGGTCGTCTCCGGACAAGCAATTCGAGTTTAGTAAAGTTTCTGAAAAATCATTTCACATTACTTTATTGATTCCTGAGTTTTGTTTGATTTTCTGATTTTCCGCCATTTTTGCAGCTCGAAAAGGAAATTTCTCCTCTTGCGATGTCGGGAAATATGAGTGAGAGTTTTCCCCGTTCGTCGCCATTGAAGATGACTCGAGAGCTCATGAACTCTGAGAAGCAAGGAATCGGTACGATTCTTCATTCTGATTGTGAAAGATTCAGAGTCGCACCTTCTTTGCGACGAACTCTGTCTGCAGACATGTCTTCGAAAAAATGGCTCTCTCAGCAGCAATCTTACTCTTCCATAAAAAAAATCGCGTCCTCTGCAGAAATCTCAGTTTCTGTCCCTGATTCTTCGTCTGAAGACGAAGCTTTTGACGAAAGGAGAGCCGAATTTGATATCTGGGAAGAAATTCAAGAAAAGAAAGCGAAAGAAGCTAAGAAAGCTGGACAGTTCGAGATATGGAGCTCGATTCTCTCTCAGAAGGTCGACGATGAATCTAAATCTCTCCCTCCATATATCCACCCTCTCGTGAAAACATCTTCGAGCTCTCTCAGTGAAAAAAGCCTCGAGATTTGTACGGAAAGTCTAGGATCCGAGACGGGTTCCGATGGGTTCTCGTCGTACCCCGCGTCGGAGACCGGAGACGTCGAGGATGAGAAGAAAGAGTTGACGGAAAAAGAGGTACAGTCATTTTCCGGGGAGGAATGGAGGCCGTTGAAGTACAGTTACACAAAACCACTGAGTCGGTTTTTTCCTCCGCCGCTCTCTTCCCTCTCTCACCGCGACGGCGACTCCATTCGGATGCAATCTAGCCGGGTAAACGGCCGTTTAGTTCTACAAGCCGTCTCAGTGCCGTCGCAGAATAATTTCCAGGCGAAGCGACAAGATGGTCGACTTGTTCTTTCTTTCATCAGCTCTGATGAATTTCTAAGAGAAGCAGAAAATAACAACGAAGACGAACTTGAAGAAACATTTGCAAACTCTGAAGAATACGACGAAGAAGAGGAAGAAGAAGACGACGAAGAAATCGACAGAAACACAAACATCATCGATGAAATCGAAACTGTGACAGAGCAGCCGCTAAAATTCTCAGCCGGTTTGTTGAGCATTCACAGGCTAGCCCGATCGATGAACAAATCGACTGGTTTTTCAAACATGAACGGAGTATGGTCAAACAAAGCGGAAGAAATGGCGGAGCAACCATGGATAAACCCCGTGGCACAGTCGCTGCCGCCGAGACCCCAGGTTGCTCGGCGAGTTCCGTCGGCGGTGGCTCTATCAACCCCTGCAATGGCAGCGGTATCACTGAACGACTACGAATATCCATGGAGGTCCAATCCGACTGGTAACAATCAGGGGAAAGATTTCAGCTTGATAATAAAGCAGCAATCACCGCCAATGAAGAAGAGCTGGATGAAGGTCGTGAGTTGCAGAAATGGGAGGAGGAATGATGAGGAAGAGAAGGTGGTGGTTTCCTTCTCCAATGGCTGCAAACAGCAGCCGAAAAGGTCTCTGCAATTCTGGGAACCACATTGCATCGCCACTTCCTGAAAATGGAAACCCTTCAAAGTACTGACTTTTCGATTACTCTTCTTCATTCCAAATTGTGAGGAATCTGTAAAATAATTGAGGAAACAGGAAGAGAGAGAGAGAGAGAGAGAAGTAACACAAAATAATGTTATATATTATTATTATGATGATGATGATGATTTATTTAGAGGAGACTAATTAGAATCTCGTCGTCACCTTTTGATCTAATTTTATCCTAAAATGGAGAACACACTTGAGAGTCACAGATGACGAGAGCAAATTACAAATGGCCTTTGGCAGAGAGAGATACTAAATTGTCCATATTACTAAGTCAATGGTCCAAACAAGAAAAATACTAATGGGCTCAATGAGAAGATTCAGGCCCATTATCCTCAGGGCCACCTCCGGAATAGAGGTCCAAATAAGTTCCGGAAAAATATAAAGGCCCATAATATGGCCTGTCTGACATTTCATCCTTTCGAGTTAGGGAATCCAGTGAGAGTTCCATTTTCAGTGATCAGTTGGGGAGGAAGAAGCCCAAAGACGTCATTGCTTCATATGGAGGACATTAGTAAGATGACCTCCATAGCCGATTAAGATGAATTTCTTCCCTGAAGTCAGCAAAGCGGAGAAGAGACAACAAAGTCCTCAGGCATCTGCTTGTGCATAGAAGGGAATAGACTAGTATTTTTTTTAGACTTTAGACTACTAAATTTATCGTTTAATTCTAGACTATAATTCTACAAATCTATATATCAATTATTATGATATTTAAAATAAATATTAAATTAGTTGAAACAAAACATTAATTTATCTGTCCACCGAGTTAGAAGAATAAGATAGAAATATAAAATTAGAACATAAACTTAACGTTACAACAAATGAGGAAAAAATGACAAGAATTCATCAATTTTAGAAAATAAAGAAATCTATTCTCGATTTTCTGGGTAAAACTAGTTATGTTTGTCACGAGAATTTCTCTTATTAGGAGGCCATCGCATTGTACAAATGTTAAAACATACAACAGCTAGCAATACCGCTTTTATGACACAAAGCAATCATCTTCAGGGCAACACAAAATATCCAACGATTATAACAAGTCTAAACAGGCAAAGAAAACATGCATGATTTTACCTACTGCTCTCGATTCAATCTACAGCTAATCCTTCCCGCAACTCGTAGACTCATCTCATATTAAGCTAAACCATAAGCCACCTGCAAGCTGATTCTCCAATATGTATCATAATCATATGGCCTAAAGTTGTATTCAAACATGTCGAAACCTCGTCCCTCAAGTCATATCATGAAGAAGAATATCGGCCCAAGAAATTGGCGACTGCGGTTAGAGCAAAGGAATCCCCTGGTTGCAGCTTAGCACAGCAATGTTTATATCCAAGCAAGAGAGCCTCCATCGTTAGTCGCAAGAGGGCGACCCCTAGTTGGTGTAGGAGGCCTGTTAGCATTCAGCTCCTAATCTCAAGAAACAGAAACAAAGATTAACTAAAAGGAAATTGGAAGAGATATCAGTCTAAAGTTATAATCTATATAAGAGCATTAAGCAGGACTACCTGCATCCATGTGTCTTCAAAATGGTCAGGTAACGCCTCAGGAGATATTATTGCAGGTGGTAAAGGATGAATAAGTTTTGGAACAACCACAAGATCTCTACCCAAAACTAAAATTGCCCCAGCATTATTTGCTGTACCTGAATTAATTTAAATATTATGATTTAAAAGTAACAAATTACCAAATCTTTGTATATTATTTGAAATATAGTAATCATAAGGAATGATTAGTTGATCAAAAAGGTTGTAGGAAGATAACCGCAATAGTTTGTGGCAGAAAAGAGTGTAATCAAATGCCCTTGCGCAAAACGCTCAAAGCCATCCATAACACATTCATGTGCACGTACTATCAACTGAAGATCGTTGATGTTACAGAATTCCATTACACGATCAGGCTGCACAAACACTCAGATAAGAACTGTGTTAAGGTAAGTGCCAAGATGGTTGTATTGTGTTAACTATGTTCAAAATGAACACCAAAACAATATTTTAAAAATAATCAGCTTAGAGTGGTCGGAAAAATGATCAAACCTTCAAAACATGTTCCTCCCATCTTAATAATAAAAAAAAGGTATGTCGCAGGAAACAAACTGTTAGGATGCATCAAACTTTTGAAACAAAATGTTCTTTAACCATATAATTAAGTGCTTAGACCTACCAACCAGACTCATCTTTTTCATCCACCTAGGTCAACGAGCACATTCTATATAACTATCTATAACAGAGATGCAACAAACACTTCCATCGGTTTTTTTTTGGCAGTTGCAAAATACCACAACCACAAATAAATAAAATACCATAACAAAAATACAATATTCTGTTTAACTATTTTGAATAATAAAAACTAAAGGTTAGAGAGTTGAATATGTAAAGATCTCAAAAGGGATATATCTCTCTAGAAAGGTTCTAGACATAAAACCACTGACATTGGCTTAACTTGTTAATCTAGCCTGCTAAGAAAAACGTACCTTTTGCAGGATTATAGCTGATGTAATCATAAAACTAATTTTCTGAGAAGTTTAGACTAAGCTTTGGATAAAGTTAATTCTTTTAACAATCCAGCACATACTGTTCACATAATTTAATTGGTATACTTGCTGAGCCATACAACATGGTCCAAGAATTATCGGAAGCTCCAAGAAAGGCAGCAAAAATACAACTGCAAAAGGACTATTCAAATATTTCCCATTACAGAGATGTTTCTAATCGGAAGGCGTTGGTCACAAGTTAGTTGAAGCTCAATCAAAATATGATTTTTGGGAGGTGAAATTTGTGACATTAACCTATAGGGTTTATGATTTTTTTAATTTCTTCTTTAGCAGAATGTGAAGGATTATCTTTTGATGAAGTTCTAATTTTGCTTTCCTATAAAGATTATTTTTATCCTCCATAGATAATTCCTTTTTCTCAAAATAAAAGAAAACAATTCTAGTGCATGCAAAATACAAAGATCCTCTTTTTCATCCACTTTCAAGAAAAAAAAGTCTCTTTTCAAATGAAAAATACATTGCATGATAACTCTCACAAGTCAAAATTATTCAGCTCCAGAAGGTAAAAGTAAATACTATGAACTTTATTATCCTTTGACCTCGTGAACAAAGTGATTTGTATTACTTACCCCAAAAGTAACTAAACCTGGCCCTCTAGCATTTGGCCTCAATCCTCCCACGCTATCATTTTCAGTTGGGTCAGACCTGAGCAGAAACATAACTGCGTCAAAATATTAAATGAACACACGAACAATGGTAAAAGTGCTAGCTTGAACAACAAACCATAACAAATCCATAAGCACAATGGAGCCTGCCTCCATAGTTATTGGTCGCTGCAAATTCTCTATCTGTTCCACATGATTTATTGACCGACCAATACCACCATGCATACAAATGATTTTCTTTTCAATCAGAGCAGCCAGAGGAAGCCAATTGAACAAACGATTTATCCGATGCCATGCCCAAATCCCATCTCTCTCACCCTGAACAGCATGTATGAGTTTTTAATTGCAACCAGCTTGTGCCTTTGAATAATTAGTGATGATTATGATAGTGTTACCATTCGCTCAATGCATTCAATCCGAAAGCCAAAAAGTGCATTTATATCTGCTGCTTCATGGTTTCCTCGAATTAGATGCACATTGTGCTTGTATTCAACCTAAAATATTACAATGTGATTGAATTACAATAGAACGTGAAAATAAATTTCTCAAATTAACTCTTTAGACTCTTATGCTTTTTAACAATGAAAAATGACTACCAATTATGCTAAGTTATTACATATACATATGCTACCTTTAAAGAAAGAAGGAGGGTGATGGTTTCTAGGCTGTGTTGACCTCGATCGACATAGTCGCCTAAGAAGAGATAATCAATATATCTGATAATCATTACTACACATTAGCATCGTAAATCATAGAAAAACGTTCAATACATGAGTACAAAAAGTGAGAACGGACATACAATATCATGAAGAAGATGTCTAAATACATTCGACAAACCTTAAATATAAAAGGTAAAGAGTGACAATAAAAAATTGCAAAAACAGCCGATATGGATGAATGAAATATACAATGAATGAATAAATAAAGATCCTTTTCTTTCTAAAACCAATAAAAACCAAATGCTGATTTTCTGTCAATCATTTAATATAGTTAGAACCAAAGTTTGATATTTGAGTCAATATCTTGCATCCCAAGATCTCTATTAAGTTAATATTTGGATGGGGTCATCAACAAGGTGAACCAGAATTTGTCATTTTATGTGGAACCAATTAATGATGGATAACCTTAATACATGCTCCACGTACAAATGGAAAGAATCACATTTCCGATTTGTTTGAAAGAAGCAAATATCCACTTTTAAAACCACTACATCAAACTTAAAACCTGATAAAGACTCACCTAGGAAGCCACTTTAAATAGGTTCTCTCAAACTCTGTTTTGGGAGGAAAAAAACTATAAATTAAAACAAAATTTCATAACCATTTAAAGATGCCTTCTACGATTAATGAGAACGAGAAAAGGAACTTAAGAATCAGATCCTGGTTTTGCAGGTTCCATGAATAAGGTTAATAAGATCTAATAGCATTATTAAGGCTCGTAAGAAAGGATTCATATTTCTCAGCTCTATATTGCAGAATAGTTTCAAAGTACTGCAGTAAAGAACCTCATCATCCTTGCAAAACACATCTTACACACCTACACAATAAATAGTCAGTGATTTTAAAAAAGATAACCTGATTAAGGCGTGCAAATGGTGACAGAAAGAAAGCATCCATTTTATCTTTCAGCTTGATATTGCATAAATACCACAACAAAGCATCTCGGCATTCTTGTAAAACATAACTAAGATAACTAAATAAT
Organism: Begonia peltatifolia; assembly: GCA_022433055.1. Classification (NCBI taxonomy): domain Eukaryota; kingdom Viridiplantae; phylum Streptophyta; class Magnoliopsida; order Cucurbitales; family Begoniaceae; genus Begonia; species Begonia peltatifolia. The sequence goes on from CM039527.1 coordinate 6,494,336, forward strand.
AAATAGACAGTGATTTTGTAAAAGATAACCTAATAGACAACCTTAATCGTTTCATTAAGTTCTTTTGAGATTACCTATACGTAATAAAATTCCAAGCTCGACTCTTATAAATTCAACATGATATTAAAAGATAAAAGAACCACGATGAGTTGAAAACTAGAGAAGTAACAAGTAATGCAGCTACAAAACAATACATGCAAAAGTGTGTAATGAACTAAAGGCATGATAGCTTTAATGAAAATCTTACGCAATATCCCCAGCAGTTGAAGGTGAACCATACACATCAAAAAGCCGCATTAGATCCCCAAATTGACCATGAAGATCACCGAAGATCTTAATAGGAGCCTTGAGCTTTAAAACACTTGGTTCACCAGAAAATATTCTTTCGGCACTATCGCAAAGATCAGCTAATTCATTGCAATCTAGAAAAAAATGTCTGTAGACGGGAGGCTTCCAACCACGAGGCTTTAAAAGATGGGCCATGACCTAATAAAGAGTAACAAAAAATACAATGAAAGTTGAATACAGCACAGAAGATGAAAATCTCAACAAAGGATATTTCAATTGTATCTTGAAATAAGTAATAACAAAAAAAAGATTTTATTGGACATCATTTACCACATGGCCAAGGTATAGCAAATCCTCTTGTCCGTGACAAAGTCAGTTGGTGCGTAAGTAGGAAAGCAAAAGCATAAAATATGTTAGATTCCAACACTTACAACTCTAGAAGAAGGTAAACTAATACATCCCTACTTGGTCAACAAGCACATATGTAAATCTGCAATTAGGACAGATCCAACATGAACATATGAAAAAACTCAATGTTAGGCATGAATGTTGACCTCAGTATAATGGCCCTATTCCAAAGATAATGTATTATTTAGCATAATTCCCATTCATACCTTTTGCCACCAGCTCAAACATTAAGATACAAAAGTAATTTCTTCAATCGTATTAAGGTTCGTAAAGTTATCCTGTCTCCTACATTTTCTATTTAACACAGAATAAACACCTATATACTCAGCATTGGACATGTCAATCATGGGTGGCAATCTAGAAAATCTTCTTACCTTTTTGGGCACACTACTGATAGAAATTCGTTGGTCAAGAAGTTGCCTTGCTGCAGTTGCACTTTCCGGAGTTTCATTGCTGCCGTGGCGACCTTCATTTTCAAACTGGTCAATTGAAAGTTGCCCAACCATGCCACCTAAAGCACCACTAGACTCAGCAGCTACTACAGCCTAGCAACACAACACTGCGTGAGATAGAACCAACAGCCATAGAGTTTAACTGAAGCTTCTATATGCCAAATCTGAATTGAAATACACAAGTGGCCACTAAAGTCAAACACTGACATCTCTGTGATGGAGCCGAACTCCAGCTGTAACAATACTGTTTGCTTCGGCAGATTTGAGCTTTATCAAATCAGATATCTGTTTTCCACTGGGTGTAGCTTCTGCTCCTCGATCACTGCCTGGAAGATCAATTTCCCCATTGATTTGCCGTGCTTTGGCTGCAGCCAAGGCGGCACTAATAGCCTCAGCTTCGGCTGCAGATGCCTCAACCAAATATTCAACACCCTTGCTCATTCTCCTGAAATATTCTTTGAATAAGCAAGGATGCCTAAAATTATTTCTAACTACTAAGTATCAACATATAATCAATACAAAAGCTTACCGCGAGCCTTGAAGTATGGCATTTTCAGTGCTCATGCCAGTGTATACATCACCATTTATAGGAGTAGCAACTGGATTTCCCAGCACAACTGCATCAGGAACCACCACAGGGCTGGTCTGTCCTGGTCCTTCATGAATGAACACCGAGCTTCCACGCAGCTTCCCACCAGATGGTAAATTCGAACTAGCAGCAGCAGCTGCAGTTGTGGTCTCAGAGGAAGCCGGGTCTTCAGCAACAAGAAGATCATCAAGCAACACACCTAGAAAATAAAACCAAAAAATTACCCTATTGCAATATCATGTAAAGGTTAGACATGATTTCAGTTCGAAAATACATCATCCCAAAAGTACAACATTGCAAATTAGGTTGATGTAGATTGTTAATTAACACCAATTCAAAAGTTTGAATAGTTGGATTGACTTTGATTTAATCATTTATGTTCATATTTTAACAATCTTTTATGCATAGGTCTAATTATAATGTTTAGATGTATACATTTAATTTTTATTAAAGCTATGAGACAAAGATTTGAACTGAGGTTCTCTTGCTCCAATACCACATCATATTACCTAATCTCAAAAAGTTCAAAGGTTGGATCAATGTTAATTTAATCATTTATATATTTAACACCTAATAAGCATTAGCTTGCACCATAACTCTCAAGAAATAATAATCTAAATGCACACATAAATGCTCGCACTCAGAATTTTTAAGCTTGAAAAATGATATATGGTCAGAACAGTATTATTTTACGAGTCATGAATTTGAATGTTGCAAAGGAAAGTTATGTACCAGGTAGTAATTATTTGGTTTTACAGAAATGGAATTATGTTAATTTGATGTATAATTAAGTATTTGACTAAATCAATGTGAAGATGACTCACTAAAATTATGTCATATTTACGGCATAACTTTTGTACTCAACAAACATAACTTCCAGCATAGATAAATGAACCAACTAAAAGTGCATTTATAAAGATTATGTTAAGACGACTACTTTGCCCTCATCATATTTCAGCAGCCAACCCCTAATAAGATTATGACATCCGCCGAGGCAGCTAACTGTTCACATGTCAATTGAAAGATTTCACAAATATAACAGTTTTAGGTCTCTTGTTAATGAAAAAATTGCTCTGCGTACCAAAATCCAGTTTTAATTTGTTGAATAAGATCGACAAATTTAGGTCTAGAAGCAGGGAATCTAGAATCATAAGTATGAAACTCATGAGGACATACCACCACGCAGTCCACCATAAATAAAGACCAAATTACCAACTGCTGCAGCAGCATGCCGACAACGCCTTGTCAGCTCTACAGTGGCATCTCCACCAGCAGCATCAACACTGTATCTGTCTGTCCTAGGACTCGTAACAATGGATTTTGTGTCACACCAGAATCCTGCCGCAGTATCCAGCACTAGCAGACACACCAAAATATAAACAAAGAAAAATCCCTTAAGTAAAATCTCGAGGTGAGAAACTCTGAAGCAAATATAAACTTTTATATTTACTATCCCCATCAAAAAAATATTTTAATCGAATCATATTAGAAATTTGATTTTGAACAATTGAAATCATTCCCTAAATGTAATGATACAGACATTACATTTATTTCAAATTGAAACCCAATCAAAATATTCGAGTTTTTGGAGGTTCAAACATGGTGAACATAAAACAAAATAATGCATTCTATGTCGAGTTATCAGAATTTCTTATAACATAACAACCAACAGGGTAACTAAATGGCACTTCACAATATAGGAAGGTCAAAGAAACATCAAATTCCATGAACAAGATCAACATAAAATAAATTAATTCATTCTATATGTGAAAACCAAAATTTCTTATAACACTGCAATCAACAGAAAAACACTATTATACTTCATAATATAAGATGTGTGAAGAAACAACTAGCTGCACGAAGTCCACAGAATAGCACCCACAGAAAGTATTCAATGACAACAGCTTCTCTCGTTAAAGTTTGATTTCTCTTTATAGTTCACACATGCACTCCACACAAGCATTAAAGACGCATAATGAGGAGATATATGGCTAAAATAATCAGGAACAACCATGATGTACCTGCAATACTTGATGTGTCATCCACCATGCGACCACCGCCAAGTGCCCCTCCAGACACATGAAGACGAGCATTCACAAAGACCTAAAAAGCATAATGTTCAATTCAATGATCTTTCAGATAGATAGAAAGAGAAAAGAAGAGAGGAAGAGACAAAGATGGAGAAAGAGAAATCAGACTTACAGTTGCATGCTGATATCTAGAAGATGGTGAGACACCAGGAGCTACTGCCCATTCCCAACGACCATCTCTGTGTTTAGCAAGCCCATAAGCACTGGCCAATGGCTGCACTAATTACAAGTATAAATGATAATCATGTTCAATTCAATAACATCCAATTTATAATAATATGTAATATTATCTAAGTCAACTATATACACTTCTATTGATGTAAATTTTATTTCTTGTAAAAATATAATACACTACTTTAGGGATTTCTTTCTTTATATTTTTCTTTCAAATAACCTAGATTTATTGCTGAATACGTAACTTCTCCGCTCCTTGTAAAGATGCATATTTCACGATAACATTAGTTACTCGTTCTAGATTGATAGTAAATAAATACTTTCAGAATTAATTTACTAAGTTTTATTTGTTGTTTTATTTTCAATTTGGTTAGGTTAAATGGCAACTAAAAAAAGCAAGTGGGTACTTACTCAGAAAACAATTAAAATATTTTACAAATCTGAAAAATATAAGACTAGAAACGTTTGTTTGTCTTTTCAAATATTCCATAAGCAGCAGGCATTAAAAGTTCACAAGGAAATAAAAAATTTAAATTAATAACAATATCCATGAAAAAGTGGGACAAGTAAAATTCTCAAAATCCTCCTTTCCTTATAAAAAAGAGCTTCGAGATTGCCTTTAACTCTAATCCACGAAAAAATTACCTCTTACTCTAACACACCAAAAAATACTTTGAGAAAAAGTATTTCTAAGAATTTTCACATTCAGAACCTCATCATCAAACATAAGCCGAAAGGAAACTCCTCTTTTGTAAGACGAGAGTTGTGTAGAGAAAAGCTATTGCAAATTGCTAATAGTTCATGGAATTAAAAAAAAATTAACAATAGTGAGACTTATATTTAGTGTTTCATCAATAGACATTTTTTACAGTTAAGATAACTTAAATTTGTCCAATTTCGCACAAACACCAGAACTGTGGTAATTTAACTCACCACACTGTTTGCATCCCTCCCTCCACAAAGCAGTAGAAGACCATCAGACCGAGCACTAGCAGTTGCATACCTAGTCAAACCATATTTGGTCAGATGAGAGTCTGCCACCTGATATTTAAATAGAATAATAGAAATTTACATCAAGAAATAAATGGTATTATTTCTCGAATGGAGAACCCCACCCCACACACAAAAAAAATTGTCAGACTTCTTTTATGATTAGTACAATTTTTTTCGTTTGGAAACATTTGACATACTTTCTAACAGGCTTTATTCTTATGCATGGAGATTAAAATATAATGGGGAACGGTCACTGTTACAAGAAAAGTTAGGAATTCGTTAGTGAGAACTATTGGATGGGAATTTGTTAGAGGGTGGTTGTCCCAAGTGGCAGTAGAGGGGAGGGGATCAGGGAATTAAATAAAAGGGGAATAGAGAGAACTGGGGAGGGAGGAAGTGACTGGTGGGTAGTTTGGGGGAGAATCAAACCTCCGTGTCATTAGTAAGTAACTTTTCTGGGTTTTGGTAATTGAAAGCGGTATCTTTTCCCAGTTCTTTGTCAATCTCTTTATTGGGGTTGTTTTGCTCTATTCACTTTCATCCCCTATAGCATTATTTCATGAATTATCAATCTCTTGAACTGCATTATCATACCGACTTTTCTCTACAAAGTTTATTTGATAAGAGAACAGAAACATGAAAGGTATGCTTGATCCACAAATAAGCAGAACAAACTATAAATAAGTAATAAAATGGTCCTCTAAGTCAAGGCAAGGGGTAATTCGAACTTTATCTGGCATCCAATTTAGCAATAAAACTGAGACAGAGTGAAACAAAGGATGTACATGCATGGAGGTGGGCCTTCCCCTTCGGGTTCTAATTTATGCCATTCGTAAGGCTTTGCAGCCGTGTCTAGTGCCCATACATCAGCCAAAGGTCGCTTTCCTGAAACGTTTTTCACTTAAAATAAAAAAAAAAACCTTTTGTCTCAAGTAATTAATTATATAATTGTAATGCAAAATGAAAAAGAAAGAGAATTGGGATCTAAGTGAATCACCGTCATTTCCACCAACTGCCACGAGATACCTTTGACCAACCAATACCATCACATGACCATAACGTGGCCCTGGACCAGGACCTTGAACCACGACTCTACAAGAAATGAGAAATATTTCAACGATTCGTCTAAATGTAGAGCTTGCCACAATATTTCTAACCTATGCCATCGTGGTTGCTGTTGTGTGAGGTCTAGAACGTGAAGATCCTCGGAAGACAACCCAGCTGGACCAATGCCACCCTATATTGAAAGATCGATTATGATGAGCAATTAAAATTAAAGCTTAAAAATAAAAATAAAATTTAAATTTAAAAAAACTAAGCTACGCCAGCTAAATTCAAATCTAGATTCTATATTTGAGGGCAAGACAGGCTAACCTGAATAACGACCATAGTTCCCACAGCAGTTGCCACATGTGCAGCCCTTGGAGTGGGCGGTTCTCCAAAAGGAGTAATCCTGCAAAGCAGTCAGCGTGAAATTATTTAAAATAACAACAATGACATTTGTCGATAAAGATTCTTACACTAACCTAGACCATTTATTTGTTGAAACATCATAACAGTGTACATCTGCAGTGGCACCTGCTAATCCTGCAAGGAAATACTATCATCATCAAAATTTACAGCAAAGAAAATTAACACAATAGGCCCACGAAGAAAACATTCTTTATGATTGTTGATTTTAAGATGCCTGACAACTATGACAAGGAAACAAAATTAAAATGCTGCAACTGATACCATTTACTCGGCATGAATATTTGAATCTCCTTGAAAAGAAAAAAAAAAATTAATTAGATGAAAATGTAATCTTTTAAGTTTCCAGTTTTAGAAGGTCCTGCTTATAGTTTTCCAACGACTATAATCACAAAGCATAAAAACATAACCTTTTTTCTATAAGAGCAGTAAACCTAATCATAGCACTCCATGCAAATTCAATTACTTAACTAAGCCTCGTGTGCCATTTGTGGATGCCTCTTGGGACAGGAATTATACGCGGAAGAACTAGTGCTCGTAAACTTGGAAACTAAGAAGTACAAACTAAACATATGGGTTTCCCCAAAAAAGTACTTCCTTGTCTAGCGTTAAGTTGTAGTTGTACCACCAACATGTTCAAAACACAAGCCGGCTAAGAAAGTCAAGGAAGCCATTAATTCGGACAGATTGGGCAAAAACATTTGCCAAAAAAACAAATGATAAAAGTAAAATGCAACTTCAAAAATTAAAGAAACTATTTGAATGAAATGTCAAAAGAAAAAAGCGAATGAAACGTACGAATGCCAGCATTCCCAGCTGATGAAGGGGTCCCTGGAGCGGCTGCATTCCCTTCGAGAGCCGTGGCGCCACCAAACAAGATTAACTTTGGTCCAGAATATCCGGGAGTCCCCTCCACCCCAAATGGGGCCACTGCCGTCAACGTGTGACCGCATCGTGGGCCTGGCCCATCTTCTTTCTTTTCAATAATCGCATTCATAACCGAGTACGTCGGAGCGAGCCTTGGTCCCGCCACCGGCCTTTGCAGCACTTGAGCCGAGGCCTGGAGCGGCCCGGGCGTCGCAGCAAACGAGGAATCGCTTCTAGCTTCAGCCTGCTCCACTGGCTGATTTCCCTCCATTGAAACCAGCGACGAAGCCACCACGTGATTCTTCATGGCTGTACGATGATCAGTCTCCCCAACCATTGACGAATCAACTTCCATTCTTTTAACTCTTCGATACGAGTCCTATCTTGACTATCAAATCTATAATTCCAATGAATTATCATCCCTATACACCATATCAATTATCGGGCGATATACAAATCCCACTTTAGAATATTTTCGGCGGGAAACAAAATCTATATCCAAAACACAATCAAATCCCTAATCCTCGATGCACTTCAACTCAAAGAATTTGCGTTGTTATCGATCAAATCCGAGAAAAATTTAGATTATTCTTTCATTTTTCTCTCTTCTGTGTGAAAATGTAACAAAAAAAAACAGAACGGGAAGGAAACAATCTCAAACACCTAGACGAACAATTAAGAGAAAATTATCGTAAAATAATCATGCACCACTTTCTCTCTCTACAAAAATAGATGATCATTCTGCGCATTCCCTCTCTCTGGCTTTTCTACTTCAACTCAGTAATTTTCTATTTATGACTAATCTTGTTGGGAGATTGTACGGACATGAAGACCGCCGCTTCTAGAATGTAACGGCGGAACGGAACAAAAGTTATCTCTTAGTTTTACATTTAAGTATTATTAGATAAAATAATTATTAATTGCTTTTAAATCATTTATTAATTTATTTATTTTGTACAATCACGTAGAACCACTTAAAAGATTGAACTTATATCCTATTATAATTATTTTACCAATAACACGATAAATTATAAAAATATATTCGTTTACTAGTCATGCATCCCCAAATGTATGACCCCGAATATGTGTAGTTTATTCAATTATGGAAAATAAACATTAATTCCCGTAACAAAGAAGATGAAAAGTCTCGTGTTATGACACATAATACGAAGAGTATGTGTAAATTTAGTGACAGAAAAATTACGTGAAAATTTAATTTAATTTCTTTTCTTTTGTAAAAATTAAAAAAAAAAAAAACAGATTAAAAGAAATTACACACTATCGTAAATGGGCCTCATCTTAATTTATAGAATCCAGTCTAGTTTGAGCCTTAGTTAAGTCTTAATGGGCCAAGGCCCAAGAACCGTGGAACGAGTGAAATCTAAAAAATAATAAAAAAGGAGATAACAAAACCCAAGCTCCAAGCTAAGAACCATCTTCTTCTTCCAACCAAAATCACCTCTCCCCCACTAGAAACATTCCCTCCCTGTTCTCTAATCTCTCAAACACTGTATCTGTCTTCTTTTTCATGTAATCTCTGTCTCTCTTCCGAACCTAAATTTCCGTTGATTTATCGAGTTAATGGTTGTTTATGCACAGCTAAATCGATGGGAGCTCAAAAGAGCATCCATGCTGGAAAAGGTCAGTATCTTCTTACCTGTTTTTTTTTTTTTTTTTTTTTTTTTTTTTTGCGTTTAGGTCCTATGATTTCTCGTTTAATTGCTTCTACCTTTTTATAGAAATATTCTGTTTTTGTCGAGAACTCAGAATATTTTTCGTACATTGTTGAGGAAATGATTTTCTACTTTCTCTAATGTTATGTGTGACAGCCAAGATTGATGTCAATGTCGATTTCACCCACCGGCTATGTGCTTCTTTGATGCTTCCTTCTTTCAGGTCTTTCTTGCATAGTTTAAAAAAAAAAAAAAGAAATGGCGTGGGGGGGGTTTACTATGTGTAGTCTGCTTTTTTCCAATCAATTATTCTTTTTTATGTGCATTTCAGGAGCAATGATGGTCCTCTTTCACCTATCATTGGAAGGTAAATTTTTTTTCTCGTTTGTACTTTATGCTCAGCGAGTAATTTTTGTAGTAAAAAAAGGCTCCCATGTCTGCTTGTGTTATGAGAGCGAGGAAAGTGAAAGTTGGCGTGAGGATTTCTGCCTCAAAGATGGAAAGCTTTATCATATTTCCATCAACCAAAAACTGATTGCTATATATGTAACTGATTTACTAATTTTGATCTTAAAATTTTAATGTAGAAATTTCTCTCTAGATGATTTTGAAGATTTCACATACAAAAAGGAAATATTGAACAAGTTGGTTTGGAACAGTTGAGATCACTAATGCATAATTTGCTGCAGCATGTGCTTCAAACACCCAAATTTGTTTGGTAGAAGTGAGAAACTTGATATATCATGGGACAAGGGGCTATATGATTCTAATGTATTAGCTGCTTATAGGCGACCAAGGCCTGAATGGCTTGCTCAGCAGTCTTTTGTCATTCAGGTTAGTGTGATCTAGTTAGTCAACACTGTCGTTTTATTTTTCCCTTTCTTGTTAATGTAAAAAAACTAAGGATGACTTGAAAATAATAGAAATCCTACCACTGATTGAAGCATATTTAATTCCTAGTCCAGTACAGACAACCACACCACACATATCTAACCTATTAATGCTACCTCCCAGCATTCAATTTCACCTGAGATAGGGGTCCATGGAATTACCATGGACAATTTCTCCCGTTCAGGTAGTGGTGGCGTGAATTTGTCTAGACTATCAGTTGGGATGGATCTGAATGAACCTGCTAGTTCCAAGTGGAGCAGTACAACAAGCATTAGGTTCGAGGTTTGTTGTCTAATTTTTCTTGTATCCATATCTTCAGATAATGTTAGTCTGTAAGTTTCTAGTTAGCGCTTAATTTGAGACTGAACTCATGCAGCATGTTCGTCCGGTAAATGATGATGGCCACCCTATTAGTAGGGATCTTGATGGGTTTCCTGTGACATGCAGGTGGCTGAATGTTTATTTCTTCGCTTATTAACTCTTTGATCAATTTGCTAGATTGGTTCTAAATTTATATCTTATTGGTTTGTTATCAAAGTGGATGGTCCCATGACAGTATGGTAGTTTTGAAGCAAGAGTCTCGGTTTGCAAAAGCAAATGACGACAGTTTCTTTCGTGTAAGTAAGGGTTTTTCAATTGCTTATTTATAAATAACAGTAAACTTAACTTATAAAAGTTGGGATATTTGACTATTTGCAACTGTTTTTCATTCAGTTTAATTTGCAAATAGAACAAGGAATTCCAGTTTTATCCAAGTGGTTAATCTTCAATCGGTTTAAATTTGCTGCGTCGAAGGGCATCAAAATTGGGCCAGCATTTCTTTTGGCAAGGTGAGCAATAACTTTCATGGAATTAAGAGGAAGTTGGACTAAATATGGAAGGAAAAAAAAATTGGGGCGTGGAAAGCAAGTAATATCATTAAATAATGCTTGAATTCAGTGGAGAACTTAGAATTTCCATAATGAGGTTTCTAATGGACTGGGTGGAACTAGTTCAATTCTCTTGAAAGTACGTGGAATATGCATTTTAGAGGTCACAAATGATAAGTTTAGGGAAAATAAAGAAAAATGAACATTTAACAGCATTTTGTTCGATTCATAGAGTGTAAAATAGACCATGTTGACTCTTGTGGAATCAAAGCATTTTAGTATCTCCCATTTCTTTTGATCCTCTCAAGTTAGAAAGTTATCCTAAATTGTCAGGCTTTTTTCCTTGGGGTCGGATTCGTTATGTTTCTTCTTTTGCTTGTTTATGAATATATTCTTGTTTATTGTTAAACAAAAATTGAAGTGTTTCACATTGATGACCAGGTAATCTCATCGATACAAAAACATGGGAACATTTTCTTAACTGTGTATTATTGTTTTTTATAAATTGCTGGGGAAGCAATTTGAAATTCTGTTCCTTCTCCTCTTACAGCTTGACAGGCGGTTCCATTGTTGGGGACATGGCTCCTTACCAAGCATTTGCAATTGGTGGTCTTGGAAGTGTGAGAGGTTATGGTGAAGGTGCAATTGGATCTGGGAGATCTTGTCTGGTTGCTAATAGTGAATTGACATTTCCGTTGGTATGTTTTCTCTTAGTAATCCATTACTAAAGAAATTCTAAGATCTTTATTTCTGAGAAAATTGGATTACAAAAGGTCTTCTATGTAATAGCTAATTCTCTTTACTGAATTACATTTAAGTATTTACAAAATCTATCCTATTTTCCTTAACTTTAAAATTTAAGTAAGAGCATATGATATAAGTGCAATGTATTTACGCGTATTAGATAAAACATACATTTAAACAATTTAATTTCAAACTTCAAACTTCAAACTTCAATAATATCTCCAACACCCCTTTCAAGGTGTATCATAAATATCACTAATTTCCAACCTTGTTGATCAATTATAAAGTTACTTTTTCTGTAATCCTTTAGTTGCCATTCTATAGGAACATATGGCATACAAATGTACTCATTTGCAGCCTTCTTATCTACGGGATTTTCCCAATATCGGCTAAGATAACCTTAATCCTCTTTTGATCTTTGGGCTTTTCTTGTTCAGAACAAATTATTAGAAGGTGCTGTCTTCTTGGATTGTGGAACCGACTTGGGATCCAGCCATTATGTACCCGGTAAGTTCGTTTCTAAATATGGATAGGAGTTGAGGAAAATTTTTGAAGTTGCTTCACCATTGAGCTCTATATACTTTAATATCATTTTTTTAGTTTTTTGTCCCCCTTTTTCTAGCTGCATGAATCCAGAGTTTATCCTTGCTTTAATTTTTTTCTACAAGAGAAAAAATTATTTATGAAAAAGAAGATATATTAGTAGCAGAAGGAAAGTGATAAGGTCAGAGTTTATTCTCCACAATTTCAATATTTCTATGTAGAATTTTACAGTTTACAATAGGAAAAGAAACACACTCCCATACAATCACCCTCAGATATTCGAGACTCCGACTATCTTCCTACATAATGCCATTCTCCCAATGCTCCGATGATCCTCCCCTCTCGTCTGCCTTCTATATAGAAGTAAGAGTTAAGAGTTATTCAACTACAACTACCGTTATTAACTATCCCCAGCTAGATTCAATTTACTAACTTCAACTGCTGCTACAGCTGGAATTTCCTTCTCTCGCTGATTTATTGCTCCTGCTATTAGTTAGAACAATTGGTGGGGTTTATCAGAAAGTTGATCCTTTGCAAGTATTGGAAAGAAACAAAAAGGATGATGCTTAAAGAGCTTAGATGTGGAAGCCAATTTTGCCACAAAAACTTTAACTTATACCTCCTTAAAAACAATAACACTTGAAGATCCTAAAAAATCTTCGAATTTCTTCCAAACCTTAAAATTCAAAACTGACGAATAATAGTAATCTTCTTAAAACAGTGACGCCTTCCAATTTTAAATGTCAACTTGGAATGTGGAATTTCTGATGAAAAAACAGTAGATGACAATCTGTTTTCAAGACTATTACAAAACTAAAGTTTAAAAGACTTAAAATTCAGTAACTCTTAAAAAATCATCTTATTTCAGATGCACCAAAAATAAACCAAAATAACACCTGACTTGGCCATTCTATCTTTTGCCTCACATTGCAATAACGATCTGTTTATTATTGCCTTGAAACATATTGGATACCGCACCAACTTTATATTTTGTCATCTATTGGATGATCTTTTTGTTATAATTTCCTGAAAAATAATCTGATAAACAAAATGTAATAGGTCTGTTTGTTCTGGCTGAACTTGCCTACCAAAGTCAAAGTCATGTTCTTATTTACTTACTGTAAAGTTTTGCAACCTCCCAAAACCTTATTTTCTTATCCCTTAAGAGTATGTCAAAAGCTCAAATTTATCAAAGCTAGTGATAGATGAAAATATATAAGGTACCAATAAAATTTGCTGGAAAAAGTCGCGAGTTAATTTGAAAATTTTAAATTTTGAATTATTATATAAATTAAAATTTAGATCCGTCTTTATTGATTCGTTGTTGCAAAAGTCAACCTCTCAAAGTCTGGGCATGTGAAAGGTCATTGCCTCTTATTGATTTGTGTATGATTCAGTTTCTTCTCTGTTCATTTGGGTGCCCTGATAATGAATCTTTCGTTTCGAAAGAACCCCTTTGAAGATTTCATTCAGCGTCTCAAATAAATCAAATATTTCAGGAAATCCGGCGTTGAGGCAGGGAAAACCAGGGTCTGGAGCTGGACTGGGATGTGGCCTTCGGTTGAAATCTCAGTTGGGTCACCTTCAGGTCGATTATGCCATCAATGCGTTTCAGCAAAGAACTGTCTACTTTGGTATCAGCAATCTTTCTTCCTGATGCGCAAGGTTTTATTGCCTTTCGACCCCCATAAACATTCTCTCTCATCTCTTATTTGAAGTTCATTGAAAAGAAAATCCAAGGATTCGGCTTGCTTTAGAATATTCATTTTCTGATACAGAGAAGAAATATTACACGAGAAATACCCGTTCGACATCGAAGAAAATCACAGGTTCCTATTTGTTTTGTTCTGTTTGATCGACAGTGTATAATGTTGCTTGGAAACTAAGATGGTATACTTAACTTTGGTTTATCGGTCAATCTTTGTCGACCAATGAACTGACTCTCAGTGGATTAAAAACTAAAACCTTAGGTAGCATTTTAAAATTGACACCTTTTTAAGCTCATTTTGTCCAACGTTTTTACCAATTGCATTATGATATCTTGTTTACAAACACACGTCTGTGTACATCTGTATCACTTGAGATAGAGTCGATTAAGGCTTTTTGGATTTTAGTATTTTCGTCAGCAATTTCAAGATTGTTTGAAGCCTGGAATTTTGTACAATTATATATCCTTGGATATTTATTGTTCATCTCTTTCTTTCTCCCCCGTGTCACACCCTTCAAACACCCTCTTTTTCTCTTCTCAATTTTCTTTTTAAATTAGAAAAATATGAAGAATAGGGTGGTGCATATTTCAATGGCTCCTTGACGTGGACAATAAAGATGATCATTACTCATCGGCAAGGTTTGGTGATGCAATTGACTTCTATTATATTATGAATTGGTTGCTGTAAAAGACACTCTAATTAAACACTCTCCCAGCAAGTAATCGGAGACTTTCCTCCAAAGAGAAGTAATATATAATTAATGATATTAAATTAAATTAAATAAAAAGTCAGATTGTTCCTAATAAGTAATTAGTAACAATTAAATAGATTTATAATCACAAGCAATTTATATATAATATAATGAGTTGGCCTGGCCATAAAGCCCTGTCAGCAGTAGTGCATTTAACAGACACCCAGGTAGCCGCTTCACATTAATTAAAACTGATAGCTGCTAATAAATGTTTGCCCTACTCATTAATTATATATATATATATATATATAATAAATAAATTACGCGTAGCACCCGCGTATTACTCATTGAAATGACCAACATTTTTATCAACTTACTAGAAGACAACCAATCCAAGCATAATGGGTTCATCAAATAAAAATAAAAATAAAAAAATTCTAATTTCTTCAACATTTTCACTTAAATTCACGTGTAAATTAATTACTCCTAACCTTTTTCCGGCTATTAACAGTTTATTGCAAAGATAAAAAAAAACTTCGATACAACAAGCTCAAGCTAAGCTGCCATCAATTTCTAGTGTTACACACAAAAATGACACCTTTTTTTTATTTAATGAAAGGAAAAAAGGCAAGTACCTTGCTTGCTTTCTACACTTGCTGGTTGGTACAAGTCCTTTCTTCCTTTATTCAGTGTCCTTTTGGCTTTCTTCAATGTTTTGCTTTTTGTCCGATTCTTTCTTCTTTAGACTTTTACTTCCATTGGGTGGGGCAGGCAATATGAATTATGGGTTGTGGGCACTTTTTGGCGCCTCTACAAAACCATAATTCCCAAGCAAACTTCTTAATTCTTCCTCTTGGAAATGGAGATTCTCTTTCTTTCCTCAATTTTGGACCTGTGAAAAGTTTCCATAAACACTAAATCATGGGTAGGTGGTGCCATTTTAATGGAGATAAATTAGGGAGAATTCCGGGTTGAATTTGGAAAGCATTTACTCTCAAAATCTTAGCACCACAAAAGTAGATCCTGAAGATTTTTCAAGGCAATAGGAGACAATGCAGTAAAAGAGGAAATATTATATCAACCAATGAAGATAGAGACAAATTTGGTTCAGTGAATTAATATTTTCCTTAGATTTCTTCAAAGCACATCTGCCAGAAGAGCAGCTAAGCTAAAGAAGAACGAAATCACATTTTGACTGGGACTTGGTCCTTCCACAAATGACCCAAAATTTACAAAAAGCAATTGTCTGTAACAGATAATAAACCGAATGACAACTCGTGGGTCGACTCGGTTCTCGTCCAAGTTTTAAGGAATTCATCAAAATCCAGATTATATGAACAAGAGATAGGAATGGAAACATGAAAAATGAGAAAATTTACTAACCAGTAGCCATTCTCAGTCCCGGAAAATAGCGGAATCAGCAATATCCATCAACGGTTTCAAACAATCCGGCGTGAATTTCCGGGCAAACAAATAAGATTCCGAGTAATTGGACTGCCGAAGCTGATGCATCAGCTCTGATGAAATCTGGGCCGGCCTATACGTGTAAGGATGACCATTGACGGTCCCGGTCCAGTTTACACGAGTTAGGGTGTACTGCGTGCAGCCCTTCGGATCCGCCATTGATAGAAGAGTAGGAAAATAGTGCTCTTCAGGGTAGCACTCGTCCTCTCTGTAACACGGGAGCTTGAACTTCCCCCACAATGTCCGATCCTTGACCACGGCCAGAACGTGACGACGCGTTAAAACGAAGAATTGCGATCCTACCCGGAAATTGTCAAACGGTATCTCCGGCATCATCGAAAATCGGCCCCTAGCATTGTATCGCTTCCACAGATTTCGATCTTTGGAGAGAATCTCAATGAAGCTCTTGTACCGCAATCGAACCCCCAGCCGAGTTAACATGGAATCGGGTTCAGAAGAGGAATCAAACGTCTTAGAGAAGAATAGCGAGTTATACACATATTCAAAAGAATGAAGAGGAATACAATACTGAGAGAGAACGGCGAAATAAGCGTTAGCCGGATCGTCAATCAGAGCGGTTGCCAGTAACCGCCGCGAAGCAGAGATAAGAGTCGGAGAAGCCCGATAAGTCCGCTTGGCAGCGATGAAGCGCCCTCGAAACACGCCGCCAGGGCGCGTGACGTTGACAGACGGATCGGCATGAACGTAGACATTGTACAGATCGGAATTATTTGGGAAGAATCGATCCCAAAGGGGAGCAAAATGGAGGTCGGAGTTGGTGAGGAAGAGGAAGGCGATCTTGAGACGAGATTTGGACGAAGCGAGGTGAGACAATGATAATGGATTATTGTTGTTCGATTGAGAAGTAGCACGATTGAAGAGAGCTTGATCGTCGAGCTCGTCTTGTGAAGAGATGGGGAGAGAAAGGCGCTTAGAAGGGATGAAATGAGGAGCGAGAAGGAAGAGAATCGGGAGAGATAGGAGAAGAGAGAGGGTGAGAATGAATTGGGTGGAGAACATGGAAGGAATCGGGAGTTGGACGACGAATCTCAGGGAGGGAAAGTGCGAGAAAGAGAGGGAAAATCTGGAAGAAAAATAATGGTGGCTGTGGTGGTCTGGAATGGTGGAGAAAAATGGAGGGAAAATGAAGATTGGGTGTTTGGAGGGAAAGAAAACAAAGGAAAATTATGGGGTTCGGCGCGTGGAGAACCTGGATCGGCGAAGAGGGTTTGGCTCATTAAAGTCGAACTCTGCAACAAGAGAGGGAGATGCAGAGAGAAAAAGAGAGAGAGAGAGAGAGAGAGAGAGAGAGACGAGGCGGAAGAAGATTATCTAGTTACAGGGATGACAATGGAAACGAGGTTTGGTTTGACAGTTATATTTAACGGCGTTAAATAAATTCATTTATTCCATAAATAATTATTTTTAATTATCTCTGATTTCTGAACACACTTTTATTTACCTTCAATCTTATCTATTTTTAATTAATTGCTACAAATAATATATTATTTTACTAAAAAATTACTCCAAAATTTTTTTTATTGATAACAACCAAATAATAGATTTTCGAAACAGTTTTCAAAATCACATTATCCATAATGTTATCTATAACTAGTTGACATAAAATAGAACAATTAGCACGATTCATTTAGAAAACTCTTTTTGAATACATTAAAAACAAATAAATGAATAATTCATCAATTTAAGCACATCTATGTCAATCTATAATAATAGAGTAATTAATATTTTATTGAATTCTTTAAAATTTAATTTAATTATTATAAAAACATCACGTCAATGTAAAATAGAGAATACACATGTAACAAGGCGTGAAATGTGCTAACCAACCACCATAAACTACCTTAACCAACATCTAAAATTACCTTAAAACAACTGCCCCCCTCTTACAATCCAACTATAACATTACAAATATAAATAAAAGATTACAACTTTCTTATTTTATTCCCCAATAAAAGGGTCAAAAATTTGCTCAGAGCGGATCGACCGATCAACTGTCCAAGGGCAATATGTACATAATTAAAATTTCTCATTTTATGTCATCAATATTCAACTCTGTTTATCATTAGGCATTACCTGGTGAGAAGGATTTTACCCCATTTTCCTTCATCTTTTCTGTCGAGTTTAGACTTGACCGGCCTAAAGAGAAATCGGAGCTCGATTTTCCTCCTAGTCGGCTGGAATTCCTTGCTGAAACAGAGCTAGAAGTTCCTGTTCAGGCCACATCAAATGCTAATTTCTGGTGAGAAAAGAGGTAGATTTAGAGAAATATCAACTAACTAAAAGCTATTTCTTTCCAATTTAAAGAGAAATATCCACCAAACATTCCACCCATGATTTTGGAAATAGACCACCTTACAAAAAAGAAAGTACGAAACTAGGCACAAATTTACAACTTATTTGGAATAAAACTTTAGCATGTCAAAATTAAAATACAATAACAAGTTTTGCAACTCTAGTTATCATGAATTTTTTAAAAAAAAAGCTCTAAATGAGACTCACGTCGCGAGTACATTAGCTCGACTCAAATAAAATTCAAGTCACCGATCTCACACATAATACCAACAAATTGACAATATTACCCCATACCACAAAATCTTTAATTCCCACTTAGCATCATGCAAGTGAATCGCATCGACAAACACGAGAAAACCACTAAAAACAGTCAAAAGAAAAAAAGAACAGGCAATGAGAAGAACAGAACAGTGGGACATAGACATGTGTTCCAGCCTATGATGTTCTAGTGATGTGAAGAAGAACACGTTGAGCTCCCGTTGAACTCCCTTTTGTTATAAAGGAAAGGATAACAAATTTGTTATGATAAGAATGGTCCATTTCAGTCCCCACAAACAACATCGGAGTTATAACACCATCCAGCACGTGCATTTCATGGGCATAAATACGCTAAATTTGTAATCCCTGCAATTTTAATGTCTATTTTGAAACTTCTGGGTAGCCTTTACAGAAAAATTTCAGTTTCTTTTCATTTCTAATTGCTATACTGAAGAAAGCCAGTTCAGACAGATTTATGTTAAACTTAAGCGTTCAAGCAAGGAAGAGAGAGAGAGAGAGAGAGAGAGAGAGAGAGAGAGAGAGAGAGAGAGAGCTCACTGATATTAGGCAGAGATAGCCGCTTTTCTGCAGGTTTATCTAATGGAGGCGATCTCTCTTTCGGATTGCTGAGGGATCTTGATCCAACTACTGCTTTTTTGACTTCTTCTGCTGTCTTTTCATAAGAATGCTTAGACTTTGATTTCTGGGGCCACATTGACTCTAGCTGGCCTTCGGATTTACTGGGAAAAGAATTAGAGCCCTGGGAATTAGAAGGGGCGGTTTTCTGGTTCGAGACAACTGCAAAATGAGGCTTCTTTCCACTAGCTTTTGACTGAGATCCACTGCTATGTCTAGCCTCGGCAGATTCATCCTCTCGTATCATCACTCCATCTCGGAGATTAATGTCAAGAAAACGATTCTCCCAAGGCCGGACAGCCATCCATCTTTCCAACCAATTCCAACCCCAGCTGCTCTTATCTGGTTCAAACCCTGATAGAGCAGTCTGCTGTCTTGATCCTGCTTGCCACTGGAGGAGTAAAATTGATTACATAAGCCCACAAGGGGTAAAACAAAAAGATATATGCAAGAATAACTACCATCCATCGAGGAATGGAGTGTTATAGTAATGAAGATTTTTTGGAGACTCTTTGATACGATATTAGTTTTAGCCATCGTCAAAAGAGGTAGATACAAAAATATTAAACTAAACGAAGACTGCTACATATGGGAAACACGCTTTACCTGATGAGCCAGAGCATATGCCATGGCTCTCTCACGCTTGGCTGCAGCCTCCTGCCTCTTTAACAACTTGGCTTGAATTTCTTCAACAGATCCTACACTGTCACACCACCCTTCCTGCATCATAACCATAGTAGATCCATGAGTTGCGTTTTTCTTCCATCTTCGGTTTTTTTCTCTTATTGATAAGAACAAATAATAATGACTTTAACTGCATGGGGAGAATGGCTGTCAAAGAAGTTGAGCCAAATCTAAGTGGCCATTGCAAGGAGATAAACATACAGCTAGTAGTACATAATACATATCCCACAGACGTCAGAGCTGATGAATTGTGTAAAAATGGTTAAGACAACGCAGCAATGAAAAAAAAACACATAATATAGTTAACGCAACCAATCTCACTGTCTCTAAAAGATAAATTTAAACACAGCATTGATGTATCCGTTGGTCCTAAATCGGGTTGCACATATTTGAGTACAATTTCCTTTCTATTCTTATTTTTGCAATTATAAAACTAATTTGATTTGGAATTTTCAAAATATTAGAAAAGTTTCATCATCATCGTCAGATAAATGACCAAACTGGAAACTAGGCAAGAGAGCAGAAATAAGCGAAAATCCCTCATTGAAGAAATAAAGCAAAATACAGATGAATAATGGGGGATAAAGCGTCCAAATCACTATGCCTACTTCAGTCATTGTAAAAAATTATCCACAAGGATCAAATTGAGAATGCAATAAAACTACAAACTAGAACCATTTCAGCAGTAAAAAAAAATGAAGAGTTTCATGCAATAACCTTCTTCTTATTTAGCACGTCCACCTGCATTTTTGTGCAGTCGAATACTATAAAAAATCCATTAAATAATAGAAGTTTGTTATGAACATCCTCAGATTTAATAGAAAACAAAATAAAATTACAAAATAACTAAACGCTCGAGAAATTTATTAAATCTCCCAAAAATAACAAGGCATTCAAGAGATCTGCTAATTTTCTCTTTATACTATTTTTTCCAAAAAATGATGAGTACCCTTAATCCTAACATCTTCTCTTTAAATAAACAAAATCTAAGGAATAATAAAATACAAAAAATTTTAAAATACAATTATAATAAATATATTCTTTTAGAACTTTATTAAAATTCATTAGATACAGTAAAAGTGGCAAGTATCGAATCAACTTGGATATGATTTGAAAAATGCAAAACAAATTCAAGTCTTGAGCACCAAATAACTTATACAAACACTAGAATATGAATAAAGTTTATATTATATGATCGCTTTTGTGCAGCCATTTTAGACACTTGGCAATCATAAATATACTAACCACACAAATTTGAATAGAAACAATTTCACAAGGGGTGTTCATTAACAATAAAGGAATGCTACCTTCCTTACCTCTATTTCTCTGACACGACCCTGATTTTCAAGTTGTTGTTGAAGCTTTTGTTGAGATGTTTCCCTTTCTAATGCGAGACGAACGTGCCTTGCTCTGACCTGAGCCTGAACTCTCACTAAAGCTTGCATAAATCGAAGTGTTATTGCAGCTTGCTTTCTAACGGCATGACCCCTGACAAGAGCTTGAAGTCTCACTACTCCTTTCAAAGCTCGGAGAGCTCTCCTGGCCTGAAATCAGCCCAAACAATTAAAATTTTACATCAAATTGTTAAGAAAGAAATTTCTTATCAAGGAGATCGTCACTGCAGTTGGTTGAAAACATGGAAAAATAACAACTAAACACGATGATATAGCAATCATTATCTCGGTCATGTATCATTTTCCAATGTAAGTCTTCCAGTTTTGCTAACTTTTACTTAAATACAAACTAATATACAAATTTTTCCTCATCACACTGTCATCATTTCTTAACAATAAGTCCAAGACATTCTTTTTGATATGAAGTCAGGCAGGACCATGCGAAAACCAAAACTTCTAAATTATAATGAGATATATTTGTTGCAGGGGAAATGGATTTGAGGATTATACAAAAAGGGAAAAAAAAAACTATGTCTTAAAGGGCCAATCAGCTCAGGAATTGATTACCAGAAATCCTCGAAAGGTTGTTTGGATTCGTGTAGCAGCCCACTCTTCTCTTTCATTCTTAGGACTCTGTGAAATGCCAAGTAACTGAAGCGAATTTGAAGGCAAACCACCAGGATATCGATCAGTATGACCATTAGCATCCTCAACTAATGAGGTGCTATCTAGATCCATTTCGGACTGAAGATTATCCGCATCAAACTCGAGAGAGTGCTTTCTATGATGTCGGATCTTACTCCCAGGTGTCTTCTGTGATAATCAAACAATAATACTCACTGTCATTTCTCTTTTAATAAAAAAAAAACAAAGTATATTGAAAGGATGAAGATAGAAGAGAAGAGAGGGGAAGAACCCTTCTCAATGAAAAATAAACACTTCAAATTTTAATGCAAATAATAGGAATTAAACTCACTGTCATAATAATGCAATTAAAATTTTATAAACACTGAGTAGTGCTCAATTTACCTTATTGCTTTATCAGATTTATTCAGTTACAAGATCTAGTATGAATGTCTGTTGTCCTATAGCGAACTTGTATGACCAAAAATAATTTGAAGTAAAACCTACATCTATAGATAGTTGAATGATCTGGAAAAGTTACAAAATGGATTCTGATAAACATTTTAGAAATGGAAGAAAATGGAGGTACCCACATTGTGATCTTTTTCTGAAGATCGCGACTTTTCTGATTTTTTAAAACCAACCAGTGCTTTTATCCATTTCCCTGAGACACCCATGACAATCAATTGATTCCCCGACGAAACCTGAATCAGCAAAAAGAAGAGTTGAGAATGATGAAATCATAGAAGATGTAGTAATAAAAGTAACATTATTTCATTTTCTTCATCAAATAAAGCTTGGTACGGATTATTAAAATATGGGCACTGCAACTTAGATTAACTATGATGTAACCTACTGCCTATGGTCTCTATCTACTCTAAAATTGGCACGTTCAAAAAATAATTAGAAGTCTTTGAAAACAATCTTTCTAGATTCACTGTTCTAATCTGTAAATCATGTTTTACTGAACAATTAACAGAATTGTCAGTTATTTTGGTGCAGACAGTGTAAGAGAAAGTACTTTCAGTCCAAGAACTGCTTTGATTTGAACGTAAAGTTTCCAAGACTAAGTCAAAAATTATTGTACAAACTGCCACGTTCTTTCGAATTGCTCTGTTCACTCTTCAGATATATACTTATATGGCCTAGAGACACATCTGATCGAAACTTATTAGTAATCGTTCCCACCCCCACAATTCATTTTCATCCATCAACGACTTAGATTAAATTTCATAAGCTCACAAACTTATAATTCGAGGTTCCCAAGCCTGAACTAGAATGTCGTCTTCAACAGCAATCTATCTAAGCCCATTTTAGAAGAAACCGAAGAAAACGTAATTTCTTTAAAAAAAAAAAACAAATAGGCTTGAAAGCCAAGTTCACTAACTCTCCACCATCCCTCTCAGCATTCGAACAATTAAAGAAATGAGGATAGAACCCCATTAACCCAGTACCAAGACAGCGCGATAGGACAAATAACACAGTAAAAACGCAATCGGTCGGTGAAACAGCTTAGATTGACGCAGATCGCGACCAGAAGAAGCTGAATTCACAAAAAAAAATGTAGCTATACAGACTGACAGAGTATATGACTTGTGAGTGAGAAAAAGAGTGTGAACGAACTAAGGTCAACGATGGAAGTAGGATATAAACATACCTCTAGAACCTTTTGATCTAACAAGCAGTCAAATGGGTCCTCTCAAAGTGTCACCCTGTTTATCTTTCCCCAGATTAGACATCAAGAACAGCAACTTAAGATTAAAACCCAAAAGCACAATATCTTCCTTCTCCAGGCCCTATCCTCTGTCGCAGGCAAATATGTGAAAAATGCATGTAAAGAGGCGGCGAGGAGAAGAAGATAAAAGAGAGTCGGCCGTCGAAGCGAAGAAGACGACGTCGCATGGAAGTCGCCGTCAGGGGTGAGGGGACTAAAGGAGACAGAGAGTCCGTCAATCACGGGCCCTGTAAATTTCATGTGGTTTTTGTTTTAACCTCTTCTAACTCCATCTCCATAACCAGACATGACAGAGCCTCCCTGTCGTTCAAACGACTGCGCTACTCCGCCCAAGTATTTCTAAATTGGTTATAATTAATATTTTGTTTTAATTATTATATTAAAACTTAATATTATAACATAAATATTTATAATTTATTATGCAAATTAATCAATGCCAAGAAATAAAAATGATGATAAAACATAAAATAAACGTAATATTACTCGTTTCACAATCATAAATGAACCAAGTGAAATTGTCGGGAAAAAGCGCAAATATAAATGCGAAATCAAAACAATTAACTTTAGATTTACTCATATATATATATATATATATATATTTTAAAATAATCCAAAAAATTAAATATATTTAATAATATCAAAATAAATTGAAAGTATAGTATTGAAATAATATAAGTAGAATATTATCATCTTTTTAAGCTCCCACTTCCATCGTCTTCCCAACTCCACAATCTCTCTCTCTCTCTCATTGCCGTTGCCGACCTCGGCTGCCAGTAATCCTCGAGGCTCGATCCACGTTGACGCTCTCTCCCTTTCCTATCGACGTATCTGTTCTCGGCTGCTATTATTCTCGATCCAGGTTCACGCCTCTCTTATCACTCTGATCATCAGTTTCATCTCCTCAATTTTTTTGTCAGTCTTTTAATCGAATTTATCTTGAACTACCAAATTGGATTCAAAGCTAAAAGGGTTATTTTTTGCGTTCTTCACGCTTGTCAAAGCCTTCCAATTTATTCAATTTTATTATTGATGTGTATACTTCTTTCATTGTTTTTAGATGTTTTTTTTTTTCAATTTGTTATTATTTTTTTATCTTCAAATGCAGTATGATTTTATTGCAGTGAAAATTATGTAAGGAATGTTAATTATTCAGATATCTCTATCGGGTACATCTAGACTAACCTCACCAATTCGGATATGTCTATCATGTGCATCTAGACTAATCCCACCATAATTACTTACTAATCTCACCATAACCATTTCATCCATACTCGTGCACTGTGCCTGCAATAGGTTCTGTATATTTTATTATTAGTGGACTTTACCCCTACAATTCATGGTCAAATGATTTGATCTAAGACCTTGAAAGATAGCATTAGTTCAAGGTCAAGGCTTGTATATATCTCTCGTGAACATTCAGTTATAAGTCAGCAATTGCTAAAGTATCATGTATTTTTCATCAGTGAAAGGTGAATTAGTAAAAAGAACTCACGGCTGCAAGAAACATTTTCCACTTCAAGAAGATTATACAGAAAATAGTAACGTATCATTCTTGCTTTCTTTGCTCAAGTTTTGTTATGTGTCAAGTTGGATGGAGGATATAAAAGTAGTTGTTTAATCATAGTTGATTGACGTCGGTCTTGTAAAGCAAGTATCACTAATATGTTTAAAAATGGAGGCTTCATACCCTTTTACACGGCAATTACTAATCTATGTTCCCAAATGTGCTACTGGTAAGTTGAAGAAATGCTGCATGATCTGGCTGCGTTTTTTCATTACTATTTCTTGGTTTGTTTTACGGTTTATGATGCTGATTGTATGACATTATATACACTTTATCAGTTGATTAATCTCTGGTAACTAATGCAAGGAGGTGTGTTGTGGTGTTAACTTGGTCCCTTTTTATAATAGAAATGACAGATAATCATGAAACAGACAAGAACATTGAGATATGGAAGATCAAGAAATTGATTAAGGCTTTGGAATCTGCACGAGGTAATGGTACCAGCATGATATCCCTTATTATGCCTCCCCGAGATCAAATATCACGAGTCACGAAGATGCTCGGCGATGAATATGGGACTGCTTCAAACATCAAAAGCAGAGTTAATCGACAATCTGTTTTGGGTGCCATTACTTCTGCTCAACAGAGGCTGAAACTTTATAACAAGGTTCCTCCCAATGGGTTAGTTCTTTATACTGGAACAATTGTCACGGACGATGGAAAAGAAAAGAAGGTTACCATCGACTTTGAGCCCTTCAAGCCTATAAATGCATCTTTATATCTCTGTGATAACAAGTTTCACACGGAAGCTTTGAATGAACTTTTAGAATCTGATGATAAGTTTGGTTTCATAGTCATGGATGGGAATGGCACACTGTTTGGGACATTAAGTGGTAACACACGTGAGGTCCTTCATAAATTTACAGTTGATTTGCCGAAGAAGCACGGAAGAGGTGGTCAGTCAGCATTAAGGTTTGCTCGTCTTCGAATGGAAAAGCGGCATAACTATGTAAGAAAAACTGCTGAGCTTGCCACTCAGTTCTACGTCAATCCAGCTACCAGTCAGCCAAATGTTGCTGGGCTAATATTGGCTGGTTCGGCCGACTTCAAGACTGAACTGAGCCAATCCGATATGTTTGACCCTCGTCTACAAGCGAAAATATTGAATGTGGTTGATGTTTCATATGGGGGTGAAAATGGTTTCAATCAAGCTATCGAACTGTCCTCGGAAATTCTGTCAAACGTCAAGTTCATACAGGAGAAACGTTTGATCGGAAAGTACTTTGAAGAGATCAGTCAGGATACCGGAAAATATGTTTTTGGAGTGGATGACACTTTGAAGGCTCTAGAAATGGGTGCCATAGAGACCCTCATTGTTTGGGAAAATCTGGATATGAACAGGAATGTGCTGAAAAACAGTGCTACAGGTGAGATTGTGATAAAACACTTGAACAAGGAACAAGAAACGGATCAGAGCAACTTCCGGGATGTGGCTACCTCAGCTGAGTTGGAGGTTCAGGAGAAGACACCTCTGCTCGAGTGGTTTGCCAACGAGTACAAGAGGTTTGGATGTACACTCGAATTCGTCACCAACAAATCCCAAGAGGGTTCTCAATTTTGCCGAGGGTTTGGTGGAATTGGAGGTATGTTACGTTACCAGCTCGACATGAGATCATTTGACGAGGTATCTGATGATGGGGAACTTTACGAGGATTCAGATTAAGCGTTGCCAATGTTCTCCATCGAATCTGCCACTCGGGACAGTGGGTGCAAGAGCCTGACCACAGCATTATGGTAAATTAGAATTTTTCTTCTTTAGTTTGTTTTGATCATTAGATTTGTGCTTTGAATGCATCTTCTTTTACTTGAATTACAGATTTTGATGATTTGACTTGACAATTATGGTGATTATTATTACATGATTAGCTCAATAACCAAGTTTTTTCTTGATAATTTTGATCATTGGGTGGAAAACGGTCTAGAGTGATGAAAACCACAAGTATATCAAATCATAAAGATTTGACCAAACCGATAATTTGTCTACTGTCTCACATAGTAGCTGTCATTTTTCACTCATAAACCATGAACCAAATGGCCAAGCCCGGTTATATAGTAACAATAGGCCTGGATCATGCAAGGTTGTGAACCAGACCGAACTAGATCCAAATTTGGTTTTGGTTCCAACTGTTGTTAGGGTCCAGTTCTGCCCACCTCTAGTATTTTGATATTTGGGCCAATTCGTCATCACAATTAATTTCAAGGGAACTTGAAATAGTGTCATCAAAAATGTTCTTTCAAAAATCCCAATAAGTCATCTTTTAAAGAAACACCCATCGAAACCTCAACAAACACGAGATCAAAGCCACAACGCTAATTTCAACTAATATGTTGAAAATGCATGAAGCGGTCTATATAACAAGATCCCGAATCAATAATGCATTAACTCCATTAGTCGGCTAATTTTGTACAAGGCAATCTTTCACGACCAATTTGAAAAGTTATTTAGACGAGAAGGATAACATAAATTAAAGTAATTCACAGAGTTTGACAATGTCCACAGGGTAATGATAAATTTATCTTTTAATTATATCATCTAATTTAATTTTATTTCTCGTAATTATTAATTTACATAATTAATCTATGGGTGAGGATTCAATAAAACTTCAAAGTCTTTGAA
The DNA here is from genome assembly GCA_022433055.1 of Begonia peltatifolia. Taxonomy (NCBI): domain Eukaryota; kingdom Viridiplantae; phylum Streptophyta; class Magnoliopsida; order Cucurbitales; family Begoniaceae; genus Begonia; species Begonia peltatifolia. The sequence goes on from CM039527.1 coordinate 6,522,076, forward strand.
GCTTGCACTAGATCCAAACCGTCCATTTTCTTCTAATCAAACTCGTTCCCTCGCTTTTTATAAATACCCGCATTCTCTTCTCCAATCGCAACCTCTGTATTTCTTCAAGTGGAGTGAAAGTTTGATTTTCTGGAATCTTGAATGAAATTGAATTTTCGAATTTCGGATTAATATTTGATCGGATTGTGGAGGGAAGTTCTTCTTGCTTATCTTGATCGGATTATCGTCGGGTTTTGGTTCTTTGGCCTTTAGTTTTGGGTTCAAGTTGAACGACGGAGAAGATGTTCGGGAGGGGCCCGAAGAAGAGCGACAACACGAGGTACTATGAGATTCTTGGAGTATCGAAGAGTGCTCTGGTGGATCCCTTGAAGAAGGCTTACGTGAAGGCCGCCATGAAGAATCATCCGGATAAATGCGGTGATCCTGAGAAGGTACCTGGGATTTCGACGATGTTCTGCTTGATTTTATTTTTCGATTATACTGCGATTGCGATGATGGAAGAACAATCTAGGGCTATAATGCGTATGTTATGTTATTGTTTTGGTGTTTTTATTTTGGAACATTTGCGCATGTCTATAGTAATTGTTGCGGCTCGATGTTTATTCTCTCTCATTTCATATATGTATCCCTGTGCTTCGATTATTTTGATGTTGAATAGTGAATCCTTGTGTTGTGATTTGTATCTGGTAGTTTAAGGAAATCGCTCAGGCTTACGACGTACTGAGTGATCCCGAGAAGCGTGAGGTCTACGATCAGTATGGGGAAGACGCGCTTAAGGAAGGAATGAGCGGCAGTGATGGCGGTGGTCACAATCCATTTGATATCTTCCAATCATTCTTTGGCGGGAGTCCATTCGAAGGTGAGATTGCTCGCGTTTAATTTGAACATTTTAGTCTGAACAATTCTAAGCTTTCAAAAGTTTATGGTCATATTTTCGTCCACGATCAGGGCAGCAGTAGCGGTAGAAGGGAAAGAAGAGGAAACGATGTATTTCATCCTCTCAAAGTGTCTATGGAAGACCTTTGCCAACGGACAGAAGATTACATTCCCAGGAGAAGCAGATGAAGCGGTATGACATGAATTTCAGTTCAACAATGGCGTGATGCCTTGGATATGAATTATTGATCTTCAGTTTCTGGGTTTTTTGTTTTCGCAACCAGACTCCTTAGCTGGGGACGTAGATCTCGTCCTGCAACAGGAAGAACATCCGAAATTTAAGAGAAAAGGTGATGATCTTTTCTTAGAACAGACGTTATCTCTCAGCGAAGCTATCTGTGGCTTTGAATTCGTTTTAGTCCACTTAGATGGACGCCAGCTCCTCATCAAATCAAATCCCCGCGAAGGAGTTAAGCCTGGTAAGATTAAGCGATCCAAACTCCACAAGATTATCGTCGACCAAATATAACTTTCAACCAATGCAGATTCATTCAACGCGATAAATGATGAAGGAATGCCTATGCACCAAAGACCCCTTCATGAAAGGCAAGCTCTACGTTCACTTCACACTGGACTTCCCCTGATTCTCTCAGCTTGGAGCAGATAAAGGCGCTTGAAGGCATTTTGCCTCCAAAACCATCAACTCAAGCAACGGACGTGGAATTGTAAGAGTGCGAGGAAACAACAATGCATGATGCCATCATCGAGGATGAGACGCAGAGAAAGCAATCAGCTCGATCCGAGGCATCCGACGAGGATGAAGACGGTCAGAGAGTACAATGCACTCAGTTATAATATGTACTAATTACAACACCAATGAAAGCTGGAGAGACTAAGAACAATCTCGGATTAGGCAGAAGGCGACACAAGCCTCAAATTAATGGCTGAAATGAAGAATACCCTTTCAAATTTCTCAAATATGAGATTGCTAGACAAATTATAAGTCTATTAGGACACTAATTGAAGTTGTGTGGTGTGTCTACTTTTCTATGGAGGTATCGAATAACCTGCGAAATGGATAACTTTGTCTTCTTTTTCGATTGAATACATAGCTTTGCTACTGCCAGGAGAATCTGAAGCTCCCTTGAATCATAACTATTTCCGAGATCAGGGTCGATCATCTTTTGCATAGAACTCGCAACCCTCGATCCCTGAATCCACTTGACCAGATCGACACACCCTTTTTCCGATGATTGTCCCGTGATGAGTTCTAGGATCAACAACCCGAGTTGGAAAACCACATTTTGACTCTCCTGTTCGTAATTATCTGTCTTGAAGAATCATAAATTACGATTAATTACAGAAACATGCGAAAGAAAAAGAGTAGATACAGATTTTTGACAAAAACAACCTTCTGAGAATCGAGGATTACAGACAGACTCGTGTTTTCTGCCTGAACTTAGTAGGCCAACATCAGATAGCTGCAGAAAGATATGACAATCAGCAATTAGACTATTAAATTTTTGAAAGAACTATTACAGAAGATTAATAATGCAATACCTTCACGGTGAATGTATCGTCTAGCATGATACTGCTCGTGCTAATCGACACGTGATAAACCGGGGGGTCGCTGAAGATATATAAATATTCCTGCATAAAATAATTAATTGATTGATCGTTAAATATTTTACCGGTATTTGTCGTAATGATCTCTCTCTCCGAGCTCGAACATAATTACTCAGATGATTAGCATTTAATGAAAGATAATTCGATTACTCAACCTACCAATGCGGCTGCAACCCCAATGGCTATTTGGAGTCTGGTTGTCCAATTCAAGGGGGTCCTCAGAGGATCTAACAAAGAACAAAAATGGTGATCAGAGAAGGACAAGAATTATTCAAAGTAATCTCCATCTGAGTTTACCATTAAGATACTCCTTCAAGCTTCCATTTTCGGTATTATCCGATACCAAAAATCTGCACAAAGGCAAATCAAAGCATTGAACTAAGTCAACCATCACGATAAGCTCCGTTTGGAATTGCTTTTGGAAAGTTAAACGTACTTATAACGTAATTAAAATTGATAAACCACTTTTGAGAATTTAATTTACGAACTGAACGATTATTAAAAAAGCTTCAATAATACCAAATTGGCCCTGAGTTCAGAGGAATAAGTGCGTTAAAGAGTCGGCATAGAATCGTGTATTGAGGTGAAATAGGAGCAAACCTCTTCCGTCCGATGGAAAAACCTCTCAGCGCAAGAACATGGCGGTGATGCAATCGCCCCAAGAGCTGTACTTCCTGGAAGAAGGCGTCATCGCTATCATGAAACCCTTTAACTTCTTTTACCAATGCAACTCTCCCACTTTGGAATTTAGCCTTGTAAGCAACTGCTTGAGAATTGCTATAGATGACTCTGTTGAACCCATTAGTTGCCTTCTTTATATCTTTGTATGAATAATGCTTCACAAAAGCTATTGGACCTGACAAGAGAACAATCTCAAGTTATATCAACTGACAACGGATCTTTCTATATCGACGCAGAAAGGGAAACACGTGAATCACATTGTAGATCAGATATTCATAGTTATAGATGTAAATGCAGAGATTCAGAAAAGAAAGACAGAGAAAGAGAAGAAACAATGACATGGGTCAGACTGATTGTGAGTTTATTGCCACGAATTTTAGCTTTTTTATCATATCTGTAAGAGAAGATGTTGATAATGATCGTTTGATTAAGATCACGAACAATGAATGTCGACAAGCAAGTCTCTCAAATTTCAGTTATCATCACAATCATCCCCTCAAGATCAATAAATAATACACAGTGACAATTTCTATTTTTCCTAGAGTCAGAGAAATCTTCATTAACAGTTAATTTACATAGAATTCATTTTTAATGGAACCGAGAGCTCGGATTCGACAAAAATGTCAACAATTACAGCTAAATCTCACAGAATTGAGTGAAATCAGAAGCATAAAACCATCTCGTGTTCTTACAAACACAAAAATGCAAAAAGAGGGAAGTTAAAGATGCGGAAACAGCAAAATACCGGAGCGAGATCTATAAAGCCATGAAAGGAGCTGCAATTGAAACTTGAGAAAGAGACGGTGGACACCCATGAAACTCCGACTACGATTCGGCCGAATGCAGCGATCGGAGTTGCAGAACACAAACAGCGTACAATTCACCATCTGGGCAGGCGTCGAAAGCAGCCGGAGGAAGCCAAAGGGGAGAGCATTTTGAGTGGGTTGAGAAAGGGGAAAAGCTCAAAAAAGCAAAAAGACGAGGAGAGAGAGAGAAGGGGGTAAAAAAGGAGGCCATGTCTGTCAAATAGCGGAAGAATCGGCGCCAATTGAAGACGATGGGAGAAGCTCGCTCAATGCTAGCGCTGCGCAGAGAGGATCCACCAACCGGCCCATGTCCCCACCACGTTCTCTTCACTGGACTTCTCCACCTATTTTTAACTGGATCATCTTCTTCTGCAACCAGAAAGAATGTTTAGTATATATTCTGTCTTCTTTTCTAAATATCCTTGGAAACTTCCCCCATTACCAGACCAGAGTCAGACCAAGCCTTTTTTTTTTTTCTTAGTTTTACTATTAATCAATAATTACGATTTAATTTAGAAACATGTGATAATTTTGTAGAAACACGTGGTATAATCAAAATAACTAATTCCCCACTGACACTCGGATCATCACCGGACGGACCAGGCCGGTCCTTTCAAAAAATTTCTCATTTGCATCAAATTTTGTGCTATAAGGTTGGTTTGGTGACTTTTAGATCTTTGTACTAACTTATAACTCTATCTTTATTTTAGTGTCATTGTGTTTTTGTTACATCATAGTCAACCCGTGACTTTGTTAAAGTCGGCTAGTTAGAAAAAACTCGTAGACTGACCCAACTAATGAAAAACATGTTCAATCCTGATCTGAATTCAATCCGAACTTGGACCAAATGTTTAAAAAATTTTCATCAGATGAATTTATGTCTTTGATTCTGCACTGAAACGCGTCATCTAAATAAAAGCAAGACGACTATTACATGTAATGTCAAGTTGAAGTATTATCAATCAAGGTTTGTAAATAATTGTGAACTAGTTTAGTTTTTTTCTTTTATAATTTCGAACCTCCATGTTATAAAGTTTATAATCTTCCTTATTAAAAAGTTTATAACACTAGTCACCTAAATTGAAGAACAATAAAAATAAATATAATGTGAAAATGACTGGTTTCTGCAATCTATTGTTATTTGTTATATCTCATCATGGTAGATAATGACTTGTAATTATTGATTTAATGGGCTAAGAGACTGGACCACATGCCACCATTAATGATGGGCCACTGGTGTATATGATCCTATAATAGTATATATATATATATTGTTACGTTTAATTTTATAAATCAAGCTTTTTCTTTGAATTAGTAAACATAAATACAAAATTGATTGTTTCGATTAGTCGAAACAATAATATGATGAATGATCAAAAGTGACACACGATAAGGTTGATTGTGTTGTGTCACTTGAGTAAGACGTGTGACATTAAATTGAGTTGGATAAATCGACCCACAATATACTTATTCAAGCTGTGTACTTGATTATAGCTATTTAATTTTCTAGTACGATCAGGTTTTGTTTCGATGACAAATTTAATATGTGCATTTTAACAGTACTCACTAGAGATTTGTAAGCCAAAAAACAGTTTTAAAATAATCCATTGAAATGCTTACTGTATATTTAATCATTGATTTGGCATGTATGGGCTGGAAATACGACCATGGATTCCACGCGACTGAGATTGAAACTCTCCATGTCAGCAAGACTGAAAATTTTTAATTGATTTTCCAAATTAATTTTGAACAAACGCGTGAAAAGCTAAGAAGAATTTATGAACTTAGTCTTTAGTTTTTAAACAAAAGAAACAAGAAAATCAAGAGTAATAATCAATAAATAATAACAAGTATCGAGTTTTAAAAATTGAACAAACTGGTGGGGTCCTCAAATATTATAATGCAAGAGTTCAAATAAATTGTATGCGTGAGAAGTTGGGCAATGGAAAAGACAAAACAATAATTTTTACTCATTTGACAAGAAGTATGTTGAAGTAAATAAATTGAGAAATTAAAATCTCTTAAAATCGGAGACAAAATAGGAAAACTAGGGTGATTTAGCCGAAAACGCCATAACACATGTAGAGAAACCGAAGCGTTAGCTGTGAAGAAAAAACTTGAGGCAGTGAAAGAGTCTTGTAGAGTTTATCACTGACAGACCTCCGCAGAAGAATCCTCCAACATAACCAACTCTTAGCAAAAAAAAAAAGAATTAGAGTGAGATTCAACAACCACGGGATTGATGCGACACAGTTGAGTTATGCTAAGGATATTAGACGTGATATTTGGGGTGGGCAAAACAATGGTTAATATAAGAGGGAAAGAGGAGGTGGAGATAACAACACTACCAATAGCAGCAATAGAAAGGGGTTTGATGTCGATAAACGACACTTAAGCAAGACCATGATAAGGAGCCGAATTGAGCAGGGAAGAATTGAATGTAGTGAAATGGTGGGTGGCGTCGGAGTCAAGCATCCATGATGGAGAAGGAGCATGTAAGTCAGAGATACCAGGAGAGTCGCCGATCGAATTTGGCTGAAGAGCTGGGGAGAATGTCTGGGCTCCCAAAAAATAAGAAGGATTTCCTATCAAGGCTGAATGACCCAGATTGTTGCAAATTTGAAACCATGGGCTAAAATTAGACTTGGCCAAGAAAGACGCCAATGTTGGGTCGTAACAGATGGGAGCCCAAGAATTCCCTGATACAAAGAGGATGGTGACAAAAGAATAGGTCAACTAGCCATCAGGCTATTGCTTTGACGATGACGGCAAGGCGGCTTGTCGAAGAAGACGACATTGGCTCGAAGGAAGTTCTGAAGGTACAAGTGAACTACAAGGTTCTATTTCTCCGAGCAAAAATCATAGCTTAGTAGGAAACTGTGAATCTCCTCAAGCGATGATTGGTCTGTTTGGCCGGTGATGTTGGTGACAAAAAGGTTATACTCGCTGTCCAACTCACCAAGAAATAGATTACATGGTCGCGATACGAGATCAGCTCACTAATCGCAGAAACTGAAAGAGTGTTGCAGAGGTTTGTTATCTTCTGAATATAGACGGCGACTGACAGATTGTCTTTGGATATGTTTAGTTGACTTCAATAAACAATAATCCGAGCCAAAAAAGACGACACAAACATACTATTGAGGGAGACCCAAATTTCAACTGCGATTTTGTAACAGACTATTTGAGGTATGGCGTCGTAGAAAAGACAGCTCATTACTAGTCGATTGCAACGCTGCCGCAGTGTGAAGTCTAGGCTGATTCAAAGAGATAGAAAATCAGTACACTGAGACGGAGTTGTGCTTTTCAAACTAGATAATGTGTTGAATCTAACTCTACATCTGATTCACATAGGGAGACGGAGCGAGGGATAAGTGGTTCTGGCAATAGGAAATGTGAAACGAGGAAGAGCCTAGCAGCGAGACAAGCCCAGGAAGGAGGAAAATGAGAGAGATGCTAGAATAAATATCTTGCATTCTGATTTAGGCTTTTAATAGCCCCTGTGTCCAAGTATACATACTAATGAGCTATATGTTAACAAGGGACCTTTTTGTTCAAAGCGTTACTCTTTTCATCGGTGACGTTTTCATAGGGCTTCGTCAAGTTTCCAAAAAGTCAATCATCATGGAATGGGCCTGATTCCTGAAGGGAGCTCGAGGCCGTGTCTGTTCCTGGAAATTCATAGTCCTTTATGGTCCAGGTTGCTATATATTTCTCTGCCTTGATTCTCCATCACTTTTAGCTATTTAAGAATCGGTTCATGATAATCCCACCACGCAGATTTTCTCAGAAAATTTAAGATATCTCTGGAATGATTCTGCTCAGCCTCTCTATGCAAAGTCATTCTCATTCCTCTTGGATGCCAGAGAAAGTATAATTCAAAGAACTGGGTCAGGCTTTCTCTTTGGTTTGCTTATTTATCTGCAGACTGGATTGCCACGGTTTCCCTTGGCAGTCTCTCAAACAGCCAAGGCGATTTTGTTAAACCTGGTTATATTATCTCGGCTTTTTGGGCACCATTTCTTCTTCTTCTTCTTCTTCTTCTTTATCTAGGGGGTCCTGATACCATTACTGCATACTCCATGCAAGACAGTGATCTCTGGCTCAGGCATTTGCTTATTCAATCTGGTGTGGCATTCTATATAGCAATTCCTATTTTTGCAGCGAGAATCGTGAAATATGGGGGGGTTCTAAGGTCTGCAATTAATTAGCCAGCTCAGCATCTTAGAGAGTCTCTCCTACCAAACCCTAGTCCAGATCCAACTCGTGGAAAATATATTCAAGAATTTATCCGCAGAGAAAAACTGTATTTCAGGTCATTGATCAGCCGAAAACGTGTGGCTCCTTCAACTTTCGAAAAACCATATCAACAGCAAATCTTCTATCAAAACAATCCGACGTTTTTGGTTGTCGCATATGGCTTCTTCGAGGCAAATAAGCGGGTCTTTGCAGACTTGATATTAAGCTTTCACGATCTGAAACGAAGTCTTTCCTTCTTCCATGCCTTTCACTGGGATAAGCTTTCAAAGTGATTGAACTTGAGCTTGGATTTATGAACGATTTTTTCTATACAAAGGCTCATGTAATTCATTCTTATTGGGAACCTAAGCTTCGGTACATCACCTTTTCCTCCACTCTTGTTGCTTTCGGACTTTTCATCTGGATTGATAAGCACGAATACTCCCTCCTTAATGTTAGTATCACGTTGTATTACTCAGTGGAGCCATAGGACTGGAAATCTATTCGATTCTTCTGTTACTGAGCTCCGATGGAAAAAACTCCATTTATCTGAGAGAAGAAACTGCCTATATTATCTGAGCTACGCACTCGAATCTCGGTTCGCGAGTGACAAAAAGTGGCGTGATTCGATTCCACAATATAATATAATAAAATCCTGCTTCGAAGATCAATATTCCCAGCGATTCACATTTTTAAATAAAATAATAGCATCGGATCGATGTCGAACTTACCAGAACGTCTCTCCGGATCTCAAACGACAAATCTTCGAACAGCTTCTTGAGAAAGCAACAGGTGATTCAAGTTTGATGGCGATCAGAAAGTTGTGCGGAAGTAGAATTCGATCAGAGCATACTGCGCTGGCATCTTGCAACCGACCTCTGCTACTTCACCGACCTAAAAACCGCTGCCGAGAATTCTAGGATCGATTCAAAATATGCGGGGAGCGAACTACTCCCGGAATTTCTGATGCATATTGTAGTGAACAGTCATTCGCTGTTTCCCAACGGCTTAGGGCAAATCAGGTCCCGAGACACAAGAGCGGACGCAATCGAATTCATCATCGATTTCGAAACCAAGCGATGCTTATGAAAGCCTACTCGAAATAGACCACGGGATTCTCCCGTGAGATCTGGGAGGAGAGAGGAGCAAGTCGATGCTCTATCACGCTTGTAGACTCGCAAAACAACTGCAAAACCTAGAGGAGAGAGAAGGTTGGGGAGGAGAACGAAAATGGGAGTTGATGTGCAGTGTTTGGGTGGAAATGGTGTGCAATATACCGAAGCAGTGCAGATGGTACGAGCACGCGGAACAGCTCGGCCATGGAGGAGATTTCCTCACCCGCGTATGGCTCTAGATGCTTCATCTTGGCTTAACCGATCAATTATACATCCCGGAGGAGCATTCCGGCGCTGATCTTGGCTCTGCACTGTCAAGCTTCGAGTCGGACTTGACTCGTGAAAATGAAATACAATGTAGCGTGGAAAAATAAATATAAATAAATTATTATTCACGAAAATAATTATTGAATTATAAATAATTAAAATTTATTTTAGCACTCTCTAGCTGAAATATATCCCTCAAATCTTTTCAATTGTTCTTTTGGGATTCTGTGAAACGACTCAATCGATTTCCGGCAATGTCTCCGGCCGGAATCATCGCATTGATCATCTCTATTGTGGCTCTTTACTGTGGAACCTATCCTTTCAAACACAGTCCTATTTCAGATTTTCCAGATTTTGTAGCTTACAAGATTGAGTTACCTCCATGGTCAGAAGTGCCGGCGGAGAGAGATAGCGAGAATTTGTTGCAGAAATCGGAGATTGTGTTTAGGAATCAAGTTCAGGGTCCTGAGAGCATAGCTTTCGACCCTCTCGGTCGTGGCCCGTATACCGGCGTTGCCGATGGTAGAGTTTTGTTCTTTAATGGCGAGATCTGGGTTGATTTTGCTTACACTTCTGCTAATAGGTGAGTATTAGTTGTGCTTTTTTTTTGGCGATAATTTGTGATTGTTCTGGATAAACTTTGATGATCCACGTGATTATTGCGCGCCTAAAAAGTAAGATTTTCTGAAATTACAAAAAATGTGTTATGTATTTTATATCTTTTTATAGCATTTCTCGATTTTCTTAGTTCATGAATGGAACTCCAGAAAGACGATGGATCCCTCATTCCTTAATTTTCTTTATTCATGAATGGAAGTCAAGAAAAATGATGAATATGAACTGGCTTGTGATAAATTCACATTGTTAGATTTTGAAGTTCAATACCAGAACATGTTTGTGCAAATGATTGATTTCTATAAAACACAGTATTATAGCCAAAAATATGGAGATAAAGAAGTTTTCGAGGAGGTTTCTTCTTCAAATTTATAAACTTTCTAGTGATATTTCTCATAGTTGGCCTCTGTTTTTGACAGATTGATACACTATTGACCTACATTTGGACCATAATCCTTGGATTGCCTTCTCATGGTGATCTTCTTTCTTACCTATGGTTTACAGTGCAGGTCTGCATTATGCGATCACGAGCCCGTAATTGCTAATTGCGTAAAGAATGAGCATATTTGTGGTCGGCCATTGGGTCTCCGGTTCGACAAAAGGACTGGTGATTTGTACATTGCTGATGCATATTTTGGGCTGATGAAGGTAGGGCCTGAAGGTGGGTTGGCAAAAACACTCACAAATCAAGCAGAAGGAGTGCCCTTTAAGTTTACAAACGATCTAGATATTGATGAAGATGGGAATGTCTATTTCACTGATAGCAGTTCAAAGTACCATAGGAGGTAGATTCTGAATTCCAATTCTCCACTGAACTATCAAATGTTTGATTGTCTTAATTATCGCTATTAGGCGACTCTTTTTATCGTAAATGGAGGTGGGCAGCCATTACTTAGTCCTAATGGGGTAAAATTTTTAGAAACTTCATGCAGGTGCTGTTCTCTGCAGAAGATAGTGGGAGAGTTCTAAAATACAACCCAATCTCACAAGAAACTACCGTTCTTTTGCAGAATCTTCACTTTCCCAATGGTGTTTCTCTAAGCAAGGATGGCTCTTTCTTCGTTTTCTGCGAAGGTTCCATGGGCAGGTATTTTTCTCTCTTCTTTTTTCTTATTGATGCCATTATAACGGTTAAGAGTTTAATAACTTGACTTCCATTTGAGACTAGTTGAATCCACAGTTGATGAATAAGGTTGTCTGGACATACTACGATTATTTCTCTTGAGTCGTAAAATTATTAGTAGGCATTCTGTCTCTACCTGTGGAATTTTCCTGTTGGGTTTTTCTTTGTAAACCTTGATGTTCAATTTTCGTATTTTATTTTTCATAATACTATTCGATATTTTAACAATAACTTTTTGCTCCTTGAAGAATCTACATCACTGCAAAAATGCTTCTCAAGGAGTAGGATTTTCCACTAAGTAGTGTTTTCTTTGACCATGGTTATCATGTAAAACAATCATCTTACAAAAGGAGAATAAGATCTCTCACTTAGGAGCTATAATATTTATACATTGCAATTTTTTTTTTATGCGAGATCTCTCCTCGAAGCTTGTAGAATATAGAGATCTAAAATATTGCAAATTTTCCGAATAGCTATTTGATGTAAGTATGAAATAATTTAGTCAATCTAAAGGTTTATTTTGATTGTAGATTAATAAGATACTGGTTGAAGGGTGATAAAGCAGGAACTTCAGGGGTATTTGCAGTACTACCTGGATTCCTAGACAACATTAGAACGAACGAAAATGGAGATTTTTGGGTGGCGATTCATAGTCGAAGATCTCTATATGCTCATGTTTTGGCTCATCATCCAAAACTGAGAATGTTTCTGCTGAGACTGCCGATACCAGCAAAGCTCCACCGAGGTCGTCTTCAAGGTTTAGTGATCAAAGTAAATGCAGAAGGTAAGATTTTGAAGATGTTGGAGGATAGTGAAGGAAAAGTTGTGAAAGCTGTGAGTGAAGTGGATGAAAAAGATGGAAAACTTTGGATGGGAAGTGTTGTTATGCCTTTTATTGCTGTTTATACTTTGGATTAGCCTCTCTCTGCCACAGCTTGTAGTAGTTGTCTATACTCTATTGTTTCCTCATTGTTTGTGTTATAGAAGTAATAAAATTTCGTCTTATCCTCGTGTATATGCAATGAAGGAAAGAACTTATTTCGAGCAAAAACACAAAGAAATAATTACTCGATGAATCAGTGTGGGAAAATTTATCATCAACCCACACAGTTTATAAACCTCGCTCTCAGAATTTTCGTTAAAAATCGATACAGCAATTGCAAGACCAATGGATTCTGCAGAAGCTTCAGCTCAACTCGAGACAATGTTCTTCGTACTTAACCTGTGAAACGTTGCAACCTAAAGTGCACATTCCCATAATAGATGTGCAAAAGAACCTTATTGCAATGCACAAATTTTATGCTTTATTTTTATTCAAGAAACAGAAAATAGAACAAGCAATTCATCACCTCCCCAAAAAATAAAAATAATAAAATAAAATTTACTTACATCTGCTCTTACTATTTTATAAACTACACTTTATTTTCTCCCATTTTTTGGTAATTTCGTTTCAAACCCACAAAAATAAAACCATTTTAACAAAAAAAAAAGTAGCAGAGAGGCCGTCCGCTCAAGGGTCTGCATCTTCAATTTACTAGCCTCTTCATCCTCCACATTCATATAAACTTTCTGCTCAAAAAAACCGGATCAAAATCATATTTTTGTTGGGGAATCTATCAAAATAAAGAAATAATCAGAAAACATTAGAAGATCCGACTAAAACCTGGGTTGTCGTCGTCTGTTTATGTGTTCACTTGCAGGTTGCAAATCGAGAGTCCTGTCCCATGGCTCCGAGCATCCTGCATGCAACTTCCAGCAATTTTCCTGCAATTTTTAACCGAATTCCAAAATCATTGTCGTTTCATTTCACAATAACGACGAATCAAGCAAACAAAAACTCCCCGACTATTCCAAAAAAAAAAACACACCCTTCTCCTTGGTCGCCATCCTATATTTCATTCACCAGACAAAATCCAGAAAGAGAAGTGATTTCACTTTCAAGGAATAAAAGAAACGTAGGGACAAAAATAACACAGTTCCACATACGTCGGTAAAGGTAGAGAGAAAAACATTGGAAAGCTACAAAATATTAAAAGACAAAAGCTTGTCCATCAAAACTAGCTGGTTCTCTGCAGTTTTTCTCTTCCAAAGGCCCCCACCACATTACATTTGGATTGACCAAACCCAAAACTCAATTTGACTTTTGCTCAATTGCCTCCATTTTTCTCTCTTATTTTCTTAAAGCCCACTTCAAGATTTCAATAAAAGGCTAATTTAATCCCAATTTAAACAGATAAAACAGGTTAAAAATGGATATTAATGGAGCTCAAAGTGCAAATAAAGGGCTCTTTTCAACTCCTCTCTTTGAGGAAGTTTCTTGAAATAGCATTTGCTCATTCACTCAAGAGAAAAAATCAAAACTTGGCATCGAATTACTCAACTTTATCACCTAATCAACAAAATAGTCATTAAAAAAAGAGAAATTTTTATTTTTTAAAAAAAAAAGGAAAAACAAGTTTCTTGTAGGAGAATATTTTGTAGTCATGAAATAAAAAAAATAAAAATAAAGAGAAAACGAGAATTCTCACAAAATAATTGACTCATTCACATGCATACTAGAACAAATTCTGTCCTTTTCCTATCATCGCTCTCCTTCTGCTCTCTATCAATTTCTTTTCCCAGATTCCAAACGTACGCATTGAAGAAAACTATCCTCGTCCTTTCTCTTACCCTAATGAAGATTTAATAAACATTTTAATTTATATGCAATCGCAGAAAATACTCTGTTTTCAGCCTCTGTACCAGATTCCGGCGATCAGAGTTTGCCAGAACGCCAGAATCCGACGTATATTGTCACCCGTCAAAGTGCTATAGTTCTAAAAATTAAATGAATAAACAGAATTATATGATTAATTAACCATTCATTATACCTCTTCTGGGTTTTGCCACAACCTTGGGCGGAACCGTTTTTGCGACCGGCTTCTCATCCGGCGGGAACAAAACTCCGTCGATGCCCTGGACTGAGATCCGACCATCTGTATAGATATCCGGGTCGAACAGATAAGCAGCGGCATCTGAATGCCCGAATTTGACCGACCCATCAGCCTCCTGAGCCACCACCCTGTGCGGCACCCTCAATGTCTCGTATCGGACCTTACCGAATCGTCGGACGGCATTGTACATACTCTCCTCCGTCTGATATTCAGGTATCAAATGATAGTACATAATCTGCTCCGGAGCACCCGGCTCGCTTAGCTGGTCCGTCGTCAGTTTAGCCATGGCTTCGTCGTTTGGAGCTAGTACCGTTAGAACGTAACCCTCAGACACTAATCGACCCATTTCGGAGGCTAAAGATGTAAGATTGACCAAAATATCCGCCATTTCGTTGTACCCACCGTAATGTAGTAGAGTATGGATGAAGTCTTTCACCTGTTTCTCGCCGTTAAAGTGATGGTGAGGTCCGCCAGGTCCCGGAGCCGGGGCCGGAGCGAGCGAAGGTCCAGGAGCCAACGCGTCAAATATCGGCAGCGCCGGAGGAGAACCGGGTTCGCCCATTGGAACCGGTTTCTTCAATCGGTGCGTCCTGGGGTCAACTTCCGGTGCTCCCTCGGGTTTCACTGCAGAAATGGACCCGAGATTTCGCCGGCGATTGAAGTTGTTCACAACAGACTGAGGGATGAGTAGCCTTTCGATGCCGTGGATGATTCCGTCTGGTCGGGTAACGGCGTCCGGTTGGATAACTCTGGCCAGATCCACAGTCCTCTCGCCGGACTTCTCCGTACCCAGATTGAGAACATGTTTCGAGAGGCTTTGATGGCGAGTTGACTCAGTAAGATTCGGCCACTCGCTCGATCCGAGCCGAGTCGGAATGACGTGAAACATCAGCAACGTCTGTAGCGACTTCAAGTTTCCGGGTTCTAGCAAAAAGCGTTTGAATTCGGGGTCGAGGTCGCGCTCCAGAGCTTCATTTCTGGGAGCGAAGATGGTGATATTGTGGCTACCCACAGCCTCCTCAAGGATCTGAAGAAGCAGAGCTTTCTCGATCAACTCTGACAGCTCGGTATAATGCGAGTCGAGAAGCGCCACCAGAACGGAATTAGAGTTGATCTGACCAGAGCTCCCCGGAGAAAACGACCGGGGCTTCAAAGTTTCAGGCAATGCAAGCGAAAGACCGGCAAAGAAAACAATAAACGACAGCTTCACGGCGCCACAGATGCAGAAATCCATGGTGGCCGAGGAAAGCGGAGGCAGATTCAGGAGAGGAGAGATGAAGAGGTCCTTGAAGAGAGAGAGAGAGAGAGAGAGAGAGAGAGAGAGAGTAAAGGTCGTAGCTGTAGAGCTGTGAGCTCTGCGGAAATGGGGTCTGAATGAAAGGATGTGGCTTTGCTTTCGTTGTCGTTTTGCCTTTTCTTCAGAGGTATTGGCCTGCGTTTTGCCTTTTACGTTGTTCCTCTTTGGAGAGTTGGTGTAGGAAGAAAGTAAAGCAAGTGGGCTTGCTTGGTTTCCACTCCCCAGAGCTCTGAATTTAACTGGAGTAGGTGAATGTGCCTGTCGGATAAGGTGGCGGGTAACTAAGAGTACTCGTGGCGGATTCTGGTTAGGCGAGATAGGTTAATAAGATGGAGTCGAGAGCAGGAGATTTTCTCCTCTAATTGTCATTTTTTAACTCACCAAGAGTTATTCAGAATAATAACACGCTTGAGTTGAATTGTTTTCTAATAATAAATTATGTACATAATAATCTAGTGAATCAAAGTAACGAGAATAGTTAAAGATGACCTTCACATATGAAAAACTTGAATTCTATTAAGACAGCCTGTTTGTTTATGATCCAAAAGACAAGGACAATTTTTTGGTGGAAGATAATTAAGTGTATCGGTCGCAGAGGATAGGAATTGAACCCAGTTTAGGAGTGATATTCAGACAACACAACAAAAAAGGGGTGGCTAATGGCTTTGGTGAGAAATGGACCAAGGGAGTGGGAGAGAGAAGGTGCCACTGCCGGTGCCGGCGATGCTTAAACTTAAACAAAGAGTTCAGAACACAGAAGTACTTTCAACTATTTACATCTCAAGCATAGAGACAGCATCTGCAAAAGCATATTTTCTTAGTTAAAGGGCTGTCAGCTTTGAATTGAAGAAGTGGGTGAAATTAATCCCATTCTCAGATTCGGGTGCTTCTAATTGGCCAAGAGCTCCCCACAAGACTCTCACACAGTGTTTTAAGCCCACTACCTCCAATTAGTTCATAACCAAGTTATTTTAGAACAAACAATCATCATTACTTGTAATTGTAGTCTCATTTCCGCTTCTAATTTTTGATCACAAGCCCAAAATTCTGAAGGAAAAAGTATTCAATACAAACAGAGATTTGCAATTCCGGAAGTACGGGGTCATACGAAAATTTGACCAATAATCTTTCCCCACGTACTGTTTCATGACCAACGACAAGTGACAGGAGAGTTACCTGGCTGGCTCTGAGTCAGGAGTCACGTAGCAAACTTGGCATTTACTTGCGTCTCAATCCCAGAGAGACTCCTCCAGAATCCGGTCTCACTGAACCGGCTCCACATTTCCTTCTCAAAATCGACGGCATCTTGATGATGCTGAGCATCGCCAATCTTCTCCTCCACTGAAACGTCGTTCACCATTTGAGTTGAAACAGTGGCTCCGTTTGCCCTTTGGTGCAAGAGGTTCCTCCTTTTGAGATTGCGCTGTCGTTTCTTCTTGTTCCACGCTTTCTTGCACAGTCCAGCTGGTACCTTATAAACAGCAAGTATCAGAAGATTCATCACGCTACATGGACAACAGCAGCATATCGCCGCGCACTCCGCCGCCGTTCCTCCGGCTACCTCGCCGAACCGGCGTCTGATTCCATGTGGATTAGTTGGCTCCAGAGGTACCCGGCGAACCGGCGGCGAACGAAGGAGAAGCCTCCCAGCCATTGCAACTAAATGGAGCCTGGTGAGCTCGGTCTTTAGGGTTTTAGTTGATTCGAACAATGAAGAGACAAAGCTTAATTCGACGAAAATTCATCAGAAAGATTTTGCAAGGGACTTGAAATTTCGAAAAGAAATCAATCCAACAAAAAGATAGGAATAGTTTTAGGGATTCATTCTTTTGATTCCACAATGGATTGCAAGGAGATTGAAGAGGCGATAAAAGAAAAGAGAAACGATCCGGCAAGCAAAGAAAAGATAACCGCAGTGACTTTGAAAACTGCCGAGGCGGACGGATTAGAAATCACAGAAACTTCCTCTCGGAAGCGAAGATGAGGAAATATGTAGATTTTCCATGAAAAACCAGCAAACAGATGGGGAGAAATGCGGTCCTGATCAACCGCCTTCGCAGCCGCGGTTTCGTAGTGCGAAAGTCGGGCTCTGGTTAAATCTCTCTCAGAGCCAGAGAGAGAGAGACGGGGTGGGAGGTTAAATATGGAATCTGAGTTGGAGGCCATTTTAGAAATGGACAATTTTTAATCATATCTCGCTAATCTTAGTTTTACATTATATTAATATCACAATTTACAATACGGTGAAATTTGATATTTATTTATTTATTAATAAAATTATTATGAAATAATATAAATATTTAAAATTACATGAAAGCAATCAATAAATGACTGATTTTAATTATATATATTACATTATATCAATTAATAAATGTTAAATTAACAAGTAAAAAAATAGAGTAGAAGTAAGGTTACTTCTTTCCGCCATTTTCATTCTCCAAATGGGCATGTTAGAATTTCTTCAGTTTGCTACCTCTCAAACCTTTTATGCGACTCGCTGATTTGAATCTCGATTTTCATGGTGTGTCGCCATTTCACAATGGAAGAGAGATTGTGGCGGTGGCAACTTAGCAACGTGGGTGTCTTGACACAACAATATTGTATATGTAATTCAAAACCAATTTTGAGAAAACCCCATGCATCGCTATGTATTACTTGTTGAAACCCGAACAAGAATTAAAAAAGAAAATTCAAAAAATATCAATATTAAAATTTATGAAAAAAAGAATTTCAAAAAAAAATCCCTGAGTAGAAAATATTTAATGCTAAATTTGAGTTAAGCTAAATAAAATTTGATTTAAGACAAACTTTGATAATAACTATATTACATACCGTAGTTACTTATAAGTTAGTTAATTGCAATATTAACTTACTTTTCATGACTCCACGTCTGTCTAGTGTCTTGCGAAGTATCACCATTATACCGTGTCAATAGAATTTGAAGTGCCGGTTATTATTATTTGAAAGCTAAAAGTTACAAATTAACCAAATAGTAAAGAGAAAATCTATCTTCTCTGTAAATTAAACAGCTGTGATGGTCACACAAACATTCAGTAACACTCAAGTAGCACACATTTGAGAATTAGTTAAATTCCAATCTGCATTTAACAGTCATTCTAAAACAATTTTGATTTTTGGGAAAAAAAGATGGCACCTAATGCAAATTGCAGACCAAATTTTGTATCAAGATAAGAGCTCAAATTCTTTTCACAACTAACAACTTATTTCCAGCAAATGAAAAACTACAAGACGATAGCCTATAGAAACTTGATGCCAGATCTTATCTAATAATCAAAATCCAAACAACTAATTAGATCTCGTTGCCAAAATCCCTAAAACAAAGCTTCTTAACAATATTCATTTCTAAATCAACGCGAGAAAAATAAAAATCTAACTTGCATTTGCTGGCTGTGTAGAAAGACCAAATCCCAGAGGAAAAAGAGGGTCATAATCCTCATCACCAAAGTTCATCGGAAGTTGATCAACAGATTTGAACCAAGTTCTGGGGAGTTTCCCCGTAAATCCGTAATCACCGAAAAGCAAATCAGCAACGCCTTGACCTTCAGTACCTGGAAGCCAAGCTGCAATAAGGGCATCCATTTGGTTGACATAAGGTTCAATAGAGAGAGGACGACCAGAGACTATCACCACAACACATTTTACTTGTCCGCAAACGTGCATGGTTGTATTGGCCCCATCCTCTGCGACTGTCAACTCCAGATTGTCCCCTTTAGTTTCGGCATAAGGGAGCTCTCCAACAACAACAATGGCGTAGGAGAAGTCATTGCCTTTCACAAAATCTGTATCAGGGTTCTCATTGAACACTATCTCTGTGCTTGGATCCATTGTGTCTTTAATAGCTTGTAGAATTGTGGTTCCTGTAATTTAAAAAAAAAAAAAATAGTACTATTTAACTGTCTTTGAGTGACACTCTATACCCTCGTGATATGGTATTAAATTCTCATTAGCATATGAAAATATCATCAGAAGAAAACAGAATAACTTACATACCATCAGAAGTGAAAACAAGGGAAAGAAGTACTATTGAGGACAGAGAGGCAGCAAAATAACAATTCACTTAAATTCCACGATTTCATTAGGCGATATGAAAGAAACATATATATGAAGTTATAAACTTTGAGGGATTGAGCTTTAGTGCTTATCGTGGGCCCAATGTAAGTATAGCAAGTTGTACAAGTCTTTTTTCTTTTTTTGTAATTGATAAAAGCTACCTGAAGTCAAGTTGTTCCCACTAAGTCCCTGCCATGTCACTGTCCAACCACCACATTGATACCCTAGGTTGTTGGCATGGCTTCCAGCCACGAGGATCTTAGATGTCTTTTTGGGAAGAGGGATAACAGGCTCGTCAGAATTTTCCCCGTTCTTCAAAAGGACAAGTGATTTTCTTACTGCTTCTCTAGCCAAATCTCTGTGATCCTGTTGAACAAGATGAGCTTAGAGGAAACTAAAACCGATCCCATGTTTGAGCATTTTTCAAAAGTTTCTTTAAGAGACTTACCGTACTACCGAGCTGATGGACAAAGGTCTGGTCAGCCAAGGGGTTCTCAAACAATCCCATGGAGAACTTAACTCTCAATATTCTCTTCACTGCATCATTGATACGACTCATGGAAATAGCACCTTCGTTGACAAGGCTGGTTAGGGTGTCAATAAACTCAGTGTGGTTGTATGGAACCATAACCTAAGAAATATCAGAGGTTTAGAAAGTTATGAACAGTATAAATTATAAAAAAAACATCTATTTTCTTATACGACATTAGCATTGTTCAGATATAGAAATACTCGAAAAGAAGCTACCATGTCAATTCCTGCTTGAACTCCTTTAAGAACTGAATGGGTATAGTTTGCATGAGGTGGATCGGTGATTCTATCAATACCCTGCCAATCAGAGATTACAAAACCCTGCAAATAACATATAATATATCAGTGAAAAGAATTCTGCGAGTTTTTTTTTTTTAGCTAATGCTTCGGAATTAACAAAGATATTTTCCATATAGATCCTCCACTCAATACTATATTTTCTAGCTGTAACAGTGTTAGGTTCAAAAGCTGTAACAGTGTTAGGTTACAGAAGGAAAAAACTTTAGTAATACCCAATATCTTGAAAAAGAAAATTCATGGGTGCTTTGTTAAAAAATGCTTCCAATTAGCTACGAGAGAATTATTAGAATCCGAAGTATAGATTTAGTACCATCCGATTAAATGTATGCATTTATAAAGGACAATCTTATACCCTGAACTTGAGGGTGTCCTTGAGGAACGTAGTGACAAGGTCTCGGTTTGCATGCATCTTTTCTCCATTCCAGCTTGAGTAGGAAACCATTATTGTGGAGACACCTTTGATGATTGACTGGTAATAGCCAGGCATGTGAATGCTAAGTAAACCATGCCTATCAATCACAGTGTTGTTCTCATTGATTCCTCTTGTGGTGCCACCATCACCAACAAAGTGCTTTGCACATGCTGCAACCTTGTCCCTGAGTCAATCATGGATAAAGGGGCATTTTAAATCATTTTGAAAAAGTCATTTTCTCCAACCAACGAAAGGTATTTTAAATCATTTCATTTCAATTCATCTTCAGAACTGAAATCATTTTCATGTCTACAGAGATTCCAAACATGGCATAAAGGTTAAGACAGTTCAAATTAAAAAAAAAAAAAAGCAAATAGCGGTACTTACTTTCCACCAACATACGGAACGCCCTTTCTCGAACCAGGTGGAATCTCTCCTTGAAGTCCAAGTATAATATCTGTCATTTCTTCGACAATGGAGGGATCTTCACTGTAACTCTCATAACACCTACCCCACCTGGGATCTCTACAAACCTTCATTCAAAAACAAATCACGAAAGAACCCTAACTGCTGAAACCAAAAGACACTAGAAAATCGTTCGAACATCAAAATGAAGGTCAGAATTCCAATTCTAATTTTTTTTAAAGAAAAACAAAAAAAAAAATCGGATATACCGCAATGCACGGAGCAAAGGCATAATGAATTCCAGTAGCTCTAACTTCAAGAGCTGTAGCTTCACCAATTCTCCTCACGAGATGAGGATCCCTGCAAAATAGATAGAATCCGATCAATTTTCCTTTTTTCTAAACGATTATGATAACCGAAGGATACGAAAGCCAATGAATTAATCAAATTTTCCTCATTACCCTGCCAGATATTTCCACCAGAATCAAAATTTTCAAGAATATTCAACAAATTCAGACCCGAGAACGGAGAAATTAGGGGGTTGGAGGCAAGGTATGGAACTAGCGCCAGAGTTTCTACTCTCTTCAGTCACATAACGGTCGAGCCCCTCCAATTAAATGAGGATAAAATATCCGTGTGTGTATATATATATTAATAAAATAATTATGATATATTATAAATAATATATCATTCACACTAATCACATAACCGTATAATGATATATCATCAATAATTAAAATAATACATAGGTTAGACGATAGGGCAAATTACATATTTTCATAATACTTACAGTGTGGCACCAAGGCCGACATTATGAGGGAAAATGGTAGCGTTGTACACATTGTTATGACCATGAACTGCATCAATTCCGTATATCAGTGGAATTCCGAGCCTGCTCGAGAGAGAGCCTCTTTGAAACTCGTTCACCATTTCAATCCAATCTCCAGCCGTGGCTTTGTCTTTCGGAACACTCCCTCCGCCGCTAAGTACGCTCCCGATCGAGTATTCTTTAAGAATTTCAGGTGTTACGACTGATCGATCCAATTGCACCATTTGACCGATTTTTTCTTTCAATGTCATTCGGCCCACGAGATCCTTTATTCTAACATTTAGAGGTTGGTTCTGGTCTTTGTATTCGGCGTATTTGGTTCTCGATCCTTGTGATAAATCTACCAGAGAACTAAAAAATACGAGAAAAATAACTAGGAAAAAAGATTTCTTTGACATTTTGGATCGACCTGAAAAAATAATATTAGATCAAAAGAAAAGAATTAGAAATTACTAATGATGTTGTAAAATAGATACGATGAAGGAAAGAACTAAACAAAGAAGAGTTCATGGAAGAATGGATGTTGAAGAGATTGAGGGTGAAGGGAGGTTTAAAAGTGAAAGGATTTTTTCTGTTAAGATTTGGATAAACAGTTTGGATTTTAACTTATTTTTCTGATTTATAATTTTATATTTATTAATTATTTTATTTAACATTTGCAAACATGATAGCAATTACATATGTTTGCCTTAGGAAATGAAAATAAAATAAAATAATTAATAAATATTAGTATTTAAATATTATTTTTGACTAATAAAATCTTCATAAGTAATTTAAACATTATCCTCAATTTATCCGTTACACTTGTAACGTGTATATCACGTTCATTATCATGACAATTTTAATATTTAAATAAATTTTGAACTCCGTCGAATGAAGATTGACAGAATTTAAAATTGACCAAATCCGTTTAAAATATTGGGTTAACCAGAAATCGTGGTACACATTGACTAAATGTGTTAAAAATCCTTTTAAAATAATAGAACGTGTAACCGTGTTATATGAATTTAACATATAAATTATTTGAGTCGTCAAAGCAAACAACAATAATCAGTTAAAAAGTTAAATTACACTTTATTCTAAACATGAATGTAGCACGGGGGTGCTCACATGGAACCAAGCACATTAATTGTCACAAGTAAATAAATAAAAAAAAGAGAAATTTTGATAAAAACACATTTCAAGATTCTTGATAGTCGAAGTTTCAGAGTCTTGATTACATAAATCTCAAATCCTGCAACTACATTCTGTGTGGTTGCGTAGTCAAACCGAATCCGAAAGGAAACAATGGATCGTAATGGGAATCCCCCACGTTCATCGGGAGCTGATCCACCCTCTTGAACCACGTTCGCGCCAGCTTCCCGGAGAATCCGTAATCGCCGAATAGAACGTCGGCCACTCCTTGCCCTTCCGTTCCGGGAAGCCATGCCGCCACAAGTGCATCTATTTTCGCTATGTAAGGTTGGATTACCACCGGCCGACCGGAGACTACAACGACGACGCATTTTACGGCGCTGCAGACGTTGTCGATCGTGATCGGGCCGGGTTCCGAGATGGTCAGGTTTGAGCTGTCTCCGAACATTTCTGCGTATGGAGTTTCGCCGACGACGACGATGGCGTAGGAGAATTTGTTGGATTTGACGAAATTTGAATCTGGATTCTCGTTGTATACGACCTGAGTTGATGGATCGACTGTGTTTTTTATTCCGGTGAGGATTGTGGTGCCTGAAAACAAAACCAGAGTGAGAAATTCCGATGACGAGTCGGGTCGAGAAAAAATTCCTGACTTTCTGTTACACACACTCACCGGCGGTGAGATCGTTTCCGGTGAGACCTTGCCAAGTAATTGTCCAGCCTCCACACTGGTTGCCTAAGTTATCCGCATGGCTTCCTGCAACTAGGATTTTCGAAGATTTCTTCGGAAGAGGGAGCAATGGAGGTCTACCGGAACGTCCATTTTTCAACAGCACGAGCGATTTTCTCACAGCTTCTCTCGCCAATTCTCTGTGTTCCTGTTAAAAAGCTTAAAGATGTCATCAATGGCGGAATATAAGTCTTAAATTTAGATAAATGGACAAAACAAACCTTACTCCCTAGTTGATTGACAAGGCTAAAATCAGACAGAGGATTCTCGAAAAGACCCATCGCAAATTTAACTCTCAAGATCCGCTTCACTGCATCATCAATCCTGCTCATCGGAATGATGTTCTTCTTCACTTGATCCGTTAAACCATCGATGAACTCCTTAAAGTCAAAGGGAACCATAATCTGCACAGCAACAAACGTTGTTTCAAAAAAAGGGGGAAATTTAGAATCTAATTCAACTTCTGACGAGTAGACTAACCATGTCGATTCCGGCACCAACTCCGGCTTGGATCGAATACGAATAATTAGCATGGGGAGGAGAAGTGATTCTGTCAATTCCTTGCCAATCTGAAATTACAAATCCCTGAAAAAACCAGAGTTTTGTTCGAATAAACTTCACTTCACTCCGACAGTCTCCAGAATCATCGAATCAAACCGAATCATATTCCATAAATTTATAACCTTGAACTTAAGCTTCTTCTTGAGAAACCCAGTGATGAGATTACGATTAGCGTGCATTTTCTTTCCGTTCCAGCTCGAGTAAGATATCATTACAGTGGCAACTCCTTTGCTGACGGAATTATAATATGCAGGCATGTGAATATTGAGCAAACCTTTTAAGCTTATCACTGTGTTGTTCTCGTCGATTCCATGAGTCGTTCCTCCGTCTCCCAAAAAGTGTTTCGCACAGGCAGCAACTTTGTGGCTAAACATTATAAAATTTAAACACAAAAGTTTAATCTCGGCGCATTCGTTTACCGTTAATATTTTTTTGTCTTCCAATAATCACAAATTATAAGGTTTGAACTAGTTGAATTCAGACACAAAATGACAGAAAATGAAAAAAATGGCGAAGATAGAAGAATGCTTACTTTCCGGCGACATAAGGGATACCCTTTCGAGATTTCCAAGGAATTTCTCCTTGCAGACCAGGGATGATCTCTGTCATTAATTGAACAATCTTGGGGTCTTCACTGTAACTCTCATAGCACCGACCCCATCTCGGATCTCGGCAAACCTGAAAAAGGAAGAAGAGATTATTGAATAGAGTTATAGGAAATCAGACAAGAAGATTCAACTGTATTAATTGTTTTTATACCGCAATACAAGGAGCAAAAACATAAGGAATTCCAGTGGCTCTAACTTCAAGCGCAGTGGCTTCTCCAATTCTCTTGAGAAGTTGAGGATCTCTGAAAGAAATTAAACCATCCCATTAATGGCTTCAATAAAATGTAAATCCAGTTTGTTTGTTTGAAGTTTGGGCTACCTGGTGACTCCTAGGCCGACATTATGAGGAAAAATGGTGGATTTATAGACATTGTTGTGGCCATGAACAGCGTCTATCCCATAGATCATTGGAATCCCAAGACGGGTGGACAGAGACCCTTTTTGGAGCTCATTCACCATGTTTATCCAAGTTTCCGGCGAAGCTTTTGGAGCTGGTACGCTACCTCCACCACTAAGAACACTACCTGTTTAAACCATTGACCACCATTTTCGATCATTTGAGATTCATAATATGCACTAGATTATCACCAGTAAGAACAGTCCCCATTCAAACCAGTTTACCACTATCTGATAGTGGCTTAGATGGACTCGAGCACAACAATGAGATAATCAAAAACATCGTCCAAATCTGGTAGTAATTTATAAGTTTACAAGTGAGAAAATGAGAAATAGTGTTTACCAATTAAGTAATTCTTCATCACATCAGAGGTTGCGACAGTGCGCTCGATCTGCACCATTTGGCCAATTTTTTCCTCCAAAGTCATGCGGCCGATGAGATCTCTGATTCTAGCACCTACTGGCTTTTTTGGATCTTTGTACTTCAGGTACTCTGCCTCCGTAAAAGCTACTAAGCAGCTAAACAGCAGAAAACCCACTATGGGTATTCCGAATCTCGCCATTTCAGAACCCCGGCTCAGACTGTTTCAGCTCCCTGAATCTGGGAGGTAAAAACCTCGGAAAAAAAATCCCACTGACAAAAACGAAAACACAACAAAATCTGCTTCAAAACAAAGTTATCAGAGAGGAAGCTGTGAGAGAGAGCTCACGGGTGTAAAAGTGATATTTATCAGAGATAATGGCCTGTAGATGAAGGAAAGAAGAAGCTGGGTGGAACAGAAAATCTTCCACCACTCTCCCCAATGGCGGTTTTGACTTGGAAGTGGACAGTGAACGTGGAAACACGGAGGCTATGTTTATATAGAAGTAGAAGCCGTCGTCTGAATTATGGTTATGAATTTATTTATTTTATGATTTTTTAATAAATAAATCATTTATTTATTATTTATAAGTAAATTACGTTTTCTAAGTTTTATCTAAATTTCCCAAGTAAAAGTTCACACTAACCTTAGACTTTTTAAATGATAACAAATGAACCACACGCAAACAATTAGTTAATGCAATGTAGCCCCGTGCTTAGGGATAAAGCAAGCCATAATATCAAAACAGTCATCAAATGTCTTATTTTTTTCACTGATTTTATACTCAGTAATCAACTCACAACTTGTAAGTTAAACGATTTGGTTCGAACCCATTATTTTTTATGTGAGGCACTGTTGTTGTCCGACTTGGTAGTCAATTCAAATACCAACTTTCTTAATTGCCTATATTCAATTTTTTTTTTAGTGCAAAAAATCAAATATTAAGTTACAAACAGTAAATCTGCATATCGTCACCGAGGCGTAATTAGTGATCCTTGCATGAGTTTAGGCCTTGATCTGTCCAAATGTTGGTCGTGGCTCAAACTCTAATGAGGTTGATTGTGGTTACCCTTATTACATTGGTTTCTTGCAAACACTTAATTTTGATTACTTAAAGACATTCCAACTAGCAAACATCTTAATTCGAAATTAAATAAATTAACGTAACAATGAATAAACATGAAATATTTAATGTTATAACAACTATCATATTATTAATAATTCAAAGAACAATAACCGTTCTATTAAAAAAAACGATCACGATGTAAGTTGTCACCAACCCGTCAACGTCTATTTATATAATGGTAATTATTTAAATATTTTATACAAATACTTAAAAGTAAATTAAAATGGCAAGAGAAATGATAATTTAAGGATCCTTATTTGAAAAAAAAAAA
This sequence comes from Begonia peltatifolia, assembly GCA_022433055.1. Taxonomy (NCBI): domain Eukaryota; kingdom Viridiplantae; phylum Streptophyta; class Magnoliopsida; order Cucurbitales; family Begoniaceae; genus Begonia; species Begonia peltatifolia. The sequence continues at coordinate 6,549,390 of CM039527.1, forward strand.
AAAATCTTTCTTTGAAAAAGTGGTCTCCATTTTTAATAATTAAAATCTTATTTTAATCATTTCAATTAAGACAATTAACTAGTCCCACTCACAAATGAAGAATTGCTATTTGGAGGGTCAATAAATAATTGTTGAAACATATTTTGATTTATCTACTCGTATTTTATTAATAGTAGATACCATTTATTGTAATTTTGTATTTAAATAAATAGAAAACTATAAAAGTCTTTATTTTTAAAATCTGGGATTGGTTGATTCCCACATCCATCTGGCACGCCAATCAATGCATGGCTGGGTGGAGACAAAGGAACAAGGCCAATAATTTGACCAATCAGATCAAAGGAAAAGTCAAATGTTACCGTTGAAAATACCAATCATTTCCATTCAATCTACTTGCTAAGAATGTTGAAAAGATCATTCTTTTATTTTATGTGAATTAAATTATTTGTTTTGTTTCTTTATAATTAAAATGTGATAGATACAATATATTAATTTAACATCCATATTCATAATAAAACCTTATTTTTTAAAAAATAATGATAATTTTCAAAATACACGTTAAAATATAATAAATATTTATTATAAATAAACATAATATTATTATCTATTTAATTATTCGCGTTTTTTTTTTATGAATCTTCTATTTTAAATAAATTATTTTTTATATTGATTTTGATTTGGCCGGTGATTAGATTCGTGATTAAAAAATAATTATTGAGTCGAGTTAGGAGGATAGGACGAGAATATGCTTTTGGTTTTTGTTATTATAATTAAGAAAGTAATTAGTGGGCTAAGCAAGCTGTTTAAGCATTGATCCAAAACCCAAAACTCATTTTTCGAAATTTATAGCCGTTATCAACCCACGTTCTAATGTTTCCCGTATCCAAATAAAACAAAGGTGTTTTTCCACGTGCTACACAAATGTCACAATTGGAGGCTGACACGTATTTATGTTTCGAGTCTCTAACAAGTATCTCAATAATCGCATATTTAATTGACCGCGTGTTTGAATAATAGTAATTTAAAGACTAATCATGATAGATCACACTATAAATACGATCGGCAACTGCAAATTTAGGGTGGAATCCGTACCATTGGTTCGAAATTGCGGCAATTGATACAGAACTGATCGGCCTTCAAAATCAAATCTGAAACAAGTTGATATTCTTGATTTTTTTGTTTAAATTCAATTTTGTTTGATTTAAATTTGATTTACATTAGTTTTAATCGGTTTAGTTCTTTATAATTTATAATTTAAAAATTATATAAATATTATAAATTTGATGTAATTGAGTTGTTAAAAGGAATCGAAAATCGAACTGAACAATTTGGTGTGCTTCCAAAATTGATTTTCTCAAAATTGAAATCGAAGTAGCCGAGACATTGTATTTAGATTTCAATTTTAACCTAACAATTTTTCACAGCCTATCAAATTAGCCCTTTAAGAATTGGGAGAAAAGGAGGAGGAATATGCATTTTTATGAAAATATTTTTGGGTCTATTGAGTGTGGATTTGAAAGATGGTTTTATGGAAATATGGAATCCGACATAATAACCGAAAAAAACAAACAAATGCTTGAGCAAAGACAGGGAAAGACTTTAGTTGAAAAGAACAAATCCAATAAATTTGTTTTCATCAAGAAGACGATCTAAACATCTAGCAGAAGGTGAGACTATTGAGTACAACTGCTCATCCATAACTAGGAACTCCCACAAAAAATATTAAAATGACCGCGATTGCGATAAACTCTTATTTTATTGATTCAGTAGCACATTACGCTACTGAAATTTTATGTCGTGGTGATTTTATCCTAACCATGTATTTTTGATTTCTTACCAATATTTTTTTATTGATTTTCACTGTACAAAAGGTCTGCAAACATAATGGTTGAGCTATGTTCTTATTATGAGGGGCAAGAGGGAATTATAAATCTCCATTGACGGCTCAAAAACCTACAAAAATCATTGTGTTTGAAAAAGTTATGAAATGCAGAGCGAACAACCCACAACCAATAAAAGTTACGCTATCCTCGGCGGAGGGAGAAACGATGAAACATTAGAAAATCGAACGTTAATAATAAAAAAAAATTAGGAGATACAATTATTTTTTACGACTCAAACATGAATAGGCTACACATTACTAATAAAATCATCGAAAACATAGCAAATTACCCAAAAATTGGGAGGAAGATTTCATGGGAAGAGCAGAACTTATATATAGTTGCCGCGCTTTCAAAAGATTATTTGCGCGGGAAGTTGGGCCTTGGCAATCTAGGAAATTCGGCCCAGAAAATCAGATTACTCTATCCCTCCTCTCTTCCTCAGACAAAAAACCCATGCGGACCGGTGCTCTCTCTCTCTCGTTGTAATCTCTGCCAAAAGAACCAAAACTAGCTGGCTATCTCACTCTCTCTGGTACGTCATTTTATTACATATTTCTTGTCTTTCTTTGTTCTAAAAACTAGTTGATGCTAATCTCCGAGTTTGGTTTCATTTCTGATAGTTCTGAAAATAACGCCGATGTTGCGTCTTGCAATTCTCTCTCTCTTTATACCACAGTCTTGAATAACAGTTTACTTGCTGGATCTTTTTTTTTAGTCTTGCTTAATTTTATTGCTTACCTAATGTTCTTTAGGGTTCTTGGACAGAATTTTTCTAACTTATATTGGTTTGAATCTTTCATACGATTTGCTAAACGTTATTAGTCACTATAATTGGCGTCAAGGGAGTTACTGAAGCATCTGAATTATGGTTCCTATCTTCGTTTGTTTTGTTAATAGATATACTCTGATAATTTCGTTTTTAGATGAAGAACAAATTATATTGAAAAACCTTTAAAACAATTTTTTCCAATCACAGAGAACTAAACTAAAAAGATAAATCTTAAAAAATTTCAAATAATAATGAAATTAATATTGTCCCTAATATTTGTAATTGACTCTTCACTGTCGAACATAACAACGTTGCATACAACCAGTTATCCCAAAAAATGATCAAAATGTCTAATCTCAAGATCTACTTTTGCTTTATAGATCTTCAATACAATTTGATTTCATTAGTCATCTTGGTTTTGTAACTTTGTTTGCTCTTATTGGGACTCTGTCTAGTTTGACATGGTTTTCCGTATTTATCTATCATTCTAGAGTTGGATTTATACCTTGAAAATTTCTTTAATGTTGCATGGCTTTAGAATCTTTAATTAATATTGTGGTTTGATTCTTCGTAGTGAAGGTATTATGGTTTTTTCATATTAAAGTAATGTTTTCTAATCATAACGTGCTGACTTTTGTTTAAGCAATTCTACATATTGATATTTGAAATTTACACATTTTTTTTCTCAGTTTGGAGTTTATATTTGTGTTTGAATTTTTAATTAATATTTTACTTTCTTATGGTGGGATTATGGCTTTTCATTATTGAGTACTGTTTTCTGATCATAATATGACAACTTTTATTAGACCAATTCGAAATATTGATATTTTTTGGCTCTTGGAAGAATTAGATTAAAAATTAGTTGGAAAATGAGAGATAGAAGCTATACTCCATCACCACCCCAAGTAGACAGTAGAAGAGGTAGGAGCCCCAGCCCTGGGCGCCGATATGGTGGTCATGGAAAAGACATTTCGGCTAGCCTTTTTGTTCGAAACCTGCGATATGATTGTAGGTTTGTTCTTGTCAACTTTATTTTTCTTTCTTATTGTCTGTGATCTTTAATATGTATGGAGTCATTTTACAAGTTGGTGGTTAAGGGGCATACAAATGAAATTTGTGTGTTTTCTTAGCAGCATTGGATCTATTATCAATCAGGAGATGTATTTCTTGATTTTGCAATAGTTTATTTTCTTAGTTGAAGCATTGATTTTGATTATAAATTTGGTCCTTATGATGGGTAATGAGCACATTCCTTTCTAAATTTGAGAATGATTTAAGAATTGGTTAGGATGATTTTTTTAAAGGAGAATGTACAAAGAGCTGGAAGGGAAGAACCCCTCCCAAGCTAAGTGACGTAGGTTACACTTAAGTGTTCAGAATTGATTAGAATGATTGAGATCATGACTCTGACACCGTGTTTCGACCTAGTCAGTAAACCAAGCCTTCATTACTATAATTTTATCTACTGTTCAGGTTTTTTTTCTAAACTGTTGCATTAAATTCTTGAATATGATTTTTTTTTTTTGCAACTGCGAATAACATCTATGAATGTAACTTTTTGATGCAGGGCTAATGATCTACGGCGATCATTTGGCCAGTTTGGCCCACTGAAGAATATTTACCTGCCAAAAGATTTTCACACTGGGTGAGAATGTGAAATATATTTACTGGTTTTTAAGTAATTTTTCATTAAAGAAGTTTCTTTTGATCATTTCCTATTTTCCTTTTACTCATAATTTTTTATTTATGGCAAAGTTCTTTTGAATTGGTTACCATTGGTGAAATCTTATATTCAGTTTTGATTTTGCTGTTTTTTTCTAATGTTTATTTGAATCTTTTTAAGATTAAAAAAAAAATTAGCTTCTGGAGAAATTTACCCATCATCATATCCAAAGTTTTGGGGTGTTTAAATTATTTGATGAAATTCGATTACCTGCTCATAATTTGAGAATTTCTATTTTTGGATCTACGTTTGCTGATGGGAATTTTATCGTAGATACACTTTTTCCTTGTTGCATGTTGGGTGTATTTATTGAACTATTGGAGATTTAACAGTGAAAATTAAAGTCTTGACGACATCAATCAAGTAATTAAGTTCTTTCGAAGACAATTAATGATAGTGAAGATTGGAAGGAAGTTGGATTGAATACACTGTGAAGAAGTTCAAGTCTTGAAGAATTTGAAAGTCATCTTATAATTGACTCATTCGAGGTCAGCAGCCAAGTGCTAGCTTTGTTTTTTTTTATAATGACCTTACATTATAGGAAAATTTCTCTGTAGAATTGGTAGAAAGGTTATATGGTGAGATAATCACCAAACTTATGGCATCGCTGATGTCTAAGTCTTAATCTGTTTTCTTTTTTTATTAAATTTTGCAGGGAGTTTCGTGGGTTTGGGTTTGTTCAATATGTAGATCCAGCTGCAGAGGCTAAATATCATATGCAAGGTCAAATCCTTCATGATAGGGAAGTGAGTGTAGTGTTTGCTGAGGAAAATAGGAAGAAGCCAGCTGATATGATAGCAAGGGAGGGTGGGGGGAGGTACTAGGTTTTTTCCATTTAATTAGACTATCTCTTGCTATAATATATTTTGGAAAAGTGAGTCTTAATTTTTATCATTATTTTCACATACGTTGAACATTTAGATATACCTTATCTGTTTTATTACTGTACATTACGTTTCTAGTACTATTTTTAACATCTGTAAGAACTGACCTTGTTGATATATTCCTAACTTATCAGTAGCCTCTAAAAAGTTACCTTGTGGGAAAATTAAGTTTTCTAATGTGAGGGTGACATTTTAAACAAACGCTTCTGACCTTGATATGGGTTTGATGAAGTGACTCGTTTGTAGTTTTATATTTCAATCTGGTATTATCTAGCGACGTGATTATACTTCTTGGGTGGTTCAAAATTATACTTCTTGCTGTTCTATGAAATATTGTAACTTTTGAGTACAATCCTTCTACAAAAAAGTGCCCGCATGTGTAACTATTTTATGAATCATGAGGTGGTGTAAACTTTATCTTTTACAATTATGGGAGGATGGTATTGGCCTTTCAGGTGCCTATTGGAATTTCTGATGAATTTTAACTGTGCAGGAGCCAATTTCATGATAGAAGGAGGTCTCCACGCTGTACAGGGTCTCGGTCTCGCAATCAGGATTATTCTTCCCCAACCCGGAAACAGCGGGATAACTCCAGGTACAGGCTGAGCTACCTTAAATTGTCTTGTTAAAAAAACATCATTTGTTACATAAACATTTTTCTTGACCGTGCATCACTAACATAGATCTTTGGGTGCAATGCAAAAGAAATTTATTGTTGCAGTCGCTAAGCCGCGTCGAATCTTGAATTCAAATATGGTGCCCATTGGTCGGCATTATTTCAAATAGATGAGAAAAGAATGTGAGTGAGTGGAATAAACTTTATAATAACTTAAAATAATCTGTTTGATCGTTTATAGTTCTTACTTCTTTGGTTGAATGTTGAATTTCATAATGAAATAGGAATTGTTAAAATGACTCCTTTGGTTGAATTTATACAGCCTTTTTCTTTCTCAACCTACTCCCTTTTTTATGCAAATATTATTCGGTCTCTGATTTGACCTGATTTCCCTCCCTGGTGGCGCATACTATTTTGTAGCAGATCGGTTTCGCCTCAATACAGAAGACAGTCGAGAGGGGTGGTACCCAAGACCAAGACAGGGGCGGGAGGCATCATACTCTCGATCTCCACCTCTTAATGGATCAAGAAGCCAAAGTCCAAGTCCAGTAAGGGGTCGAAGCCCAAGCCGAACCTGAAGCAGGAGGAGCCCCACAGGAAGCCAAAGTCCAAATCACGAAGAATATGAGAGGTATCCAAGAGACAGGAGTCCTAGTCGGTAAGCCACTATTAGAAAAAAATTTCACCCTGAACAGGACAAAATGAAGCCAAATGGAGAAATATCTTGCTAGGACTGCTTTCCGATTAGCATTTGTTACAGTTTAACTAGTACACCTGACTTGAACCAAATAACTCGCTTTTTCTTCTATTTTGTCCATCATTTTCTTTCCCTTTTTTTTTTTTTTCAGCTTACATGCATCAGTTTGTGCTAGAAATAGAAATTTTGGTCAAGTAATTTTTTGCCTTCGGGTAGCTCAATAAGTAGTCTTTGGAGTGTTTCCTGACGCATTTCAAGTTTGAGTCTCCTTGGGGTCAATGGAAACTTACCTGGTTGGTAGCCGAGTTAGGAGAACAGGCATGTTTTTCAAAAAGCCAGAGCATATAGCTTTGGAGAGTATGAAAATTATAGATTTTATTCTCTCCTTTTAGTTATCATTTATGGTTGTCAGTCAATGTCAATTTGAAATTAGGGTTTAGAAATGCATTAAAAAGAGGCAGGTTTAGACTTAACTGTGTGAATGAGACAAGCAGAGCAGAATGAAGAGGCTCTTGCCGTTTGCTATTTCACTGTCGCCCTTTACAGCCGAGCAAGTTGCTGGCCCTCTCATGTCTTGTCTATGTCTCTGTCTTCGTCTTGTAAGGCTCCATTTGTTTTGTTTATTATTTATTTGTATGCGGTTTTTCTACTGGAGACTGGAGTATCATAAATCTAAAGAAAAACATATATTACTTTAATTTTGGGTGTTTATTTATTTTTCCAAAGTTTGATTCCATTTAAAATAATTAAATAAAATGTCAACTGGAATTGAGTATTTTAAGTTTGACTAGGAGAATGACGAGATGTGTCAAACGTTGATCAGTATAATTATAAATAAAGAAATAGGTTATAAAAATAAATTGCATCAAACAGTAAAAATAAACTTTAAATCTATCATTATTGTTTCAAAAATTATCAGATGTGGCCATCGATTTGACATGCAAAACACTGAAAATGAAAGCTTCTAAATAATAAAAAAAATTGGGGCAACTAATTTTAAATTAAATGGTTTACTGTTACAAACCACTCGTAATCTTGGCTTTCCCACGACTTTTCTTCTTCTTTCTGTCAATCTCAGTAAAATGACTTTTGGAGGGATTATTGATTCAATCACCAATCGCGAACAGGGTCTCTTCCTTTCCTGCATGGCTTAATCAAAGTCATAATCTTTTCTTAATTTAGTAAAATGGACGCCGGTAATCGCGAAGCTGGAGAATAAAATGGTGAATTTTTATTTAATGTAATCAAAAGGCAGTGAAAAAGACAAGATGCGAAATCAAGAACAGCGCTAAAATTTGGGACGACCACACTCGTTCCGGCTGCTCAATTTCCTCAGTCAGTGTTTTCTTAAAGAAGCTGGTGAGTTGTATTTACTAGCCAAACAGATTTTGCAATTAATTCTTCCTTTCGTCTGTCTTTTATCCTGCTGCTCTGTCTTCCACGTGAGGTTTTTACTTTGGATTCTCTCTTTTAGATTGCAGTCTTTTTATTTTTAACCTTTCTTCCAGCGGTGTTTATCTGACCTGATTCGGGAAAATGGTTCACTCAGCTGCTGCTCGGCAACTGAAATTAGGTACTTCGTCTTTGCTTCTCCGTCTGAGCTTAGTGTAAGAAACTAAAATGTCTGATATTGCCGGCGCGTGGGTTTATAACTCACTTCTCGCCTTCTGAAGCCAGTTTTCATTTCAATGCTGATTTCTGCTCAATGGAGTCGCTACACTTGGCTGTTTGATTTCTACGGGGATTTCGTCATCTGGATCTTCTGGAATTATGTTATCTCTGTGTTTATTAAGCACATTTATGTTTCTGGCTTCTGGCTTCTGGGTTTCTCTTTGAAATTTTAGCTTCTGACTTCGGTTGATTCTTTCTCTGTTTTTCTTTCCTTCGACTGTTAATAAGTTGTTCTATCGAGCTTGATAATCTGTAATTTGCGGTGAGAATTAAGTTGTAACAGTCCTCTTCGGTGGAAATTATGAAAAAATATCCTTGTTTATACTTTTTGTCCTACTTCGAGACAGCTTCTCCTCTCACAGAAACAAATAGCATGCATTTTCTTATTTATTCTTCGAAGGAAATTTTAGACTGATAGGGTTTTAGCTCAGTTTTGGGGGGAGAATATCTTGATGTTGAACTTACTTCTGTCACCATCATACGATCTTCTTATTTTTCTTTGCCATTTTTAATCACATGATTCTAGTTTGCTCGTTCCAACCACTCTTCCCCTTTTTATGCATCAAGTTTAATAGCTTGGATTTGCTAAAAAAATTGAAATTTAGTATGAATATTTTAATGTACGTGGTATACTATAAACTTCCTTATTGTGGGTAGAGATCTAATTGAAGTTTGTACCTGATTGTTGAAATGTTTGCAGTTTGAACTCGGCTAGAGTTTGAGAGGAAAAAGGAGTTAAAAAGAAGGAGATTGTTTGATTCTAGCAATGAGAAAAAAAGGGCCTGGAAATTTACTTTTGCTCCTGTTTTCCATGTTTGTCAATTCATTAGGTACGTTGTTTATCTTACAACGGTCTTCTCTTTCACTATTATCGGGCCAATTCCATGTGTAAATTTGATTTGCATTTGTTGGAATGTGCTGCTATAGTTGTTATTAATACATAGTTTGACAAAAATCATTTCTTAAAACTGCTTTATTATGATATAATGAACTGCGTTATTTTGTTCATGATATGACTCGATTTTGGATTGTATACTGTTAGACGGTGGCCAAAACTTACTAAGTTCTTCGCTGGATTAAGATTTTATTTATTTTTCCTAATATAATTCAGAGACGTGACTATTACGAGAGACCAATAATTAAAGGATTTGGATAGCTGATACATTTTTGGGTATTATGCATTTAACCTTATGTATAACACCGAAGGAATGAGCTGATAAATCTGAATATTTTGAAAGAGATAACGTTGAGTTGGTTGCATCTTCTTATCCATTTTACTTGGTATGTACTGTTTTCAGTACAAATTTTATAGCTTTTTATGAAACCAATAAGTAATTTGAAGACAATTTTACTAATCATTGCTGCATAGAATACGATTCGATTATTTTTGCATAAATTTCCTACAAGAAGAAGCTGAGCTTTGTTGTGGAATATGCAGGAGCATTCGTGGGAATAAACATCGGCACTGAGGTGTCAGATCTCCCATCGGCGTCTGATGTGGTTGCAATAATCAAAGCCTACCATATTACCCACGTTCGTCTATACGATGCTGATTCTCGAATGCTAAAAGCTCTCGCAAATACAAGCATCGAAGTAGTAGTTGGAGTCACGAATGAGGAAGTTCTAGGAATTGGCGAATCACCAGCCATGGCTGCAGCTTGGATTAACAAAAATGTTGCAGCTTACTTGCCTGCAACCAATATTACATCCATAGCTGTAGGCAGTGAAGTTCTTACCACAATTCCTAATGCTTCTCCGGTTTTAGTTTCGGCCATGAATTATCTTCACAAAGCTCTCGTTGCTTCCAACTTAAACTATCGAGTCAAAGTTTCGACTCCTCTCTCAATGGACATTATTCCGAGGCCGTTTCCACCATCAACAGCATTGTTCAATTCCTCGTGGAACTCGACAATTTATCAAATCCTTCAGTTTTTGAAGAATACCAAGTCTTATTATATGCTAAATTCTTACCCTTATTATGGCTATCTTCAAGGGAATGGTATTTTCCCTCTAGATTATGCTCTTTTCCGGCCGCTCCCTCTGATCAAGCAGATTGTCGACCCCAACACTCTCTTCCATTATAACAGCATGTTTGATGCTATGGTGGATGCCACTTACTATTCGATTGAAGCTCTCAATTTTTCGGCAATTCCAATTGTCGTGACCGAGTCAGGCTGGCCATGGGATGGCGGGGCAAATGAACCCGATGCGACAGTGGAAAATGCCAAAACTTACTGTAATAACTTGATCGATAGAGTTTTGAAAGATTCGGGCCCGCCTAGTCAGCTAAATACGCCAATAAACACGTATATTTATGAGATGTTCAATGAAGACAAGAAGCAGGGGACTGTGGAGAAGAGTTGGGGGGTCTTCTTCTCCAACGGGTCGGCTGTTTATCCATTGAGTTTGAGGTCGAGCCAAGTGGCGGAAAATTCTTCTGGTGTTTTTTGTGTCGCAAAGGAGGGGGCGGATAATGATGATCTGATAGAGGGATTGAACTGGGCTTGTGGTCAAGGTGGAGCTAATTGTTCGGCTATTCAAGTCGGGCAGGCGTGTTATTTGCCGAATAACGTCACTACCCATGCTTCTTATGCTTATAACGATTATTATCAGAAAATGCAAAGCTCTGGCGGAACGTGTAATTTTCGTGGGACGGCGAGAATTACGACTATTGATCCTAGTAAGTTTCGATTCCTCTTGGTCAAATTTCGTATTTGTGTTTCTTTCTTTCTTTCTTTCGAATTATAACAAATTTTGGACCTTGGAAATTTCTTGAAGAGGAAAGCTCGAAAATTTTAATGATTCTGCAACATGGTTTGATTTAATTTAGGATCTGTCGTGTTTTTGTTCTAAATCGACTGGTATATTGATCGTTGTGTGTTGATTTATCGAGAAAATTACTTATCTGGATTGTAAATTTCAATTACTACTTATAATCTGCAATGTATGAGACATCATAGTTTGAAACGCCTTATAAAACATCGTTTTTTTGAATACATTATTGAGTGTCTCTTCGAAGAGATCGAATTGAGTTTCCTCAGAGTAAAACACTCGTTGGTTCTTCACTTTAATCTAATATTATACACTCTCTTGCAGGCTATGGAAGCTGCAGATACACAGGAAGGTGAGAAACAAATTACTCAATCTAATTTATATATTTATTATTTATTTACATAATTGATTTTTTGGTCAACGTTTTATTCAGTTCTAATTCTAGCACTAGCGGCGGAATCTCACCTCCGACGGCATTTATCCCGTCGTCTTCGGGAGGAAACTCAAACCCACGTGTCCAATTATCCCTCCCTCAGCTCTTGATATTGGTGATGATTTCTTGTTTAATCCTAGTTTGATTTGTAGTCCTGGATTGGAATGAGCATTCTTCTGCTGTTGTCTCCATAATTCTTGATGGATTAGAAGCTGAAATGTTTAGTTAATTTGACATAAATACTAATGTTTAGAGTTAATCCAAAGATTCAGTGGTTCACAAGAATAATTGTTTGAGACCAAATAATCACATGGTTCTGAGATCGGAACGGGAACTGGAACTGTGGGTTTTTGGAACCGAAACCAACTGCGTTTCACGGTTTTTATTGTTTTTGGACTGGGTTTTGAAAGTTTGGATTGTGCTTGGGCCGGTTCTGGGTATTTGCTGATTTTCTTACAATTTTGGGTCAGGATTTATTTATATCCGGTTGAATTAAATATGTATATATATTATTGTAAATTCTTGAAAAAGAATGTATTATCTATATAAATAATTGGTGGATGGCTCTCAACTAGTTTAAATAATACAACAGTGTAAATTGAGAAATATATAGTTAATATGATTATTGAAGCAATACATTTTATTAAATATTAAAAAAAATTTCAATCATTCAAGTATGGTCGACGTTGGTTTGTCCTTTATTTCCAGAACAAAAACACGTGCATCATGTAATAAGCAAACAATATCTTCACGTGCTTTTAAAAACCAGTTTTAGAAATAAATTATTATGTTTTTTTTTTGTCAAAAATAGTTTTGAATAATTTAAAAATAATGATTTATTTTAATTTATAATAATAGGAAGTAGTAAATAAGAATAGAAGGCAAAAGTAATTATTCCTAAAATTAAGAACGAAAATTTCGAGCACGAGATAGAAATTAAAAGTATTTGAATTTTTATTTAAATTTGAAAATTATAATATTATAATACTTTTTGAAGAAGAAAGTAAGGCTAAGGCTGTTTTAATTATCAAGACTAGAAGCGGTTGACTTCCAGGAATCATGAGGGTAATTTGGTCCAAAAGTCATTTGTTTGGGAGAATAACGGGGACGGACGAGATTAACCCACCCATTTAGTTGCGTTGAAGTTAAGGGAGATTAGAAAATTTGAAGAGATTTGATTCGCTTCTCTGTTAGTCTCCTAAAATCTACTATAAGAGAGACCACCCTTTGATCTTTACAATGAAATAGGAGCCTCTCCGGCAGCTTTCCATTGCTGTCTTTCTGCATCTTGGTTAATACACAGTTGCAGAGCCTTGTTCTCTCTCTGAAAGCATGGATCTTGCCGTGAAACCAGGGTCCGACGCAGAAAAACAGGGAGTAGTCAAGGAATCCGCCGTGAATCCAGCTGAAGGACTTCTGGTCTCCTCCGCCGGTGGGGGTACCGTGAAGAAAGGAAAGAAGCTGACTCTGATTCCGCTCATCTTCCTCATCTATTTCGAGGTGGCTGGCGGTCCTTATGGCGAAGAACCGACTGTGCAGGCCGCCGGACCTCTGCTAGCGATTCTGGGTTTTCTTATTTTTCCCTTCATATGGAGCGTACCGGAAGCTCTGGTCACGGCGGAGCTCTCCACTGCCTACCCCGGCAACGGAGGTTTTGTCATCTGGGCAGAGAAAGCTTTCGGCCCTTTCTGGGGCTCTATGATGGGGACATGGAAGTTTCTCAGTGGCGTTATAAATATCGCAGCTTTTCCTGTTCTTTGCATCGATTACATCGAAAAAATCATTCCAGCTTTGGAATCTGGTTGGCCGCGTTACGTTGCGATTACCATATCGACTTTGTCTCTTTCCTTTCTGAACTATACTGGTTTAGCCATTGTTGGATATGCAGCTGTGATTTTAGCTCTAGTTTCTCTGGCTCCTTTTATTTTCATGACTTCAATTGCTTTGCCCAAGATTCGTCCTCACAGATGGATCAGTTTGGGCGACAAGGGAGTGAAAAAGGATTGGAATTTGTTCTTCAATACCCTGTTTTGGAATTTGAACTTTTGGGATAATGTCAGTACTTTGGCCGGAGAAGTAGATCAGCCTCAGAAAACTTTTCCGATGGCCCTTTTTATTTCTGTTATTTTCACTTGTCTGGCTTATTTGATCCCTCTTATGGCTGTAATCGGAGCGGTTTCCGTCGATCAAACTGCCTGGGAATCCGGATTTCATGCTCAAGCAGCAGAGATTATTGGGGGAAAATGGCTGAAATATTTTCTTGAAGTTGGTGCAGTTTTGTCAGCCATTGGTCTTTTCGAAGCTCAGTTAAGTAGCAGCGCTTATCAAGTTCAGGGTATGGCGGATATCGGAATCTTGCCGAAGTTTTTCGCCGTCCGTTCAAAATGGTTCAACACGCCATGGCTAGGAATTCTCCTTTCTACGGCACTTTCACTTTCTGTTTCCTACATGAACTTCACAAACATCATCTCTTCCGCGAATTTCTTGTACAGTTTAGGGATGTTGCTCGAGTTTGCGTCGTTTATTTGGCTGCGCCGGAAGTTGCCCGCCATTGAAAGACCTTTCAAGGTTCCACTAAAGCTTCCTGGATTGGTCATCATGTGTTTCATTCCATCTGCTTTTCTCGTCGTGATTATGGTTTTCGCTACAAAACCTGTGTATTTGGTGAGTGGAATCATGACTGTTTTTGGGTTTGGATGGTATTTCTTCATGAAGCTGTGCAAGTCCAAGAAGTTGTTCAAGTTCAGCCATGGCTCTCTTTATTTGGATGATTGATGATCACCTCTAGAGATGAAATTGGTACAGTTAATTTCCTTTTTTAATGTCCAAAAATGGGTAAAACTGAAAAAAGAAGAAGAAGAAGAATGTTATCGTTTAGAGATTTGATGTAAAATTCATGGCTGGCCATATTTGTTCGGAAGACTAGAGTTTTTAGTTGCAGTAGATGCCCCATTGGGGAAGAAGCAAAAACAATAATATTTTTATAAAAATTATACATGGGATTTACTTATTTGATTCGAGAAATCTCTTTTCCTATTCTCTTAAATTATTAAATAATAATTAATGTAAAAAAATTATTAATTATTAATTATTAATTATAAAAATAAAATTAGAGTAATGTTATGTTTATTTTTTAATTTTTATTTTATAAGGTAGTGATCATTGGTTAATGTAATTAATTAATGATTGATATATTAAAAAGTAAAGAATTAAATAATATACAAATAAGGAGGTTTTAATTTTTATCTTTATCGATTACTTTAAATAAAATTATTGAAGAATCACAACTTTTAATGATATTCTTAGAAGGGTGAAATGAAATATATTCCCTTTTTTTTTTTTTTTTTAGACACAAGAAATAGCTTAAAATTTTAGGTCTTTTTATTCTAAGAATATCCAATTAATATTTTTACATGTAATTTATTCAAAGAGGTGATATTTTAAGTGCTATTATTTGGTTGTTCAAAAAGTCAAACAAAGTAATGCCAAATTGGAGACGTAATGAGGTTTGAAAAGTCTTTAATCAAGACAATATTTGGAAAAAAAGCAACTTTCAATTTGTTTATGAAAGATAATTTTTGTCATTTGGTGGTTAAAAATGAGTTTTAGTTTTATCATCCAATTACGCGCTCTAATATGATCCTTTACTTGTCTGGACCAAGATAATTATTATTTAATTACCCACTTATAATTAATCATATTACCCAATACACTGTAGAGTTCCAAACTTAAATCTTTGTAATATATATAATCTTCTCTGCTTATTATCCATCTATCGGCCCCACAAACTCGTAAAAGCGTAGTCTGACAGGTTTCCCTGCTAACATAAAAAAAAAAAAAAAAAAGGAAGCCTGACACAGCAGGTTTGTAAAAATATGCGTCTGCCGGGAGTCGAACCCGGGTCTATTGCTTGGAAGGCAATTATCCTGACCGTTGGACTACAAACGCTTATATGGTCGGTGAGAAGAGTAGATGAATTTATTATAACAATAATTAGGTAAGAAATGGTTTAATTTTGATATTCTTTGCACAGACAAGAAGAAGCAAGATAAACGTAGCTCAATGAACAATAATGCAATATAGAATAAATTTGTTACACACTATTACATGAATACAATGACAATCATACTAATGGAAATACATAATTTCAGCATCACTGAGTACAATGAAAAATAAATAATTTATAAGTAGATTTTTATAACACGTTTTTATCTGACTCCAAGCACAAAATCACACAACCTTCGTCTACAAACAAACAATACCGTACTGTAATGTGAAGCAATGTTACACGATTTGAGGGTTGGTGTTTTAGAATTTCACATCAGATTTGTGAACTTCCAAAATGATTTTTGATAACATTTTATCACCAAAGCATTACTTAGAACAGTTGACAAATAATTCAATTTCAATAATAAAAAATGTAGAATAATTAAAAATAATACTATATATGATTGCCTGCTACTACAATTCTGTTACGGCACTTGAATGCATTAAGGTATGTCTCTTCCTGGGTCTTCCAATCAGATAATTAACAAAAGCAAAAGGCAGTAGCACTGCAATCTACCAACACTATAGCAAAAAAAAAAAAAAGGGGGTTGGATTAGAATACCTGTTAAAATTGTTTGCTCTGTTAATGTCAATCGTCAACAGGGGAGAAAGTGAAGGCAACAATTTAACCAAAAGTTTAATATTATAAATTCTCTACACACCCATAACACCGATGATCCTCCTAGAGAGATAGAGAGAAAAAAAAAATACAGCTGAAAATTTGAGAACAAAGACAGATGGCCACATTGTTTTGCTGGAAATGGTACACATTTTGTAGCTCCATTCTTGTTTGTACAGAAAACTTGAGCATTGCAGAAGGAAATAATGAATCAAACTTCAAAGGAAGCCTCACCTCCACATCCCATCCTCGTAGCTTCATTGCAATCTTTATAATTTGACAATAGCCATAGGCAAAGATACCGAAAACTAGCTTCACCAGATAATATTCACCTTATAGGAAGTAATCCGGTGTTCTTCGAGTTACATCTGGCTCTCCCCTTCTAGGAGCAGGCTCAAACTGCAAATGTAGAGACACAGATTTTTAAGATATGCCCCGGGGATAAAATTTTTCTTTCAAAATTATTCTTGGAAAAAAGTAAGGAGTCAGAAACACTTCTATGAACAACATCGTACCACCAAATAAACATCAATGTTTTTGAAATTATTATCTTGCAAATACATTGCAAACAAAAAATATTAAAATACAAATAGAAACGTTATCTTAAGATCAATTCCAATTTCTCTTTTTAAAAAATCCTCAAGTATTTAAATATATTCTTAGCCACAGAAGAGACGGTACAAGCTATACTGATGTTTTTATAATACAATCAGGTACTTTCTTAGAGAGAGGGAGAGACCTGAATGAAAGTGTGACCTTTGCAGTCATCAACTTCAAGAATTGATGCCATGTTTCCACAGCGATAACAATAGTTCGGTGCACTAAATATGGTGACAACTTTTTGGTCCTGCCACAAGGGAATGTATGGCTGAATCAAATCCCAATAAAAGTAAGATAATATTGATAAGATTACCAAAGTACTTACATGACCCCAATTATATCCTTCCATTACCAGCTGATGAGCTCTCGCAATCAGCTTTAGGTTATTGGTATGGTTAAATTGTTCAGATATGTCCTGCAAAACAACAAGGGAAGATACAATTATCTGGTATAATGCGAATATTGGAACAATTAATTAGAAGGATTTGGTAATTACCTGGCCAAATGTATACCCAGCACCTCTAGGAGAGATTCCCCAGCCACAACGATCATCTGGGTCAGACCACAACAAATCACACATGGGCCCCTCGTGAGGAACCTCTTGCACACGATCGAAATTTCGTATACTATCTAGTGTCTCAATGGATGGAGACAATCCACCATGCAAACAAAATATTTCTGATTCGACCTATAAATGTTGTAAATAAGAATTAAGGTTTGGTCCTAGGTTGAAAAATAAAAAGACATTTTAAACAGTGTCAAACATTGAAATCAGAAAATACACAACAAATAAGTTTTTTGTAAAAAATATTAAATAAAAGGGAAGTGAATAAAAATTATACACATACTAACCAGTGCTGTTAGAGGAAAATAGTCAAACAAGTCAGTGAAAATCTTCCAAACACTAGCGTTCCCATACCTGCAAGCCAAAAAAAAAAGAAAGGATTATCTCATTTAAGGTGTCCCAGCATAGAAATTGGCAGAATGCAATTGCGTAGCTTCTCACACATCTAAGGCCACAGCATTCAAAAAATAATCATTCTTGCTTCTGCAAGATAATCTTGCAGAACCATGGTGTGGTCTTGAAACTCAGACCAAATGGAATCCCGTTATAGAAAACTCAGTAGTAAGAGTGAAATTGACAGTAAAATAAATTACTCTTCTGATATCAAGTAACTTACCACAAGAGCAAAGAAAAACAAGGATAAAGATACAAGGAAACAGAGAGTGCTCCAGAAAAAACTAAACCATATACAAATAGGTAATGGTTGGTACGAGAAAAGGGATGAATAAAGATGGCTTGAACCTGATTGACAAATATAGTCTAAGAGTTTGACAAAATACATAATTGACGAAACTCACTTCCTTAAGCATTCGTCATAAAAGCCATAAACTTGGGTAATCTGCAAATGGTAAGCACATAAATCATAATCACTAATCCAATTAATAAAACAAGAGTCCACATTGAAAAAAGAGATTCTGTTAAAAAAGTAAAGAAATAACAGGGTAATAATAAGAAAAAAAACATGGCAATTGATGTTATACCACAATAAGCGAAAATTTTAACCATGAATTTCATTAGAAAGATTATAATTTTTTTTACCTTTTTAATGGAATAAATATACTTAGAAAACAGTGAATAAAAATATTCAAATGTCTCTACAATGCTAGTTCTCTCAGCTAATGCAAATGAATGCGTATCAAACATCTGAGATGATTCATAGATACCTGGCGACTTTCATGGTTCCCCCTAAGAATTGTAATTCGTTGAGAATAACGCACTTTTAGTGCCACCAACAGCTGTGTACGTAAGCCAAATAAGCAATCAACTTTTCAACCGACCGAGAAGGTTGCTGTCTATAAGCAAAGCTAACCACTTGCAACAAACTTTTCCAATCCTTAAAGGTATAATATTAACAAATAACCCTTCTCGGTACAAAAATGAAAAACCGCATATATGAAAATATGCTTGATAAGTTGCATTTGCCATTTTTTATTTTATCATAACAATTTATGAATAGATGAACTAAATATGGCTGTTGGTAAAAGGGATGATGATCGAGGAGACAATAACATGACACCCAATAAAAGGGATGCCTACCGTCACAGTTTCAACTGAATAATAGCCACGATCCACGTAATCCCCCATAAACAGGTAATTTGTATCTGGACACTGCAAAAAATAAAAGAAGACAGGAAATTGTTTTGGTAACATGAAAAGTTTGTCATATGCTATATGTAAGGGATACAAATTCAACACTTAGACTCAATACCTTCCCGCCAATGCAAAACAGCTCTGCAAGATCATGAAACTGCCCATGTATATCGCCACAAATTGTAACAGGGCTTTTCACGGGCTGTAGACAAGAGAAGAAATTATTTAATGACACCACACTTTAAAACCAATTACAAAAGTAATGCAATGGAAAATGAGCAACCGCTTCAATATAATCAATCATTTAATTAATTGTATAGTTTACTAAAAATTAAACCAAACAGATAATAGAGTTCCTTCTACTCAACTTGGTTAATTATTATGTCTTTGTTAGCAAATTCAAAACATAACTGAGATATATCCAGCTTTAAAGCCTTTAACAAATTTCAAAGAAAATTCTCGCCATGTGACATGACATTGACTTCAACAACCTCACTACAGATATCAACTCTAAAAGCAAAACTCACAAATACGCCCATTACCACAACTGCTTTCTCCAAAAATATACACTACGATGGTCAGATCCCTCTGATTTGGAGCAATATGAGATTCTAAACAATTATTGCACCATTCACATAATTGCATAAAAGAGTGAAACAAACGAAAAACCTGGACATTGCTTTCTTCCATTAATATCTCCTTAGCTTTCTCACATAATACTCTCACCTGCATCAAGAATAAAACCACAGTCTGAAAACAATTCGGCACCAGCAATATAATTCTTGCATAACTAAAATTTGACGAAATCTTCGCCACTTTGATCTCCCCCTTCAGATATAAAATGCACAGTACATGACAAAACTTTTACTAGTTTAAGGATACTTAGAACTTAAGCCTTTGCTCTCACCTCATGACAAATCTACTGATGATTTATAATCAAATACACAGGAAGCTTTTGCAATGTCTCACTCTCATCAGCTTTCAAAATTCTCTGATAACAAAGAGCTTAACACACTTCCATTGTGCACAGACTAAATCCCTTTCTTTAGTACAAACCCCAACTCTTCCCTTTTCAAATAAATGGATTCAAATACATAATTTCTTCCATCTAGCCATGCTCAGTCATATTAGTACACACAGATTCAAACTCATTTACTAACAATTAATATTAGCTGCTACAAATATCCATTAGTTCCCCTATAAATGTAAAATACTATACTATATCATCCCAAATAATTGAGAACATATCATAATAACAGTAACAGGTCATGCCTCCATTTCTAGGACACACAAGAGAATTAATAAAAAATCAATTCAAGTTTCCTTAAATCCTCTACTATCTGGGCTTTAAAGAAAGCCAACAATAGATCTGAGCCCCAATGACTCGATTTCACCGGAGAGGAAAAAAAACTAGAAAAAATAATATCCTACAGATTTGCTAACTTAATTCACCAATGCCAGAAATCTAAAAAACAACCACTGAAGTAAATCAAAAATACATTTTCCCCAAGACAGTAAGGTATCAATAGATTCGAAGAAATGAAAGAAAGAAGGCAGAGCGAGATGCGTGCCTCCTGTTCGGACAGCGGTTTGCACTGCATGAGCTGCGAAATCTGCTCGTCCAAGTTGCCGTGTGAGTTTGAAGGAATCGAATCCATGCTCATTTCCTTAAAATTTCCCCTTCTTTTAAAAAAAAAAAAAAAAAAACCCAATCCAGACGGATCAAGATCCCACTGCCGAAAATTACTGTCAATAACTTAGAAACCCTACAGATCCCCCTCTGAAAACCCTAGAAATGACTCCGTCGTCTTCCTCGTTCTTGGAAATAGTCGCAGAGAGCGAGATCGTGAACAATCCAATGCTGCCCTCCTTCGCCTTCTCTCCCCTCTTTCTCTCTCTAGCCGTCGATCAATCACCACTATTTTTTTTTCCTCCGATTAAATTAATTAGTTTTGCTTTTGGTTTTGGTTTTGGTTTTGGGTTCTCTTTTGAAACGACAATTAACGAAATCAATTTAGATTTTTGTTAGAAAGTTGAAGCCTCTCTTCCGTTTCTCATTCACAGAGCGTGACTTAAACGATCCAATGAATCAGCTCCAACGTTTTGTCATTTCGTTGGATGGTTCTTCACGCACCTGTAGACGCGTATATTAAAATTTAAGATTTTTGAGGATTTGAACTGCTGTCATCGCACGAAAAATAAAAATTAAATAACCATTTAAAATAAAAATTCTGGCGAAAAGACTGTTTTGTCCCCATATTTTAAGAATTTTTTCAATTTAATCTTTACAATTTTCTAATTTATTTTCATTATTAAATAGAGAATAACGTATGATCATCTCTCTTAACTCACAGTATAATATTGTCTATTTTAGATTAAAGTCCATATAAATTTATTCTTACAGTTATCAAAAAATACTTTATACTAGGTATGAATAAAAATTTTAATTATAAATATTGTATTTTTTATTTTCATAAAATATGTGAATGAAATGTACATTCCATTACATTGACCGAGTAATTGACAAATTTAACATCTTTAATTTTATTTGTTGATATGATAAATGTTGATTATTGTAATTAATAATTAATTTTAATTATTTGTAATTTATTAATTTTACCGATCAATATTTATTATATTGTGATATAAAAATCAGAGAGTAAATTCAGATCGTGTTCTTAATTTTAATGACCAATTTTTAATTTAACTCAAGTATCTGTCAGAAAATACTTACTTATAATAAAATGGTCATTATCTCATGTATTTCTTCAACACATCAATTAATTGATTTTTTATTTAATTTTCACATCATTCTTAATTTTTAATATTAATAAAAAATATATATAATTAAATAATCAATATAACTCTCTAATCTATTTTGTTGACCTAATAAATATTGATTTGTCTAATTAATAAATTGTTAAAAAAAATTATGATATTAATTAGACAGAGCAATATTGTAATATTTGTTAAATTAATAATTATAAAATATTAATAAAAAATAAATATAATATTTTAATTGTCAAATCAAAAAAATTTTGTATTTGTTTTAATGATTTTTTTTTTCTACACTTTATTTCTATTTTTTTCGTGAACTTTTTCCCCTACCATTCATTTACTGCCCCTGTTATCTCCTACACTAATATTTCCCAATTTCTTCGGACTGCATACATCTCATGAATCATCATTTTTGAAATTCAAAGGGGAATGAAAATTGTAGACTTACTTATCATCATTTCTTCGGTTGCATTCCATCGATCTCATTTTCGCTTGCATTTTCTTCTCCCTCGGTTATTTTTCTAACTTGTTTTGTTCATTGCATCTCCTCGTGTGTGTCGATTTCTTCTTGTCTTGGTGTTGTCGATGGTGGTGTTCATTCGTTAGCATTTGTCTGTATTCTCTTATGCATTGGTGAGTTTCTCTTCTTCGCTTTCGATGCTTGGGTTTTTTCTTGCTACATTTCTCCTTTTTTATTATACGTCTGTCAATTTTTTCTATTTCGTTTATGTATTAGCAGTTTTCTTATTTTTGTGGCTCTTCCTTTTTATTATATTTCGTTTGAGATTTGTGTTGGGTTCTATAAATTGCACTCTTACAAAAGAGACGTGTTTTTTCCTTGGCGATCATGGTTGTTTTTTGCTTCACTTCTCTTTGATTTTTTAGTCTGTTAAATTGATAACGATATATTTAATATGTGCAACTACATTTGAGTTTGGTAACGATTACCCACTATTCACATATTCAATGAACCTACTAAATTTGATGATCAAGTTGGACTTGTAATACTTGTTTAGTGCTCTCTCGATAAAACACTTTGAAATTTTAGATGATGTAATAAATTATAACTCTATTGTTTATATTTATGCAGTGGTACTTGTTCAACTTCGAGAATATCAATCAATAGTTAAAAAGTGATTTGAAGAATCTCTTCATCAATTCAGCATGGTATGATTTTTTTTTTTTTTTTGAAACCTCTATCTTTTCAAACTTTATGTCTATCTTTCTTTTGTTTTACAATTTTTAGACTAATAACAATCACGCATCGTTAATTCTACACTTAACTTGATAATTCAGAAAATCCCAATACTATTATCATCTGTGTTCTTTGCATATTTAAGAAGGTCTTTTGCAAGACTTATTTGCGACTTTTTAGAGAGCCGGAGAAACCAAATTCAACTGCAAAGTATATGTATTTATGTTTGCAATTGTAATTAATTATTCAATCTTTTTCTTTAATTCTAAAACTATTTTTGTTAATGCAAATCAAGCTTAACTATAGATTTTTGGAGTTCGACTTTATTTAATTTGATTTTTTATTATTATTTGTTCATGTTGATAGTTATGAATCTATTTTTCATTAATCGAACATCAACTAATATTTTTTTATATTCAGCGGTATACTCTAAAAATAACTCTAAATAGATATACAAAATATTGTATCTAGAACATTAAGCTTTTAATAACACATTTAAAATTTAAATTATTTTAGGAAGTTGTTCTGATTGTTCTAATTATTTAAATTATGTTTTTCCTGTGCTAGAACTCGATTTTATTAGTTTACTTATAATTTTTATTATTAAAATTAAAATAAATCACTAAAAAAATCAAAGTCAACAATCAATAGAAAACTTATCGACTTAGTCAACTCCCTTCTACGTGACTAATAGCGAAATACAATTAATTTAAGTTTGTCGCGATTTGCATAAGACGTTAGATAATTGTCCCCGTATTATATTTCTTGAATGTCATGAAATAGATATTAAATTAAAAAATAGATTGTAATTTTGAGCGAAGTATAAAAACATTATTTTATTTAGTTATGAGGATGATAACAATGACTACATGTTATGCTAGATCTTGGAATCATTGACTGCTGACAATTTTAAATAACTTTAAATTGTTACTTGTGGTAAAATTTCCAATCCAAACAGACCAAAGATGTATTATTTATTATAAGATTTTTAATTCATTTTTTTATTTAATTTTCTAATATTTACCACCTTTTTATCCTAAAATGAAAAAAAAAAATTTGCCTAACTTATTCAATCCAAGGTCTCATATTTAAACCAATAAACCCAAATTTTGACAAGAATAGAAAACAATTAAAAAATTAAAAATTAATTTCACGATAAATATTTATGGGTATAATTAATTCATTATCTTATAACACTAATTTCATAATTTTCTACAACAAAATAGATTACACCACTATATTCGAGGGGTATATCCATCGATCTTTTTTTTAAAAATTTTTCCCGTTGCAAGTTGTATATTAAACCACATTTCATAGTCACGTATACCAAAATTGGTTGTCGTTATTCTTTATTCTCTTTACTTAGACAACAATAAAAAGAGTACTCGTAATCTTCTAAATATTCAATAAAAATATTTGTCTATGATTTAAATGATTATGGGTAAACATATATTATCTTAACGGCGAAGTATTTGAAGTGAATTAATGGATTGTTAAACGTGATTTACTTATAATTGTAACGACTTTTTTCAATATCAGATTAGCAAAAATCCTTTGCAATAGAAAGACACGTAACATTGTAGCTACACGACTTGTGTTCAAAGATGTAAAAGACTAAAATTATTTATCTAAAATTAGGCATTAACTATAATATAATGAATTAGACTAAGTCGTACAAATAATTTATTTTTTTAATTACTAGAAAATTAAAAAAAGATATATTATTATTCATAGGGAAGGAAGATATTACTAGTGTGCTCGTTGTAAAAGCTCCGCGCTTTCTCTCCTGTCATCGAATTTTTATTTGCTACAGAATCGAAATTAGGGTTTTTGGATCTTCGATTATCTGGTTACACTTCTTATATTATTGCTCTCATCCCGTTTCCATGCTCGGATTTCATTGGTTTTGTTTATACCTCTGTTTTTGTAGTTTGCATACGAGGTTGTTCTCTTGTTTGTTTCGGATACCGCCTTTACAGATCAGAATTAACTTTAGTTTTGCTGCGTGAAAGATCATAAAATGTTTGTCTTGTGAGAAATCGCTAAAGAGAACGGGATTGGGGAAAATTCTGTTTTTCATGGGGCTCGAGATTAATTTTTTGTTGCTATCAAATTGTTGCGAATATTTGTTCTGCTTGCTGGATAATGTGATCGCATTTATTTCATTGGCGAGTTTTCTTCAGATTTGTTTTAAATATTTTGATACGTTGCTCATGCTTGAATGAGCTTGATGCTTTGCGTAGATTTTGCGTTTGATTGTTTCTTTCTACTGAATATTCCTCAAGATATTTCATGGAATTTGCAGGTCTTAGAGACTGTTGAAGGTGGCTTCTGTTTCCTGGTAATCAATTAGATTTTTCTTTTAAGGGTTGTGTTTCACGATAAAGAATTGAGTTGTAAGATTATTTTTGTGATTGTACGAGCGAAGAGTTACCAAATATGAGGGCATCGTGGGCAGATTTGGCTTCAAACTCTGCTGCTGAGAATGCAGCTGCTGGTTCTTCTGCTGTAAATGGCAGAGCTGACGGCAACTATGCGCCTGGCCGATCAACTTATGTTCCTCCACATCTTCGAAATCGTCCTGGCCCTTCAGAGTCGCCTGCTCCTGTACAGGTACAAAGTGGGCCTTCCTATGGAAGTGATCGATCTGGACAAGGTGGATCTCGGTGGAGTGGTCCTAGGAATGAATATAATCGATCTGGTCATGGTGGCAGTGGCCAATCTGCTGGATGGGGCAGCAAAACTGGTGGTTGGGATCGCGGGAGGGAGCGGGAAGTGAACCCGTTTGGAGACGAGGTGAGTGATACAAAAGCAGAATTCAATGAGACAGAAAACACTGGCATTAATTTTGATGCTTATGAAGACATCCCAGTGGAAACAAGTGGTGAGAACGTGCCGCCGCCTGTGAATACATTTGCTGAGATTGACTTGGGTGATGCACTTAATCAAAATATTAAAAGGTGCAAGTATGTGAAGCCAACACCAGTTCAGCGGTATGCCATTCCCATCTCCCTTGCAGGGCGTGACTTAATGGCTTGTGCTCAGACTGGCTCAGGCAAGACTGCTGCTTTCTGCTTTCCCATTATCAGTGGTATAATGAGGGGCGAGAGTGTACAGAGACCACCCCGTGGGGCACGCACAGTATACCCACTCGCACTTATTCTATCTCCCACTAGAGAGCTCTCGATGCAAGTGAGTTTCAGATTTATTCTTTTTCTAATGCTATAATTCTATTATAGAACTTTATAGTCACTTGAAAAAACCATTTTTTACCCTGAAATTCAGATACATGAAGAAGCAAGAAAATTCTCGTACCAAAGTGGGGTTAGGGTAGTGGTTGCTTATGGCGGAGCGCCAATAAACCAGCAGGTCTATGTGACTTTTTTTGCTCTCTTTTTTCCCTTTATATTAGCTTTTGGTATTTCTACGAGGTAATATACTTATGGCAACACATTCAGTTTTTTGGCACTACCAACGAGGATATTTTGTTCTTGAGAATGACAGAGCATATTTTGTGTCAATATTGTTATGAAATCAGAGCTTTTGCTTTATTCATTTACTTGCAATACATAATGATGTTGCAATACTATGATAGTTTCTCTTGCTTCCACCCTTCTTTCCCCTTTCAAGCTTGCTTTTCATTAATGATAAATAGGAAGTAATGTGTTTGGCCTTTTAAATGATTTTTTGGTTGTCCTTGCCTTTTTTCTCATTGTAGATTTTACTGTTCGTGCATTAGTTTATTTTCTATGGTTGCTGTCCTTGATAGTGAATGCCCCTCTTCCTTTGAAGTTCATTAAACTCCTATCTGCGTTATTGGCATTGTGATTTTTTATTCTAGATAAAGATTCTGACAATTAATTTTGAATCAGCTTCGGGAATTGGAAAGAGGTGTTGACATTCTTGTAGCAACTCCAGGAAGATTGGTAGATTTGTTGGAGAGGGCTAAGGTTTCATTACAGATGATAAGATACTTAGCCCTAGATGAGGCAGATCGGATGCTGGATATGGGTTTTGAGCCTCAAATTAGGAGAATCGTGGAGCAGGTGGACATGCCTCGCCCAGGTATGAGGCAAACCATGCTGTTCAGCGCCACTTTTCCAAAAGAGATACAGGTTTGTTTCTTACTTCTCAACCTGATGTATAATACCACTTTAATTTCAATTATTTTTCCAGATTTCATGAATTGTTTTGCTCTTTTTAAAAGTAAACATATTTGAGTGTGATGTGCTCTTATCATTATTATGATAACAGATATACTTGACTGTTATCTATCGAGATTCCTAAAGATGCACAGCAATTGTTTTTGAACAATTATTGTTTCATATGTTTTTTTGCACCAAAACCTACATCCTTTGAAACATATGTTTTTTTGTTGATTTTCATGTTTCCATTTTGATTATATTTTATTAACAATGTCTTCTGTTTGATTATTGTAACATCCGGTAACTTGCAGAAATTAGCTTCGGATTTTCTTTCAAATTACATATTTCTTGCTGTTGGAAGAGTTGGTTCAAGTACTGATTTAATTGCCCAAAGAGTTGAGTATGTCCAAGAGTCTGACAAAAGAAGTCATCTCATGGACCTTCTTCATGCACAACGGGCAAATGGTGTCCATGGCAAGGTATGAATTCAGGAAGGGTATCGACTTTTTGCTTCTTAGTTACTTGGACTTTTTTTTCTTGTGCATTATTTCAATTTGTAAGAATTGAATATTTGTTTTCTTGTTGAATTCAAAGTTTCCTTTTCCTTTTTTCAGATGAATACAGCGAATGATCTAAATTCCATAAGAGAGTTTAAAAATTAAGAAGTTTTTTTTTTTTCAAACCATAATTTTATGGGTTTTTTTGCAGCAAGCTCTTACATTAGTTTTTGTGGAGACAAAGAAAGGTGCTGATTCGCTGGAACATTGGCTTTGTGTTAATGGTTTTCCTGCAACTACCATCCATGGTGATAGAACACAGCAGGTGAGTTCTATAGTGTAATCAAGCTCTACTTGATGAGTTCTGGTTAATCTCAAAATTTTGGCTGCTAGAGTAAATTTTAAGGCTTTTAATTGTCTCTTAATGCTAATGACCAAAACATCTTTTTATTTTTTTTATTTTTACTTCTAAATAATTTTTCGATTTACATGCATAGATACCAGAGAAGGGCTACGAATGAAACATGATGGTCTAACATAAAGAAAAATTTGGAATTTAACTGAAAAAATATCAAATAAGTGCAGGTTAATGGCCATCTGAAGAACAGAAAGAAACAATTTGGTGAATTAAGCTAATTTTTCTTATTATGAAAAATTGACAACCTTCTCTGAGGTGTTTAAATTACTTCTGTTTAATTTTATTTTGGCAAGAAACCAAGTTATGCTATGTATTGAAGAACCCCCAAGGAGGGGCTATTCCTAATGCACCAAAAAGAGAATAGAGTCCTTTTTTGTAACTTACCAAAAAGAACTTGTCCAAATGATTATCCTTCCTGTCTCTAGTAAATCTCAAATTGAAGTTTGCGTGAATAAGCAATTCAAACTAACGATCTACTGTCTTCTGTAGGTTTACACAAGTGTGTGTTTACTCTTTATCGTGTGTCCCTTATTTGGGCACATATAACAGGAGCTGAAATCTCGTATTAAGATTATTCTTATCATCTTAATTTTGAGATCTTGAAATGTAAATGCTTTTTATTTGCTTTTTCCTGTAAAGTTTTGCTAATTTGCATAGAAGATGTTTGTTTAGTCCGCATTATTGTTAGTTCTAGTGTGTTTTGGCTTTATATATATATGTTTTTGTTTCTCTACAGGAAAGAGAACATGCTTTGAGGTCGTTTAAGAGTGGCAACACCCCAATTCTAGTGGCCACTGACGTGGCCGCCCGTGGTCTTGACATTCCTCATGTTGGACATGTGGTCAACTTTGACCTTCCTAACGATATTGATGATTATGTTCATCGTATTGGACGGACAGGGCGAGCTGGGAAGAGTGGTTTGGCCACTGCTTTCTTCAACGAGAATAATACATCAATCGCAAGAGCTCTATCTGATTTGATGCGAGAATCTAATCAAGATGTACCTGATTGGCTGTCAAGGTATGCAGTTCGATCTTATGGAGGGCGACGGCGGTCTGGTGGTGGCCGCTTTGGTGGCCGCGACTTTAGGAGGGACTCCTCTTTCAATAGAGGCGGAACTGATTATTATGGTGGAGGCAACAACAGTGGTGGATATGGAGGTTATAGTGGCTATGGTGGAGGGTATGGAGGTCCGCCGACGTCTAGTGCATGGGACTAGCTTCTGAAATCCGAAAGCCATAAAGGTGATATTGTTTTGAAATTGCTTCAATTTATCATTCTCTGTGCCGTCTTCATTTTAGCTTTGAAAGCCATCACTCACCTAAACCTAGGACTCACAGGTGATACGGGGGAAGGGGAGATGTGTTTATCATCGGGATGGAAGGGGTAGAGTTAAGTTTTACTGGGCTTGGGTTGAAGGACTGTACTAACAGAATAGAAATTACTTTGATTTCTCTTTTGGGGTCAGTAGTTTTGGTCGGTTGATGGGCTGTAGAATATGTAGTGGGAGAAGATGGGGACTTCGCAGCTGCATCTGTTTTATCTCATAGGCGTGTTTTTGACAAACCCATTCAGCAGGGGTTGGGTTCCAACTGTTGGTTTTTGTATTTTTTTTTTTTCTTTGATGGAAATAATTACAACCATGTTTTTGGAAATTGAGAAGTTCTGAATATGAAATGCTTGAATTACATGATAGGTGAATTTGCCATGTTAGGAGAACTCTATTTCCGTTTTTCCACTCGATAAATTCATGTCATTTGCTAGTTGGGAAATTATTAATACTTGCGGGATTCAAATCAATTATTGTTTATTATGTGTCATTCATATTGATGTAAATGATTAGTTAATTTGAGTGAACGAAGAGTACATCATATTACAGTTTCTCTGATTAGAATCTTCTCTTTTGCAAGGTTGGAAATTATTGATGTTTCGAATGATATGTAGACCGGGGAGAATATAAGATTATAGGCTAGTTTAACATTGATGGAATCATGGGAATTTCTTGAAAAGAAGTATTGGCAAGAAAGATGATTACAGGCAAAAGAAAAGAGTCATAAAATATACAGACTGGAGAGGCTGATACAACCCTAATGGAACTTGAGACTGGTCAAGATATTGTTATTTATAGGGTCAGCCAAATGATCCAGAAGGTTCTGGAATGGTCCGACTCCCGTCACTAATGCCTGAACGAAGTAACCCAAGATCGCCAACATCGCCAGTCTCCCGTTCTTCACCTCCTTCAGTTTTAACTCCTTCATCGATTTCTCGTCCTTACCAAATCCTAGAGGGTTGAACAGTGGCCCTCCTGGGTACGCCGGGTCTCCCGATCCTCCCAAGTACTTTTCGAACCCGAGGAAGTATTGTTTTCCCATCGATCCTGGTTTTGCCCAGTCTTGGAATCTTCTGTGCTCTGCGAATCCCATTAGCGCCATTTCCAGCACAAAGAGCGTGTAGTTGTCCGCCCAGTAGTTGTAAGTTCCCGCCGGGGGGATCACGCCGGTTTTGAACCACGGAAGAGCGGTTTCCTGTGGGATGAGACCGAGTTTCCCGAAAATTTCGGGTGCTATGGCTCCGAATGCTCCTAGCATGGCGTATCGTCCGTTGATTATCTCTCCGTAAGCAAGCCATCTTGGTTCGATGAACCCTCCGGTTCCTTCTGGATCTGAGAGTCCCAACGGATCAAATCCAAAGTCGCCGGGTAGACTGTAAGCAATCATTTGAAATCTTTTTTAATAAAGCAATCGAATCCGGAGATTCTCTTCTAACAGAAACTGGAAAAATGGAAATAGGAAAGAGAACACGGAGATGAGAGGTACCTGCCATCCAAGTACGAAAGGCTTTGTTTGGACGCAAACCATAACTGTCGATCCGTTCCTTGCTACAATCAATCAACGAGAAGAAAATTCAAATGGAGAAATCGATTTGAAATCCACTTCTCCTACCACTTCACCGGCGAAGAGAACGGAGAGAAAAACGACAAACCTTAACAGGAGGAGTAGCTTCAGCTCTGACGAAAAACGAAGCTGATTTTCTTGAGTGAAACAGTGGTTTCCCTCCTATTCTACGCCTGGCTGCACCCACCGTAGATGTTAGAGAGGAGGAGACCAAAGCCTGTGCTGCCATTTTTTCTCCTTCTCCACTTCCCTCTCCAAGTAGCAGAGCAAGTGTTTGACACAAGTCCTCTGAGAGTATCACCCGTATAATAGACCAGAATCAAGAAACGGGCTAAGCTGTGCCACTACTTGGGCGGGTATCGCTGGATTCAAACTATTGGTGGAAATACTAGGTTGGCCCACTTTTCAGATTGGGTTAGTATCTGCTTATCCAATGAGAAACGTACAAGTGGCCCTTATGTTGGATAAGACTCTCCTCTTCGTGTGTTGGCAACTTTTGAGAAACTTGGACTCACTTCACGGTGCCACGTCAGCACTGGAAAATCTGTTTAGATCATCTAATCCCTACAATTTATCCTCCTATTTCTCAGCACAATTTCAATATGACGTATTAACAGAGCCGCTCTCCTCCAAAAAGTTTACATTTTTGTTAAATTTTCAGAGGAACAAGGTAATTTTTCTTCCTTGATCTTGTGTTTCCCTGGTGATATTTATATACTTACATTTACAGAATTGCAGGAGTTTGAATTTCTAGGATGAATAATGTTATATTTATTTTATATTTTCAAACTTTATTCTTCAACTTATTTTACTTATTTTTAATTTTTTCATTAATTGAATTAATCAATATTTGTTACGTTAAAATTTGATAATTATAGAATATGATTAGAGAATAAGATTAACTTTGTTTTCGACACATTTGGCTTTTTTACAAGATTAAATTATTATTTCTTTAAATAGAAGAAAAAGAAGGAAGGAGGAGCGAGTGAGCGACAATGAGACATTTGAGTAGAAGATATGAAGCCCATGTTAGATAGTAATATTACAATCATTATTCATTTTCCTTCAAATTTAAATAATTAAACATGTTAAATAGAGATGCAATTGCAATGCCCAAATCTACACAACAGTAGTGGGAAAGTACACAAGGGGAATTCAGAGACGATGAACAGCAACATGGCTCCTTAAATGTTAAAAGCATTCTTCTGAATAAGATCAAACTTTATACCGACCTTAAGAGCTGAAAAATGAGGAATACCGGAATTAGACGATGACGGGAGAGTAATGATAGCCAAGATCCATCTACAAGTAGATTGCATTACACTCATCACAGGGAAATAATTTAGATTACAAATACCATTTTTATGTAAATTGGGTTCTCCTATCTTTCTGACATAACTTGATCAAACTCGAGTTTTCCGAGTTTTATTCTGCCAGAAGAAGACCATAACATCTGATCAGCAGGAGAAGAGTCTACTCCGTGATTAGCATTTGAATCTCGCCCATTTGAGTTTGAAGCTGGTTAAAAAGTACGGAAGAATGGCAACTATTAAGGCAAAATTCAAAGTATGAAATGCAAGTAGCTGATTTGCACTGATAAGAATCTGGCTTGGTGGGCCAAAATAAAAGAGTGAGATCAACTGCCATTTGATGCGTACAAAAAACTGGTCCAGTTGAGTAGCATTTAACAATTTTTATCGCTAAAGACTTGTTATTAGGTTTAAACTTCAAATTCCATCTCGTAAAAAAAAAAAATTATGATATCAGCTGTCTGAACTTCTTATGTTCGAAATCCAGAGTGCGACTTTTCCGGTGATAGTGTGCTCGTAGTAGACCGCACAGTCGAACTGCACATAGCACGGCTGGGGCAAAACGACGACAAATCGACCATCAGAAGAAAGGTTGTAGCCGGAGACTGAGTCCGGTGAAAGGCCACTTGGGAGGCCGAATTTGGAGAGAATCTCGTAAACAGTGCAATTATAAGGCGCCTGAAAGAGCAAAAGAGGCAACGAGACTGAAGCAGAAGAAAATGGAGAATCTGGCCGTAACCATGGATTCGTAGGCTTCGAAAATTCAGAAGCGAGCAGAGAGGAAGAGAAGACGTGATTCAAACCAAGATTACCTGTTCTTGGAAGAAATTAATCTTCAGCTATTCAAAGCACGAGGAATATTCATGAATAAAACAACTACAAATTATAGATACCGAAATTAAGGGTAGAATATATTATTCTTCTTCTTAATTTAGTCTCTCTCTGTTTTTTTTTTTTAGTTTCATCGAGTTTAATATTTTTAATTAATTAAGTTTTTATAGTTTTATTTTTATTTTTAAATAATCAAATTCACCGTATATGTCACATTCACATTAATATGGTTATTTTAAAAAATAAATAAATAATAATATAAATCCCGAACTTGGTAACAAATTGAGAATAAGACTTATACTTAAGTCTATTTATGAGAAGAAAAAAATAAAATATTGCCAAGACCCCTTAAGTTTGAGATTTATATCAAAAAAATTATAATTAATTGACTTTAAGTCAAATGAGATATATTTGCTAGACTAAAACTAAAAATACTTAATTGAAAGAATTAAAATAAAATCTAATACATGGAACATCAATTATGTTTTAGATTTAGCCATTATAATTACTAGGTTCGCGTGACAATTTCACTTGATGTGACGTGTGATACGAATAATATCATCTTAATTTTTTTTTTCTATATTATGTCATTTCAATATTTCTTTTAAATTATTAAATTTGATCTATATTTCATATCAAACGTTTATTTATTAAACAAAAAATAAAAACGAAATGTAAAGTCCATAATATTTATAATATAATATTATTTGTATTGGATCAGACTTATAAATCAAATTATTTATAAATTATATATTTTTTATTTTTAAATTAAATATTCTGACCGATTCGAATGACTCTCACGAGATGTCATTTTAGCCTTCATGGATGGAATGATGTGTTGCCGCTTAAAACTATGACACTTTATGTGAATCTTTTAATTACTAAAATTATAACTACTAGTAGTAGTAAATGGGAAAGTACAATTTGCTTGTCAAGTTTGTTTGATAGAGCAATCTTCATGTTTCAACAGGGGAAATTATCATCGCGAGAAGAGCCTAGAAATGGTAGATGTTCATAAGTAACAATCCATGTTCTATAAATGTTCGATAGACAAATTCATTGCACGATGGGTCCTATTTGTATATGTAATTTAGATGGAAACAAATAAGGTAGAGAGAGAAAGAGATGGAAATCTTATCAACGAAGAGGGAGTAGGTGAGAGAAAGTGAAAACCCAGATAAGAACTCCAAAGATGGTTTCCATTTCAACCCATCTCTTTCTTCCTCCTCCTCCTCCTCCATTTTTAACTTCTGAGCTCGGAGCTTCCGCAGTTGCAGGGCTAACAGCTGATACGCAACCACGATAATATGAACACCAAATACAGTTCTCAAAAATAATTTAAAAAATATAATTCATTTTTACCACTGCTTGCTGTAGTGTTGTTCCCTTTGGTGCTGTTCGATGTTCCTTGGAAAAATCTGGCCTCTGGGGAATTTCGTGGCAGATGCAAGAGATCTGCACACCCATTGAAAATTATAGTTTTTTTTTTTAATATAAATACTACTTTATTTTTTCAGATAATCAAATTAATTATTTCATCTTTAATAATTAATGGGTATCTCCATTCTCTCGTTTTGGAAGATGGAATTATTCCTAATTTCTGAGTCACCCAGCTTCTCCAATGAAAGATTAAT
Source organism: Begonia peltatifolia (assembly GCA_022433055.1). NCBI lineage: Eukaryota > Viridiplantae > Streptophyta > Magnoliopsida > Cucurbitales > Begoniaceae > Begonia > Begonia peltatifolia. The sequence goes on from CM039527.1 coordinate 6,583,961, forward strand.
TATCATTTATTTTTGCAACTTGAATTCTACTTTCTGATTTGCCGTTACTTCATTAATTTTAAATTTAAATTATTATACTTGATCAAGAAATAAAAATAAAAATAATATTAAATTTGTGCGAATTTAATTTAAAATAAATAATATTATACTAATAATAACACGAAATATTGTTCCGCAAAACTAAAATATAACATTGTTTTTTCATTCTAAAGAACTATCACTTTTTTGTGCTAGGCCACCGAAAAGGCGAAATCGCTTTGGCCTCAATTATCATCAAGATTCTCATTAATTAGCACGAGATTAACATCTAATTTCCATGATTATTAAGATTTAATCCTATTTTCAGAGCTATTAAAAGGAAAAATCATTTTAAAAAAAATTAAAAATTAAAAAAATCTTCGTCTCCACAATCCTCGTAAGTCGGAATGGTCAGGACTAGGATATATAAGTAGTTTGCCAAATAAAAAGTGCTAGTTCATCAAAATTAACAGGACTAAAATCAGAGCAAACTTACCAACACATTCTGGGATGTTACCATCAATACGACAAGCAGAAGGAAGGGCCAAAGCAAGCGTGGAATTGAGTTTGAACCCAAGATTAGGGTCATCTCGATCTTTCAGAAGAACGCACAGACATTTTTTGTTGTTATCGACGACATTTTTGAGGCCTGTACAGCAATCCAAAGTCGGCGCTTTCGCTTCGCCGCTAACGTAAGGAAGACAAGTAGCCAAACTCACGAGTTTATCGGCGCATTCTGCTTTGTCTTGATCAAGATCCGAGGTCGAAAACCCTAGAAATAGTAGAGCTACAGTGAGGAAACAAGGAAAGGTTGCAGAGTTTGACGCCATTGGAGAGGGAGAGAGAAGGTTGTATGATTTTTGGCAAAGTTCTCTTTTTTTCTGGTTTTTATGGAGTTTTTAGACCAGAAATCAATGGCTGTGGAATGGGAATTGTTTCTAGATTGTTGGCATTTAATGATAAGGTTATTTCCAATGGGAAGATGTTTTTTGTCTTTTATGTATAGACCTAATTATATGATGCCTAGAACATCAAGAATTTAATTACATGAGAATATGAGTAGAAAGTAGTTATCCTAAGAGTTTGGAAAGTTAATACCAGTTTTGGACATTGGTTTGTTCTTTAAAATCATTTTTAAAATGCTTTATAAAATATTTTTGCATAATTTTCCGGATGCGACCTTTGTAACATTAATATGTCGACATAGATGACTTACAAACTCGGATTGAGAACAAAAGTGACTACGATGAAAATCGACTTGGTTGACTTCAATGCGTGACAATCTGACGTGAAAAACAGTGACGACCCAAAATACAGTAGATTGTGAGGGTTGAACTCATCATAGAAGAGACACGCAATCACATATTGCTTGAAGCATGTAGAGTTGAATAGATCATTTTGCAACACAGTACAATACGCTTTGTAATAAAAGCTAAGAAAAAATTTATGTTGGGTTTATCGCAAAGTTGATAATATTGTACTAGTAGAATCAAAACTCCATACAATATTTGATATGTTTCACGTAGATAAGATTGAAGTTGGCCGTCCTTAAGTATTATTATTGTCATTAATATAATAGATTTTAAATTTTTTTTCTTAAATTTAATAAGTATATAGCACGTATTCCATTTGACCACGAAGATTTATAATCCAATTTAGAATTACATCGCGCATTAAAACTCGAAATCGAATTATAAATTGTGAGAATGATTAGAAATTGGGCGAAAAACACCTCATTGAATGAAAAATAATATAACAAACACGTGGTGTATTTAAAAAATAAATTAATAACAAAGTGATAAAAATTAAATTTGTTTAAAAAATAATTTAAGGCAGGATCCATAAATGATATTGAGAGCATGACAAGTGGGTATCCAACTATATTGAACAGCAATTAAATTCACGTAAATCTGCCTACTCCACCACCACCTACACTTGTGAGGTGTGAGTCTATTTTTGGACATTCTTTTGGGAACAAGTAAAGTTTCCAACTCAAGCTTCTTTTTGGGCTCCCTCTTTCTCCATCTATTCTTTGGTTCTTTTCTGTTAGAACATCAAATTTGAAGGTAAGAAAATCCATACGTATATCTCCTTCTCCTTACTTTGTTCTTTGTTCGCTCCATTTTAGCTTTTTTTTATTTTATATTTTCAATTTTATTTTTAAATATTCCTCCAATTTAAGAGAAAAAATCGCGTGATAATTTTTTTCATCATCGTCGTCCATCCATGTTTGTCAAAATAATTAATTGGAGAAGATAAACTCTTGTTTCGGGTTGTTTTCAAACTAAATTAACTAAGAAAGTTATGATTTAGCTTGAAAAATCCCTAAAATGAAATCAACTATCTTACTCAAATAAAATATTTTAACAAACATAAAATAAATAACGTGGCTAACAAATTACTGTTAGATACAGTAGAGAAAATAGATTGAATGACAATTTAAAAAATAAAATTGAAACTATAATAATCTTATTGAGAAAAATAAAACTACGTGAGCGAAACAATGTATAAGAACAAGAAGATAGTTTACTGTGACAACCGCATTTGAAGATAGACAATCTAAAGTGATAACACAATTCATATTAATAGAGCAGTGCAATCTTACATCATTTGAAAAAATAAAAAATATATAATTTATAATTAGAGTTTTTCTTATTACTTACTACAAAATAGATAATATTGTACTTGAAACACCAGATGATATTATATTTATCTTATAAATTAATAACGAGAACAATAATTTTGTAAAGTATAAACAAAAATACCCAAACTGTCTATAAAGGATAAAATATCACATGGTTTGTAGATAAAATATAAAATAATAATTATGGCTTCAAATACTTCAAGCAAATTACAGGCAATGGCTTTTTGAACAACTTTACAATAAATGCTGCCACTCCTTGGAAAGGCATTTAGCCTAATCCAATTAATTTCTTAGCTAGTGGGTGGAAGTTATACCAATTTAAAACCCTATAATGACCTAACTGTATTGCCTCATTCTTAACCGTATTGCTGATATTATCGAAATGTTTGCTAGGGACATTAGCGGAAGAAAAACTTCAAACGACAATTAGGTCACGTCCGATGTTATGTTTGATTATGAATTCACATGTTATGTACATTGCACGTTTCTCTATCTTAATGATACTGCATGATGACGAGTGTTGCATTTAAGATTAACATTACTTGTTTCATAATTTTGACATTAAAAAATAAAAATAAAACTTCTTTTTCTTAAAGGCCCATCCATCCATTTTGTCAAGTTGAAAACTATAGTTTCTAAGATTGTTTTTAAATAACGACATTTAACCACTGGTCGCACTGTTTTTTGCAATTTAATAATTAAATATCATATTTTACGGTATAATTATTATTTTCTTTAAGCATAATTATTTTTTAAAGTACAAGTATTAATGATTATTAAAATATATACCAAACTGACTTGAAATATAATAATATGAATTGTTAATATCTAAGATAGTTATCAAAATTTTGGCCGAGAAATCTAATATGATATCAATAAATTTGAGGTTTGTGTTTCATAAAAAAAACACAAGAGTATATTGATATTTTATTTTATGTTCTGAAATTGCACTCGGTATCACTAATTTATTAGTACAAATAACTTTTTATTTTAATTATTTGTAGTTTACATAATTATTTATTATACATCCATAATCCAATACAAAAGAAAACGTTTTATTTTTACTATTTTAAGTTCTCAAGTTTCAAACTTTATTGTCTTAATTCTCAAATATTAATGTCAATAATATATTTTTTATTTGTTAATTAATCTTTTTTATTTAAATATTTTTATCTAAATTATGAAATTTAGATCGAACAAATAAAAGAAATCGAGTTGTAAAGTTTAAGCCAAATAAAATTCAAAGTTTATATTTGAGTTTTAAATAATGAAAAACAAGTGTTATCGAAGAAAAAACAATGATATTTGATCAAATTAATTATGATGAGATAAATTTAATCATTGGAGTAATAATAGGTACAAATTATATTTAAAATTTAATTTTTATCTATTGATATATATTCTTAATAATTAAAATAAATTATAAATAATTTAATTATATCTTTAATTTCACTAATGAATCAGGCATTTACAAACATTAATTAGATTATTACTAATATTTTAAAATTAAAAATGGTATAATTTGTCAGAAGATAAAATTATAGAGGTAGAATTACCATTTTGGTCTTCCTTCAGAAGAAAAGGCGCGACCATTTTGGTCTCACTCTCACGCTATTTTCAGTTGGGCCGTCGGTTGTGCTCTGATCTTATCCGTCTGAATTCTCTGACGACGAATCTGGATTCAATGGCGAAAACCACCCTTCGATTGAGTAATGATGATTTACGTACTGTTCATAAATTGGCAATCGTCTCCAGGCTCCTCATGCTGACTTTAATCTGCATTTGGCGCGCCGTTATTAGCCCTTACGACACCTCCGCACCTCTAAACCCTAATTGTCTGATTGATTCCTCTTCGCCATCGCTAGTTGAAGAACCTGTTCGTTTTCCTAGGATCGGTTCCGCCATTGAAGGCACCGTT